>WIQG01000063.1:0-600000 GCA_014925785.1 Mycena galopus ATCC 62051 | reverse complement strand
TCCCGCAGTAAAAGGAGTAGAAAATTAATTAATACACCCCTTCCTTAAGCCGGATTTTTCAATTTTGCCTTATCTGCTCTAAAATTCAACAGAAATGGGTTGAATTGGTATATGCGCTCGAGTTTGCCATGTGTGGGTCAAAAATAAAAAATCTAGCTTGAGGAATGTATTTGAATACTAATTTGATTATGACTTTCCCTTTCGCACTAAGAGCTAGAGTGTCTAAGTAAAAAGCCTTAGCGTTTTCAAAATGGGAACTGACCCCGATTGAGAACAAACAAGGGCCAAACAAGCCGGATCGATCAAGGGCGGTGCTGGTCCCTATTATGATTAAGTATTCTTCAAGTTGGCAGTGTCAACTTCACTTCGCCCCTACTTACAGCTTGCCTACAGCCACGCGGTGGCAAGTTAAGATGTCGGTTCTTATAAGGTATGTTGGGTGCATCGGCCATGAGCTCACAAGAGAAAGCGATAGAAAGCTGTTGTGGCACGCATTGCTCAGGCTCACTGGACTGGACTGCTGTTCTACTGTTGCTTGGGAATTTTTTCTTTCGGTATCTTGGATTGATCGTGGATGTGGAATTTCACGCCGCCGTCACCAAAAAGTCCATGCTCCCCGTTAATTTGGACGTTTTCCTTTGTTCTTAGACCCCATTGAAGGTCTGAACTAGAGTCTGAACCAAACTGCTGGATCTGTTGCCGCAAACCGATGCATTGCCCACGGAACTTGAGAAGCGCTATTTGAGATGGACTTCTGCCGTGATCATCGAGATGTGTTGCACAGATAGTGGCATTCGTGGGATCATCACAGTGTCCAGTGCAGTGCGCCTTCCGGCACCAATCCTCTCGGTGCTGTGAGTTGGCTGTGAGGGCGCCTAATGTCTCCTATTGTTCTCTAATGCTGTGATTTACGGGCTGCCTGCCTGACAAGCAATGTTCTCTCTCTTCCCGAGCTATATATTCTGGCATATCAGATGCAAAACCTCCACCCAAACCCACTTCATATGCCCTTAGCAATGAGAAACCCGCCCCCCCTCTCTGGTATGTCTGCACCCCATTGTTGTCGTCCAGCGCTAATCTCGAGTTCAGGTGAAATACAGCATAGTAAGTAGTTCCTTGGACCTCTTCTAGCCGGTCTCAAGACGGCCACAGCTGGCGAAGCTGGCGTCGGCGGTACCGGTTTAGGCCCATCTTTCTCGTCGGCGCCCGTATCAATCGACCCTTCTTCAAGAAATCAAATCCCACAATTGGAGACCGACAAATTCTGCGAAGAATACCACCTCGGTGATGACATGCGCAAACTTTTCGACGAGCATGGATTCGATACAATAAACTCCCTCTTTGTGGTGAACGAATCCCAACTAAAGGAGTTGGGATTCAAAGTGGGACATATCGCCGAACTCAGATGGGCTGTGAAGAAGATGCTATTAGTATCCGGAATTCCGATCGCAAATACGGCCGGAGAACACACACCTATTCTCTATGGTACGCAGTCTGTCGTTTCTCTTTGAAACCGATATGTCGAACTTTTACAGGAGGGCAGGGCGGTGCTGGTGGAGATAGTCGCCAGAAAGCCGGGCATGGTGGCATTGGCAAAGCGCCTGTGGTTGGAACAGAAGACGTGTGGCGGTTCAGTGTGATTGGTGGTGAGCTTTTGAGGGAGATGCCCACAGACGACTGATACTACTCCTCGCTCAAGGCGGCATCGGTGGCACAGGTGGCGATTTAGTGACGAGCTTCGTGGAACACAGAGAAACGGTGCAAATGGCTCTAAACGGCCTTGCTCCAGACGGCCTTGGAGGAACAGCGCCCGGAGGCCCCCTTCTTCAGGGTATGTCTACCTTCCTCATTTGAAATGTGCACGTTACCTCAAGTTTCTGTAGGTGGTCAAGGAGGATCAGGCGGACGGAGTCACGACTTGGGTGCAGCTGGTGGTCTTGGTGAAGCACCCCAGATTTCTATTACGGATGTTGCCTTTTTCTGGAAAATTACTGGTAAACTGATTATCACATATCGGCGACAGTCTACGTGATACATAATTTCTTATAGGCGGCATCGGCGGCGCAGGCGGCGCATCAGAAGTCGAAGGCGGAGGGGGCGGCACTGGTGAAGGCTCTGCATTTCCAAAAATCCTTGCTCCGCTCGACGATGAGACTCGGCGTCGGGTGCCATACACGTCGTTGGAGAATTTTGACATCAAAGCGGAGCGCCGTCAAGTCCTCCAGGAATACGGATTCCAGTCGGTTGGGGGTCTTTTCGAGGCATCTGACACCGATCTCCCGCCGAGCTTCAAGTTGGGGCATGTTGCTGGACTGAAAGTGGCCTTGGATAGATTTGCAGCCACCGCTTGGGAGTCAAAGCCATAACTTTGTACCTTGTTTCCGAATTCACACCCCCACCCCTTCCTTTGAATATTTAGCTCGATGGCCAGCGTGTTTCGGGGGGGATGTACGTATTGTTATTTAATGGATTCATGTCCGAGTCGTATTCTTTTTATACGCCGCTGGAGGTTGGAGCGAGAGTATTTCGACATTCCGTCAGTGTCCTTTTCGCCGCCGGCTTAGACGCAATACACGTCCTGGACACGTACAACTTCGTGGAGTTCATCGGTTACTTGACTTCGCCAGAAAGGCTACACGTTTCTCCGATGTTTCGCCGCGCGGCGGACCGATGTTCCGATGTCGCTAGCCTGAGGCTTCCTCCTCCCCGCTTTATTGAGCAAAGCTGTATTAAAGCGCCCCTGGCTCGAGGTGGTCTGAGCCCTAGAATTTATCTCCTTCCTCTAAATTTCCGTTGCTTACTTAGCCCATCACCTCCTCTTGCCTCCAATGTCTTCCGGTCTAGAACTGCATCCTCTACCGACCCTATCCACTACTCCGTCAAAAGACGCGACTTCTACGGTTCCTGTGTCCGATGCGCCCCAACCTAGGTTGAAACAACATATATTGCGGGAGCGCGTTCACCTTGTTGCGCTTTGCTGGACGTGCGTGCAAATATGTCGGTAACTCTTGAACCGGAAAATAACGGCTCGTCGTAGTCTGTTCCTTGCAGGGTGCGTGCCAACCTGTCGTATTTGTGCCAATACGTATTATATTGACGAGAAGATAGGTGGAATGACGGTACCGCTTCCTCTTGCTTTCCAAATTCTTGCAATTCAGCATTCGACAGGCACCGCCGGCCCTCTGATCCCTCGGATTCAAAGAGTCTACCACGTCAGTCCGTCTTCTCGTACTTACGCCAAATAAACGACCAGTCGTCGGACTACATAGGTCGGATTTGCTGTTGTTTCCCTCATATTTGTCTTTGCGTGTGTGGTGGGTTTAGACGACGCCCAAGTTGTGCTGCCAGGATCACCATTTTTTCCTCAGGGATTCATTGGAGGCGCTATGATAAACGTGCCTTTGACTGACCGGCTCGGTTTCGGCAAGATGCTGGCCTTGGGTGCGAGATTCGCCTTCTTTCTGCCGTTTGCTGAACTATGCAGGTTCCATTTGTCAAATAATCGCGTATTCGATGATGGCCCCTGCACCGCCCTTCCCAGTCTTTGTCCTTTCCTTCGTTATCAACGGAGTGGGAGTAGCGATTCAGGTATAGATTTGCATAGACTAGATCGAAAATGTTTTTTATGGTCCGTTAGGACGCGCAAGCGAACGGATACGTCGCAAGTCTCAAACACAATCCTGAGACCAAAATGGGATTATTGCACGGTGCGTATCAATGAAATTATGGCTCCGAAATGGACGAATAATATGATTATTTAGGTGCTTATGGTAAGGATGATCAAATTATGGCTGCGCTACAGACGGGTGATATAATTATTTAGGTGCTGGTGCCCTCGCTGCGCCGCTTGTTGCCACCCAATTCTCTCAACTCCGTCATTGGTCCTTCCACTACCTCGCTTCGCTCGGCATTGCTATCTCTGTGTGTCACATTACTGTATATTTTCTAGAACTAAATCACTACCCCGTAGAATACCGCTCTCTTGATTGCAGTTTTTCGCATGAAAACTCAGGATGGTGAGACGCATGCCGTTCGCAGAGGGCCACTCACGATGTGTTCCCAGAATGTCTAGCATCGGTTGGTGAAGCTGCTGGGGAAACAAGCACCAGCGAGCACAGTACTTTCCGTCAGATTCTCACTACGAAGACGGTCCATCTTCTCGCCTTCTTCATTCTCGTCTACGTTGGTGTTGAGGTTACGATCGGTGGCTGGATTGTCACTTATATTATCGACGTCCGCCACGGTGGACCCTCTTCTGGATACGTTTCAGCTGGGTTTTTCGGCGGTGAGAGGATGTCCCACGAGATTAGTACGAGGTTAACGAGAGTCAGGCCTCATGACTGGCCGGGTTACACTATTATGGCTGAACCAAAAGGTAGGTGCCACCTTCCTCACTGTGATATAAATTTATTTCTTACCCTAGATCGGTGAACGCCGCGTGCTCTATCTATACTCCGTCCTGGCTATCGCGTAGGATTTTTACTATTGACGCAATTCGTTCTCATCTTTCCGGCAGATTGGAACTGGTGGTTTGGCTTGTGCCCTCTCTGATCGGGGACGCCGTCGCGGTCTCTATTGTTGGTCTGCTCTTAGGCCCGATCTACCCCATCACGATGAACTATGCGGGTCGGGTCCTGCCGCGATGGCTCCTCACGGGCTCTATAGGCTGGATTGCTGGATTCGGACAGGCTGGAAGCGCCGTCTTTCCGTTCATCACAGGTGCCATTGCGTCCAAGACAGGGATCAAGGTCCTGCAGCCTCTGTGCGTCGTTAGCTGTAACCAGTTTCCCTCACTTAATTCTTTCTTCTAGATTGATATCCATGATGTCCTTTATGATTGTCCTCTGGGCACTTGTGCCTGGGATTCCCCGTCGGGTAGACTGAATTTGGAGCGCAGCTTCTCAGTAAATACTGAGCTTAGGCCCATAACGCATGAATGTCAACTATTAACAAAGGATCTCCGAGTTTCTAACCTCTTCCGAAACGTTGTTCCTCCATGCATGCTGCACATGGATAAGGTTCAGAAATTTCCTAAAATGGATCGAAGCGGTTAAGTGTTGGATTCGCTTTATTGCCAACTTGCCAAGAGGTGTGCGGCCGAAGAATCCGTGAAATCAATCTCTTTTCGGACTTAGCTCGGGTCCGGTCTGACCATGTTTTGGTTTGAGTAATGGTTCCTTGAGGTTTCTCTTTCCGGGTCTTACATCTCAGTTTCTGCTGAAGATCAACAGAGAAACCACCCATTTATAGGGTATTGGAAGTGCCTAGGTGGATTCCATATACAGATTTAGACCGTGTCTTCGCACGGAGATTCCGCACACAGCAGATCCGAGTCGTAGGACCGGAGCAACATCTCGACAGCCGGCAGCATCTCGACACGTCACGTGATTCTCAGTGACTTTCTGTCAATTCCGTGATTCTGTCAAAGCTGGCACATTGTCTTTTATGTATAGACAGATTTAGACCGTGTCTCGCACGCAGATCCCACACAGTGGATTCAAGCTTGCCTGACATGGTGAATTCCGCAAGCGCCGCACTGCGCTCGCTAACGCCGCGCGCGGCGCCGTACTTCCGGATAATATCACATGATAACGTGACTTCACGTGCGACCCATGACCCCGTGAAACCTGACTTTCTGTCAAAGTCTTTATGTATAATTACTGACCATCCAATAAAGATCTGGATAATTGAGCCTGCGCGCCGTCGATCTTAGGGTGTCAGCCTCTGGACTTTGGCCGATATCTGTCTCTATGAATTCTACCTATTACATACAAAATTTTGTTTCTGCGAGAAAGAGCCCGTCGAGCCGCGGCAAAGCCATTGACACGTGTGTCTGCAAGGTGGCTAGGACGAACTCAGGGAGAATGCCTTAAATTCCGCCTCCCAGTCTCGTTCAGGATGTTTCCCAGCCTTCCTCCACAGCATCCATTCTCATGCGATCCAAAACAAAACTAAACATGTCAACGAATGACGCTAAAAGGTGACTGGAATCTACCTTTCGATAGGTTGCGCCACGGCTTCCTTGATAGCGTTCACGAATCCGTCCAGGTCGCCCTTCCGTGATACACGTACGGTGGATGGAGATGCTTGATCATGCCGTGTTGAACTGCGACAAGAACGTTCGCTTCAGCCCGATCTGTGTCAGGTCACAGCTCTACTCACCCGACCACTTGTTACGATTCATGGGGTCAGCGGCGTCCCACTGGATAAAGGAACGCATGAGTCAGTTCAAGCAATCCAGAAAATAAAGATGCGTACATCGGTGATGGGATTTATGAACGGGACTCCAAAGCATAACGCATCATACGGAGTCGGAGATCTGTATTCATTTATCAACTATTGCTGGGAATATTCAAGGGAGAAAAGCAGCGCATACGTGTACGGAAACCCAACCCCGACGAGGACCAGAGACCTCGAGAGCTGGTCGTAAAACTCGCTCTGCGACATGTACCCCAGGTTTTTGAGTCGAGGGGGAAAGTCTGCAGTATTGTTCCCGCGAACGCCTGCTACGAACTCGACATTTGTAGCATTATGGGCGGCATCGTAATAGTCGGGCTCCCAAGATCGCAGTTCGGGTCCAAAATAGTCCATTTCCTTGGCTAACACGTACGCCTGGCGTTTCCGCTCAGAATGAGGGACAAAGGGTGCAAAGAACACGCCGGCTCGACGCTATAGCCGAGGTAATTATTCGGGACGTACCCCCTTCCCTCCAGCTGATACTGTCTGCATCGTGAGGCGTTGGCGTTTCGAATTGGGGTACTGCACTCACGTCTTCAGGATTCAACGTCCAGTTATTTCTTAGAGGCCCCACAGAACCAGTCCACCAGTGACAATTGAACATCTTCCACACAGGAATCCCGCTAGGATTACTTGACGACAGGATGCACTGTGGATCGTTGAAACATGCGTTTGTGTCCTTCTCCTCAATAAATATGCCGTTATGAGCCTCGAAAGACGTGGTACAGTTGGAGGGTCCGCTCGTTATTCGGGGTATGTAGGTAAGTATAACCCAGCTTCTTCAGAGCTCGAACCTGATCCAACAGTTAAAATCATTTCAAAACGACAAAAGATAAACAACCCACAGTGGAGCGCGCTCATATCACCTCTCCGCCCTCATGGGACTCTTGGATTTCGTTGATAAATGCGTCCCAACCGAGTAGCACCACTTTCATATTTCATATTACAGCTGTTCACGGAAAACGCGAAATTGCTTAAATACTCACCTTTGGTCTGATTTTCCTGGCAACTCGAAGCCTCCAAGCACCCGAACAGCGCATGCATCGCAATTTCGTTGTGGCTAGCCCAGTTCTTGGATAGCGTGTGTACGGGCAGGCGTAGATCTGTCATCAGAGGGCCCAGAGCGGGGGGGACAGAGACGGCAGGCGGTGCAAGGACCCCATCAGGCGAGTAGTACGGTCGTTTTTGAATGTGCTCCAATGCGGAGGTGTAAGCTGTGGGGAACACCGTCGAAACTAGTATCAACGTAAAGCAAGCCGCGAAAACGAGGAGCAGGATGATGTTTGGCCGCGAGCCTGGCAACATCGGTTGAAGATTAAAAGTACGATGCGGAGTCATGTGTGAGACTAACATGAGATAAAGGGCAGAGAGTTTCGACTTGCAAAGGAGAAATTGAGGTCCACGAGTATAGGTAGGACGAGGACGCGATCCTGATACCGCTTTTCAAGACGCACTGAGAAGGCTCGTCGGCCATTCGCTTGCGCCGGTTATGTATGCTTGGGCTTATATCTGAGATATAGTAAGGGCAGCTGCGATGCGAGTAGACAGCGACACGAGTTGGACAGCGAGTTAGCCATCTCGGGCTGTCGGGTGGCGGTATTAGGCCTCTTCTCGGGTATCAAGGATATTCAATGGACCACTGTGGAAACCGCCGCTACCAGTAGCTAGTCGCCATTGAGAGTGCTGTGTGATGACCGCAACGAACCCATTATGAAGTTTCAAAAGGTTCGAAACGGAGGTCCAGAGGCCCGTAAATTCCCGTCGCTCTGAGAGCCGTTAAGTAGCCCAATTTCAAAGATTGAGTATTTGTTGAGTATCATACAATGTTGTCGGATCACGGTGAGGAGGAAAACCCGCTGAACCTGTCTGAAGCACGCTCTTTAGGCCCACAGAACTGAGAAAGTCTCTAAAGTTGGAAAGTCGGCGCTAAAACCGAATCATGATGTCGGCAAACGCCGAAGAATAAGCTTTCGGTTGGATGTTCCGACTCGTTTACTTGTCGTTTACCGAGATTAGCCCGCCAGGTTTCCGTACTGCTTCAACGTTAACGCGACCCTTCGCTCTAGGTAGCTTGATAAGCACAACCCTGACTCATTCGCACATGTACATATAATCAACGACAGGATGCTGCTGAACAGCACCAGTGCTTATCCACCCCTCCACGATGGAGCTCCAGCCGATATCTAACGGAATAGGACCCTCCCTCCCCCGACGCCTGGTGAAGCGTCTGTGCTGAGCTTGAGCCTGAATGCGCATCGTGACGAAGACCAGGAGTCGCAAGGCACTTCTTCCGGCGGCTACCGCTTTCGCGCAGTGCTTCACCTTTGCGCGATCTATTTCTCGATGTTCCTTGCAGGTAGGCTCGACTTTTATAGACGAAGAAGCTTGTTAAAGACGCGCGCTTTCAGGCTGGAACGACGGTAGGCTGAGGCGAATTAAGTCGGTTCTTTCAGCGTTGATTGAAAAATAGGCTCAAATGGACCACTCATCCCTCGAATGCAAAAAGTCTACGATGTAAGATTTCATGTAGTAGCGGCTTTATGGAAATCCTGACCCCGATGTCTAGGTCGGATTCCTGCTTGTGTCGTTGACATTCGTGCTCTCTTGTATTGCAAGTCCTGTTCGTTTTGGCACCCAGACTTAACCTCATTAAATTCCAGGGATTCATCACAGGAGCAATGATGAACGTGCACTGGACGGATAAAGTGGGTTTCGGGCGCATGATTGTCCTTGGTATGTACGCGCTTTATCGCGCCTGCGACGCGTTATGTTGACAAGTCCGTCGGCAGGTGCCCTCCTACAGGTCGTTGCATACAGCATCCAGGCACCCGCTCCACCATTCCCGCTGTTCGTTTTCTCGTTTGTCTTCAATGGATTCGGCATTGCTATTCAAGTGCGTCAGGGGCATCCGTTCCCACATAATTATTTGACGTCCTAAAATCAAGAACGCTCAAACAAACGCATATGTGGCCAGTCTGAGGCATGATTCGGAGCTTTACATGGGAATGCTTCATGCCAGGTATATAACGATTCACCCCCCCAAATCATTGTGTAACTCAGTATTTCCTGCAGCTACGGTAATTATCTGCAATCCTCTAGCGTAATTTTTTTGCAACTCCTATTTAGGCGCCGGTGCTCTATCTTCACCACTCCTCGCAACCCATTTCGCTCAGACACAGCATTGGTCATTTCACTACCTCGTCTCACTCGGCCTCGCACTCACAAACGTGCTCATCCTTGCGCTGACGTTCCGAGGGCGAAACCAGGATGGTCTGTGGCCCTGCTCTCTTCTTATTGTGCTACTTAGACTTATGTCTGAGTGCTGCAGAGTGTCTTGCCCTCGTCGGCGAGGCCGCTGGTGAAGCAAACACAAGCGACCATAGCCACTTCCGGCAGATCCTTTCCCTCAAGAGCGTCCACATCTTGGCGTTCTTCACACTGGTTTACGTTGGCGTCGAGGTTACGATCGGGGGTGAGTAATGCCTGCCACCGATCTCCGCTCATCCATGTCCTTGATTGACTGACCATCATTTATTCAAGGGTGGATTACCACCTATATAATCGACGTTCGCGGCGGAGGGCCGTCTTCCGGCTATATCTCGTCTGGTTTCTTTGGGGGTACGAACTTCAGTCTATGCTTCCCGACCGCATTTTGAATACATTTACAGGCATAATGGTTGGACGACTCGCCTTGCTGTGGCTGAATAAAAAGGTATGGAGCCATTACGTCGAGAAAAATTTCATGATATACATCGCATTCCAGATCGGCGAACAACGTGTGCTTTATCTTTACGCCGTCCTCGCAATTGGGTAAATCGCATTACTACCTCCTCGTCCCCCGAAGCTCATCCTCGTCTGTTGACCACAGGCTGGAACTCGTCGTCTGGCTCGTTCCCTCCCTCATCGGAGGCGCCGTCGCGGTCTCTTTAATCGGTGTATTCTTAGGACCAATCTATCCTATCGTAATGAATCATGCGGGGCGTGTCGTACCCGTACGTCCTCTGTCGAGCTTTCTCAAATTCTTTCCGCGACCCTAACACAATGTACTACAGCGCTGGCTGCTGTCTGGCTCCATCGGGTGGATTGCGGGCTTCGGTCAGGCGGGAAGCGCACTCCTTCCGTTCATCACTGGAGCTATTGCTTCGAAGACTGGGATCAAGGCTCTGCAGCCCCTGTGCGTTGCCGTCGTCTTCGTCGACGTAATTCCTGACTGAATACGTGCAGACTGATCAGCATGATGGCCATGTTCCCCATCCTTTGGGCACTTGTTCCTATTTCACCCCGGAGAATTGATTAGATTCCATACGAGTTCAACGGAAGTTTTTCCATCCTTTGTAGATTTTAGAAATCGTGCTCCTCGACTGCTTCAATTACTCGTCCAATTCCGTTGAGCGTGTTCTCCCCCAATAAGTGCACCTTCCTAAATGGGACTCGAGCGGTTGTTTGTTTCGCTTTTTTGTGAAGGCCCTCGTGCAAAGTCAACCACATTTCACGTCCGACCTCGACACGAGGCCTTCAATGGCCACAACCGTACCGGCCACGGTTCTCTCTTATTTCGAGCTCGCGGATGGATTCCCCTGGCGAGACCCCCGCCCACAGCAGATTGAGCACCGGAGGGCTGCAATGGGCGACACCCTGCTATTTGACATCCTCCTCACAGCCGGGGGCATTCGGGAGCCCGACACGCTATATCCACCGTCGGATGTCGAGTCTTTTTACCGGCTCATGGAGGCAATACACACCTCATCATACGACGCGTTGAAACGGGACTGCCTCGTATATTTCTTATTGAAATGGTACCAGGATGGACGGGAAGACCGGTACAAGCTGGAGAAATGCATTCCGCCGCAGTTCGCGTCTCTTTCGGGTGAGTGCTAAAAGTACAATACACGCGTAAAGCTAACTAGCAGCTGAAGACGCGTATTGGCACCTGGATGCAGGGGCTGATATTGTAGTACGTGTTTTGGGGCGTACACTCGAGTGATAATTGAGGGAGTGCCTCTAGCGCGCGGTTTCCATTCTTTCAGACGCTCGTCTTAATACAGACTACGCCTCCAAAATTCTTCAAGCCATCTCTCTTTCTCCCAATTCGACGCCACTTGTCCTCAAATACGTCCGCACGGCGAAACCCGTCCTAACAGAGCCGGACGACATTGATATCTATGCTGTCGCGCTCGCGGGATCGAGTTTGTTGGAAGCATGGCAGTTTCAACGGACTTTTAGCGAGAAACACGAAACGCGTCCGCGACTGCTCCGAAAAATATTGGACTGGTGCTTGACGTGTATGTCGATCAGTTTCTATGGAAGCCTTATTAATCGGAAATATAGCCACCCCACGCCGCCAGGCGCTCGTTCAGCTGCTCGGAATCGCGCTGACACCGTACGAGCAAGATCTCTTGCAATCATACGCGACACCGCCTTCAGCGCTTCCTCCGACCGGCATTGCAAGCCTCCAAAACCTGCTTTGCGTTCGGTTAATACAAACCGGCAAGTATACGGAGGCCATAAAAATGGATCGCCAGTTCACTTCCGCCTCCTCGGGAAAGCTGGGGCCCCAGGTAGAGCGAACCAAGATGGTGCAGGATTTATATGCTGCGCTACCTCTTGCGGAGCGTGCAATTTTGGATTTAGAATTGGAGAACCCGGGTATTCAGGCGTCGACGAGCGGCGGCACGGCTATGTCCTTGAGCAGCAGTCGAGACTGGGACATGAGCATGTCATGGGAGAATATACAAACCCCTGTGCATCCTGCGCCCGCCGCTGCTATCCCCCACTGCCCAGCGTCCCGATTCCGCCCTTGTCCGCGTCTTCGTCTGCCTTCAAGGGAACACAGCAAACCCCGCTTTCCAAGTTTGGCGGGTTTGGTGCAGGGCCACAGACCCCCACCAGTGTTTTCTCTTCTCGCGCTTTCAGCGCTTCCTCGTCCTCGGCGCGTCCGCTCGCTCCTCCCATTATCCCCGTCCCACACAATCTCGCTCCACAACTGCCAATACCTTCTGGTCGCCAGTCATTGGGTGCGTCGACAAACGCATTTTCCTCCCTCGGGCAATCGACAAGTCGCTTCGCTGCCCCACTGGGCTCCTCCGGTTCGAAATCCCTCTTCGATTCTGCCAGCAGAAAGCAAAATGCGTTCTACCAACCGCCCCCTCCGGCGCCCGCTGCGCCGTTCCCGGGCTTCAACGAGGTTGCTGCAGCGGAGGGCAGCAGGGCTCGGGAAAATGCAGACGTCGAGATGGGACTTGGAGACGATGTCGAGCCTGAGGCTCGGCGGGAGGACGAGGATGGAGACGGGGACGACGAAGGACTAGCGTACTCCCTTTTCGGCGGGAAACCCGCGCGGGCGTCCAAGCGGGCGGGAGCGCGAACCCAACAAGCGTCGGTGCCGGTGGAGACCAAACAGGTGCCGCCCGGGGCGTTTATTACCGAGGACGAACACGAACATGAGCATGAGCCCGAGATCGCAGAGCCGCCGCCGCCGCCGCCGGCCCCGCCGAGACAGACGCGGAGGGCTGCGGCGAGCACCAAAACGAGCACCTCGAAGGCGACTAAAAGCGCTGCTAAAGCGCCGAGCTCGCGGACGCGGGGGCGTGCAAAGGGGCAGGAGGAGGAGGAGCTCAGCCGGAGTCTGCCTGGCTCGCTTATGGAAACGGAGGAATCTGAGGACGCAGAGGAGGAGGATGGGGACCGGCTTGCGCCGCTTCCGCCACGGCAAGTGACAGCGACGGTGGCCGAAGGGGTACAGACTCGGAGGAGGTCGTCGCGGTTGAGTTCGAGCGACACAGAGAGTCGACCCGAGCAGGAGAAGGCGCCTGGGAGAACGAAGACTGCGGGGAGGAAACGACGATCTTAAGCTTTCAGTTTTGTTTATTGCCTAATATCACCGACATACTAGTCCTTGCCTGAAAGCTACAGTTGCGCTTTCGAGGATGAGCTCCCATCGTCTTAGCATGTAAATACTATGTAGCGTCCATTCGCGCAGCTGGGCGAGGTCTCAGCGGCTCGTTATTCGGGTCCACTGAATATGTTGGAATCACATTCGTCTCCGGGGTGCGAGCGCGGCAATTGCGCAGTGACAATGCATACTGACCGAACAAGTCTTGATGAACTTTGTGATGGCGCCCAAGTTCTATTCCGTGCCATTGAGTCTCATCCTTCCGCCATGTCCTCCCAGTCAACTCCGAGCTTTCTTCTCGACCTCCCGGCGGAATTAAGACTACAAATCTACGATGCTGTTCTCGACCTGCCACTTGACTGCAAGGTCGCCAGCTGGGCACGGAAGCCTAGCAAACAACCGGCACCAGCCGTACCCGCTCACCTGTCCATTCCCTGGCTGAGCCTCATGCTCGTCTGCAAGGAAATAGCAAGCGAGCTGGAGCACCATGTCCACACTTCAGGAAACACGACTTACGAACTCGAGGTGGATAACCTCCAGAATCGGCGCAGCATTGCAGACGAAGTCACTTGGCGGCGGGTCCCCTGCCCACCCAGTAGCGTCCGTACGCTCCAGGCTACATTGACGTTCACCTCGATCACAAAATTCTGGGGTGACGGCGGCCCCATGCCGATCCTCAGCGCACTGTATCAGGTGCTCAACTGCTTCATACATAATGGCCCGGTGCTGTCCAGAAGGAGCCCGTTGGACAAACACACCCATTTAGATGCCTTGATTCGTACGTGCAATTTCTGTGTCTTAGTTGTCCATATCATTGACTTTGGCTGGTGCAAATCTGCGTGATGGAACCAGACCCTGATCAACAACGAGGGAGAGCCTGGCGCAACTACACTCAGGCGATGGTGTTGGAACGGAAAAAGCGACTTCGCCGGGACCTGGGAGGTTACATTTCGGCGATCGTCGATCGCGGTGTGCTTTTTGGTGCGGTCGACAAGATTGTGTGCCGGTCTGGGGACGACGACGGTGATGATAAAGTTATTGAATGGGATGTGTGTCGGAAGACGATTGGCGACATGACAGAATGGAACGCGTACAATTTTGCCTGGGGTGTCTCGGGCTCTTCGTCGTTGGAGGCTAGCTCGTGAAGCCATCGAAGAGTAGAACTTGACGAGTCTCGTGTTCCATATATTTGCCATGGGTTCGCGATTTGTTCGTGTCATAGACGTATTATTGAATGTAGTTCAACAGTGACCAGTGTTCAAGTTCGCCCAAACTTCGGAGACGATTGACACAATGCGTCAGAAGTTTGAATCCGCTGGTGCGTAGACTCTCTGTAGAATTGATGGTAGAATTTCGGGTAGAAATGCGCCAATCAAGGTCTTGACCAGCTGAAACGAGGTCTGCGGAGGTTTTTGCGCTACCCTGGACGATACAGAGCGGCCGCCCGCGACAGCTGCGCCTTTGTAGGTTTTGTCGCGGGGCCGTGGAAGACGAGGCGCACGCACTCCTAGTCTGCACTGCGCATGGTGCCCTCCAGCCACTGCGGACGTCGTTCCTCGGGGACGTGATGGGCGCGCTGCGGGGTTATGAGGGCAAGTGGTCCCCAGATAGGCCCTACGAGTTCCTCAAATTCCTCTTGCGCTCGCGCAAAATCTTGCCGCGCCTCGCAAAATTTGTAGCCGACACTATGGTGGTGTATGACTCACATCCACGTTATGTACCCGCCGTGCTATACCTGGCGTCTACGTCGCGATCGATCTGAACTTTGCCACCCTTATCCATTCCGTGCACATCCGTCTGTGGAATCCGTGAGACGGGACTTCCTGGGTCGACTTGCGAGGCACGTCGTAACAACAGCCGAGTAGGGCCTCCGCCCGTTACCGTCACGGCAACGGCCGTCGATTCAACGGGTGCATGACGGGCACGGCCGTCGATTTGACGGCCGTTTTTACCTACTTTCAAACTCCAACGGGACGGGACGGGTGACGGGACGGCCGTAAACGGTATAACGGGTCGCCGCAAAAGTGCATTATTCTGTGGTATATAACTATACATCCCCCAAGACCTCCTGGACTGCGTTGCGCGCAAGGCGAAGGCGTTGCTTGACGATCATCAGCATTCTGATGGTGTCGGGCTTCAGACTCGCCCGTCTGAGTGAAATGGTGTCACAGCCTCCCGAGAAAATGTGTTCACCCGCAACGGCCGATCCTAATTAAAGAAAAACATTCAGCTGAAGCTTGTCCAGGGAAGGCTAAATTGAATTGCGTACCCGGGATAGTCGAAATGTCCCGCGCAAGACAGAACAGGTTCAGAAATTGAGCCTTGCGGGCGACGAGGATCGACGAGATGACGGGCCCAGATAGAATTTGATGTGGAGGTAGATGAGGATGATGCGAGGCAGATTGGATTATCTGAAGCAGATTCAGGAAAAAGAGGCAGATCGAATTTGTGTGGGTGCCATGTGCGCGCAATAGATTCCGCCGGTCACTTGGTCTGGTTGACATCACTTCTACTCATGACCAGTGTGCTTGGTACAAGGATGATTACATATTGTGTATTCAGAAATATAACATTGGTAATCTTCGTTACATCGGTGTCGGTGATTAGACAGATGAATTGAGAGACGGAGAGTAAAGTGGAGTGAATTTGGTCCACTAATATTCTCCCCACTTCTAATCCGCGCCGACACGCACTCGGAAGGCGATAGCGACGCGTGGTTCCCGAGCATTTGATTCGGGTACGAATTGTAGGTCTTACCGAGTGTGATACACAAAATTTTCTCGACCGCAACTGGTCCTTCACAAATCAATTTAAAACAAGGCGCATAATGAGTCAAACGGAGCGCACCTCAATGTTCTCTAGCCAGCCGACTGTATTTGAATCAAGGTCGAGGACGAACCACCTGTTCCAACAGGGACATTGTAGTAAATTGCCGGGGCATCTGGCGAGGCGTTCAAAGTTGGTGATGCGAATTTCTGCCAATATTGCCGTTGGTATACATGATCGAGATTGAAAAATCGAGCTCTGAAATGCTATCCAGGTCCTCTATGTTAGGTCCCACTTGCAGGCCGGGGATGAACGGCGTCAGGGACGTGTTGAGAGTGTCGAGCGACGGGGGATGGTGACGGTAGGAAGAAGAGAAACTATAATTCGTCACGCACAGCAGCCGAGCCTAAAGGAGGCAGATTCTTAAAACGGATCTGCTGCACATAATCCAATCTGCCTCAGAATAAATCTATCTGCCTCATTTCATCAGTATCTGCCTCCCATCAAAATTTATCTGGGACCGCCGTCTTGTATATCCTCCGGGCGACCCACCACTGAACTGGATCACACCCCTTGAAGTCTTCCCGGGGAAGACTGTAGTACTCCCTCAATTCCTCGAGGACCACACGTTTATGCACATTGTATCTGGCAGTGAAGTCTTTCTGAGGTTCAAGGCAAGCGAGGATGATGCAAAAATAAAATAAAAATGATCGGACATAAGCGCGTAAAATTAAGGTTTCTGACGTGCGAGCTATCTCGGAGCTTCTCGGAGCATGCGGGGACATTTTGGACCAGTTTGCCAACCCGGCAGACGGCCGTGACGGCCGTTTTTTGACGGCCCGTCAAGTACCTGACCCGTCCCGTACCCGTCCCGTTGAAATGTTGGAAAAATCTCCGACGGGACGGGCACGGCACCCGTTTGACGGGTGCCGTCAAGCCGTCGAGACGGCAACGGGCGGAGGCCCTACAGCCGAGTTGTGGTGGCCGAACAGCAAGTAGTTGCCAGGAGGGAACGATCACAGCGGTAAAGCAGGTAGATGTCCGTAGCATACATTTGACGCTGTGTATGTAGTACGGGACCCGCTATGTTCCTAAATGGGACCACTGCGGTGCAAATAGACTTCCTTCCTTCCTTCCTTCCGTGTTGTCCGTGTCTCTCCGCCGCGGCTTTGATCAGTTTCCGGCCTGGTTTGCTGCCCGCGGCTCAATTCTCTTTTGGGCCACTAACGCCTGCTTCCTGGAATGGGATCCAACTTCATGCTCCACTACTTGTCTTATTTCTGCTGAAGACTGCCCATCTATTCTTAGCCATCACTCCCGACGGCCAACATAAGGTCGATAATGTCGGTGTTCCCAACCCTAGTCGCTCCTTGATACATTGTGTACTTGCCTAGCCGTAACTTCGCCGTCGCCCCGACCAGAATACACTATTGATTGCTTCTGCTTTATGTTCCTCTCAATTTTTGAATTCAGAGAGAACTAGCCCCACGGATATTATGCTGTACCTCTCCATACCTCTTCCCTGGAGTTTGCCTGGTGTCCTACATTTTCTGCCACAATGAACCACTTCAATGAACTATTTAACGAGGTCTGATTAACCTGAAACTCGAAAGCCTACTGGCGGCTCGACATGGCCTTGTGCCCAGCAAGTCTCAACTAAATTGAGATCGGTTTCGGAAATGGATAATGCCAAAAGCTCGAGGAGACCACGATGAAGGAAGTCCAGCGGGCGTCTTCGATCCCCGTGCCAAGCATGCCATTCGCAAGGACGAGTTTAATCCGTGACAATTGACACCCGAGAGGGATGGATATTGTTGCTGTGCAGAACTTAAGTGCTGTAGATTCATGCGGGCTGGGGCAACAGGAGAGATGGCTTCGTGGACGCGATGCGCCTACGCGTTCACGAACTGGTTTGGATAGAGAAGCGTGGCAGGATGGGGAAATCTGTCAAACTTTCTACCCGAGGTCCACCATCTTTGTGTAATCCTACCTACCTACCTACCTACCCGCATCGCTCTACGGTTTTTCTCCCACATCAATTCTACCCGACCTCTACGCGGCCTCTACGGTGGAATTTGATCCCAACGGATGGGATGCTCTCCAATGCGTGGACACTAATTTACCTCTGCCGAAATCTCTAGTATGCCTCCACAACCTTGTCCGGAACCAAGTCGGGTCAATTGCTTGCACCAGAGATCAGCACGAACCTTTCGACTGCAGATGACACCAGCACGATGGCTATCCACGGTAACCCGTAATTTAAAGTGATTCTGCTTGATAGCAGTGCTGACTAGCCACCGTGTAGTGCGATTATCTTCCTTTCGGTCGACGGAGACCTCCGAAAGCCTCCGATTTAACGATGTCGCAAAATACCGACTCTTTTCAGAACAAACGTGGAGCCGCCAAGAGAGAATGACCGATGCTGGCAGCTAAGGCATGGCTAGGAGAGCAAGACTCGCTCGGACGGAAATTATCCCCGAGATGCTGGAGCCTTTCCTCATTTGGTCTCGTAACTCAGATTCTAGCTTCAAGTATTTTCTCAGTTCTGTTGCCTGAAAATCGTGCTCCTGGCGCGCTTCTCCCCTCACCATAGTCATCACTTTTATCCTGTACGCGATCTTTCAAGTTGCTAAAAAAATATGCGACTTTGCCACTCTTTGACTCTCAAAGCAAAGGAACTTGCGGGCCTCTCTGGGCCTCTAGTGCGTTCTTTGAATTCAAGTCCACTCATTTTCACAAGGGGTTGCAGTTATCGCACTCGATGGTTAATAGAGGCTGGCACCACACCAATGACTCTTGGTTTCTGGTGCACTACTGGTGACGTCCAAAGTAGGTCTGAGAAGGTCTAATACCCCTTGCCCAACGCCACCCGACAACCCGAGATGCCTAACCCGCTTCAACTCGCGTCGCTGTCCAACTCGCATCGTGGCCCCTGCCAAGGGGGACTCAAAAATAAATATTTATATATAGGGTGGGGGGGGGGGGGGGGGGGGTCCTCTGGAGGACTTAAAAAAACTTTTGTCATGTATTTCAAAAAGAGTTCAAATATGTTTACAAATGCCTTTCAACATGATCTGACACTCTACAGGGGTTCAGAAGGAGTTTTGAGCTCACCAGCACAACAAAACGGCTAAGATTGACGGGAACTTCCCGATTGGGCTGTCTCGATCACAATCAGTGTCAATCACCCGAGCCAAATCTGTCGGATAGACATTCACAGTGCCAGGTGCGCTGTCTATAGCCTGCCATGTCCGAAAATTGCTACCACCCATACATCATTGAATTGTGTGACTAACTAGCAGACAGAGGAAAGCTGAGGAGAGCCCAGACAGAACACTGGGTGCTTGTTTAGCTCCCTTTTTGCTTGGAAATATCTGGAGATATGATTGTGAGGGTCCCAGCATTATGGTTGCTTCCCAAGGGATGACTCAGGCTTGTAAAAATTAAGGAGCAGACTTGAGTAGCACAGCTGCCTGCAAGTTTCAATTGTCCTGCTGCAGCCGAGCCAGCCGGCTAGATCGGGCCGGGACAGGGGTGGGAAATAATTTCCTTATAAAGGGGGGGAGGGGAGGTCCTAAATTTTGCTTAAAAACACTTTCGGAGTGGATATACATTTTTTTAAAGTTGATTCCCCCTTGGCCCCTGCTACTTGTATCTCAGATATGAGCCCAGATATGACCGGTACAAGCGAGTTGCCAATAAACTCGCTCTTGTTGCATCTGAAAAAGCGATAGGTATCCATAGCGCAGTCCTTTTAAGTCAAACTCCTACACACTTTATTCATGTTAGTCTCACGCATGACTCTGAATCATACTTTAACCTTCCACCGATGATCCCAGGCCTCGCCGACCCACCGTCATTCTCCTCCTCGTTCCTGCGACTTGCTCCAAAGTGATACTGGTTTCAACGGTGTTCCTGACAACTTCGTCGAATTCTCCCACGGTTGAAGTGACATCAATTTTTGAATACTTACGAACTTCGAAACCACTGGCTATCAAAACTAGATGGTACATGAGAAGGCGTAAAATGAGAGCCAAACGGTTTGAAACGGAATTCCATGTCTGTCGCCAAGTTTTCTATCAACTGCCTTGCGCCATCGTTGCGCGGAGTAATAGCGCATTCAAATGGTTTAGGATGGCTGCAGGGCTGTCAATCTCAATATTGTTCTGGTACATAGCAGCATTTACCACTGGAAACACTTGGCTGTCTTACATGGTGGTGGATAATGAAAGAGAATAGGTTTTTATTTATTTATTTAGGTTTTGGCGAAAGAGCTGCCAGAGATAAGATCTATCCTTTGCAAGCCCACAATATTGAGAAGTCCACGCACTAAAAGAAATGGTCAGTCAGGGTCTGAGGCTGGTATGTGCACATACAAAGGCGATGGATAATCGCGTTTGACGACGCGACGTCAGCGTTGCTCAAGGGAGCCGGCTGAAAGCTCCGAACTTTGATGTTCAGCAAAATGCTGACCTTGCCGCAATTTTGCCGTCCTCTTTCAACCTTGGTCCCAGGAAGTCCTCAGGCCTAATTTCCAGCTTCATGGAATGCACCTCAAGCACTGAAAGGGTTCATTTGTGCTTGTTGGCCCTGACAACGCACAAACCTCATCCGAATGGCACATAACTAAAATGTTTAACGGCGTCTTCAAAATTTGTTTCGTTACTGTGTTCTTACGCGTACTTCCTATTTGAGGCGTATATTTTGGCCAGGAGACGGCGGCAATATTTGCTCTTAGCGTGGTGACGCCCAATCGCCGGTTTTGGTTGCTACTCAAACGCTCTGCCACAGTTTCACGACTCGATTTCTTGGAGCTGCAATTTGAGGTATATATAAGACACATAGTGAGCCACGGAAGGCTCTGGTTTCATCATCTACAGGGCACCGCTGCGCTTGCAGTGAGAAAAACGAAGTTGAACATCCCATCAAAATAGTTCAACCGTTTTGATCGAATGTTGAACATGCGTGCATCGTTGGTGCATCGTCACTTGAACCTTCGCCCCTGTACCCTATCGATGAAATAGATGTTGTCCACTTGCGCCGCTACTTGTTTTGTCCTGCTCAATCATTTTGAAATATTTATTATACAGTTAGACGGATCAAAGAGGCAGTACTACTACACTGTACTTACATGTTCTTCAACATGGATGTCAAACTCTACACCCTCATCAACTGCAATATCCCGGATAAGAACGTTTGAAACACTCGTCAGCTGTCAAGGAGGGATCGGAGTATACACATTTCTTGCCGTATTTATCCATCAACTGATGTTGTTCTGAACAGTAAGAAAATTAGCTGAGCACCGGCTGTGGACCCCAAACTCACCTTCCGCAACAGTCGCTATATGCTGAGAAATGAACCGGACGGTCCTGCTCGGGTCCAAAAGCGGTTTCTGAAACTCCGCGGGGCCTTCCAAGTCGGTCTCTCCCGGCGCACAGCGACGGAAGTGCCCGCTTTTGCTAACCTTGTACACAGGAACTCTGGTGCCGTCGGAAGATATACGCCCGATTATGTCCTGGCCGCCTTTGAGACCGGACAGGAGTTCGTGGTGTGGCTTCGCATAAGGCTTCCATCCTTTGGGCATTATTGCGCTTTCAAGTTGCAGATCGGCGTCGGAGATGTTACGCGGGACTGGCCAGAACGATGCATGGAAGTGGGTGATACCGCGGTTTACATGGGTGACATAGCGGTTCAAATCGAAGTCGGGAGGGAGAACGTGGTGGGTGATGTCCTTGGCAGAAAAGAGTTGAACATAGTCTCTTGTAGTAGACAGAACAGTCATGCTCCCAGTCGGCGTACCTTGGTCGGAAGCTTCCACATCTGCGTCTCCGAAACTTTTCCTCCGGGAAGCATGCACCAACCGACCATGAGCTTGGAATGTGTATTGTCCGTCTGAGACGCCTGCTCCTGCCGCTCCTCGTCACTCTGTGCGCTCTTAGTCCAGCCCCACACCCGCGCAGCAGCGTCACTGGCCTCCCGCTGCAACAACACCACCCTGTCGATGAAGAAGGTTCGGTGCTCGTACTTGAAACCAGCGCGTTCGTCGGCGCAGGAGAGCAAAATTGCGATGTTCACAGTCCCCGCAAGTTTAGGGTCGTTCTTCATGGCCGCGGATGTGATGGCCAGGTGGTTCGCTATGTTCAAGAAATTCCTCGGGTAGGAAGTCAGTTGCGGCAGTATGGTAGGTAAAGTTTGTACCACTGGGCAACCTTGTCCGCCAAGCTCAGAGTAGGGTCATTGATGGTCCTGGACAAAACGGTCATTCGCCACGGTGTCCGAAGCGAGGGGAGGCGCATACCCAGGTCCAAGAGATTTTGCGAACACACTTGATAACTTTCTGTTGGCTTCGAAAAGATGACACTCATTCTTGTGGAACTTGATCCAATCTTCTCTCTGGCAATCTTTCTGTCCGAGATATACGTCGATGGAGATTGAGCGTCGAGCTGAATGAAGGCTTACGGAACAATTTTCCCTACCAGACAGCCCGAGCACGTCAAGAGTTCTTTTTTCTTGAGCAAAGACTCGGCGCGACCACAGGTATCGCACTCTGACTCCTAAGCATGCCAGACGGTGATGTTTCCTTCCCAGACGGTACCGTCTCTATCGTCCAATTGTGAAGTCCCCATAGTACAGGGGGAGTAAGAATGAGTGCCCAAAAAACTAATAGCGAGCAAAGGAAATGGCTTCGAAATTTTGGAAGACCAGCCGAAAATCACCGAATTTGCCACGGGTTTCGGAGCTGCGCCGATGTTCAACTTTTCAGTCCTCGAATTCGGTGTCAGGCTTCCATACTTGTGTAGGTCTTTCTTCGCTTCCAAAAAGATTGCACAGCGCGCGATGTCTGGGAGTCCCTTTTCAATGTCAGTGTATATCTAAGGTTTGTCCAAGGTGCATGAGTCAAGCCCGACTCCGAGCTGTATTTATTTGCTGCGGACTCACCACTAGAGCAAAAATGGCAAGAAAGCTACTTAAGCTAGAATATCTCTGATTAATATCGAGGGAAGGCAACCCTTTTTTACACGGTTCCCACATACTTGTAAATTTCAACCACAGTCACGTGCTAGTTGAAATTGTAATCGGCGGGGATCGATGCAATGAGTACGCTGGATATGAGACAAGACGTTTGAGAGCATTTGGGAAATGGAAATCCCACTTCCCATGGGATGATCGGTGGGATGCGGATGGGATTTTTTAGACATCCCATCAGCGGCTGACTTCGGCACAGTGGTACAGAACACAGGCGCACGGAGTAACAACTGTGATATTTGTACTTTAGAGTGATACCTACACCCTAGCTAATAGCCCATAAGTCTGTGTCAATGGAGACCAATGATAAAAATCCAAGTCCACGCACAGCGTTCACAGCATTGACAGCATCGAGTTCTAGCGCAAGAAACAGAACAGAACTCTTTTTCCACAAACCAAAGGAGTCAAGGATGAAACATAAACAATTGACATGAGAGAGCTTTGAAACGCACAAGAAACAAATGGAAAACCACTAGTCATAGCTACAACAGGCACTGCATTCAGGGCCCTGGTAGACCCGGCCCGTCGCGCATGGGCGCCCTATGGCCGACCTTGGCGACAGGGCTAGACAGGGCTGCCGCGGTCTGCCGACCTCAGAGATAGGGTTTGCCGAGCTCGTATCCAAGGTCAGCCATAGGGCGCCCATGTGCGACGGGCCGGGTCTACCGCTGTCTACCGAGGCCCTGAATGCAGTGAGGACACATCAAAATTCCCGTCGCGCGTCTCGGCATGATACTTCAATTTGATGAGAAGCTGGGTTCCGCAAGCCATTAAGGCCTATCTGCTGTGAGGATAATATCACTAAGAGAGGCAGATATAGAGAGAGATCCCCGCGCCAGCACCCCTATTTTGTTTGGTGTTCTGGTGTTCGCGCATCAAAATTCGATTTCGGCTTATTGGGTGCCGATGGGATTGATGGTGGTATATTCCATGGGATTTCCAACTCCCGAATTTCGACAGACGTTTGAGGAATCCGTCTGCCAATGAACCAAGGCCAAGTTATCACCAAGAATTCATGTTGTCATGTTTTTTTTGACGGATTCGACAATACTGAGAGTAGAGCTTAGCCGGGAACGAAGTATAATGTCTCAAAAGGTCCATGCTTCAGATGTCTGCCGAATCCACATTTCTCCGTCGGCTGCCGTCAATGGTTGAATTAACATGCAGGGGCTGAGGCCTAGCGCTAATTAGTAAGGGACTGACTATCAGCACTTGAGCTCGTCGGTTGAAAAACCTCCAGTTGAAATGCAAAGAATAGACGATGCTTGGAATGATTGTAAGAGCTAAAAGTAAGAAATAGTAGTCGCAAAAATATTCGCTCTTCGATCTCGATTGATTGTGAAGGCGCCAGATCCAGGATAGGTATCATAGATAAATTGGGTTCAACAATTAACAAGGGAAACCAATGTAGGGAGATCCAACATGTTGCGATTAATATTGTGTTGAATGTCAGTGTGAGCAGATGATGGACCTCAATAAAAGTTGGTTCTAAAACAGTGAGGCTGGATTGTTCAATGTAGATGGATGGGACTCGCTGAAGGGCAGTGAGAACAAAGGAAGTTTCAAAACCACGATTACGCGCTCGGGTTAATCTCGAACTCAACCATTCTGGGGGGGAGGAGAGGGCGCAATTCGGAGGCCAACACCATTGGCCCAGTCTTGTCTTTGTCCTCCGGGTGATTTGGCGTGTACTCCAGTCGAAAGCTTTCGAGCATGACGTCCGCAGAGGTGTCAGAACCGAGACAGCTCGAGAGAATCATCTCCCGCACTGTAGGAAGGATTCATCATGAAATTCAAGAGAATTCTCGGGAATTTCAAGTTTCATGATGGTTTGTCAGGTATGGGTACTTGAATTCCATGATGTGATTCATAATGGTTAACTTGGTACTTTTTTGCCTGTTTTCTTTGTATCATGAATTCATGATGATCAAACATGAATTCATGATCCTCTAAGCCTTTCCCAGGCTGTGGAGCTGCATGGGGCCACCACCCGGTAGCTCAAGCAAGATACAAAACTCAGGTCATGACCTCCCAAAATTTCCTATATGGATGTGTGTGTGACAGATTGAAAGTTGAAGTCCTTCCAGTCAATTATTACATTGCCCTGGATAGTAATAGCTATAATAGCCATCATAAAGTTGAACCCTGGGTTCCATAGACCCTTCTCTGTTGAACAGGTTGGTTGCTGTAATGCAATGTAGTTGATTTTTTTTTTTTTCAGCTCCGGTGAAACTCTTTTTCAGGATGTATTGTAATGACCCCATCGTGATACATGATGACTGTTGGAATTGAGTCGTGATGAAATGTCATGGATTTCATTGCAAAAAGTGTTGAAAGAGCATCGTGAAGTGACCAAAAATTTGTCCTGAACTTCAATACCCTTGTTCATTATGTTTTGACATGAAACCATGTTCAATTGTATGCTGTTCCAAACATCACATTATTCCTTTTGGGATTTTTTTTTGGGAGGTGAAATTTTTTTTGGCCAAGTCTCAGATCACCTTTATACTATATACCTACATACTAGGGGAGTACAGTATGCTCAATCTCATAGGAATTGAGTGTCAAGTGCATGGATCAGGCTCAGAAAGCAACTTCGGCCCAACCGGCTAAGCGATAGGAGCATCACTGTCACGGCACATGGGGTGTGACTGTACGTGGTCAAAAACTCACCACCGTGTGCCATGACAATGACGCTCCTATCTTATCGGATTTCTGACATTCTTACAGAAATGCCAAAGTTCAGTATTAAGGATGATGTATACCCTCAATTACTACAACACCTGAACTCTTAGCTGCTATTAAGGTCTCTGCAGCTGCTGATATATGTACTACCACAAAAAAAAAAAAAAAAAAAAAAAAAAAAAAAAAAGTCACAGCTCTCATCTTTGTCTATGGGTATTAATATTGATCTCTGGTCCTCCCTCCTACTTGCATCTACCTGTCTGAGCAGGGCAACTAAAAGGGTGTTGAATTGAAAGCAAAAGAGGTTTCGGACAGGACCGAGTGGCTGTGCACAGTCAGCCAGTTGGGCTGAAGTTGCTTTCTGAGTCTGATCCATGCACTTGATACTCAATTCCTATGAGGTTGAGCATACTGTACTCCCCTAGTATGTAGGTATGTAGTATAAAGGTGATCTGAGACTTGGCCAAAAAAAATTTCACCTCCCAAAAAAAAAAATCCCAAAAGGAATAATGTGATGTTTGGAACAGCATACAATCGTCCACAAATTCAAGGTAAATTGTCGAAGATTTCCTGACTCAAGGTTGTGAAAGATATGTAGAAATTCATGATGTTTTGACCGCCCAGTGCCGCACAAGACCGTCCGTCCAATCGTGAGCCTGCCAGTCCTGAAGATCCATGACCATGTCCAGCTGTCGCAGATTCGGAAACACCGCGCGATTTTTGAATAAACGGAGGATATTGTCGGTCAGAAAGACCTCACACGTCCGAATTTTGAGATTGATTAGGTCTGCCAAAATGGCAAGCATGATCGCAAGAGATTTACGAACCGCAAACAAATGCTTTCCAGCTGGCAGCCCGACCGCGCCAGGAAAGAGACCAATATGTCAACATTGTTGTCATGATTAGGTGCCCGGGGGGGAACTCCAATTCGAGAACACGAAGAGAAGGTAATTCCGAGGGTGTCCAATGTCCCTCGTGGTTTGAAGGATGTAATGCAACGATGCACTAGAGATGAGCGGAGCGTCGGAGGGACGATTCAGAAAAGTGCGTGCGCTATCAAGAACCGAGCTCGAATAGGTGTCTGGAAGGCACATCATGAAGATCTGGGACAAGATTTCGGCGGGCAGCGCCATGGCAGGGACTTGATTACGAATCGACATATCCGCTGCCAGTGGTGCTAGTATGATAAGTTATCCTAGCATACATGAATGCTGGGAGATAAAAACGAAGAGTCCTGGTTATTCTCCAACGCGTACGCCGAACTTTTTGCGACGAGATGCGAGAAGAGAGCCGAATAGTTCCGAGTCCCGACACGCTCTAATTATAAAGGACCGCATACTGTACAGTGGCAGTGGCAGTGGCAGTGGCAGTGTACTATTACGACCAAAGGTTCAGGTGACGGTGACATCCAGATTTTTTTGATGTTTTTTGATGTGTTTAAAAATCGCCGTAAGTAATTGAAAAGAAATTTTTTCGGTCATCTCGGTGAGTGGAAATTCTAAAAATAGTGAACCTTTGGTCGTAATAGTACAGTAATTCCGAAACGACTCGGAAACAACGGCTTCAAAGTTCAAACCAAGCTTGTTCTCAACTTGTAACTGTTCTAGCTAGTAGGACTCAGATATGCATGCCTAGGATTGCTCCCTCTTCCCGATGCTCATTACACAATCCAACAGAAACGCTAAGAATCTGGCAAGAACCGGTCCCGAGTCGTTCCCAAGTACAGGCATGGCGCCAATGCTCCCTGCCTCTTCCTTTGAGGTATACGGCAATGGATATGTCATAAAAGTGTACTGCGCCGTACCCACGCCCTGCTGCCCTTTGTTGTCTTTTCATAGTCATTGACGGTTCAATTTAGGTTTCTTTTTGGAGGAGTTCGTCGTCGACGAGGGCCGAGACAATGACGACTTGCTCGGTTTTGTAGACGATTCACTGGGCTTCGACGATGTATCAGGTTTCGACATGAGCAATTTTGATGACATGCTGGGTTTCGACGACTCCAGCGAAGAGCTCGGGTTCAAGGACGACTCGGACGCACTCGGTATTGATGACGAGGCTATGGTCAGTGCTGTCATGATTCCGCCCGTCATTATCGATGTACGTTCGGATTGTGAAACTTACATATGACTTGAGTAGCCTCCCATCTTTTCCGCTCTTCTTCTCTACTCAGCGGTTTCTCATTTGTTTCCCTCGCCTTCGACAGCTTCAACGCCACGAAGGCGCGTCTGGCTGGGGTTTCGTCTGTCAGCACCGACTCACTCTTGAACAACACGAAACTTACCCTCGCGCGCTTTCTTGTCAGCATCTGTACTACGGGGCGCTTCCGAAAACGTGCCAGTCCGCCGACGCCAAACTTCAAACTCCACATGGCCACACATCTGTGTCAGAATGTCCTCATGTAGAGGGGCCTGCAAGGTTGGTGGCAGCCAATCCGGCTGAACGTCGCCGTGGCTGCCGTCAAAAGCGACTTTTGTTGTGGACATTTTGTTGAAGGCGTCGAGCCAGAGATGACAACAGAAGCAGTGGAGCTTCGAGGACGAGACGTAAGGCAATAGCACGCTGTCGAGAAAGCTGGGGCTGTCCACAAGTGTTGCCACTAGCTGACATTCCGGATGAACCTCGCCAGCGCTTTTGATGTTTTCGCCATCATCGTGGTAATTGGAGGAGGGCGAATCTTCATAAAATGATGATTGATCTCCCTGACGGTTGTAGGGACCGAAGCTGTCCAGACGCAGGCGAATGGACATCATGGGTGGGAGTCGAACCTGCTGGACCTCCAGGTGGAGACCAAGAATCCGGCCACGAGTAGGGGAGGTGGCGAGGTGAGTCAGCCTTAAAACCGCCGCATGCACCTTGAGAGCTTTATCAATGCTTTTTTCCAGGTTAAAATCTGGGGTTTTTTTTAGATGGAACAGGTTAATAAGCGGGATCGTCACCTGCGAGTCTTTCAAGAGTTTTGACATCCTCGTCATAGCCAGCTGTACGAGAGCAATTGTATAGGACGCGGGTATTTACTCTAAAGTCATTCCAGGCTTTCTGGTGGGTGAATTCCGGCCCGAGCACCAGTTCGTTGGCTGATTTTGCAACCAGCCGAAGAGCTGAAATCAGAAGCCTCTTGGATCCAGTCGTTAAACCCGAGATCCGATCGTAGAGAGCTTCAATGGCTCGGAATCTCTTTTGGCACGCGAAATGGCTTTTGGCGCGACGAAAATATGCGCCAAGTCAAGCAATTTGTCGGTCAGCTCTGAAGCACTCGCCGGCTCAGGTGGAATAACACCGTTGGGATTTCTGGAATTGTTGGGCAACACCACGGGGTGGCGGACCTGCTGAAGAATAACCCAGACAGCCTCCAGATGTCGCTTGACCTCATCGAAGGGGCGACCGCCATTTTGACAGATGAAAACTTTGATTCCGGTGGATGAGAACGCAGCCATGGCCGCCAAGTTATGACCAGACTCCGCGGTACACAGTGTCACAAGCGCATGCAGGACTCTGGTATACTGTTTTTGCTTGGGTAGTGAGGGGAAGTGCGGGCCCAGGGCTGCCTGACAGTAAGAGGTCTCGCTCTCCTGGGGTCCTAGATGTGGCCGCAGTGCAGTGAGTCCATGTAAGACTCGTGCTAACTTCATGTCGGCCTCGGATAACTAGACATTTAGTCAGGCCACAGCGATCGCAAATGGCGGATAACTCGAGGCACTGACATTAGTCGAAGAGGGAGGAGTCTGGGAGGGGGGCGTGTGTTCCCGAGCCTAGGAGTTGAGTGAGTCAAAGATAATCACGGAACAGTTCAAGCTACCGACCAATGGAGAGACTGCGCGGGGGGCAGAGGCGGGTGCCGTAGACGACTATGAATGCGGTCAGGCGAAGATAATGGCCGATATTTGAGGCAGCTAACCACAAGAGGCCAAGACGTCAATGCGAGGGGTGCTTCGGACTTGGAGGAGGCGGGGGCCGCGCATTGCTCAGTCTACAAAACGGTCAGCCAAGTGTATTTGCAGCCGCTCAAGCCGACCAACCGACGAAGTAGAGCCGGACGGGGCCGTGGATGCGGGGCTGGCCGGGTGCGGCCGTTTCTTGGACTACGAAATATGGTGAGCCGAAGTAAACATAAACGGTTCAAGCTAGTTACCGATGAAGACACCGCGGCGGCGTAGGAGACGCGGGGGATATGCTTCTGAGCCCGTGAACATTATTGTTAGCCAAAGGAAACAAGAAGAATCTTGGGCCGACGAACCGAGGACATTTTGGATAGCCTGATGAGCGACACACGACCCAAATGAAAGCAGGGGTTTCCAGTTATGTATCTGTCACGTCGAGAGGGGGAAGAAAAAGTCTCAGTCCAAGAAATAGGAGACAAAACTTTGATGAAGATCGGCACCGAGACAGTCCGAATCACCCCGTCTTGTGCAGCAGTCTCAGAACACAGTTATTGCGAGCATAGGAAGTTATGGATGTTGAAAACAAAGAGTACGAGTGTGAGAAATCAGTTCTAGTTTCGTGCGTTCTTCATATTTTGACTAGTATTTTGCTGTACAGTTTTCCTCGTAAGCTTTGTACATTGTATCCAGCTCTGCCTCGTGCTGCATTACGGTCAGCCGCCGCTGGATCGTCCCCTTGCTGGCGCGAGGAAACGGCTTATCCTGGGGAGCGAAGTGCACCAGCTCCTTCGCAATCTTCCCATACGTCGGTGCAACAGAGTTGGCCTCGTCGACGACCGGCCACAGCGCCGCCAGTGTGCGCGCCTTGTCTTCCTCCGACAATAGATCCTTGCCCTCTTTCATCTCCACGATAAGACATGCCGCCGACCTTCCGTTTCCAGCAATGACAGCCCCAGAAACGTCCGGGTGAGAAGAGATCTTGTCCTCCATCTCGTTAGGGTCCAGCTTGTATCCGTTCGAAAGGGTGATCAAGTTATCCAACCGACCCTTGTACACCCACATGTTCTCCCTCCCCGGCACGGGCGCAAACAAGTCCTTCGTCCTGAACTCGTCCAGATCGGGGCACACGTCGAAGAAGGCGTAGTTCTGGCGGATGAGGTCTGTCCGCGGAAACACCAGCTCGTACAGGCCTGGCAGGAACTCTTCGAACTGCTCGCCGAGGTTCAGGAAACGGAAGTAGTTGGCATCGGCGGGGCTGCCCGTGCACATGATGCGCGACAGGGCGCCGCTCTCGGTCATCCCCCAATTATTGTGGAGGTGCGCACCATTCGTCTGGAGCTTGTCGAGCGCAGCCTGCTTCATGGGCCCCCCAGCAAAGGCGACGCAAGTGAGTTTGCCCAGCTGGTCAAGCGCGCTGGGGTAGTCGACCATGGCCTCGACAATCGAGGGCGGGCCGAAGATGCTTGTCACCGTTAGACCATCCGGGTTGGGAGAAAGGGCCCGACTGATGTTTTCCGGGAGTGGCGGCACGTCGGGGTGCAGCATAGCGTACACATTGCCCATGTAGAACGGTGCCATCGCGGCGGTTATGACCCCTCCGGCCTGCGATACGGGTCAGTCACCGAGGGACAAAATAAGGCCGCAAACCGCGTTGTGACTGACGTGAATGGGTGGGAGTAGATTCAACTGCACTTGGTCCGGGCTACACATATCCCAAACTGCCTCATCCCTGCCTTCTCCCTGCTGTTTGGCGAGATCACGCATGTCGTAGCTAGAGATGCGGGGTCAGCTAATGCCGGAAAATAAAGAGCCACATACTAGGCGGGGAATTTAATCGCCTGATGAGAAAAGTATATAGGCTTCGGGTGGCCTGACGTGCCCGACGTGTGCAGTGCAAAGAAGTGTCTGTCCTTGGCGGCCTCGTACGTCTCCTGGTAGGGAAATGCCAACGCGGGCGTGTCGTCCATCGCGCCCGCAAAGTCCAAGTACGGGAGCGTCGCCCACCCAGCCGCTTGAGCAGCATCAAGAAGCACCTCCAACGCAGCATCGGGTCCGTAGAGGATGTGCTTGACGCCCGTCTCGGCGAGGAAACGAAGGGTGGCGGGAATCGGGCTCCTCGGCGAGGCGATAATGGCCTGGACGGCGAATCAGCTCGCCGTCTACCACACCATTCCTCTTCGAACGCGCGAGATTACATACCATCTTGCCCGCCTTTGCGGCTGCCAGCACGAAGACAAAGTACCGAAGATCCATTTTGCCCATCCATGTGAACCGCCCCGCTCCAGATGGAAGATTCTCCTTGAGAAACCAGGACGCCCTGTTCACCGCATTGTTGAGCTTTGCGAAGGAGACCTGCTGGTTCCCGAGGGTAGGATGGCACACCAGGCCATATGGCCTTGCTGAGTTGACCTTCTCCTCAAGCAAAACCGGTAGGAGATCGCGTCGTCCAAGTTTGTCGCTCATGTGCCTTCTAGGAGCAAAAGTGTACCGTGGTCTAGTCTCTCGTAGACAGACTCTTTTATATGAACGATCGTAATAATCGTGGTCGCAGGCTAAGCCCTCATTGAAATTCTCCGACGGTGTTGCGATGGTGTTGCGGCAACCTGCGGTTTAGTCTTGAATAGGCAGGCAGGGCGCCCAAGGGAGCCCCGGGCATGGCGTAGAGGCTCAGACGTAATTAATAGGTAGGGGGTATAAGTAAGTCAAGCAGCCGAGCCCGCAAGCTGGTAGGCAAGGTACTTAGATAAGATTAGACGGCCAGCATAGCCACATCGTCTGTCCAAGGGGCCTTCGGGATTCTAATAACGGATAGGGGGTCGAAAAGATTTTTAAGGACCTCGCACATCCATGATTATCCGTTACGCCTTGGGTTTGGTCGGCCGAGTCCACGAACATGCCTTCGAAAATGGCCGATTTGGGCGTAGTCTCAGGAATGTTCAACATCTCTGAGCAGTCTAGGCGGTACCTTTTGCGTAATTGAACTCCTCGAGAGTCTACCGCTCCTCTCGTAGTATCGCTGCGGTTATTATGCCAGGTGAGGTTAGTGCCCGGCGCTTGAACCTATCACTCGCGAGCCACGGGGTCGGGAATACCCTCGTCGTCGACAGAATCTTCCGTAGCTTGCACACCTGAAAGTCAGCACACGCTGCTGCGTCTCGTCGTCGAGGTATCATACAGTCGTCTTGCACATTGGGTGAGGAAGCAGTTCTCCAGTTATGCGAGCAGGTCAAGTGGTGGATTTTGAAAACAAAGAGTGAGAAATCAGTTCCAATTTCGTGCGTTCTTCATATTTTAACCACAAGACACTAATTTTCCTGTAGAGCTTTCCTCGTAAACTTTGTACATCGTATCCAGCTCTGCCTCATGCTGCATTACAGTCAGCCGCCGCTGGATCGTCCCCTTGCTGGCCCGAGGAAACGGCTTATCTTGGGGAGCGAAGTGCACCAGCGCCTTCGCAATCTTCCCATACGTCGGTGCAACAGAGTTGGCCTCGTCAACGACCGGCCACAGCGCCGCCAGTGTACGCGCCTTGTCTTCATCCGACAATAGATCCCTGCCTTCTTTCATCTGCACAATTAGACAGGCGACCGGCTTTCCGTTTCCAGCAATGACAGCCCCAGAAACGTCCGGGTGAGAAGAGATCTTGTCCTCCATCTCGCCTGGGTCCAGCTTGCACCCGTTCGAGAACGTGATCAAGTTATCCAACCGACCCTTGTACACCCACATGTTCTCCCTCCCCGGCACGGGCGCAAACAAGTCCTTCGTCCTGAACTCGTCCAGGTCGGGGTACACGTCGAAGAAGGCGTAGTTCTGGCGGATGAGGTCTGTCCGCGGAAAGACCAGCTCGTACAGGCCTGGCAGGAACTCTTCGAACTGCTCGCCGACATTCAGGAAACGGAAGTAGTTGGCATCGGCGGGCCTGCCCATGCACATGATGCGGGGCAGGCCGCCCTCGGTCATCCCCCAATTATTGTGGAGATGTGCACCATTCGTCTGGAGCTTGTCTAGAGCAGCCTGCTTCATGGCCCCCCCCGCGAAGGCGACACAAGTTAGTTTGCTCAGCTGTTCAAGCGCACCGGGGTAGTCGACCATGGCCTCGACAATCGAGGGCGGGCCGAAGATGCTTGTCACCGTTAGACCATCGGGGTTGAGAGAAAGGGCCCGACTGATGTTTCCCGGAAGTGGCGGTATGTCGGGGTGCAGCATAGCGTACACATTGCCCATGTAGAACGGTGCCATCGCAGCGGCCATGATTCCCGCGGCCTGCGATACGGGTCAGTCACAGGACGGAGAAACGAAGGCCGCAAATCGCGTTGTAACTGACGTGAATAGGTGGGTGTAGATCCAGCTGCACTTGGTCCGGGCTACACATATCCCAAACTGCCTCATCCCTTCCTTCTCCCTGTTGTTTCGCGAAGTCACGCATCTCGTGGCTAGAAATGTAGGGTCAGCAATGCTGGGGAAAAGAGGGCGAGAATCTCATGCAGAACGGCAAGCGCTCTCTGAGGGCCACATACTAGGCGGGGTACTTGATTGCCTCATGCGAGAAGTATACGGGCTTCGGGTGGCCCGACGTGCCCGACGTGCGCAGCGCAAAGAAGTGCCTGTTTTTGGCGGCCTCGTACGTCTCCTGGTAGGGAAATGCCACCGCAGGCGTGTCGTCCATGGCACCCGCAAAGTCCAAGTACGGAAGCGTCGCCCACCCAGCTGCCTGGGCAGCATCAAGAAGCAGCTCCAACGCAGCATCGGGTCCGTAGAGGATGTGCTTGACGCCCGTCTCGGCGAGGAAGCGTAGGGTGGCGGAAACCGGGCTTCTCGGCGACGCGATAACAGCCTGGACGGCGAGTCAGCTCTCCGTCCACCAACCATTCCTCTTCGAATGGAACCTGCGAGAGTACATACCATCTTGCCCGTCTTTGCGGCTGCCAGCACGAAGACAAAGTACCGGAGATCCATTTTGCCCATCCATGTGAACCGCCCCGCTCCAGATGGAAGATTCTCCTTGAGAAACCAGGACGCCCTGTTCACCGCATTGTTGAGCTTTGCAAATGAGATCTGTTGGTTCCCGAGGGTAGGGTGGCACACGAGACCATACGGCCTTGCTGAGTTGACCTTCTCCTCGAGCAAAACTGGCAGGAGACCGCGTCGTCCAAGTTTGTCGCCCATTGTGGCTTTTCTGGAGGAGAAGACAGCAGAAATGCACCGTCGTCGCAGGCTACTCGGGCTGTTTCATCGCTCATTGAAATTGTCTCCGACTGTGTGTACGGCAAACCGCCCATTAGTCTTGAATAGGCAGGGCGCCCAGGGTCGTGTTCACACTGATACCGGGGAAACCCAGGGCGTGGCGTACAGGGTCCAACTGGTAGGATTACACGGCCGGAATTGGAAAACGAAGAGTTTGTGGGTGAAATCAGTTTGAGTCTAATTTTTTGTTCAATGCACGACCCGCGAGCAATTATTCAAATATAGACCGGAAAAAAGTGTACTTACTTGTAGAGCAGCTCTCCTTCTTCGCATGACCGGAATTTTGTAGGTAGGAGCTTGAGAGTGCAAGAGCACTGCAAGGTCAGAATGCTTGGACGAAGAGCGTGAGACAGATGTTTGGTACTAGACGGCGGGGGGGAGGATCGAGAACAGTGATGTTGGCAAGTGGAGGGGAAGGTGAGCTGCTTCACAGGAGGTACCGATTCTGAATCGATTCTGCATTCTGGTCGATTCTGGATGGATTCTGAAAAACATCGATTTTAGCGTCGATTCTTGGTCAAAAATCGATGCAAGAATCGGCAGCTGAATCGCCAGAATCGATGTGATTCTGAACTTTGACTTCCCCTATTTTATTCAATGCACGATTGATGCACGACCCCGCGAGCAATTATTCAAATATATAGACCGAAAAAAAGTGTACTTGTGGAGGTGAAGTTCGTTCATACGTAGGTGTAAAGAGATGTGCATTACATTTTCAAAAAGATATGCAAAAAATAGGCTGTGCGCCTGCCCGGACCAAAAAGCGCAGAAACCCGTTCGCACCCACCATCTACGTGGAATTTTAAATCGCCGCTCTCAATAGCCCACACCGTTGACCTAGACGGCGTGATTAGTATCGCGAAACGAATAAAGGAGGAAGGGAGGGAGGGAAACGCACCTTTTCTTTCACCGACGAGATAAACTGCTGATAACTCGGCAGCACATCTGCCCTGTCCTGAATCAGCGCACTCAGCGCCCACAACCTCAACGGCGGCTCCCCATCCTCCTTCACGATATACAAATCCGGATAATACACCCCCCGCCTCATCTCCCGCGTCTTCTGCACAATCGCATTCACCCGCTGCGAGAACGGATTATCCAGCGCCGGCAGCGTCGTCTTGCCGCCCCGCAACACCTCGTAGTTCGGCAGGTCAAACACGTCCATGATGAGCTGCGGCACCGCGTCGCGCCCGACCCACAGGAATATCCGCTGCCCGTCCTCGATCAGGAAGAGCCCGTGGCGCTCGAGGCGCTCGGAAGTGAGCGGCAGCGGGGGCGGCATGATCACGCCCTTCTCGCCGACGGTGCCCGCCTCCGGGGGCATCGTGTGGAGGGAGTAGAACGTGGGGTAGATGTACGGGATCAGCAGCTGCGACGGGAGCGAGGTCAGCAGCGCCTGCGAGTACGCACGGATGTCCGGTGGGATCTGCGCGCTCTGCCGGATACCGACCTATTCATTTCGCCATGCATGAGCGCCGTTCATAGCAAAAATGGAAGGAAGGGACAACGCACATTCTTCAGCAAGCCCAGCACAAGTACCGGCAGCATCCTCAAATTCTCCGCAAACGCAAGCTGCGCGCTCGCCCCCGCACCAGCAGCGGTCATGCTGCTCTTATACGTGACGAAAATATCCACCAGCTTCTTGAAGATATAATCCCGCGCGTCCTCGAGCTTGTACGACAGCGACCGCTCCACCGCCTTGTTCGCCAGCAGCGTCGCAATCGCAATCTGGTCCGCCGACGCAAACACCTCCGAGAGGTTGGTCGTGGTGGGGTACGCCGTCGTGACAACGCGCAGACGCCTCTCGCCGAAGCACGTAGTGTGCAGCATTCCCGTCTGTATGACGACAAAGGGCGCCGTCAGCGTGTCCTCGATTTCGATCTCAATCGCGTAGGACTGGTTTTGCGGGACCGTCGGCATCGCGAGCAGGTCCGTCGACCGCACGAAGAAGTTGCCGTGGAAGGACGCCATGCGCAGCCCTCTCGACGCCCGGATACGCGTGATGCACTCCAGCATGATCGGCATCGCCAGCACCTCCCCGAACTCGTGCGCAAACTTGACCGCGTCCTCCGACCGCGCGGCGTTGAAGGCCGGGTAGTAGTACGTCTGACCGGTGGTATAATGCGGGAGGTTGGCTGTATTGCATCAAAGTAAGTTCTTATGCGCAAAATAGAGAGTAAGAGAACGGACCAAGACTAGCAACGTCTTGGTACCCGGAGCTGAAGAGGAACATATCCACAGTGACCTGCGCCCTGGAGCAATCGATAGCAAACGTCTTGTAGAACGAGTTTGCCGCTTGGAGCAGCGACGATTCCTACGTGCACGCATCAGCGAGTAATTTAGTGCCGTATGACCGCACACGCACCTTCGAAGTCCCAAGAATTTTAGGGTCTTCCCGATTTTTGAGCGCACCCTCGCCAATAGAAGGCAAGCTGCACGAAAGGGCGAGGATCTTGCCTCCAATCGGCGCCTGCCCAATGTCTCAACAACTAGGAGAAATCACATTCGGAAAGGACCCACCATGAGCTTCGACCCGGCTTGCATCGCGGGCCCGAGGGCACTCCCGATGATACTATTCTCCTGGAACATATCGCCGATGCGGCCGAGGAGCGCCTCGAGCGCAGGGCGCGCCTCCGAGAGGTTGACGAGGAGGTCGGTCGGCTTCGGGAGGAAGACATCGTCGATATCTGACACCACGAGCATGGTCGAGTCAGTGCTCCCGGGCGTCATAGAGAAGAAGTACAGCGACACGTCGTAGCAGATAATCCCAACTTTGGTGATGTTGTCGTCGTCCGGGATGCGATCGAGGTTCTCGAGCAGCGCACGCGTCGCGGTCGCGACCATCCCGCTCTGAACGGCGGGGTGGCTCACATCGATGAGGAAGATGTACACAGCCGGCTGCGGCGCGCGGACCATGTACTCGGTCGGCGCGACAAACTCGACGACGGAGTGGTTGAGCTCCGCGCGCGCCCAGCGGTCACCCGGCTGGTTGCGGGCCTGGTCCCAGTCGAACATCTGCGGGACCTCGTTTGACATGTTGCACATGCAGCATCGCCAGCGGTTCCCGCCGTCGATGAACTGCACATACGGGTTGATGTACATGCGGCAGCGGCGGCACCGCGCGATGACGTCGGTGACGAGCGGGATGGGCTCGTCGCCCTCATCAAGGGTGCGGTAGGGCGTAATGATGAGCGAGAGCGGGATCTTGACCTTGCCCAGCAAGGAGGAGGTGGTCGGGACGGCGTTGAGGGTGAGACGCTGGTAGGACGGGTCGGCGGTCGCGGTCGGTGCGGGAGAAATACACGAGCCTGGGGGGAGACGGATCTCTGGCGGGGGCATGCGCAGGTCCATGGGCTCCGGGGGGGTCGTGAGCATGTTGATAGTGTTGAGCTGGAACTGCTTCTGTCCCTGTCCCTGTGCGCCACCCAAGCCCATCGAACTGAACTGGTTGGCGAGACCGTCTACGCCCGCAGGCTTACCCCCGTACGCGGGCTGCTGGCCACCGTATCCCGAATCTGGTTGGAAGTAGGCGGGCTGCTGACCCCCACCTTGTTGCGCCTGGAACTGGTTCTCTGCGGCCGCCAAACCTGGTGTGAAAAGCTGGCCACCAGCTGCGGCCCCGGGCTGATTAACAAGAGTAGCTTCGCTAGCCGCACCGCCGCCCCTCCGGTGTAATAGCCAGGGTCTGCAGCAAGAGTGTCGGTGCTGTAATACGCCTGGGTCTGTCCTGCGGCATACTGCCTGCGCTTTCCTCCATGCATCGAGGGTGCAGCCGGAGCGAGATCTGCGGGCGCAGCAACGGGCTCTACGGGCTCCTCCCACTGAGTATGGCTAGTCGCCGTATCTACGCAAGTTTAGGATAAAAATTTGGAACCACCGATGAATGGACCCAATACCAATGAAAAGGTAGCGCTGATTAGCCTCGTTCCTGCAAGAGAAACGCTGAGCAGCAAACACGAATAATCCTTCAATACTGACCATTCTGCGATCCAGCCTGCGGGCAATTGAGCAGGAGAAGCCATGACGGGAAATGGGACGAAGCTCGATTGATGGACACGCTGGCCGAATCAAAAACATACGCAAAGAACACGTAGGGCAAGATATACGACTTCTGTATTTTATGGCTAGCCCAACCACCTCCGATAATGTTTTTCATACGTAAATCGCGATTTACATTCAACGACAGAAAGGGAAAAATTCTCGACGCAAGTAAAGACTTGAAAGAACAGTGAAAACGGTGGACAAGTATTACCACCATTCAGCCAAAGAGTCGTTGCCAGGCTTAAATGAAGCCAAAGGCAGCGCAGACGCAGCTGGCTCGAACACGAGCACAATTCGATGTAAGTCGTTGTTTGCCGCGATATTGGTCAAAGAGGAGGCTGGAATGGGCCAGGATACGTATCGTCCAGGCGCATCATGTATGATATATTCGGTGCAGTCAAAACTCAAACTGTCTGCGAATGAGAGGCAGATTTGAGTCATGGTCGGAGGACGAGGATGAGACAAAGAGTTGAAGATTTTGGGGGAGTAAAAAGGCGTTTCTCGCTTGGGATGAGAGATTACCGACCCATGGAGCGCTCGCGTTCAGTTTCGTGGTTCTTGGTCCAGAATGAGACGAACGGACGTGTGAGACCGTGACAATATGGCAAGAAGCACGAATTGAAGCAAGTGGCTGTGCCTACTACGCTGCTTTCGCGGAGACTTTTGCTTTAAAGTCAGAAAACTCCTGGAAACACGTCCCTCTTGGCTTGCTCTTGGCTGGGACCTCTCATGGATGTACTTGACCCAGCAACCGCAGCATCTCTTGTCAACTTGCCGCTACTGCTGTCACATGTCAAGTGCTATTTTATTGACCTCTACCTGCATAGTATATAGCCTGCATTAGTCTCTTGCACTCGCCTCCCACTTGCAACATTACTTTGAGGCCTTGCATGGCTCTGTTCTCATTCCTTCGCAAGCTTCGTCGCTTATTCAATCCCATCGAGTCCCCGCAGTACCTCCCTAGCCATTTCCTCAGTCTCCCATGCGAACTGAGACTGCAAATCTACGACGCCGTGCCACTTAATTGCCAAGTTTCCCGGCCGGTTCGTCGGAAGATTAAAAAAACACTCACCAAACTCGAAGCCGAGCCCCCTCTGCCTGTCCCTTGGCTGAGTCTCATGCTCGTCTGCAAGACAATCGCAGACGAGCTGCGAAACTACGTCCACGCGTCCCTGAACACGACGTACCATCTCGAGGTGAACAACCTCAAGAACTGGCACTGGATCACAATGATCACTTGGCGACGGATCCCATGTCCGCCGAGCTGCGCCCGCAAATTGCACGTTGATTTAATCTTCAACACGGCTACGCGCTTTGGGGCCTCCGGCGGCTCCGAGCCGATTCTTGGTGACCTATTGTGCATTCTCAACCACTTTATCCACAATGGCCCGGTGCTCGACAGGAAGCACCCGCTGCGCAAACATATCCGCTTGAATACCTTGATTTGTACGTGCCGTGTCCTTTTTTTCATGGCAGACTGTTGACTTTGGACATACATTGCTAGTCCAAATCCGCGTAACCAAAGGATACCCCCGGCCTGGGGAGTATCCTTGCTCTGACGAGGAGACGGCGAAGAAGCGGCTTCGTGGAGACTTTGAACAATATATATCGCGGCTCGTCGAACAAGGCATACTTTTCGGCGCGATCGACAAGGTTGTGTGCCGCTCTGCGGACGGCGATGGTGAAGAAACTACATGGGTCGTGTCTCGTCGAAGCCAGTGGACCCAGTACGATTTCGCCTGGGGCGTTTCAGGTTCTTCGTCCTTGCGGGCGAAGCAGCCGTGGTTAAGCCGTGGTGAAAACTATTTTCTTCTCACGTGATGATGGGCCTCATCCGTGTTTTCTCTCTCGAGCGGCCTATTTCACCTTCGTTTATTCTACAGCATCAATAAATGAAGCTGGCTGACGTGCAGCACCGAGTCGGGGTGGGAGTCTGGTTCCTGGACAAGCGCTGTGCTCCGCTCGCTGCCTATATCAAGCTAGAAGGACGAGATGAAGACACTCGAAAGAACCCTGGGCATCTGCGATCTGTCTACGACAAGTGTCGGTTGACAGATTGATGACCAGTCCAAGGTGCATCAAGCACTTTCACCCGACAGTGCTGTCGAATGTCAAGCACTCTCTATTGAGTGCCTGCATCGCCTTACACTGGTCTCCTGCTCTCATCCCCTATCCCAACATTGCTTTGAGACCTGTGCATGGCTCTGCTCTCATTCCTCCACAAGCTTCGTCGCTTATTCAATCCCATCGAGTCCCCGCAGTACCCCCTTGGCCATCTGCTTAGTCTCCCGTGCGAACTGAGACTGCAAATCTACGACACCGTGCCATTTAATTATAACTGCCAAGTTTCCCGGCTGTTTCGTCGGAAAATCCAAAAACAGCTCACCAAACTCGAAGCCGAGCCCCCTCTGTCCATCCCTTGGCTGAGCCTTATGCTCGTCTGCAAAATAATCGCAGACGAGCTGCGAAACTACGTCCACGCGTCCACGAACACGACGTACCACCTCGAGATGAACAACCTCGAGAACTGGCACTGGATCACTTCCATGATCACTTGGCGGCGGATCCCATGCCCGCCGAGCTGTGTCCGTAGATTGCAAGTCGATCTGGTCTTCAACACGGCTACGCGGTTCGGGGGCTCCGGCAGCTCCGAGCCGTTTCTCGGTGACCTAATGCGCGTGCTCAACCACTTTATCCACAATGGCCCGGTGCTCGACAGGAAGCATCCGCTGCGGAAACATATCCGCTTGGATACCTTAATCTGTACGTGCTGTGTCCGTTTTTTTTTGTGGGAAAAATGCTGACTTTGGACACGGCCAGTCCAACTCCGCATAATCGAAGGAGCCCCGGTCTTTTGGAACCAGATGGGCCTTATGACGGAGTCAGCTTGAAGAAGAAGATTCATGGCGAATTTGAACAATATATTTCGCGGCTTGTCGAGCAAGGCCTACTTTTCGGCGCGGTCGACAAAGTTGTGTGCCGGTTTGGGAACGGTGGCGGCGCAGAAATTAAATGGGATGTGTGTCGTAAACCGATTGACATTACCCAGTGGACCCAACACGGTTTTGCCTGGGGTGTTGCAGGCTCTTCGTCGTTGCGACCGGAGCCTAAACGGACAAAGCGGTTGTGGTGAAGTTATATTCTTCTCATATGTGGTGGTGGGAGCTTCGTTCCGCGTCGTGTGTTCTTGTCCCGGCGCGGCTTATTTCACCTTCAATTATTCTTTGCCACAACATCATTTCATGGTCTTTTTGCGCCTGCATCCACCGTCTGTCTATCTCCCTGTATCACTCCTACTTGCGCACTCCGAACTTTGACTCGTATCCCATAAGTATACGAAGAAAATCTTTCATTTGCTGCCATCGCCGCACTGCTGATTCCAAACGACTGATGACCCTCTCGCAACATCGATCCCGTATTCGGCTCCCTGCATGGTCGAGGGTCTGTACATGGGTGAGAATGTTTGTGCACGTGCTTATTATCCATTGTCACGTTGTGAAGAGGTGTCTTGTCTCCTGCTCCCGTCGCTGAAAGAATTCGTTCCAGGGTAGGCAGGAATTTCTGCTGACGGCTGTCTACTAACTCGATGGATGACAAGAATTTCGCGTCGCGGAGGCATGTGTCCCAAAGAGGAAGTAAATTGATGGATCCGGAGCATCAATCTCAACTTGAACCGTGCGAACTAATGTAGTTCAACTTAGTTTTTTGCGACTTGCCTTGCTCGTAAGTCCTCATCTTCAGCTTTTTAAACGTATTGGCTTTTCCGGGTCGGGTGTCCCACACAGATTCAGTACCCCATAAAGCATAGACTCAATCCTGTACAATTTCCGGCTCCTCACCGCGGATCTCACAGTACCGCGGGATGATGCTGCTGGCATATCACATTTTGACGCGTTGTGCAACTAGAATGAGTGCTAGTTGAGTGCTGGGATATACTCGGGATAGAGTAAGGCAGTGATCTCAAAGATCTGCCTTTCCAGTTCCGGGATCTACTAGTATGAAGGAAGACATGATAGTGCAAGGCAAAAGACGGGAAGCGAGGGCGCCCGAAACTATCGCAGTAAAGCAAGTAAAGCAAACCGAAAGGGCTTGTGCACAGCCACTTGCTTGTTTATTATTCCATCCATACATCTTGTACCGCCGCAGTGACCTTCGTCTTTTCAATCGCTTGGGCGAATCCGACATGGATACTAGATAGCGTTGTCCGCCAGCTTGTGGTCGCGACCGGCGCCGATAGGATGGAGACCCGCAGCTACAGCCTCCGCCACGTTTTTTCGAGAATGATTCTTTTGGCATTCTCATTCTTGACCAAGCTCACGGTCGCATTGAGTATGATTCCTAACACTTCTAAAGAGATACTTCTCTTGCCCGCTAAGAGCGCCACCCGGCGCCACCCGGCAACCCGAGATATCCCGTCGCTCTGTATAACTCGCATCCCAGTCGCGTCGCCCTTGCTAAATCTTAACTATAAGCCTAGGCACAACCGGGAGCGAGTGGGCGCAAGCCTCACTCCTGTTGCATCGGGATCGCACTCTCGTGCTGGTGGACCTCAATCTCTCCTTTGCAAGTTAACACTGTCTATCCTCATGTTAGTCCACATGGCTCCGAGTCGCGGTCTTGACCTTCCACTGATTCTGCCAGGCCTCGCCGAGCCAATATTATCCTGCTCCTCTTTTTTGCGACTTGCTTTACAGTGATACTGGTTTCGACGGTGTTCCCAACAGTTTACATCTCGGCATTGGAGGGCATCTGGGAACGACCGCACTCGTCTGATGTCCTTGAGCACGATATTATCCCTGCACACCCTGCTAGCGGCCCTCTGATCACGGATCTACGTCAACCAGTAGACGCTTTATCCAAGAACTGGGTCAGCCACAACGAAATTGCGATGCAGACGCTGTTTGGGTGCTTGGAGGCTTCGAGTTGCCCGGAAAATCGGACCAAGGGTGAGTGTGATCGCTCGATTTCGCGTTTTCCGTTAATAGCCTGCAATATGATAGTCATACTGCTCGGTTGGGACGCATTCATCCATGAGATCGAGCAAGTCGCTGAGGGCGGAGAGGTGATATGGGCGCGCTCCACTGTGTGTTATACATTTTTTTCGTGCATTGAATGGAATTTTAACCGTCGGGCAAGGTTCGAGCTCTGAAGAAGCTGGGTTATACTTACCTGTATACCCCGAATAACGAGCGGACCCTCCAGCTTTACCACGTCTTCCGAGGACTTATAACGGCTATATTTGTTGAGCAAAAGATCACAAACGCGTGTTTAGACAATCCACAGTGCATCCTGTCGTCAAGTAATCCCAGCGGGATCCCGCTGTGGAAGTTCTTCAATTTTTACTGGTGGACCGGCTCTGTGGGGCCTCCCAGAAATAAATGGACGTTGAGTCCCGAGGACGTGAGTGCAGTTTTCTTGATTTAAAACGCCGACGTCTCACAAAACAGGCAGTACCAGCTGGAGGGAAGGGGATACATCGGGAATAATTACCTCGGGTATAGCATCGAGCCGGCGTGCTCTTTACGCTCTTTCGTCCCTCATTCCGAGCGGAAACGTCAGGCGTATGTGCTAGCGAAAGAGATGTGGTTTTTTGAGCCTGGCCGTCGACCTTGGCAGCCTGACTTTTATGACGCCGCGCACAACACTTCAAATGTCGAGTTCGTATCAGGCGTTCGCGGGAATGCCACTCCTGATTTTCCTCCTCAAATCAAAAACCTGGGCTACATGTCACAGAGTGATTTCTACGACCAGCTGTCCCGATCTCTGGTGCTCGTTGGCGTTGGGCTTCCATGGACGTATGTCTACTTTATATCTCTGCCTAAAAACGGTGGATGATGGATAACATAGGTCTCCGACTCCGTATGACGCGCTATGTCTGGGTGTTCCCTTCATAAATCCCGTCGTGGCTGTATGCATATTTATTTTCTCCTAGATCGCATGGACTGACCCTTCCTTTGTCTATAGTGGGACACCGGGGACCCTTTGAATCGCAACAAGTGGGAGGGTGAGTCGAGTGGGGGTAGCTCGCAGGTCGAGCTGAAGCGATCATCCTCGTCGTAGCTCAACACGGCATGCTCAAGCATCTCAATCCGCCGTACGTGTATCATGTGTACAAGAACGACCGGGACGGATTCGTGAACGCTATCAAGGAAGCCGTCTCGCACCCTATCGAAAGGTAGATTCCCGTCACTTTTTAGCCTCACTCGTTCACGATGTCTAGTTTCGTTTTGGATCGCATGAGAATGGAGGCTGTGGAGGAAAGGCTGGGAAATATCTTGAGCGTAGACTGGGAGACCGAATTCAAGGCGATCTCCCTCTCCCTGGAATCACCTTGAAGACATAGATGTCGATGGCTTCGACGTCATGGTTCAAATACTTTTTTGTACGTAGCACAGCAGGTAGAATTATTGGAGACAGCTACCAAGTTGAGGTGAGGGGAGGGAAATTAAACAACAACCCGGTCAAGTGTGCAGACGCGCTTCGGAAAACAAAGGTGCTTTTCTGGATAAAAATCGATGAGTATGTTGTTTGAGGTTTATTGAATGGGACTTGCCGTAAAGGAAAAAACGGCAGATGGTTTTATAGCGTCGGCTCCCACCTCGTCGAATCGGCGCTGATTTCGAACTCCATTGTAGGAGCAAGAAAAGGTTTCAATTCAGAGGCCAATACCATCAGCTCCGTATCATCTCCTCGTGCGGCAGGTATTCAAGTCGAAAGCTTTTAAGGCGAATGCCCTTGGAGGTGGCGGATTCGAGGCACCTTGAGAGAATCATCTCCCGCAACAGACTCGGACCTTCCGTCCAATCATAAGTTCGGCAATCCTCGAGATGGACATCGATGTCCAGCTTTCGCAGCTTTGGGAGCACCGCGCGGTCGCTGAGAAAGCGGAGGAGATCTTCGGTCAGAAAAATCTCGGAAGTGCGAATTTCGAGAGTGACGAGGGATAATTGAGTTGAATAATAGACGTAGCTTCCTATATTGCGATATTCGAACGAGACGTTACAACCCGGTTTTCGGCGTTTTTCACCCACACGACTAATCCATTTCGTCCATATCCTTCACCACAACGAACCTTTGTGTTGGGACAAAGGTAAGAGCTACGAGCTTGAATTTGGCCAACCTTGTGTGGGTGTGTTTAATTTTCAGCTCTGCCCACAGCTCCTCCGAGTCCAACTGCTGCAGGCGTTTTAGGATTCTGCGCGCTGCGTGGAGGAGGTTTCGGACGCGTTCGTCCGAGGAGCCGACGATGCAATATATAGGGACTATCAGTCGGCCGGGTCGCGCAAGTCAAGCTTTCGGCTCGCCCAAGGAGCGTAACAAACTGCTCCACCGTGGAGCCGCCGAAAATGGCGGGGAGCACGCCTTGGCGCTGGAGGTAACGATGCATGAGCCCCTCGAACAGCTTACCGGCCATGGCGCGTGTGGCGGGTACGTCGAGGGCGGCTGACAGCTGCCCTTGGAAGCTTTCCAGCTTTGCTTGAGCCATTGTCAGGATCACGTCGACCATATAGGAAGATAAAACTGCAGTCTGGTAATCTCGCCGCTGCAGCCAAGTTTCCCCTTGCTCGTTGGTCTCAAGTCGGGGCTGGATGAGAAAGACGCGATCGCTGCCGGTACTGGCGGGGTCCATGGGCGAGAAAGTGAAGATGTTGCCCTGGAGAACGGTCTGTACGGCCTGTGCGCATTGAGAGTTCGTAGGGGGGTCAATGCCGGCAAATAGGGTCCGTGCGACAGGCCCTACTCGCCGGAATGTATCAAGAACGTCCTTCTCACGCAAACCCAATAGTTGGCTTTGTTTGGCGAGGTTAACGTGGATAGTATCCCAAAAACACTTAGGACCACGTTGCGGCAGCTATCTCCATCGACGACCAAGCTTTCATGCACCACGCTTGAGCACGAAACGTATTGACGAAGTGGCGGCAGCGCCGGTCGTCTGGTGAGCACGTCCATATGACGCATTTAGCGCTGGCGAAGATTAGGGGGGGCTGGTCCTGGTGGTCATCCAGGTCGACGAGGACCCAGCTTTCAGTGATAGCTTCGCTGAGGGCACGTTTCAGTGAGATGATCGGCCTGGTCGGTTTGCTGGATGCCTTCTTTGGAAAAGAAATATGCAGTTTGCTTGCTTGTCACGAAGAACACAGACTGCCCTGAGGCAAGAAGCCTGAAAAGGAAATAATAACATCCAAAACTCTTGCCTGTCAGCCACAACACATGAGCAGGAAACCAAGCAGACAGAAAACCGGCCGCTTGCCAATTCCAGGATGCCCAGTCAAAAAGAAAGAGGGTGGGGACCCGCCTTCGATCACAGACAGCGCATGCTTCCAAAATTCCAAGTACTCGTGCCTGAGGACTAACGAGGCTTTCCCTTTGTGGCGAACGCGCTCGGTTTCCAGCTTGTTTGGGGCCAATTCCGGGTGTGCGTCGAGATCGATGTAGCGGACGGAGGGCTCGGGGTGGTGCGAACCGAGGTTGTCCACATCCATCACCTCCGAAGGTTCCATGTGGGCGCGAGCCACTCGTCATTGGGGCGGACGATCTGGATCAAGTTGACCAAGGTGGCAGGCTCGGAAGCCAAGTCGGGGACGGGGCCGTGCTCAGGCCATAGGCAGTTATAAAGCAGGTGCAAGTCGGCATCTGGTTCGAGAAATTGAAACCGTCGGTGCAGAGGTGCGGACATGGGAGCTGCTGCTGGAGAGTCAGGGGAACGGCACCCGATATGGCAAGTGTGCCCTGTGGCTGTGCCACATTCTCAATAAGGAAGTGGTTCCAAGAAAGTGCCGTCGCAATCTTTGGTGCTCGTTGGCGTTGGGCTTCCATGGACGTATGTCTAGTTGCATGGACGATGCAGCGAATATACATCAAGACCAATGAAGAATACTAGAAAATAGTCAGGCTCATGCCGAGTCCAAGACTGGTATGCAACGCACAATGCGGAAGCGACGGTCAGATTCGCGCGCCAGTGGCCGAGGCTGCCGCAGAGCCAAGTTTTAGCCAAGTTGGAGTTGAGATTCAAGACAAATGTAGTCTCTGTTAACAGTGGTGTTGTGCTTCCGCTCTTATGCTGGACTTCACAGACTGCGACAGACAGAACAGCAATGCTCGCAAATTTTCACCAAGACCTGTGAAGAATACTGGAAAATAGTCAGGCTCACGCCGAGCCCAAGACTGGTATGCAACGCACACCGGACGGTCAGATTCGCGCGCAAGTGGCAGAGGCTGCCGCAGAGCCAAGTTCGAAGGCAAGTGGCGGCCGAAAGGTCCGAAATGGGAGAAATAATGTCTTCGCGAGCGCCAATATTACAGTGCAGAACACCAAGTTCTCGATGGAACCACGCAATATTACAGTGGAGTAATTTAATCTATAATGTGTCCATGCAAAATTCTACTGCAGCGCCTGCTGTATGGCACCAATAACCGCAGAAACGTCGATCGAGACAGTAGCTTCATTTTCGTTTGGGTATGATACCGGCGGCAGCGTCTCGCCAGAAAATTGTCTACACCACCACGTTAGTCGATCCAAGAAGACTTGCAAGCGGTGTAAGAGTACCTGTCGTTCCACCACGCAATATATCGCATCCCCACGGACGCTGCGACCAGCTCTTGCTCGCGTGTGAACGTCGAAGGCGGGAAAAATTCCATGAGGGTCGTATGCGGCGTGCGCTGCATGTACACGCTATCCAGCAGGTCGCTGTCGTGCACTCCTACCATCACCTGGACCCTGGTGAATATTTGGAAGACGCCAGGGAAAATAAATACTCACAGACGACCGCACAATCGCTCGCAGTCTGTCGCTCCACGACGTTTCCTCGTCGATGTTCGAGACAATATACACCTCATACCCATGGTCGCGTCCCAGCTTCTGCAACGCATCCACTAGCGCCAAATGGTCCTCGTCCCTCAGCCGAAGCCCGTGAGTGTGGGACTGCCGCTGCACATAAGTCACCGCCTTCTTCTTCGGCGCCTGCTCCCCATATGCCTCAAAATACGTCGCCAGGTTCCGCCGTATCGGCTCCCACCAATACTCCGACAGCCCGTCGACCTTGAACGTCGGTGCGTATATCGGCTCCTGCCCCTGCGGCTGCAGGCCATACTGTGCCGCCGTCCGGTCCGCAACGACAAGGCGCTCAATCACATACGGCACTTCCATCATGTGGTAGTCCTCCCAGTCCGAGTAGTACATCACCGTCATAGACGGGAACGCCGCCTTGACGAGCTCGGGGTGGATGCCGTTCACCACGCGCTGCCGCCGTGTCGTCACGTCCGCGTGTACCGGATTCGGGTCCGTGAAGAATCCGTAGTACGGGTAGATCAGCCGCCGAGGCGGCGCGAGCTTCGTCGACCCGTCCGGACCGATATTCGGGTCCAGGGCGCTGTATGTCCGCCACAGCGCAAGCAGTGTCGAGTTGTGTGCGGAGGAGTCCGCGCCCATCCAGGTGACTCCGCGTACTCTGCGCATCTCCTCAGCCAGTCGTTCGATGAAGAGAAAGAGAAATAAAATACCTGCCACCAAACGACCCAAGCTGTTCTCTTGCTTGTTGCGGCGTTATTATCCTCCATTTATTCAAGTCCGTCGAAAGAATCATATGCTGCAGGGGCGGGAACAGGTCGCTCTCTTCCGTCACGATATTCATCGTCCCGTTGTATAAGATAATGTTATCAATAACGGTGTACCCTAGACCGAATTAGAAAAGTCCAGCGGCCGAAGCAAAAGTAGAATAGCTAAGCCCGACATACCAGGAACATGTTTCATCAATTTCGTCTTCGGAATCTCCTCCCCCCAGCGCCAGAATGCCTGGTCCACTGTCGTCTCCCCAAGTGATCGGCCCGTGAGCTCACCGACCTCCCGTTTATCCACCCACATTGCGCCGTGGCGGCCCACGCCCTTCGCCTGGCTCCGCTCCTGCCCGTTCCCCGCAATGTGCCCCGCGTCCCACGCCCAGTCCCCGTAAATCCGCTCTTCCAGCGCATCGGGGCGCGCGCTGGCCCTCCGCCCGTCCGGGCCAATACTCCCCCCTCCCGACCCCAACCCCAACCCTAGTCGGAGCCTGTTCAGCCCCACAACCCGAATCGAGCTGTCGATGTTGTATGCGAGCGCAAAGACCGTGAGGGAGAATATAATGAGCGAGATTTCGCGTCGCGTTGGCGGAGAAGTCCAGCGCATCATGTGTCAAGTGAAATTTTGTCAGTCGTAGACCCGTCTTGCACTCGGGCCCTCGTTCTGAGCGGAGCAAAAGAAAGGACGTGTCGAGTGCAAGGTTATAGAGAATGCAAAGCAAGAGCGGTCAGATTGAAATGAAAGGACCTGCCAAGGTGGCATTGACGTCCGGTCTAAACTCGCACAAACTACCGCCACACCCCAAATTGGGAAATATTCGACAGACTGAATTGGGTTGGGGTGGAAACGTGATATCCAGCGGGTGTATTTCCTTGCTGAAAGTGAGTCAAATAGATTGCTCTAGCGCAAACGCAAAATCAAAATACACCGCGCTGAAAAATAAAATAAAATAAAAGCGCAAGCATATACTCCAAAGAACAGTGAGTTTTGGGCTACTCCAATGGCACAGTACAGATTGTGTATAGAAATTTGTGGGGGTGGTCATTCCGGAGCCAGAAGTGGGACAGAGAGGCTCAACTCACAGAATTCGAGAATGATACTATTTATTCAGAGCTCGAGTCGTCATGAATGTCAACGTTTGAGAGATAAGGCTTATCGGACTCTCTATCAGTCGCGTCCTTATATGCGGTGATGAGATAGAGGTCAAGGATGGAAAAGCTAGGAGATAGGAGGTCAAATGCTCAGTTCCCCCGATGCCCGCTTTCTAGAGCCTCCAGCAGAATTTTGAGATGAACGACTGCAGCGACGTGATGGGATCTGGGAGTGTTTGAGACCGCTGAAGCAGGTAACCAAGGACTTTGAAGAACGCATGAGAAAGTGATTTCAAGCGCGACAAAAATATCCCGGGCCCATGGCCACCATGATCAGCATCCACCGAGAGAAGCACTTTGCCGTAGACGAGGTTTGCAGTGTGTCGCAAACTGTAACACATTCGCCGCAAGTCAGCGCTTGTAGAGCAGTTTCCCCGAAGTAAGTCCCAGCTGCTCCACCTCGCGCGGCGACATTGCGGTGGTAGGAACCTGCAAGCTGTCGAACTTGGACAGAGGTCAACAACCCGAGCATCCAGACAGATCCGAGTCAAGGCTGTTCAAATATTATCTGACCCTGTTGCTCATACGGTGTAGGACAGGTCTGTCCAAACCGTCCGAACTTGGCATATGACTGCGTTCTGGTCAGCGCATCATTTTCGACAGCCTGAGATCGAGCGAGTCGGCAAGTGAATTTTGAACCCCAGTAGATAGCGTGCGTTACGGTAGAGCAAATGAACGAAAATTTCAGAGATGTGGTGGTAATAGCAAGACCGGAGATTTGCATGCGTTGAGCTTCTCCTGCACGAGGGCTTGCTCAGTCGGCAACGCGGAAATCGGGCGCTCCGGATCCAGGATTTGGGCCGCTATATTGACGACGGAGAGCGGTCCGCGTCGAGCGCTGTCGAATGCTGTCGCACGCGTCAAGTATGAGGGCTAGATTGAAGGTCCAGAGTCCAGACGATTCTTAAATGAATAGTGTGCGTGGTTCCATTATCATTAGCTTGAAAAGGAGAAGTAAGGCCCCGCAGCGCGGCCCAGTCAGCAAGCAGGGCGTTGTCTCCTCCTCCCTTGAGAGCACCTGAGTAACGACTCGACGAGTAGGTTTTGTCCAAGCCGTCAACGGTCATGGATCAATCCGGCGCGTCGGAATTAATCGGACCGTTTTCCGACCTTGGCAGCCACTTTCAGTGGCACACAGCGCAAACTGGACCCGCTTTCATCGTGCGTTGTTTCCAGAGTGGGCCACTTATCTTAGCAGATACCACCAGGCATATGTCCATTGCTAACCAAGTCCCTGCCGTGGAGTTGCCCGCCGAGGTTTTGGCCCAAATCTTCACGATGTGTCTCAAGCTTACAGACCTTCCTTATCACTTGAACTGCGTTTGCGAAAGCACGCGCACTTTTCGTCCCTCGGATGCTCCGCTTCTTGTCGCTAGCGTATGCCAACGCTGGCGTGAAGTTGCAATCTCCACCCACCGTCTGTGGCCATTCAGCCTCGGACGCAGAAAGAACACGAACTCTGATGGAGTAGTGGCCTCTTGGGTCTCGCGTTCGCGTGGGACCTTCGCTATAAAGTGGTTCTCCCTCCCTCAAATAATGCAGGAAATCATTTGTCACTGCGAGCAGTGGAGAGAGGTCGGAGTTATTATTTCCAACCACAATCATCACCTGTTCGAAGATTTGCGCGGACGGCTCCCCCACCTCGCAAAACTCTGCTTGCATTTAGGGCCGAACCTCCCGCATATTGTGGAGTCCTTCGCCGACGCGCCTGAATTGAAAGAGGTTCATCTTGGCGCAGGCGGTCATACATCAGTTCTTCTTCCCTGGCACCAACTCACCAAACTCACCTGCCAGGGTTTCACTGACATTCAATGCATCACCATACTTCGACAATGTCAGGCGCTCGTCGATTGCTGCTTCATTGGACATGCCATGATTCACGATCCCCAGCGTTCCCATGGCTCAATCACATCCCTATCGCCAATACTGTATCATTGCATCGTATCCTTCGAAGTACAAGGAACGTCCGACTTCGATACCCTCCGGCTTCTGACACTACCATCTCTTCGTGTCCTCGGATTGGAGCTTACCACGAGGGCGTACCCTGATTATGACACCGATGTCGAGATATTGATCTCATTCCTTAAACGGTCGGCTTGCCGGTTGGAAAACATATCTCTGTGCATGTGCGACGCCCAAACCCTATTACGATGCTCACCATTTCTGGCCTCCCTCATCACTCTCAAAATCCAAACGTGCGAGGTCTTTCTGACAGACGATATCCTCCGTTTGTTCAGAGATCGCGCGGTGTTTCCGAACCTACGACGGTTGGACATGGACCTAGACCTTCATCATTGGCGAGCTTCCGATTGGACGGATAGTCTTATGCGGGAGTGGTTCTCTCCAGGTGCCTGGCCTCCGGCAACTCGCCTGGCGTCCACCTCGACGCCTTTCGCCTGGTGTACACGCCACACAGGGACGGAGATGCAACCGGGCTGGTGATTTTAGCCTCTGAATTGCAACCTCTCGTCGCCCCCAGCATGGCGGAGTTCCAAGTCAGCCCGGACTCCAACGAGTGGCTTTGACTGCCTTCGGCAAGTCCCATCCTATCGACATTAAATGATGCACTCATCGCCTGTGTTCAAAAGCGTATATTTTCTATTCTCAGATTCGACTTGATGCGACGCATTCTCAACGTGTTGGGTTTCCCTCGATGCTCCCCCGTTCCCTCCCCTCGCCACGCCCACCTTTTATTTATGATACCTACCCTCGATCTGCGAGCGCCTCTATACTTGGAATCAAGATCCAATTAGCGAACGTTTTTGTGGCCACCGTTTCTTATTTTTATTTTTTTCAGTCATTCGAACGGGCTCGAAACATCTTCTGGTCTTCGATTTTTCGCATGAGGGTTTTTACCGACGAACGTAGTGGTCAGAGCCAGATTCCCTGTTTCAACCATCGAAGCCGACGGGGAACACCAAAAGCAGCCGAAGTACGGCCGCATAGACGCCATTGGACCGTCTACTCATGTGAACTTTTCCATTCTTCAACAAAGACATCCCTACGCCATGAAGCACGGCTCCTCGGAGACTTCTTATTCATGTCGGTTAGCACTGTTGGCATCGTGAAATTTGTGGAGCAAAATTCGTGCTCGAGTCGAAGAGTCTTGCGGCAACTTGGCCTTGGTTCATTAGGCGTACTCACCCTCAAACGCCCTTGGATGGCTTGTGAGTTGTGTTGCCCTATCCAGTGTCGCTCATTGCAGGTTTTTCGCCCCGGTACAATATACTCAGTGACCGCTAGATATTCGAAGTTCCCACAATAACACTCCCGTGGAATTCGCTGCTCGTTATTTAATGAATGTCTGGGTCCACTCCAAGGCCAGGATGGCGGAAAGAACATTCGCTTGGTGAGCCCTCTTCCGCCAACATGCCTCCGAATTTCTACACTATGATACAACTAGCAGAACTCGGTGATCGGAGTTCGAATTCCAACGACCTTTAATTTCAACTTCATGTCAGGTCTCGCAATACCTCCAAAGGTACTCCAGGTCTAACACGCTCATTTGGATGTTCTTTGACCCCGACAATGCACAAACCGGCCTCGAACGGCACCTCGTCCTCCACCGCCGTGATACATGACTCGGAGTTGCCGAGGCTTTAGTGGTTATAAGGCTCAAACTAAAGAAACCAACTCTTGAACCCGAACTTCCTGCTCCCAATGTCTTCCAGAAGCTCTTCGACTATTCACGTTCAGCACGACCCGGACAAAAGGCCCGTGTTGAATCATGCAATGTCGTCCGGTCGCTCCTCGCTTACACGCGTTCATCCTGAGGATGGAGAGGCAGCGCTAAAGGATTATACGTGCAAACCGCCTTCGACTGTTCCTCAGTTTTCCGAGCCAGAACTTTCCGATAGTTGGCTGTGCAATCCCGAAAATCCTAGAAATTGGACGACCGCTAGGAAGTGGTACACTACAGCCATAGTACGTCCGACTGCGATTCTCACGCGGGATCGTTCATACAACGGGTTTCCTTCATTGTTCAAGGTCTCGCTGTACATGTTTGTGTCCCCGTTTTCCAGCTCCATTATGGCGCCAGGGCTGTCGGAAATTCGTACACGCTATGACATCGAAAGTGAAACTGTACTGGCCATGACTCTCTCCATCTTCTTGCTGTCTTTTGGTATTGGGGTTCGTCTCCTGCATTATTCCTTTCCAAGCCTGGCGACTCTGATTTCGTGTCGGTTGATATATAGCCTTTGATCCTGGCGCCGTTGTCGGTACGTCGGCAAACCCGCAAATTTTTGGTAATTGACTTGAGATTAGGAAATGTATGGAAGGTAAACTCTTCAGAAAATTGTCGAAGCAAAGATCGAACTGTATCCCTCGCACAGAAAATGGGTTTGTCCTCCGCCCCGAAATAAATTCGACCTCACAGTTTGCGACTAACTTAGGTTTTGCATATTGGGAACTTCTTGAGCATCCTATTTAATTTAGGCTGTGCTTTCGCTCCTTCTACGACAGCCCTTCTTCTTCTTCGATTTTTGAGTTCGTTTTGTTGTTCAACTTAGAAACCATAGCTGACACAAGCCAGCTGGTTTATCGGGCAGTGCTCCTGTGGCCTGCGGTCCCGCTGTTATTAGTGACCTGTTTAACGAACGGGAGAGGGCTTCTGCTATGGCGGTGTTTACTCTAGTGTGCGTTCATATATTCACACTCTGTCCATGCACCCACGAACGTTGTAGTCCGGTCATTGGACCCGGTACATACTCTTGATTTTCTGCACGCAAAACTCATCATTGCAATAGTTATTGGGCCCATTTGCGGTGGTAAGGCACCTATTTCATGTTCAGAGTTATCCACAATGCCTGCAGGCTTCATCGCACAAACTGTCGGAGTTCGTTATGTATTTTTTGTCCTTGCAGGTACGTATGCTCTTTAGTTCAGGTTTTTGTCCTGATATTGTCCAGGTGTCACTGCCTTTGCGAGCCTCGTGGGCATACCCCTCAGGTACGTCGTTACGCTCCAGTGCCACACGATACTGGAATTACGCAGAGAAACCTATGGCCCCCTACTTCAGCTCAGATTCATCTCGCTACCCGCTGACTCCGAAAAGGCGCCTCCGACGGCAGAAGAAATACATCCTACTTCGCAGAAGCTGCGTCATGTATGGATCAACTTCAGCCGGCCCTTGCTATTGCTCTCTCGCAGCTTCATATGCTTCATCCTGAGTCTTTACATGGCTCTGTGAGATTTCAATGATGAGCGACTCGCACGTTTGAACTGACATTGTTACCCACAGTCTTTATGGGTAAAGGGTCCCACTTTATCTGGACCTTGCGAGAATTGAAAGCGGAATTCACAGCATATATTATCTGTTTTTCACCACTCTCAATGGTAAGTTGTAATGCATTTATAACAGTGATTCTCTCTCTGATTTGTCTCAGGCCTATTCACTGGAACATATGGCTTTTCCCTTGGAGTTAGTGGCTTGATGTACGGCGGCTTGGGGGTAGGCTTCACGCTAGCCACGGCCCTGGGGGCGCAATTCTCCGACATGATGTACAAATATGTAAATTTGTTTACACTGAATTCGATGACACGCGCTCATCTCGTCCTTCAGCTCGCAGAAAAGAATGATGGCGTGGGTGAGCCAGAAATGCGGATTCCACCTCTTTTCGTTGGATCAATTTTGGTTCCCGTCGGGTTGTTGTGCGTCTTCAATTCATTCCCGATTCATCAACGTAATCCACTCTCCCACTAGTTGGTTCGGTTGGTCTGCGCAGGAAAAACTTCATTGGGTTATGCCAGTTATCGGCTCAGGTATCGATTTCAATCTCACATTGGAGTTATTCTTTACCAGTCTCGACGTTCAAGGGATATTCGGATTTGGTGCGGGTCCCCCGTGCAATTTCATCAATGAGAACTGACTGGAGGCCAACAGGCATGATGACCTCGTTGTGCGATTTTTTTTTTGTGGTTCTCAAAGACAATGAAAGTAAACTTGAATGGTTTGCAGCTTGCCTATACAGTTGTATCTGGTGGATGCGTTCAAATACGCTGCTAGCGCACTATCTGCCGCTTTCGTATGCCGATTCGCACAGCCAAACTTACGGGATTCTCATTTGATCCGTGACAGCTTTTTCGCTCGTTGCTTGGGTTTGCCTTCCCTTTGTTTGGAGATCAAATGTTTATGGCCATGGGATTTGGCGGTGGAAATTCACTCCTCGGTGGTCGGTGTTTCTCTACGCCAATAGTATTGTCTTCGTTGATTTTTCTACAGGTCTTGCGCTCTGCCTGGGGATACCCTTGTACGTGCCGCTTGAGGCTTGCTCGTCACTCACATTGAATTGAATCCTAGTCCCGTCTATATCTATTATCGCGGTGCAGCCTTGCGCGCCAGTAGCGATCTGAATTATTGAATGAGAAATTATCTTACCGTCTGAGTCTGGATGTATTTTATAAATTTTTGGCGGCAATTTACGAATTTCAACCAGCACGTGACTATGGTTGAAATTCTTTGATGTATCAAATACGTGTTCAACTCCACTCGCTCGAGCCTCGAGGTCGAACAAAGATGCTCTAGCTCTACCTGCTAGCCCTTTGGTGTGATTTCGGTGGTGCTAGCGACACCACAATAACATGCCACACATCCATGGAACCCCACTTCACCGACTGTGACCAAAAGTTGAACTTTGAAGGTCTGTGCCGGAGCAGCCCGAAACTCGTGACAAAGTCAGCGACCTCGGCTGGCCTTCTGAATTTTCGAAGGTCTTTGCTTTGGCTTGTCGTACGTTTTTTGGCTCCGATTTTTACTTGCTCTCTACACTAACCATTATGGGGACCGCCGACGACGAACACGATAGAGATAACATCTGGGAAGGAAGTGTCACTGTCTGGCACGCCTGGGAGCCAGAGTGCGATGGCTGCGGTCGTGCCGAGTCTTCGCTGAAGAAAAAAGAACAACTCTTGACGTGCTCAGGGTGTTTGGTGGCGAAATATTGTTCTGTAAGCGCTCATTCAATGGCTCGCTCAATCTCGACGACATCATGATATATCTCCGCCAGAAAAACTGCCAGAAAGAAGACTGGAGCAAAATCCACAAGAAACATTGCCATCTCTTTGAGGCCAATAGAAAGTTGTCAAGCGTGTTTGCGAAATCTCTTGGACCCGGGTATGCGTCACTGTATACTATTTTCGGACACCGTTAAGTAGCGACGACTGTTCTGTTCAGGACCATTAACGACCCTACACTGAGCTTGAAAGACAAGGTTCCGGAATGGTACAAATTTCGATATTTACCATGCTGGTGCAAAACAACCTAATTTCTTCTCAAGGAATTTCTTGAACATAGCGAATCACCTGGTCATCGCGTCCGCGGCCATGAAGAACGACCCTAAATTCGCGGGAACCGTGAACGTCGCCATTTTACTTTCATGTGCCGACGAGCGTGCAGGTTCCAAGTACGAACATCGGACCTTCTTCATCGACAGGGTGCTATTACTGCAGCGGGAGGCGAGCAACGCTGCGGCGCGAGTGGCGAACTGGTACAAGAGCGCACATAGTGACCAGGAGCGGCAGGAGCAGGCAGAACGGACAGACAACGCACAATTCAAGCTCATGGCTGGGTGGTGCACGCTCCCTGGAGGCGAAGTTTCAGCGACGCAAATGTGGGTGTTCGACACCGAGGTAAGCCGAGCATCGCAGATGTTCCAGAAAAAATATATTCAACTCTCTACCAAGGACGTTGCTGGCCTCGTTTTGCCTCCCGACTTTGATTTGAACCGCTATGTCACCCACGTAAACCGCGGTATTACCCACTTCCACGCATCGTTCTGGCCGATACCGCGCAACATCTCTGACGCCGCTCTCGAGCTCGAATCCGCAAAAATGCCGAAGGAATGGAAGGAGTACGCGAAGCACCACCATGATCTCCTTTCCGGTCTCAAAGGCGGCCAAGGCATTATCGGTCGCATACTTCCCGACGGAACCAGAGTGCCTGTCTACAAGGTTAGCAACGGCGGTCACTTCCGCAAATGTGCGCCGGGGGAGACCGACTTGGAGGGCCCCGCGGCGTTTCAGAAGCCGCTCGTGGATCCCAGCAAGACCGTCCAGTTTATTTCTCGGCATCTAGCGACTGTTGAAGAGGGTGCGTTTCCGGTCAAACACCAGTTTCCGACTTGCTTAGCTGACATATGCGCTCCTTTTGAAGAACAACGCGTGTTGATGGATGCAGAGGACAATAAATTCGAATCTTACGATCCCTCTTTGACAGTTGACGATTATTTCAAGCATTCTTTTCCGGGATATTGCGATTGATGGGCGCAGAGTTTGAAATCCCTTGTTGAAGATCAAGATTGTACCAGTACTACATACTTCTTGATCCCGTTGAACTGTGTAAGAAATATTTTGAATAACTGGGAAAGCAGCGGGGTAATCTTACAGCGTCTATCTCTCCGACAGGGTATAGTGCCAAAGAAACTAACAACCTGGAATGTAAGACTTTTGGGTGCAGGGTGAGCTTGATTCAATCACCGAAACGGTTTGACCTATTTTGAAGAGATGTTGAATTTAGTTCTATACCCTGAACTCACCCTAAACTAAGGGTTTGCTCAAAAGCAGAGGCTAATAGAGCGAAGGCATGAAGGACGGCCATCCTGATTCTCCTGACCACGATATATCGTAGATCGAAAACACGCTCTTGAAGTGATCTGTTGAATAATATTGTGCTGAGCTTCGACCAATTTAACGCCGTTAAAGTGAGGAGGTTGTGGAGTCTTGCCCGTCGGCTACCTGTGTAACGGAATGATGAATCCTGGGCTAAGCTCAGGTGGAAACCACTGTCAATTCCGAATGGATACGCGTGAATAACCACAGGATAACCGTAAACTGAAACGGAAGTATTCGCTCGACCCAAGGTTCCAGATTGGGACACAAAGTCATGTAGGGAGGTGGAATGGGGTTCGGAATTTATGGAGAAACATTGAGCGACGCCCGACATATATCCATAAATATTGAGTCTGAATGCAGGGGAAACAAGGGTCTAGAAAGTTTCGGTCAATGAGCGTTTGATGTCGAAATGGGGACTTACTGTGAAGGAGCCAAAAATAAAGGTGATCAAAGCCAACGTACCGAGTTGGGGCTAATCTCGAACTCCACCATTCTGGAGGCGAGGAGAGGGTGCAATTCAGAGGCCAAGACCATTAGCCCGGTAGCGTCTTCATCTTCATCGTCCGTGTCATCGCCATTGGGCTGGTACACGAGGCGAAAGGTTTCGAGGGGGACGCCTGGCGAGTTGCCGGAAGCGAGGCACCTCGAGAGAATCATCTCCCGCATAAGACCGTCCGTCCAATCGTGAGCCTGCCAGTCCTGAAGATCGATGTCCATGTCCAGCCGTCGTAGATTCGGAAACACCGCGTGGTCCTTGAGCAAATGGAGGATATCCTCGGTCAAAAAGACCTCACACGTTCGAATTTTGAGTGTGATGAGGGATGCCAGAAACGGCAAAGATCGTAACAGAGTTTGGTCGTTGCCAAACCACAGGCATAAGCTTTCCAAATAGCAGCCCGACCGCGCAAGGAATGAGACCAGTATCTCGACATCGTTGTCAGGGAAGCAGGCACACTCCAGTCGAAGGACACGAAGAGAAGGTAATGTCAGAAGCCGAATGATATCCAAATTGGAGGTTCCGCGAATTTGGAGGGATGTGATGCAACCATGCACCAGTGGTGATAAAGATGTGATTGACTCCATGGACTGCTTGAGATTGCGCACAGCAAAGGAGCAATCAACGATTGCCGGACATCGGCGAAGTGCAGCGACGCATTCGATATCGGTGAAACTCTCGCAGGTGAGTTTGGTGAGCTGGTGCCAAGGGAGGACAACCGATTCGGCCGAATCCGCGATAAGGTAAACCTCCTTCAATTGAGGTGCTTCTGCGAAGGACTCCGAAACATATGGAAATCCGAGTTCTAGAATCAAGCAGAGTTTTGTGAGGCAGGGAAGCCGGCGGCGCACTGCGTCGAAAAGGAAAAGATCGCAGGTAGGAATGAAAAGTTCGACCGCCCTCCACTGCTCGCAGTGACGATTGAGTTCCTGCACTATTCGGGGCAAGTAGGTCATCATGGTAAATGACCCAAGTGAACGTGAGAGCCAAGAGGCTACGACTCCCTGCGAGTCGTTGTCCTTTGTGGAGCGACGCTGGAGGGCGAATCGCCACAGCTGGTGGGTGGAGATTGCAACTTCGCGCCAGCGCCGGCATACGCTGGCGACAAGAAGCGGGGCGTCGGAAGGACATAAAATGCGCGATTCGTCGACAACATAACTCTGCAAGATGTGTGAGTGCTCTGGGAGACACCTCATGAAAATCTCGGCCAAGATTTCAGTAGGCAACATCACGGCAGGGACTTGGTTAATGGCAATCGACATGCTGAGCGGAGATTTGGTTGAAGTGAGTAAAAAGGGTACGGTAAGATTCTGAAAACTACCGACATGAGAACAAGAGTGCCGGCCAAAAACCACGGGATTTAGCGCTAGACGTACAAAGCTTTCCAGCCAGATCCAAAATTTGAAGATAATGGTTCAAGGCAAACGGTCGGCGATCCGGAACTTCGGTCCGACCTCCCATCTCAATATTCAATACTCATTGAATCCAAACTCAATCGTCCAAGAATCGTTATTCCATTGTCCCTAGCACTCCCCTTCCTGAAGGGAATGCCAATTATACATTATTTAAACTTTGTACATACTCCCACTCCAATATTTAATTCTACAAGGTGCGCGTAAGGGTAAGCAAGGCGGAGAGCAAAGCGAATAAATAACGTGCAATAGGCTTCGAGCGAAGTCGCTCCCGATGTAACTGTTCAATGTGGGCGCCCAGTACGTAGACCACCTTCCCTCAAACAAACACCCGTACAACAGTCTCATACCGCACATCCTCGAGCACCTCCCTCAACGACCCACCACGGCGCTCGAGCGCGTCGACGCAGAGAGGGACGCCCCAGCCCGAGGCAACGACGACGACGGCGAGCTTGACACAGCCGCCGCAGCGTGATATGACTCCATCGAGGTCATCGTCTGAGTACGCCTCCGCGCGCGAGCCGGCGACTTGGCCGGCGAGGTCGCGGATGATGCTCCGTGCCCGGGAGGCGAATTTTACGTTTGAGGGGTGCACGTCGACCATCTGCGCGCGTTACAGGAACAAAAAAATGAATAAGCAAGCGACCCGGGGTATGAACAGAAGGAGGCCACACGCACAAGGTTTCCGTACGTGTTGCCAAGCTTTATGTGCAACGCCGTTGAGATCATGTTTAATATCTAACGAAATTATGTTAGTTATGTCAACCCGGGTCCACATTCAACGTGAAACGAAACGCGTATGTACTCACCATTTTTGTCGCCGTTCCCGCCTTCATCCGCGTGCTCCCCGATATGACCTCCGGCCCTACTACGCACTCCAGTACATAGTCGCACTGCCCCTCCAGCACCACCGCGCTCCCGCGCGTGTGCACTAGCCCGACCGTCAGCAGCCCGTGTACGCGCGCACTATGTAAGGCGCCGAGGACATATGGCGTGCGCCCAGAGGCGGATATGCCGATCAGAGTGTCGGTGGGCGTGGGGAGGAGGGAGCTAAGGTCGGCGGCCCCGGCGGCGCGTGAGTCTTCCACGGAAGGGCGCGCCGTTCGGAGAGTGACGTCGCCGCCCGCTGCAAGGGCGATGTAGCGCATGGGGTCAGCATTGTAGGAGGGCGGCATGTCTGCGAGGTCGAGCACGCCGATTCTACACCACAAAAATCCATTCAATATTCAATGAAAACCGAGTGAAAGTCGAATAAGCGCGTACCGGCCACTTGTGCCCGCGCCCATGTACAGCAGCCGCCCGCCATCCTGCATGCGCTCGGTAATGCAGTCAATCACCGCGGAGATGGCTGGCGTGATCTCCGCCACGGCGGACGCGATGAGTGCGTCTTCTGCATTGATGAGGCGGCACATGTCGAGTGTGTTCAGCTGGTCAATGTTCTGAGTCGCGGGGTTCGACTTTTCGGTGCCCAGGTCAAGCAGATCGGGCGCGCGTGACTGCTTCAGGGAGCGCGGAGGAGAGACGCGGGGGTGGGTTCGTCGCGGTGGAGAACGAGAACTAGATGCTCGGGGCGTAGAGACCATTGCAGGCGCAGGAGCAACGGCGGCAAGAGGAGGCGACACAGAGGTTACTTTAAGTAGTTCGCGGTGAAGCCAGGCACTCGCAGATGCAGACACAGACATGAATGTGGGGAGAGGATCTCCGGCGTGTCGATCATCACAAAGCTCGAAGGTACAAAAGGGAAAGGAAGCTGCCGCGGCCTATGCGGCCGACGTTCCGATGGCCCTGGCCAATTTGTCTAGCGCGACACGAGATCGGAGAAACAGAAATGCAGCCTCAGGAACAGATGCGTACTCTCTTATCACTCCCACAAGGGGATTTCCAATTTTACAGAGAACTGCGAAATTTTTTTTCAGCACCTGCCTTTCTACTGCCTTTCTGCTCACCTGTGAAGGAGAATCACATTCTATAGGATGTCCGGAAACCTTGTGCGTCGACGTCCTCTCCCAGTTTGGGTAGCTTTAGGATTTTTTTGAAATTGTGCATGTATCATGTGTATGTTCCGTCTAAAGACCGCGCGCGCCCTTCGGAGCTCCGGCGCACTGCAGACAAATGCCTCCGCACTACGCTTGCGCAGTCGTTGTACGGTACACTCGCGATCCTCGTCCCGACATTCATAAACCGCGTACAACGGAGAGGCGTTTTCCTAGAATGTCGGAGAAAGCGACGGTTCTTCAAGTTGACTTCCGTATGGTACGACAAAATCTCCGTGGTCCTGCAGTTACGGTTGTGGTCGATCCTCGTATGCGAAGTCCCCGACAAGGATATAGACAAACCGCACACGCCGGAAATGAGGCCAGAAATGCAGTGACGGAGACAAGGCGCTTTTTTCTTGCTCCTGATGTGTCGGAGACTATCAAGAGGATGGATGGCGGGGAGCTTCAGATGTCGAGTGCGTTATCCCGACCAGCTAGGATCATCAAGACCACGCAGCAAAGATGGGCTGTTGTAGGAAGGAAACAGAGGTTAGATTGTGCAACGCGATGTCGACGGAACCAAAACACCAAAGTTGACCTGCCTTGTCGGAGGATACGACCAGGCGACAACACTACACTACCGGTGGTGGCGAGCTCAGCTACGAGTCCAAGTCCCAGGCGTGTAGTCGAACGAGCCGTCCGTGAGCGCCGCACACGTAACAGAGTCGATCTTCTCGCTCACTGCCAGGCTTGTCTTCATCCACCTATCTTTCAGTGGTCCTCACACCCAAAGGGCGATTCTATCGATCTACTCCTCGCATTCTACGATTCTATTATGCTTCACCCAGTCGGCTTGCGAGGTCCAAACCTTAAACAAAACGTTCTCACTCACTTTTTGGCAACGCATCTCCTTGTCCTTCTCGTCTTATTTCTCCAGAATACCAATCGAATCTTCCTATTTTCATTCCATCCGCTTCCTCCGCTCACAAGACCCGGGACCAGTTCGCGAGGAGTGAGAGCGGACGCGACGTCGACAGAAAGCAACCTATCCTGGGTTTTCGGAGGCTCTCATGCTATTGCACTACTGGCCAGCCACAGCGAAGCCCGCCATCCGTGTAGCGAATGAAAGAACGATTCCATCCGCAAGCATCGCATTCCTCCCTCGAGTCTTGGTCTTGTGCCTCCAACAGAACAATTTTCCCACTTCTTGCTGAGCCTGGGTTCCTCGCTGCATTCCGCCTTCCTCGCGCGCTCGATTCCACTGGGTTCTCTCTCATACAGGCTTTTGACTCAACAAAAGTCGCATCCGTATTCCCATTGTCGTCAGGACTCGGGACTCCGCATCCTCTCGTCTCATGCAGCACTCCGGACCCATTCTATTCTGTTCTTCGCTTGCCAAACCGCGACAATACATTAGATCCCTGAGGGGGCCCGCTTCCGCACTCACATCTTCGCTGCTTCCTATTCATATTTCCACCTCATAATTTTCACGTCCTCTCATTTACTGGCACTGCAGCTCGCTCTACAACAAAATCCTACTACTCGTGTGCAGACCCATATTCTTGCAGAAACTTCATCTGACGATCCCGGAAGAAACTTCATCTGAATCCGGGATCGTCTTCTCTTGTTCTTCGGGATTGGCTACTCTTTCCCCCCGTTCCCTAGCTGCTGCAGGCTCTCACGTCTTGTCGCCCATCCAATAGTGCTGAACAGAATCCGCCACCCTCAGGCTCTTCCCCTTGGCATTTATTAATAAGTACATAATCCTTTCCCATTCCCATCGTCGGAACTCGCGTGCAACGTCCCCGACTAATTCTTCGCACCGAAACCTCGCTTCCGAACCTTCTCATTCCCACATTCAAGTCTTCAGTGTTTTTCAATATTCTATTCCCATCTCATGATCACCTTCTCCCGTCCTATAGCTATTTCCGTCCTATTCCCATTTCCAATCCTTCATGCCGCTCTCGACGGACGGAACTAAGGAGGAGACGCCCCCCGCACGTATTTTTGACAAAGAGATGTCAACTTGTCAAAATTGTGATAACGAGTTTTACTAGCAACATACATAAATGACACTGGTATGTATAGCAAGGATATGTATAATGTATGGTACGTCCGTTGCGCGATTCAAGTGAGTGGATCCACGATAGCATGAGTGAGTGTGTGTGTGAGTGTGAATTATACAAGACGCAAGAGCAGCCGCTTCAATTAAAGCGAAATCCACGTCTCGGGGTTTAGGTTTAGTCTGCGGTATACCCAGGCGGCAGGTCCATAAACCCTAGCTCCGACGTCGGCGACGGAGGTAAAGTCAACCGCACACCGCTGTCCGTGTGGCGCTCGACCACAGGCCGCCGCTGAGACCGACGCTGCGGGACCAGCGGCGCCTCAGCGGGCACAGGCAACGCTGCCGACATCATCCGCTCCTGCTCCTGTTTGCGCGACCGCACCGAGCCCGGCGCCGAGCCCTCAGAGGGCACGGGCGTGGGGTACAACCCGCCCCCAGCGACGACGTTCTGCAGGGAGCCCGTGTAGTTCCCGCTGCTGCCGCTGGGATTGGAGCTGTGGTGCATGTAGGACTGCTGAGACGCGCTGGTGGTGGAGGGCTGGGCTTCGCTGTGCGGCGGCGACGCGCCCGGAGGGATGTATGCGTACGGCGTGGGGTTCATGCCCGTGGGGTGCTGCAAAGCGGAAACGGAAGCGGAACCTGGTGTGTCGGGCCGAGCGTACGGGGACGACGGGCTGTACGTTGCGGGGACGGAGGAGTACGAGTACTGCGGGCCCGGGAGGCTGGCGGGGACAGTGTCTGTCGCTGACATGCCGAAGGGATTGACATTGCCAGACGTGTTCTGGAGGGCGCCTGCCTGGCGTCGTCGGCGGCGGCGGCACCAAAAAACGATGCCTACGACGATGGCGAGGACAGCTAAACAACCGACGATGCCTCCGGCTATTGCACCAACCGGGGAACTTTTAGAGGTCGTCACCTTGGCTGTTGAGGGGTCGGCCGAGGCGGAACTTCCTGGCGCGGCAGAGCTGGGGGTGTTGGAGACGGCGACTGATGAGACGTTCATGACATAAAAGGCGCCAACAGGGAGGGGAGTTTTCGCACTCGAACCAGAGTAGGTCACGACTAGGTTATGCGTATCTGGCGTCAAGGTATTTGTCGTGAAAAAGAGTGTATTATACACCGTCGAGCTTTGCGCTGGGAGCCCATTGAGCGGGAAGGCTATCGCTGGGCCGCCATCGATCGTATAACTTCCGGTGCTCGCGTTGTGGGGGAGTTCGGTTGGGACGTAGCCGTATAGACTGGCCGAAGTCCCTGAGAATAATATAAAAGATAGACCAAGACCTTTGCTAGAATTGCGTACCATGAAAATTGAGCGCAACCTGAGCTCCCGTCGTCTGTGTCACATTTTGCGCTCCCCACTCCTGCCAGCCCGTCCCGAAGCTCACAGCAGCATCCGTGTTTTCGTACACCACAACAGCCTCGGGGTAATTCACGGTTGGCAAGGGGGTGTATATAATTTGGTCCAAATAAAATGGCTGGGCCTTCGATTGGACCTGTATTGACAGCACATGAAAGCCGGACGAGAGCTGGGCCCCGGAGCACAAAGTCCACCAATTTTCAGCAAAGGCTGCAAAGAGATGAGGGCAAATCGTGAAGAAGAGAAGGACGAGTGTACCGAAGGTTGGCGCTGGATTGTCGATTTTTACTTGGTCCACGAAGCAATCCCAGGTCGGGTCGGTGACGTTGTTCGCGTCTGTGGTGATCGCTATTGTGCCCAACACGTTGATCGCTGTACCTACACGCGGCGGTTAGAAAAAACGCGCTGTTGGGGCAGCATATACCATTGAAGGGGAAATTGAGCGTTGAGTTCGAGATTGTACTGTGGGAAGTGTCTGAGAGGAGAAAATACCGTTAAATCGTGAAAAATATGGAAGATGACCAAGTTCGTACCATTGTACACCGGCCCATAGTTCCCCAGAGTATTGAGCTTCGATGTATCGGCGATAAACCATCCGGTTGCACCGTACTGGATGGTCGGGTCCGTATCGTCCACCACGATACTTCGTGGCGTGGACATAGGGCCAGGACGTTCGATGTCTCTAACGCGAGAAAGAAGGCGAGGCACTAGGCGGCCATGACTGCCACGAGCCTACAAGGAAATAACCCCTGCGTTTTGATTGACATGACCTGCATGATCCCATCTTCTTCTCAGCGGATCAGCTGCTGTGGGCGCCCCGCACTTTCCCACACGGTCTGCGGAATATGTCCGTTCATGGGAAGGAATAATCATTGGTTGCTTTAGCTGTTGTTTTGCACTTTTGCTCTTCACGACGACGGAGAGGCGCTCCGTACATCTTATAGGCATTTGAGTGTTTCTATATAAAGGCAAGTCCACCTGGCATTGCAGTTACAAGTAATTTTAGGTCTATGCAGATCCTTTATCGCACATACCGTCGGGGTTCCCAACTCAACGTCAGCTTCGTTTAATCAGCGATGTCCCGACGCAATGGGGTCTTTCGTTCCGAAGAAAAAATCCTACCCTGCATTCGCAAAAAGCCAAAAGATCGCGGATAGTAGATACCTAAATCAGAATATGCGCTAACGCTCAGGCTTCGCAAGCGGGCCGGCGGCCTATTGCGGACGATACTCCGTGCTCGGGAGGCGAATTTTACGGCGGTGCACATCAAATATCTGGGAGGAGGAGGAGGTTATACTGGCGCGGTCCCAAAATTGGGACGGCCAGTTTACTCTGGGTATAAGCAGGCATAAGCGGGGGAAACCTCAGCACATAGTCGCACTGGTGGTGAACGAGGAGACCACTGGGAGCTCGAGGGCAGGAGATGCAGAGGTTACTTTGGCGAGTCTGCGGGGAAGCCGGGCAAAAGCCTCCACTTCGTCACTTGCAGTGGTACTGTCGCGGCCCTGGTGACATACGGTACACGATAAAGACAACCTGTCGCTGACTTTTTCCTCGAGTGTCGGAAGATGCGGCGGATTTTGCGAGGTTCGACAAAAAATCTCCGCAGCGTCTTGCAGTCGTGGTCGCGCCCAGTCCTTCGGGAACGGCGCGAAGCCGTACACGAGAACAACGTGGTTTTCCGTTGAATCGAGACGATGAATGGCGAGGACTCTAAATTCAGTTGAGTGTGATGAGCCAGGACCGCTAGACCACGCAGCAAAGACGTATTGTTGAAGCAAGGAAGACATGAAAGATGATAGATGGACAAGAATTCTGTAGAAAGCATCAAGGTATCCAGTGTAGGCATATCCCAAAGGATGGAATAGCCTAGTCGCATAACCTTGGCCAGACTTTGTCTTCCGCGCCGAGAAGAGAGTCGCCGATACACAGAAATATCGTATTAATAATAAGGTGGCTCCAAATGCAGACGTGATGCATTGTCGATGAGAAACTCGGCGCCCATTTTGAAGCCAGGAGATAAAGGCCTAGAAGGCAAATTAGTTGACGAGGCCGTTATCGTTTGAGTGCGTGTAACCAGAACTTGAAGATGCGCGAGAAGCCTCGGGCCGTTTTAGCCGACTCGGACTCCTGAACCCCTTCTCTCGCTCTCGAATTGCTTTTCATACATATCTGACCATACCCATTTTTTCTTGACTCACTCTTACAAGTGACGGTAATGTCGATTGTTAACCAAGTCCTTGCCGTAGTGTGCCCACAGAAATTTTGGCGCACATCTTCATGTCTTCCGGTGACATCGTCCCACTGGAGTCCCGTTCTCAAATCTCGCAATCTTTGTTCGTCGGACGCTCCCCTTCTCGTCGCTAGCGTATGCCAGCGTTGGCGCGAAGTTGCTATCTCTACCTCCTGCCTGTGGCCATTCAGCCTCCCTAGAAAGGACAGAGACCCGGAGGATGTTGTAGCCTCTTGGCTCTCACGCTCGCTTGGGTCCTTCACCATGGCGCACTCCCATGTTCCGCAAATACTGCAAGAAGCCAATCGTCACTGCGAGCAGTGGAGAGCAGTCGAACTTCAGATTTTTCACCGCAATCCTCTCCTTTTTGATCCAGTGCGCTGCCGGCTTCCCTGCCTCACAAAACTCTGCTTGCAAACAGCACCCGGCTTCCCACATGTTTTGGAGGCTTTCGCGGAAGCCCCTCAATTGGAACTTTATCTTATCGCAGAGTCGGCCAAAATCCACGGCAACTTGGATGCCTTCCGGCTTCTGTCATTGCCTGCTCTTCGTGTTCTTCGATTGGAGCTTGACAGCCTCCATAAAGTGGACATTCCTTGCCCGGTCGGGCTGCGAGCTCGAAAGTTTTTGTTTGTCGTTGGGCGACGACCAAACCTTGTTGCGGTGCTTGCCGTTTTTTGGCATCCCTCGTCACTCTCAAAATTCGAACGTCCGAGGTCTTTCTGACCGACAACATCCTCCGTTTGTTCAAGGACCGCGCGGTGGTTCCGAATGGCCGGACATGGTCGTCGATCTTCAGTACTGGCGGGCTCACGATTGGACAGACGGTCTTATGCGGGAGATGATTTTCTCGACGTGCCTCGCTTCCGGCAACTCGCTAGGTGTCCCCCTCGAACGCTTTCGCCTCGTGTACAAAACAAACGACGAGGGCGAGAAAAACGAACACGATACCGGGCTAATGGTGTTGGCGTCTGAATTGCACCCTCTCCTCGCGCCCAGAATGGTGGAGTTTGAAATTAGCCCGAACTCGGTGCGTTGGTTTTGACCACTTTTCGCTCTTGCTCGTTCAAGGTAAGTCCTATCTCGATATCAAACAGCCTCTTCATCAACCGTTTTCAGGCAGACGTCAAATCGACCTTCGAGCTCAAGCCCAATAATCAAGGGTCCTGCCAGGGATTAGGCGTTGCCGCGCCGGCTCGTGTCTGCATACGAGACTAGAGCCTGACGCCGCCAACCGGAACCCGAGTAGCTATCGAAAGATATTTTTAAAGCCACTGAAAATATCTTCGAGGCTATGTGGATGGATGGATGCCAGGATGATACACTTCGGATCTGTGGTACTTGGAGTAAAATTCATTCGGGTGCGAGGAAAGTTAGGCGCTTTTTTTTTTCATGGTTAGCACAGTATACGGGCGGAGAACAGGGCATTAAATTACACCATAAATCAAGTGTCCAGAGCAGATGCATTGAGGCGACAAGCGCCCAGATTCCACATATCCGGTCCGTTTTTGCCACTTCTTCGATTTCAATCAAGGCGTTGTCAGTTAGAGCAGATGCACCCGAGGCGACAAGCGCCCAGATTCCACATGTCCGATCCATTTTTGCCACTTCTTAAGGCATTGTCAGTTTCTCTCTTGCCTCTTTACCTCCACAATCCTTGACCTGCTTTCTTCTCTGTAGCTTTACTTGTACCATGGAAGACACCAAAGCAGAGGAGATAATGCCGCTCGCGTCGATGAAAGACGGCGAGCCAGCGGAATCGCCATCACTGTCGGCATCCGCCAAGCTACCGCCGCCCGTCTCTACCGCCCCCAAAGCAAAGCCAAAAATCACCACCGCTGTTATTGTGCCTATATGGATGGCCTTCTCCATCTCCGTCATTCTCTACAACAACTATCTGTACCACGACCTCAAATTCCAGTACCCCGTGTTCCTCGTAACATGCCATCTCATCTTTGCCACCATCGGCACCCGCGTATTACAGCGCACGACGAACCTGCTCGATGGCACAAAGGATATCAGCATGAACAAGAACATGTTTTTGAAATCCATCCTCCCGATCGCCTTGCTCTTCAGCGGGAGCTTAGTCCTGAGCAACTTGGCGTACCTCTACATCAGCATCTCGTACATCCTAGTGCTCAAGGTCGGTCTTCCTTATTTTAATTTTAATTTAATGTTAACTCTAATGCTAACCCCGCACAGGCCTTCAACCCCGTCGCTGTCCTCCTCATCTCTTGGGCCTTCCGCACCGCCGAGCCCAACCGCCGTCTCGCCTTCATCGTCTGCATTATCTCCTTCGGTGTCGCCCTCACCTTCTCCGGCGAGTTCCACTTCCAGCTCATCGGCTTCCTCATCCAGGCTGCCGCCGTGGTCTTCGAGGCCTCGCGCCTCGTCATGATCGAGATCCTCCTCCACGGCATGAAGATGGACCCCCTCGTCTCTCTGCACTATTTCGCCCCCGTCTGCGTACTAGTCAACCTGATGATCCTGCCCTTCACCGAGGGTATGGAGCCGTTCAGGCATCTGGCGCGGCTCGGCCCGCTAGTGCTCGTGAGCAATGCATTCATGGGGTTCCTTTTGAACGTCGCCGCGGTGTTCTTGGTCGGTGTGGGGAGCGGACTCATATTGACGTTCGCGGGGGTGCTGAAGGTAGGCGTTCCTTGTCTATTTATACGTCCCCGTTGTTAACGGCCCGCAGGATATTCTCCTCGTCGCGGCCTCTGTCGCAATCTTCAGCGCGACCCTCACGCCACTGCAAGTCTTGGGTGCGTCTCGTTTCCTCTTCGTCTTCGTCTTCGCTTCTTTTTCCTCCCATCCCTTGCCCATTCGTATCCCATTCATATACTTACCCGGAACTGCTCCAGGCTACTCCATCGCCCTCGGCGGTCTCATCATGTACAAGTTCGGCTTCTGGAATATCGCGCGCGAGCTGGACGAGACAGAGATTGCGCCCGACTCGACCCCTCCCATTAATGCTCGCCAGGGTCTCGGATTCGAGTGCGCTTGCGGATTTCTCTTTGTTTCTCATCGCCCGGGGTGGAGTGCCCGATTCTGGGCCCAGTTTACACCAAAGGCGAATGGGAATGGCACGGACGACGCCATGTTGTATGCGGACGACGCCATGTCGTATGCGGACGATGACATGTCGTATGCGGACGATGCCATGTTGTATGCGGACGACGCCATGTTGTACACTCAAAGCCAAAACCGCGCGCCAACACCACAGCCCATACCCATGCCCATGCCCGGGTTCGGTCTCATGGCATGCCAGCCGCCGCTCGACCGCCCCCGCGTAAATGGCGTCGGGCCCCCACGCTTTCCTAACGGCATCCCATACGGTATCCCGCAGAACAACGGCCAGCCCCCAGGCCCGACAGCGTTCGCAGGCGCGCCCCCGGGCATGCAGCCCAACGGGATCATGCCAGGCCAGCCATTCATGGGCCCGTCATTCATGGGCCAGCCTTATCCACCCAACTACGGCCCGCCATTCCAGTCCCCCACCATGGCGTATTCCCCGCCAAACTCGGGCCAGCAGCCGCAAGGCCCGCCCCAGCATGGCGCGCCACCCATGGACCAGTTCGGGCCGCCGCGAGGGTGGATGCTCCCGCCGGGGCAAGGGATGGATCCGAGGCAGATGCCGTACCAGGGCCTCGCGGGGCGGCCGCCGAGCCGCACGCCCACGCCACAGTCCGGTGGCATGCAGCAGAACCAGGGGCGACAAAACAACCCGTCTGCGCCTCCAAACCTGATGATGAACCCGAACGTGAACCCAGGGGCGATAAACATCGTTGGGTTCCCGCTGCCGGCGCCGAGTGCAACGGAGAACCTATTCAGCAGGGAGTTCATCGAGAGCGTAGCGAACGGGCTGGACGAGTTTGTCGACGTGGGGCTGTTCCGCGGGGATGGGGACTTGGACTTTGAGCGGGACTTTGGGCAATGGTTCAACCCGGACGATGTGGCGATGGAGCTGGGCAGGCAATGAGCTGCGCGCGGTGGGTTTCGTTATTTGCTTGTGCTGGCCTGGTGTGGCGGGGGGCGGCGTTGCGGACGGACGGAAAAAACGAACGAAGGATCAGGATCGAGTCGCGCGAAACGAACGTTGGAACGAAACTAATCGGATTCGTTTCTCGGTTATCTCTTGTTTTGAAGTCGCCTTTGCATCTCATTGGGGAATATTTATTTATTGCCAAAGCCTGTGCTGCCTGCACTCTGTGTTGTTTTTCCTCCTCCTTTATCGCTATACCACATTCCTCACCTATGTTTTTCTGCGTTGTTGTGTTTCTTATGCTGCTTCTTTTGTTTTCGTTTTCTTCTTCTTTCGTTACCCCGCCGCTTTCGGTTGTAATTACCAGTAGTCTTGTCGCAATGTACCATTTGGAATCAAGTTGGATGGAATCGCAATTGCGGCGTGTGAGATGCGAGCAGAAAGGGAAAGCAAAGCAAGAAAGAAAAAGACAAAAAAGGAAAAGCAAAAAGGATTGTGACTAGCTCGTCTCACAGCGCGTCTGACAACCAGCCCTTGTCTCCGGAGACTAACTCGGCGAGTCCTGAGAAGTAGTGAAAGATGGTTATATGCTTGGTGTTTCGCCAAACAAAGATAGCAAAGACGAGTAACTTGTCTGCTCGTGTTTAGTCCCTGCTTGTAATAGTCGGAGGGAGAAGCGTTGGATGGACGACACGGCAATTTCATAATTCACAAAAAACATGTTTGGTTCCGTCCCGCAGGGCCTGTTCACATAGACTCGCCCGAAATTGCCTACCGGAATCAAGCGCTCGACGTATGGTTTGCGCCTTCAACCATCACACATGGCGGGTAATTTCTGAATACACAAGAAATTGGGCTTCACATTGCCGGCAAACCTCTCCTTTTCGACGGAGTGCGTGGCCGGCTTCCCTGCCTCACAAAACTTTGCTTGGATATGGAGCTCCGGTGGCCAGATGTCCTGCCATCTTTCGAAGACGCGCCTTACTTGAAGGAGCTCTACCTCATCGCGGGCAGGACAGGCGGGCTCATCGACCTCGTTAGGAGATGGAGTCTAAATCGGTGTAAGCAAAAGAAAAATTGATTAGCGTATCAGGACATCGGAAGGTATATCTTTCAAAGCGTCGTAAAAATCTGCACTCAGGTACCACTGCAGTTCCACACGCGTCCAGCGAGCAACAGTCGGTGTGATGCCATGCGACGCGAGCTCATTGTCAGTCCACCATCGCGAGGCAATCATTCCCGCCAGATTATCTTCCGTCAGGGTTCCAGCCTCGCCGCCCAGAACCAAACTGTGCAGATGGGGGACCAAGGGCGTCAAACCGTCTTTGTAGTACAAGGCTCTGACGAGGGCATCATCGAAGCAACTCTTCCGAGAGGTTATCTCGAGGTGGGTAAGGGACGGGGCGTGGAGAATGGCTGCCCGGAGATTGCCCGATGTGAGGCGCGGATCGCTCATTTGGAGGCGGGTAAGATGTCGCGCCCGTAGCTGGAATGCCGTGAAGTGAGCTTCTGTCCAGCGACTGGTATGGCTGTTCATCAACACGCATAGCTCTAGTAGCACGGGAGCAGATATGCAGTCGAAAAATGGCGTGACGTGTGTTTCCATACCGAAGAAGGTAACAGATAGAGTGCGTAGGTGGGTGAGGGTGACGATACTTTGTTCTTGGGGAAGCTCGTCCCAACCAGGAGTAGTGACAGACGCTCTAATGAGATTTGCACACTGGCGAAGGACATCGAGGACGATATTGGGAGGGGTAGCGAAGAGGGAAAGGTCCGTGAGCTGGGCCCAAGGCATGAGAATCTGGGATAAATTATGATCTCGAATGAAGATCTTCAAGTTTGGAAGGCGAGGCCTAGGAACGGTGACGAAGTCGATGCGCATGATACTTTCAATGTCCGAGAGGTCCAGCTCCTCAAGGAGGTCCATCCTGGATTGAGACAGTTGGCTGACCAGCTGGGGAGGAAATGGAAAGTGAAACATTCCTTCTTCCAGTTCCAAACAACGACATCGCGGGGCAATGCTCAGAACATCCTCGAACATACAAGGACTGATATTCGGTGACCACGGTATCAAGTAGATGTGGATGGGGAGTGGCGCGGAGCGCGCCAGCCATGCTTTTAAACCATCGACGTAGACCTCGCTATAGTGACTTTGAAGGTCTACCCGAAGACGCCGTGTCCATAGTCGTGGCGTGCTGTGTGCGACCTGCCTCCAATCTGAACAGACCTGCGATATTCGAAACACGTCCTCAATGTGCGTATCGTCCTCAATCGTGAGTTTGAAAATCTCGGCCAGCAATTCAACTGGCAGAGTATGGATGGGTGAGAGGATATATTTGAGCGCGGCGTCGCATGCACGCTCGCGATCGAGCAACTCCACGATGACTTTCGACTCGGATTCCTCAAGGAACCGCGCGATATCCGATTTTGAGCTTTGCTTGGTGCGCGCGGTCTGTTCGAGGAGAACGGCGCGGATGGAAAGGGGAGTGGTGGTCATTGGTCGCGTGAGTGTGGAAAGAAGAGCTGGTGTGCTTGTCCAAATAAAGGAAAAGACAAGTCACACGTGGTATTATTTGGTTCTCGGATCGATTTGCCGAGGTAGGTAGATTACACGGCACGGACCCGCTTAGGAACGCCAAGGCCCAGGAATTAAGTATCTGAGTGTACAGGCACTCAGTTATTGTACACTACTGTCCCTGGACTCCTCCGTAACCCTGTAGCCGAGCTCACGACAGAGTCTTTCGACACGCCGCGGTAGAACTAAAGGAAATGAAGAGAAGTAAGTAAATTTCCCCATTCATGGCCTCAACACTTTCGCCAGTGCTCTCCCTCGCTGTCATCGAATCGTTCTGGCTGGTCTTTCCGCTTGTCTTCTGCTTGTTTTGTGTTGGAAAGGGCCGGCCTCAAGCTCGGAATTCGACACAGCTTTCTGTCACTTGTCTCAACTGACTCTTCTTCAAGTTCTTGATCGCAGAGCTCCAAATTCGCAGCTTGCACCTTCCGCACTCTGGTAGCTCGAACTTGGCTCGAACGATAGGCAACTACGAGACTTCCTGTCTCCGGCCCAATCGTATCTTTTTGGCGTTAGTATGAGCACCGGTACCATCAAACTTGTAGTAGTCGGAGATGATACTGTGGGAAAGGTCGCTCCCCTGATTTTATACCGCCCAAATCACTGAACCGACTATTGTTCTGTGGACGCCAGACCTCCCTGTACATCTCGTATAAAACCAAACACTTTCCTACTGACTATATTCCAACCGTACGAGCCCTTGTCGTGTCATCGAGCACTGCACTCACGCCACAGCTTCGTATGCAGATCTTCGACGGCTGTACCATCCAAGTTGCCATTGGAACCGAGACCTGGACATTGGCGCCTTTTGACACTGCTGGTCCGTTTCTAGTCAGTTTGTGGAGAGCCCTTTTATTCAAGTCTGAACGGATGTCTACAGATAAACCAGATTATGACCGCCTTCGCCCGCTATCATATCCACAGACAGACGTATTCCTCGTCTGTTTCAGTGTGGGATTACCCGGGTCATTCTCAAATACGCAACAGAAGTGGTTTCCTGAGCTGAAACATCACTGTCCCGGCGTACCGTGTATCCTGGTGGCGACGCAAATCGATTTGAGGTCTGACCAGGAGGCGGTAGAAAAAATGGCGAGACATGGACAGCTGCCCGTCAATACCGCCCAGGGCCAAACGATGGCACGGCAGCTGGGAGCTGCTCAATATGCGGAGTGTTCGGCGAAGACGCACCAAGGCGTACAGAATGTTTTCGACCAGGTGGGAAGAGCCCGCGCCTTTTGCCACCTGTGCTGATCACCGTTATTATTAGGCTGCCGCCGCCGGTGCCGCCTACTACAGGGGCCTACCCAAGGAACCCAGGAGGTGTATCGTCCTTTAGATCGAGTTTGGAGGAAAATTTCTTGGCAGATTAATAAATTGGGTTCTCTGTTCTACAAGTGCCAGACGTCGTTCAAGGCCTCTCAAGATACAAGCACCTGTGGTTCAGTTTTCAGATTCAACAAGAATTAAACCAAAACTAGGAATGAGAGGCAAAGGCGACGAGAAATGAGATCAGCGGGAAACAGGTTGGGAGTAATTACATTGGTAAAGGAAAGGAATGCTTCAGTCATGATTTTATTCGCATAGCGACGCCTCTCGCAGCTTTGTGACAAGCCCACGATCGACATGTTCTTCAGTGCCATAAACATGCGCCCAGCGCCACCACACCGAGGTGGCGGCGGTACTGCCCTCGGTTGCCCTCAGTAAGCCGGCTGCGACGTTGATTACCTGCGGCATGTCGGTGCTGCGGTAGAAAGCAGTCGCGCCGCACATCCCGCAGAAGCTTCGCACGACGACTGCTGCGGTAATGTCGCAAACCTTCGAGGGCCTCGCCATGCGCATCGCTGTTGCCGAAGAGTGCTGCTCCCCCGTGATTTGCCGCGACGACTCTGTCACGCGCAACGAATACCCAAGGGTGCAGCGATGTACCTCCCAATGACAGGCGGCATGAGCGGCAGCCGCAGAAGTTCGCAGAGTATTTGTCGCGGTGGCCTGGTGGCGGGATGATCATTGATAAGGGGGTGTACATCAACGTAATGATCCCAGCCGCGCGAGGGAAGGATCCGGAAAGACACGGCGCCACAGTGGCAGCGCCCATCGAGGAAGTCTTGTTTTGGCAAGTCGTTAGATAGTGGAGCATGCAGCAGCTCGTCTTTTGTCATAGGCGGCGATTCGTCCCGACCCTGCTGGTAACAGGGCACGTCTGGTTGGTAGAGGCGGTTGGCAAGCTGGTGGTCTCCCGTGTCCCCCACGTAGCCCTGCCAGGCTATCTGCACGACGTCGCTGTTGGGGCTTTGTGGGGTGACGATGCCCGAAAAGGCCGCCCAGCGCTTCTGCTCGAATGCACGAAGCAGCAGCTCCCACAAACACTGCAAAAGTATCGCGTTATGTGGCTGGACGTTACATAGGACGTGCAATTGACCAGTGATGTCGTTGAAGGCGCCTCTCCGAGTCGGAGGTTTACAGCCGTCATGAAGAGGCCGCCGGTGGAGTAGCGGCAAGTATTGCAGTGGCAGAGAATTGCCTCCACAGGAAACACTTCCCCTGTAAGCAGGCTTCCGCTCTCCTGTACCCTTCCACAGAGACAGCTGAGAGAAACATCCGTTGTGGATGCCATCGTCCGGACTACAGATATCCGAAACGTGTTTGTAGACTCCCAAAACCAGAGTAGACCAGAGTAGACCAATTTCCTTGAACCTTCGTGCCTCAGGGTATTCCTTGGTCAGATAACGATCCGGAGTTCACGCAGATTGACCCCCGTGTCTGAATATCGTCTGCGTAGGTGTTGGTTCAGTTCCAAAACCAATTGATGTCCACCGTGACCGTGTGATTCTCAGGCTTCCCTAGTCACTGCTATTCCCCATTCATCTTCCCACTTCAAGTTAGTCCACTCCATTGCCCCTCCGCCTCAAGACTGCCAAAAATCTCAAAAATTTCTTGTGTATTCTCTATTCGCTTCATTTATTTCGTCTACATCAACTCAGACGACCCAAAACGACACTAAATCGCGGTAGAGAAGCAGCAACCTGGGCTAGAGGAACTGACTCGGAATAGTCTCCTTGAAGAGCTTACCATCAGCTCACAACTTTGTGCAAACATCCTTTGCGGCTTGAATCCCACCCCTGCACTCTGTTTCTTAGCATTTCCTGTTCTATCAAACACCAACTACTTCACAGAACCTACATGTATTCCTGAAAGCCTGGAAAACTTTCGACCAACAGACCTTCTTCAGGATTTGACTGTGCGAGACGATGCTCCAGGAGCGAGAGACCGGACGCGCGCCAGGCGGATTTCCGCCCCGTTGTACCATCACCCACAAGCAGAATTCAGCTGTTGCTCGCAGAAGTTGTTAATACCAATAGAAAGGATCCAGAGAATTTCGTGCACGGCTATCCTACGAACCGCTGAATGGGCGATGGCGCCCCAGAGCACACCGGGTCTCGTCCTGAAAGAGGCCGGCGCAGCCCTCGAAAATAAAAGCCTGGCCGTCTTGTCCTGGTCAGACACGAACCCTATTCGAGGTGCAACTGAGGCAATTTACACCACAGAAGATCTTGGCTGTCTCGTAGAGCAAGACGAACGACAATCAAATTTACAAGTCGAGCCACAAGACGTCCTGTCCGAACCTGCTGCCGACGTAGTCGCTCAACTGGGCAGAATTCTGCCCCATTTTCCACACGACGCTTATACTGCGCTTTCATGGATTTTTTAGCGCATCACTATCACAAGACTCGTCGGTCATTCACAATTCTCGCTCGTCCTTTGATAACATGTCTTCCCTCGTCGTGGCACTGAAGTTGAAGAGTCCTTGCGTCTCGCTTCCCCTCCAACACGAGTTCCTCGTCCTCGTCCGTTTCTTACTCACTCACACCCCGCCTCCTTCGTCTCCGTCCGCCCATCCCACCACCATCCCCGTCGTCGTGAAAATTGCCTCGCGCGCTCAGGCCTATCGCCTCCAATGCGAGCGCGGCTGGGGCCACCTCATGGTCACAAGCAAGCTCAACACGGACATTGCACCCGCTGCCCGCGACGAGGTCGCGTTGTACGGTAGGCCCTTATCCGCCTCACAAGGGACGGTGGTCCCGAGGTGTTAGGGCCCCTGGGAGGTGAGCTCGGAGAGGGAGAGGTGGATGTCTGGAATCTGGATGCTGGCTCTGGAACGGCTGGGGCACGACATTGCCGATAGACTGGGGTGGAGGATCTGTATACCGACTACGTGTGAGTTGAAATTTTCTTCCACTCCTCTCTCGTCTTTCTTTCTTTCATTTACACACGGACTACACTGAACTACCTGGTGAATACATCATCGAGCTGTACCGCCCCCTGCATGCCTGGCCTTAAGCTGCGGCACGTTCGCCACGTCCTTGTGCGCCGCTGAAACGCCTGCGAGTTATTGATTTTGAGAGCGCCAAAAAAGATGCTACGGATGCGGAGACGAAGGCGTAAATGCGAAGGCTGTTCGGGTTGCTCGAGCTGCACCCAGGAAATTACATAGATTCGAAAGCGCCCCAGGAATAGGACCTCCGCTGCATTTCGTAGAATACATCATAGAATTAAATATTCACAACAAGACAGGCCCAGTCTCTAGTATCATACTCTAATAATAATGTAGCGTGGACCCAAACTAAAGCAGCGTAGCGTAGCAGTATACCAGTCGCAGCGTAGCAAACAACATGTAGCCTTTTACGCGGAGTAGTACACTAGCCTTCTACGCGGAATAGTATACTAACCGTCGTATACCAGTCGACGTTGTCTATAATGCTAATCCAATCCCAATCCGTTTTGTGTCAAGTCCGTTCGTTATGATAGCAAAGCACAGCGCGAATACACGTAGCAGATGTGCGCGCTCCGCTATTATTTGTTGCCGACGAGCTTGTACATAACGAGACCGCCGAGGGCGATGGAGTAACCTGGAATAGTTCCGGGTAAGTAGATGAATGGGATACGAATAGACAAGCGAAGACGAAGAGGAAACGAGACGCACCCAAGACTTGCAGTGGCGTGACGGTCGCGCTGAAGAACGCGACAGAGGCCGCAATGAGAAGAATATCCTGCGGGCCGTTAACAACGGGAACGTATGAATAGATAAGGGACGCTCACCTTCAGCACCCCCGCGAGCGTCAAGATCAGCCCGCTCCCCACACCGACCAGGAATACCGCGGCGACGTTCAACAAGAACGCGATAAACGCATTGCTCACGAGCACTAGCGGGCCGAGCCGTGCCAGATGCCTGAACGGCTCCATACCCTCGGTGAAGGGCAGGATCATCAGGTTGACTAGTGCGCAAACGGGGGCGAAGTAGTGCAGGGAGACGAGGGGGTCCATCTTCATGCCGTGGAGGAGGATCTCGATCATGACGAGGCGCGAGGCCTCGAAGACCACAGCTGCGGCCTGGATGAGGAAGCCGACGAGCTGGAAGTGCGCCTCGCCGGAGGAGGTGAGGGCGATGCCGAAGGAGATGGTGCAGACGATGAAGGCGAGGCGGCGGTTAGGCTCGGCGATGCGGGAGGCCCAGGAGATGAGGAGGACGGCGACGGCGTTGAAGGCCTGTGCGGTTCGGTGTTAGCATTATAGTATTAATTGAATGAAGTTAAAGTAAGGAAGACCTACCTTGAGCATTTGGATGTACGAGATGCTGAGGTAGAGGTACGCCGAGTTGCTCAGGATCAAGCTCCCGCTGAAAAGCAACGCGATCGGGAGGATGGATTTCAAAAACATGTCCTTGTTCATGCTGATGTCCCTTGTGCCGTCGAGTAGGTTCGTCGTGCGCTGTAGTACGCGGGTGCCGATGGCGGCCAAGGTAAGATGCCATGTTACGAGGAACACGGGGTACTTGAATTCGAGGTCGTGGTACAGATAGTTGTTGTAGAGAATGACGGAGACGGAGAAAGCCATCCATATAGGCACAATAACAGCGGTGGTGATTTTTGGCTTTGCTTTGGGGGCAGCAGAGACGGGCGGCGGTAGCGTGGCGGATGCCGACAGTGACGGCGAATCCGCTGGCTCGCCGTCCTTCATCGACGCGAGCGGGATTATCTCCTCTGCTTTGGTGTCTTCGGGGTCGAGAGCCATGGTAAATGTAAAGCTACAGAGAAAAAAAGCAGGTCAACGATTGTGGTGGTAAAGAGGCAAGGCGCAAAACTGACAGTGACTTAATTCAAGTAGTGGTAAAAACGGAGACTAGAGACCGGTGGCGGTGCATATGCGGAATCTGTTGTGCCTCAAGGCAAGCTTTTTCTGCCTGAATTCTGTGTAGTTCAATGCTCTGCACGCGTAATCGAGACCCATGAAAAAAAGCGCTCAACCACCCGAATGCATTTTAAATAATACTCTACTGGGAAGACTACCGACTGACACAATCTGCATTCGCAACAGAGATGCAACCAACGGTGATTCAATAATGTATCATTTTAGTATCCATCTATCCGCATACATAGCCTCGAAGATATTTTCAATGGCTTGAAAGATATTTTTCGATAGCCGCTCGGGTTCCAGTTGTTGGCGGTGTCAGGGCCTAGTCTCGCATACAGACACGAGCCGCCGCGGCAGCGCACTAGTTCCTGGCAGGACCATTGATCATTAGCCTTGAGCCCGAAGAGGCCTCGGGCCAGGACAGCCCAAAGCGTCAGTCAAGCAAGTGCAATTGCATTGGAAGCGGTGGCGTCCGTCCGCGCAATATTAATGAATGGGACGCTGGCTCAGAAGTACCGTATAGGAACTCGGATGAATCGAGCGAGCGAGCGAAAAAGGCCCAGGCCCAGGCGAAGAGAACATTGGCTCCAAAGCAACAGACGAGCACCCACAGGAACCGAGCGAGCGAGGAGTGGACGGAAGACTATGCCTGTGGAGGAAAATACAACCGAGAGCGACGAAAAGAGTCGAAAGAAGACTGACCGCCCAGGGCAAGTCGTCTTGTCTCCGTGCGCGCCGCGTAATCTGTACTGCTGCTTCAAGACATGTCTTCCCTGCATGGTCCAGCAGTCCTGGCTCGTCTGGATATTTGACGCACTCGAATGAATGGTATATGTCGAGAATTGGTCGAGAAAGCATTTTTTTGTGGGAACGAGGAGGGCAAGGGAGTACCGAGGGACACCCGAAGATTCGGAACCAGTGCTTTATTTAACCCGCTCATAACCTGGGCGGAAACAGTTAGGGATTCGGGTCTGATTCCATGGCGGAAAACATACTCTGGAGCGCGGCACCATTCGAATCCTTGGCGAGGGCGCTGGCGTCACCGTAAGAAAGTAAGTGCGCCTGGGTTGCCACGCGCGCGGGCACACGGCGCCTTTGATGCCGTACACACAACAGTCGAAGAGCTCAAGCCACGTCAGCAAGCACGATGAATTCGACCACGTCGCTGTCTGCCTCGGGTGCGTCCAACGCGAAGTTGTCTACGGACAGCGTGGTAAGCAGGGAGAGGTGGATGCAGGCAAGTGGCGATGTTGGGCGGACTCCGACCGCATAATTGACAAGCGTCTGAGGCTGGTAGAAATTTCGAGTACACATGGAGGGCCGAGTACCGGCTTTCCGAAAGTTACATAGCAATGAGTTCGCAAGATTGGAACCCCCTTGGTTGTATTATGACCCTTGTCTGGTATGTTAACTTCCACGTAGAGAAACCATGGGCCACTGAGGTTGAATCTTGATACTTAGAGTGGCCTGGTCCGTGTTAGCGACTTACCGACGTTGAACGTTGAACGCTGGTCCTGAGCCAGTAAGGGTCGGAAATTTCAAGGTTCCTTCATGATACTAGATGGCGGTCAAATGTAAAAGGATGTAAAGCAGACCGTCACTTCTAAGTTCTGAGTCGGTTTCGAACATGTGCTGACTGCTGAGTTTCTCTGAGCCCACAATCATCACAATGGGGTATTTGAGAACGGAATCTAGCCTGCGGGTGTCGCACGGTGAGGGCGACTTGAATCGTCGAGGACTTGAAGTAGGTGGTCCAACCAAGGTCCCGCCAGTTGACGACTTAGTCGGAGTTGAACTCGGCGAATGGATCCGAGAACCAAATACTACCAAATACCAAATCTCGCAACTTGTCTTTCTCCTTCACTTCGATTGTGTGTACAAACCAGCAGTTCTTCTTCCCACACTCACGCGACCAATGACCACCACTCCCCTTTCCGTCCGCGCCGTTCTCCTCGAACAGACCGCGCGCACCAGACAATGCTCAAAATCGGATATCGCGCGGTTCCTTGAGGAATCCGAGTCGAAAGTCAGGATTCTCGTGGATTTGCTCGATCGCGAGCGTGCATGCGTCGCCGCGCTCAAATATATCATCTCACCCATCCACACCCTGCCAGTTGAATTGCTGGCCGAGATTTTCAAACTCGCGATTGAGGACGATACGCACATTGAGGACGCGTTTCGAATATCGCAGGTCTGTTCAGATTGGAGGCAGGTCGCACACAGCACACCACGACTATGGACGCGGCGTCTTCGGGTAGACCTTCAAAGTGACTATAGCGAGGTCTACGCCGATGGTTTAAAAGCATGGCTGGCGCGCTCCGCGCCACTCCCCATCCACATCTCCTTGATGCTGTGGTCAGCGCATATCGGTTCTCGCACGCTTGAGGATGTTCTGAGCATTGTGCCGCGATGTCGTTGCTTGGAATTGCAAAAAGGAGCGTTTAACTGTCCGTTTCCCCCCCAGTTGGGCAGCCAACTGTCTCATCCCAGGCTCGACCTCCTCGAAGAGCTGGACCTGTTGGACGTTAACGACATCAGCCACATCGACTTCGTCACCGTTCCTAGGCCTCGCCTTCGAAACGTGAAGATCTCCATTGCTCGTAATTCATCTCAGATTCTCATGCCTTGGGCCCAGCTCACGGACCTTTCCCTCTTCGTTATCACTCCCAATATCGCCCTCGATATCCTTTCCCAGTGTGCAAATCTCATCAGAGCGTCTGTAACTATTCCTGGTTGGGACAAGCTTCCCCAAGGACGAAGTATCCTCTCTCACCCACCTACGCACTCTATCCGTTAACTTCTTCGGTATGGAAGCACACGTCACGCCTTTTTTCGACTACATATCTGCTCCCGTGCTACTAGAGCTATGTGTGCGTTCGACGAGCAGCTATAGGAGTCACTGGACAGAAGCTCACTTCACGGCATTCCAGCTACGAGCGCGACATCTTACCCGCCTCCAAATGAGCGATCCGCGCCTCACATCGGGCAATCTCCGGGCAGCCATTCTCCACGCCCCGTCTCTTACCCACCTCGAGATAACCTCTTGGAAGAGTTGCTTTGATGATACCCTCGTCAGAGCCTTGTACTACAAAGACGGTTTGACGCCCTTGGTCCCCCATCTGCACAGTTTGGTTCTGCAGGGCCGCGAGGCTGGAACCCTGACGGAAGATAATCTGGCGGGAATGATTGCCTCGCGATGGTGGACCGACACTGAGCTCGCGTCGCATGGCATCACACCGCCTGTTGCTCGCTGGACGCGTGTAGAACTGAAGTGGTCCCTGGGTGCAGATTTTTTCAATGCCTTGAAAAATATACCTTCCGATGTCCTGATACGCTAATTGATTTTCTTTTGCTTGCATCTCTTAACGAGGTCAATGAGCCCGCCTGTCCCGCCCGCGATGAGGTAGAGCTCCTTCAAGTCAGGCGTGTCTTCGAAAGACGACAGGACATCTGGCCACCGGAGCTCTATATATCCAAAGTTTTGTGAGGCAGGGAAGCCGGCCGCGCACTCCGGTCCTGTTGCCTTCGGGAACCCCGCCATTCAAAGGGTGATCGCAAACGGTTATGGACCGGAGCTGCCGAGCGGCAGAACCCTCGGCAATCTGAGGCCATTTCCGGCGAAATATAACGACCGATCCCGCCAGTCTTGTCTAGACTATACATCTCCTTCACTTCAATTGTGTACAAACCAGCTCTTTTTTCCACTCACGCGACCAATGACCACCACTCCCCTTTCCATCCGCGCCGTTCTCCTCGAACAGACCGCGCGCACCAGACATTGCTCAAAATCGGATATCGCGCGGTTCCTTGAGGAATCCGAGTCGAAAGTCAGGATTCTCGTGGATTTGCTCGATCGCGAGCGTGCATGCGTCGCCGCGCTCAAATATATCATCTCACCCATCCACACCCTGCCGGTTGAACTGCTGGCTGAGATTTTCAAACTCGCGATTGACGGCCATACGCACATAAAGGACGCGTTTCAAATATCGCAGGTCTGTTCAGATTGGAGGCAGGTCGCACACAGCACACCACGACTATGGACGCGGCGTCTTCGGGTAGACCTCCGAAGTGACTATAGCGAGGTCTACGCCGAAGGTTTAAGAGCATGGCTGGCACGCTCCACGCCGCTCCCCATCCACATCTCCTTGATGCCGTGGTCAGAGGATATCAGTCCTCGCATGTCCGAGGATGTTCTGACCATTGTCCCGCGATGTCGTTGTTTGGAACTGCAAGAAGGACCGTCTCACTGTCCCTCTCTCCCCCAGTTGGTCAGCCAACTGTCTCAATCCAGGCTGGACATGCTCGAAGAGCTGGACCTGTCACGCATTTACAGTATCATGCGCATCGACTTCGTCACCGTTCCTAGGCCTCGCCTTCGAAACTTGAAGATCTTCATTCGAGATCGTAATTTATCCCAGATTCTCATGCCTTGGGCCCAGCTCACGGACCTTTCCCTCTTCGCTGCCTTTCCCAATATCGTCCTCGATATCCTTCGCCAGTGTGCAAATCTCATTAGAGCGTCTGTCACTACTACTGGTTGGGACGAGCTTCCCCAAGAACAAAGTATCCTCACCCTCACCCACCTACGCACTCTATCTGTTATTTCTTAGGTATGGAAAAACACGTCACGCCATTTTTCGGCCACATATCTGCTCCCGTGCTACTAGAGCTATGCGTGTCGATGAACAGCCATACCCATCGCTGGACAGAAGCTCACTTCACGGCATTCCAGCTACGAGCACAACATCTTAGCCGCCTCCAGATGAATGACCCGCGCCTCACATCGGGCGACCTCCGGGCAGCCCTTCTCCACGCCCCGTCTCTTACCCACCTCGAGATAACCTCTTGGGTTCTTTGCTTTGATGATGCCCTCGTCGGAGCCTTATACTACTACAAAGACGGCGTGACGCCCTTGGTCCCCCACCTCCACAGTTTAGTTCTGCATGGCGAAGACGGTGGAACCCTGAAGGAAGATAGTCTGGCGGGAATGATTGCTTCGCGATGGTGGACCGACACTGAACTCGCGTCGCATGCCATCCCGCTGACCGTTGCTCGCTGGACGCGTGTAGAACTGAAGTGGTACCTGAGTGCAGATTTTTACAACGCTTTGAAAGATATACCTTCCGATGTCCTGATACGCTAATCAATTTCTCTTTTGCTTACACCGATTTAGACTCCATCTCCTAACGAGGTCGATGAGCCCGCCTGTCTCAAGCCCGCCTGTCACGCCCGCGATGAGGTAGAGCTCCAGTGACGGGTGATTTCCTGCACTGTCCAGGGAAAGTAGTATCGTGTCACGGTGAAGCCTATGAATGTGAGAGCCAAGAGGCCACCACTCCCTCCGGGTCTCCGTCCTTTCTGAGGTCAGAAGACCACAGACTGGCGACACAAAGCGGAGCGTCAGAGGGATGAAAATTACGAGATTTGCGAACGAGACTCTAGTGGTGCTCGGGGACTGGCAGACACATAATGATGCGCCAGAATTTCTGCGGGCAGCGCCACGTAGGGACTGGGTGAACAATCGACATGCTGAGCGGAGATCTAGTTCGAGTAGGTGAAAAGGTACAGCAAGATTCTGAAAGATGTCCAACAGTAAGGCGACGTGTTCGGATGCGTTGCGAGCGATTGGTGTGTATTCGGAAATTACCCGCCATGGTGCGAAAGCGTTTTTGTGAAGGTCGCGTGGAGCGCAGAAAACTTTTATTTCAAGAACGGAACCAAACAAGGTTTTCTGTGAATGCCGTGTCGTTCATCCACTGCTTTCCCCTCCGACCACAAGCAGTCTCAATGCAACCCTTTTTGGGCATTTTTTTTTAACGAGGGTCTGGAAAACTCGGTCAACGAGCGTTTGATGTCAAGATGACAATTACCGTGGAGAACGAAAGATAATCAGAACCAAACACCGAGTTCGGATTGATTTCGAACTCCACCATTGTGGGGGCGAGGAGAGGGTGCAATTCAGAGGCCAACGCCATTAGCCCGGTATCGTGTCCATCGACCTCGCCCTTGTCATTGGGTTTGTACACCAGGCGAAAGGTTTCGAGGCGGACACTTGGCGAGTTGCGGAACCGAGGCACCTCGAGAGAATCATCTCACGCATAAGACCGTGCGCCCAATCGTGCTTTCGCCAATCCTCAAGATCGAGATCCATGTCTAACTTTCGTAGTACCGGGAACACTGCGAGGTCGTGAACACATGGAGGAGTCGTCAGTCAGAAAGACATGACGCGTTCGAATTTCGAGAGTGACGAGGGACGCCAAGACGGCAAGCATCGCAACAGGGCCTGGTCGTCGCCCATCCTCAGACATAGGCTTTCCAATTGGCAGCCCGACGGGCAAATAATGCCACCAATATATCCGCATCGTTATAATACCTGTGAGCGGCAATCGAAGATGGCGAAGCGAAGGCAATGAGAGAAGCGGAGGGCATCCACGCTGCAATTCCGTCAATTTTGAGGGATGTAATGCAATGGTGCACCAGCGGCGGTAAAGATGTGATTGACTCCATGGACCGCATGAGGTAGTGCGCAACAAAAGAGCAATCAACGATTGCCGGACATCGTCGAAGTGCAGCGACGCTTTCGATGTCGGTGAAATTCTCGCAGGTGAGTTTAGTGAGCTGTTGCCAAGGGAGGACAACCGATTTCGCCGACTCTGCGATGAGGTAAAGCTCCTTCAATTGAGGCGCGTCTGTGAAGGACTCTACAACATCTGGCAACTTGAACGCGGCTATATCCAAGCAGAGTTTGTGAGCAGGGAAGCCGGCTGCGTACTGCGTCGAAAAGGCGAGGATTGCCGTCAGGAATGTAAAGCACTATATCTCTCCACTGCTCGCAGTCAGGAATGATTTCCTGCAATACTGGGGAAGTGACGCTGGCCATGGTGAAGCACCCAAGCGAACGTGAGAGCCAACAGGCTATCACTCCTTTCGAGTCTTCGTTTTTTGCGAGGTTGAATAGTCACAGACGGTGAGTGGATATTGCAACTTCGCGCCAGCGCCCGCATACGCTGGCGACATCGGACGGACGAAATTTGCGAGGTTGGAGAACGTGACTCCAGTATTCACTGCGGCCACGGCACGAGAGGGCCGGAAGACAAAGATGTGCGCCAAGATTTCCGCGGGCAACGCCACCGCAGGCACTTGGTTAACAGTCGCCATGCTAAGCCGAGATCTGAGAGGTTTGGGCCAGATAACAAAATGCCCACGGTCAGATTTGCGCGTACATAGTTACATCATGATCTGGCATCGCCACCGCCGCCAAGCCTCAGCGCTTCAATGCTCCGTTCACGAGCAATCAGAATCCCTCAATTACCTCGCCCATGCGCATATAGGCAGTGTCTTAGACAGCTTTCCACTGAAAGCGCCTTGCCTCACCTTCGAAACCGCCTCGGAGCAACGTCTGGATCGCGACCGCGTGTTTGGGCACGCTCGGGGCAGCGGCGCTAGCATACGCGGGTGCGCCTATTATGAATATCATACGAGCCAACGCTTATATTGTAGCTGGGACGCCTATAACAACTGGCGGAACTTGTACCCGCTCGAGGTGCGCGTCGATTGAAGCGCGGTATTGGGGCGAAGAACAAAGGCGACCTCGGACCAGCGCGTACTATAAGCGCAAGTACGATATTTACAAAGTGCGCCACTCCGTGCGCCGTGCTGATACACTGCAGAGCATGGGACACAGCAATCACCCTCCCTCTCGAGGTTTTCAAGACGGAGCCGTACCTCAAATCACCGGAATAGCTGTCGATCTGGCGGGCGAGCTTGAAGAGGACGGAAAGCCGCAAGAGGCCTTTGCGCTGTACTACGATGCTCTCAACCTGATTCGGAATGCTGCCGCTCCCGATACTCTGAGTGGGAGGGAGCGGCTACGAGCTGTCTCTATTGCGGTGAAGCTCGGGCAGCTTGCTGAGCCGTGTGGTTTGTCCGTGGTGGAGGAGGAGAAAATACTGGTCTTTGCTGTGGAAGAAACGCTGAAGCTCCTTCTGGATACTCGACAAGACGAATCTCAACCGTTGGACTTTTTTACGCTAAAATTGCCCAAGTGGATGACCAAGACGGATGTCGGTGTACCTCTCCAGGAGCTGGGCGAATTCTATGGCCGTGCTGGGAAATTAGAGTGAGAGCATTTCTTTGCTACTTGGGCCCACAGGAATTTGTGATTGAACCCACGGTAGGTACGCAATACCATTGTACATGCAAGCAATTTCCCTGCTGGTTCCAGACGATGGGACGAGAGCTTTGCCAGAAGACATGTGCCAAGGTAAAAAATCTCAACCAGCGTCTGTTTACCCAACTGAGATTTCAACAGGGGCACAGCTGATGAACAACATCGCAGAGCTTTTGGTTCGCGGGGACCCCACGGCAGAACGGCAAAAACACGCGGAAACCTGGGCTCAGAAAGCTCTGTCGTTATTGCAAACAGCCCGGAAGAACACGAAAGAACCGATCCCAACGTGCGAGCTGGCTCTTTCGGCTGCGTTGTTCAATGCGGGGATGCTCCGGGAAGTAAGTATCCATCCTTTTCCAACTGCCGAGATTTTTTGCTGACGGTTGAAATCTAGTTGGCCGGAGATGACGAGCATGCTCGCTCCTTCTTCACGGCCGCATTGCAGCAGTCAAAATCCTTTGGCATGGAGGAAGGCGTCGCTGCTGCAAAAGAGGCTGTTGAGAGGTTGAACTCGAAACATACCTGATATTCATCTGCATCCAGGATTGTACCCACACACCACGCAAAGGAGCAGCCAGATATCCTTCTATCGTACAATACAGTATTGGGCCCATTTATTTTTTCAGGTATCCCGTCCACCATTCCTCGAAAATCGACAACCCAAGACCGTCTTCCAACCCGAGGTCCTCCGTCTCTTGGGTGTACAGCTTGCAATCTCTCGGACGCGTCGTCGCTCCGGCGCCGGAGGGCGGTTCGGCATCGGGAATAATGTGCCCGTGCGGAAGGCCCAATATCTGCGCGAATACGAGGCACATTTCGTATTTCGTGAACGGCTCGGCACCAGAGTAGTGCAAAATGGGGGGAATGGGTTTCTTGTATCCTTAGTTGTCATTTTAGAATGATTTGCGGATCATTAGGCAGATAAGTGCATACCTGAGAGCTTGACGAGGAAATTCGCAATGTCGACGGTACAGGTTGGGTAGCGCGTAGCGAAGTGGTCCATCTTGTACGACTTTCCGGACTGATCCTGCACAACGTCGACGAGGATGTTCACAGCCGTATCGGAATTGTTCGGCGCGGGTCCGTACCTACGATCGTGGTTCAAATTAGGGCCGTTGAATAGAAAGACGACCCACAGCACGGGGACGCGAAGGACGACAGCGGTGGCGCCTTCAACTCCCAATATTGCGAGCTCGCCATCTAGCTTGCTGTGGCCATATAGCTGCAAAGGGTTGGGGCGCGCAGAAGGAGGGTACGGAGGAGAGGTCCCGTCAAACACATAATCTAACCGCGGCTTGAATTTCCCCAGAAAAAATACTAGTATGAATCTTGCCTGTGGATATGTAAACCAGCGTGAACTTGAGCGCTTTAGAAAGTCGCGCGAGATGACCCGGAACGTCGGCGTTTAACTTGGGTGCATCAGCTTTACGTACGCGTTCAACGCGACTTTCCCTACCTTTCGAGCGCCTTCCGGATCCTTGACTAACGTGAATAAAGGCCTGCGTTCGGCTGGTTTAATTCGCACCTTTTCAGCCACGTCGGGTCTGCGCTCAGCCGCACAGTGGATGACCCCTGCGAGATGCATATGCCTCAGAACGTCGCGCACTGCTTCCGCACAGAATAAACCCCACAATTGGGCTTAAAGTCCCGGAACACCTTCTCCACCTCTGGCTCGTTCAGCAGGTCCAGCTTCGTCAGCCCATCGCCAGATCGCGAGTGCGCAAGGCTGAGAACTTCGGCGGCAGATGAGGCGGTAAACGCTGCCCGAAGGGCCGATCCAAGGACTCCAGACGCTCCTGGATTCAGGTGAGCGTAGTTCTGCACAAATTCCGCCAATAATTGCCTGTGATGATGACTTTGAGCACCATCTTCGATTGTAGCGTGCAGTGGGAGACGAGAGTCCGGACCGGCAATTCGGGTGGCAAGACCCGGACCGGTCAACGGCCCGCTTGCCTTCAAGTTCAACCATCACTACGACGCATTTCCAGCCTGTTGGCTCTTGGCACGTTCGTTTGGATGCTTCACCGTGGACCTGCGTTACCTTCCCCGAGTATTACTAAACAGGAAATCATTCCTCATTGCGAGCGGTGGAGAGATATAATGCTTTCTATTCCTCGACAATCCTCTCTTCGACGCAGTACGCAGCCGGCTTCCTCGCCTCACAAAACTCTGCTTGGATTTCGCGCTCGTCTTCAATGTTGTTGTCGAGCCCTTCGCAGATGCGCCTCAATTAAAGGAGCTTTACATCATCCCATGCACCGGTTGTTCTCCCTTGGCACCAGCTCACCAAACTCACCTGCGACATTCCGGACATCCAAATTCGAATGCGTTTCTCTGCTTCAAAAATGTCCGTCCATTGTTGATTACTCGTTTATTACGCACGATTTCGAGCGGTCCATGGAGTCAATCACATCCTTGCCGCCGCTGGTGCACTATTGCATTACATCCCTCAAAATCGACGGAGCTTGCACCCTGGAGCTTCTCTCATTGCCTTCGCTTCGCGTTCTTCGATTGGAACTCGACTGGGTCCCTGGTGCCAATGATACGGACATATTGGTGGCATCCCTTGCCCGGTCGGGCTGTCAATTGGAAAGCCTATGTCTGAGGATGGGCGGCGACCAAGCCCTGTTGCGATGCTTGCCGTTCTTGGCATCCCTCGTCACTCTCAAAATTCGAACGCATCATGTCTTTCTGATCAACGAGTCCTCCGTCTATTCAAAGACCGCACGGTGTTCCCGGCACTACGAAACTTAGACATGGATGTCAAACCACGATTGGGCGGACGGTCTTATGTGTGAGATGATTCTCTCGAGGTGCCTCGGTTCCGCCAACTCGCCGGGTGTCCGCCTCGAAATCTTTCGCCTGGTGTACAAACCCAATGACGAGGGCGAGATCGATCGACACGATAACGGGCTAATGGTGTTTGCCTCTGAATTGCACCCTCTCCTCGCCTCCAGAATGGTGGAGTTCAAAATCAACCCGAACTCGGTGTGTTGGCTTTGATCACCTTTCTTTTTGGTTCCTTCACGGCAGGTCCCCATCTCGACATCAAACGCTCATTGACTTTTTAGACCTTTGTTTACCCTGCATGCATTGTCTACTCAGACCCAATATCTATGGACATATGTCGGGTGTCTCTCGATGTTTCCCCATAAATTCTCAATCCCTTTCCACCTCTCCCCATGACTTTGTTCCCCCTAACCCAATCTGCAACCTTGGGTCGAACGAATTGCTTCGGTTTTTATGTTACGGCTATCCACGCATATCCATATGCGTTCGGAACTTTGGACGGTGGTTTTCACCCGAGCTTAGCCCAGGATTCATCATTCCGTTACCCAAGTAGCCGAGGGGCAAGACTCTACGACCACCTCATTTTAACGGTTGAATTGGCTCAAGCTCAGCACAATATTATTCAACAGGTCACTCCAACAGCGTGCTTTCGATCTGCGGTGTAGTATACCTTGGTCAGGAGAACTTGGTCAGGAGAATCAGGACGGCCGTTCTTCATGCCTTCGCTCTATTAGGCTCTGCTTTCGAGCAAATTTTCTTGCTGCAGTTTAGTAAGATATAGAACTAAATTCAACAATTCAACGTCTCCTCAAAATAGGTCAAACCGTTTCGATCGGAGTTAACCCTGCATCTAAAGGTTTTGCATTCTAGGTTCTTAGTCTCTTTGGCGCTATACTGTTAGAGAGATAGACGTGTAAGATCACACCGCTGCTTTTCAAGTCATTCAAAATATTTCTAGTACAGTTGAACGGGATCAAGAAGCATGAAGTAGCGGTACAATTTTGTTCTTCAACACGGATTTCAAACTCTGCGCCCATCAATCGCAATATCCCGGAAAAGAACGCTTCAAAAAGTCGTCAACTGTCAAGGAGGGATCGTGAGATACAAATTTATCGGCCTTTGTATCCATCCACACGCGGTATTCTTCAAAAGGAGCGCATATTTCAGCTAAGCGAGTCCGAAACTGGCGTTTTAACCGGAAACGCACCCTCTTCAACAGTCGCTAGATGCTGAGAAATAAATTGGACGGTCCTGCTGGGATCCACGAGTGGCTTCTGAAACGACGCGGGGCCCTCCAAGTCAGTCTCCCCCGGCGCACATTTACGGAAATGACCGCCGTTGCTAATCTTGTAGACAGGCACTCTGGTTCCGTCGGGAAGTATGCGACCGATAATGCCTTGGCCGCCTTTGAGACCGGAAAGGAGGCCGTAATGGTGCTTCGCGTACTCCTTCCATTGCTTCGGCATTTTTGCTGATTCGAGCTCGAGAGCGGCGTCAGAGATGTTGCGCGGCACCGGCCAGAACGATGCGTGGAAGTGGGTAATGCCACGGTTTACGTGGGTGACATAGCGATTCAAATCGAAGTCTGGAGGCAAAACGTGCCCAGGGACGTCCTTAGTAGAGAAGAGTTGAATATAATTTTTCTTTGGACGTCTGCGATGCTCGGCTTACCTTGGTCGGGAACAACCACATTTGCGTCCCCGAAACCTCGCCTCCGGGGAGCGTGCACCACCCAACCATGAGCTTAAAATGTGTGTCGTCAGTCCTTTCTGCCCGCTCCTGCCGCTCCTGGTCATTATGTGGGCTCTTGCACCAATTCGCCACTCGCGCCGCAGCGTTGCTCGCCTCCCGCTGTAGTAACAGCACCCTGTCGATGAAGAAAGTCCGATGTTCGTACTTCGAACCTGCACGCTCGTCGGCACATGAAAGTAAAATGGCGACGTTCACGGTTCCCGCGAATTTAGGGTCGTTCTTCATGGCCGCGGACGCGATGACCAGGTGATTCGCTATGTTCAAGAAATTCCTTGAGAAGAAATTAGGTTGTTTTGCACCAGCATGGTAAATATCGAAATTTGTACCACTCCGGAACCTTGTCCTTCAAGCTCAGTGTAGGGTCGTTAATGGTCCTGAACAGAACAGTCGTCGCTACTTAACGGTGCCCGAAAATAGTATACAGTGACGCATACCCGGGTCCAAGAGATTTCGCAAACACGCTTGACAACTTTCTATTGGCCTCAAAGAGATGGCAATGTTTCTTGTGGATTTTGCTCCAGTCTTCTTTCTGGCAGTTTTTCTGGCGGAGATATATCATGATGTCGTCGAGATTGAGCGAGCTATTGAATGAGCGCTTACAGAACAATATTTCGCCACCAAACAGCCCGAGCACGTCAAGAGTTGTTCTTTTTTCTTGAGCGAAGACTCAGCACGACCGCAGGCATCGCACTCTGGCTCCCAGGCGTGCCAGACAGTGACATTTCCTTCCCAGATGTTATCTCTATCGTGTTCATCGTCGGTGGTCCCCATAGCAAGTAGGAATCGGAGCCAAAAAACGTACGACAAGCCAAAGCAAAGACCTTCTAAAATTTGGAAGGCCAGTCGAGGTCGTCGAATTTGCCACGAGTTTTGGGCTGCTCTGGCCCAGACCTCCAAAGTTCAACTTTTGGTCACAGTCGGTGAAGTGGGGTTCCATGTTTGTAAGGCATGTTTATTTGTGGTGTCGCTAGCAGCACCGAAATCCCACCTAAGGGCTAGCAGGTTGGGCTAGAGCATCTTTGTTTGACCTCGAGGCTCGAGCGAGTGGAGTTGCACACGTACTTGATGCATCAAAGAATTTCAACCATAATCACGTGATGGTTGAAGTTCTTAGTTGTCTTCAAACATGTTTTTCCGCATCCACTATCCACTCTGCCTCACTTATTCATGTATAGCGGGCGGGAGATCGCCACATCTGTTGTGTTCTTTCAGAATGTCAGGACATAGAGCAACATATCGATAACTTTCCATCGTCTATAGATAAAGCTTAGATCTAACATGCTCTGGCACCGCACACGACCAGCGACAGATCATGACGTGTCGAGTGCTTTCCAAAAGAGGTTGCAAAGATGCGTTTATGTGTTCGTGTTAGGTCACTGTTGCGAGCCGGAGGGAAAAGGTGGACGCAGACATGTCGATTGCATTCACAGAGCTTGTTTACAGTATATATTCTGTTTAGTTCGCTTTTCCGCGAGTTAAGAAGTCTTCGCGAGCCGTTCACTTCGAAGAGCTCTACCCTGAACGGGTGGTTCGGATTGCGACCGTTTTTTGTCCTCCGAGTCGGAGACATGACTGCTCGACTTTTGGAGACGTTTTGAACGTGGTTCGTCCGGTACAGTGCGATGATTTTCCCTCTTGTTCGATCCACTCGGGACATCTGTGATCGCTGGAATATTCGCGGGGGAGGTGATGTTAATTAAGATTGACTAGGGGAAATGGTCGACCGTTCAACGCGTGAATCTGCTGACTTGTCTCAAGTTATGCCTGATAAAAGAACAATTCAACTTGCAGGTTGAAATTAGGTTGAATTTGGAGGGAATACAGAGCATATGGGCGTATCCATACTCCCAGGTCGTCAAATGACCCTCTCACTACAAACAGCGTCGATTTGAAACTGGGAGATATGCCCATGAGAGGGAGTATATACCTCCTTGGGAGGTGCCGGAATCCTACCACCCTTTACCCCATTGCAAGAGTACGAGTATGCCGAGCGGCAGAACCATCCGAAGCACGGTCAGCCACCATGCGCGGGCGAGCACACCCCAGCCCTCCTCGGCCACCATCTTGCGGCCACCATCGAGCAGGCCCGTGTATGGTACCTCATCCGTGCGGAAGTGCATCACCGGCTCCGCATACATGGAGGGCGCATCAGGGGTCGGTGGCTCCGCGGGAATCGCAAGAGCCTCCGGACCGCGGCGCTGGAGGGTGAGACGTGCGGCCATGACATCCAGCGGCGTTAAAATAGCGGTAGCGAGCGGAATGACGGACAACGCGCCTCCGAAAAAGGCACCGGCGGGAGGCCTCCCGGCAGCGTAGGGAATGACCACAAGTGCGGAGGCAACGAGTTTTTCGATAAAGAAGGCGAATGCAACACCTGGGGCAAGGTAGAGACGCAGCGGCTGCGCGCGCTCGGCGGGGAGAGGAGGATGCGGAGAGCTGTCCGCGTGTCGAAGGCGGCGAGCTTGTAAGGTGTTGTAATTGTTCTGTGCATCCATAATTCTAGAGAAGAAGGAAGCTGGAGCGAAAGGAGACCCACCGGTTAATGAATATCTGCGCGGGCACAAGGAGGAGGGCGAGCACGACGGAATGGGCAAGATTCATTGCTGTGGTGTATGGATTAGAGATATGCGAGTAGAGCCCGAGCAGCAACTTACTCCACAGCCATACCAGAGGGTCGCTGCCATGGGGCATAACCTCCAATCCGAACGCAACAACGACGTCGATGGGGATTGATAGAACCACAAACACGACAGTGGCGATGCTAGACGGCACTGCCAACACAGGTCACTGTCCGCGTCCAGGCCGGCTCACATACAAGTTTAAAGACATACTCACTCAATCCTTTGTACAGACCACCCCATCCCTCAATACGATAAACGCGCTTCATCATCCCGAAATACGAGAGGGACGCGTCCGATGTGAGGTTAACAGGCAATCCGGGTTCATCGTCGAGGCGAACTGCACCAGCCTTCGGGGTGTAATTTGCTCGGTAGCGGACCAAGACACCCACAAAGGGCATTATGATTCCGAGAGTAATCCACGATGATCTAAGTAGTTAGTAACGTCGTACGAGCGCAATGCATCGGCATCGGGACCCACATGATGGAGGACGCCATTCTCCTCAGAATGAGGAGGGTGATATTAATGTCGTGCATGGTGGGGAATAAAGCGTGCGAGGGCCCCGCTTCGAAGCCGCTGCGGCCTTTATATATACTGGGATGCCGAGTCTGCCAATACATATGTATCACTACCCCTCTGATTCAAACTCGGGATTCGCCTGATACGTTGAAAAGCTATATAATCAGCGAGGTTGCCACAGCATGGAGATTTCTGTCAGTTCTGCCGAGCCGAATATAGAGACGCATTGCTATTGAAGGTTTGGATATAAGTTTGCCCATGGTGCGGTGTCTGTAAGTCTTGTTCGTCGCGTCGTAGTCAAAACTAAGATCTCGCAGAGTAGCAATCCCGGATGGAACAAATTTAGTTCCACATGTCTTTTTGCCCGCAATACGCTCTTACATGCCCTGAATGGCCTTCATACGACTATCCTGCGACCAAAATTCTGCCCAACCACGCCTATGGAGTAGTTTCAGTTTGCGTTTTGACTTGAGCTGAAATAAATTAAAGCGGGTACTCAACCGACGCCTCTACAACCCTCTCCAAACCCCGAATGTATATTGGGCGGCACGCGAAGACGATCTAATCGAGCGACATGAATTGAGCAGCACAAAAGCATTGGTATACGCAACGCCAAGGGCGCTTCGGCAGGGTCCATGATGGCTTTGGGCTCCGTCGGAGGCAGGAGAAGATCCCCTGAAGCACGTCCTGAGGGATGAGTCTTAGGGAGGTATAAGGGCTCGGTGTGCATCGATCGGCCTCTTGCGCCGTTCTTGAATGTCGATAAGGGCGGATTCATTCGCATGACCCGCGAGAAGGCACGGATCTCGGAACGCAGCTTGTGTTCAGTCGATTCACCAAGGGAGAATTGGCGAGGACCGTGGTTTATGGTCAAACGGCTCAGTGCTGGCAACGACCACTTGATAGGCATGTTTGATGGAAGCGAGGCCACGGTTGAGAGGATAGAGGGGGGAGAATCGGTTACGGCGCAAGCCATGATTGAAGTAACTGTGGCCGCGAGAAGGTCTTCGCATGCACACTACACGCGCATCCGCCCCGCCAGCCTTACGCGCAGCGCGTGTGCAAGCGAGGGCTGCCGCGGGGGCTGTGGAAGTATGTAGTCAGTTTCGTTTGTCAAAGTCGGAGGGAAGGGAAGAGGAAGAATATTTACAGGCTGCCGCACCGCCGCTAGCTCCGTTCCCCCCTCTCCAGCGTCTGCGCTCGTATTCAGTGTATCGCGCCGCATCACACTCGCACCCGCACTCTCCACTACAGGCGGCATTGGCGCCTCCGGGTGCGGCGCAGGAAAGTACATTTTTACGAGGTCCTCGCGCTTCTTGCGCAGGCGCGTCCAGCGCAGCATCTTGCCGCGACGCGTCCAGGGCGGGCCGCGCAGGGCGGTGGGGTCTGGGTGTGCGAGGAAGCCGGCGGGGTGGGCGTCGGGGGAGCCGGACGTGGGTAGGGGGGAAGAGGAAGAGGGAGACGTGTGCTGCGTCTTAGTGACCAAGCTCGCGACTCCATGGCCAGGCATGAGGGTGGAGACGTAGGTGGGGCGGAGGGACGGGTGCGTCGAGGGAACGGTGGAGTTGGTGGGGCTGGGACCAGGGTAGGTGTAGTACGGGCGCGGGTCGCCGGCGTGCGAGAGGGCCGTCGGGGGTGTGGACGGTGCGGATGAACCAGAATACGCCGCTGGGGTGGTGGAGAAGGGTTCTCCCGGGGCTGAAGTGGCGGCGAAAGACGAAGACGGCGTACCAAGTAGCCCGCGACTCGCAAAGAACGCGTGCCCGAGGCTGAGGGCGTGACCGCCTACATTACCGATACCCGGGAACGCCTGCAGAACGGGCTCCCGTGCGCGCTCGACGGCGGAGGGCGTGAGACGGTGTAGTGGAGGTAGCCGCTGTTGGGTCTTGTACGCCAGCCCGCGCGCACTCGGGCGTACGTCCTTCGGGGACCCCGCGCCCGTCACCCACTCCAGCGGCTTCTCCCGTACCTCCTTTTCGCGTTCCATTCTTGACCGCGGCTGCACGCCCCAGTTAACGATATCTTCCTGCGCTGAGGTGTAATGCACGCGAGAGACTTTCTCTACCGCGTCGAGCCTGCGCACCGTCTCCATAATGCGGCGCTCCATAAAATGCGTCGTGCCCCAGACGCGCGAGCTGATTATCGGCATCGTGCCGTCCTTCCTTTGTGATGCACGCAGATACAGTCTCAGCGCCTCACGCAGGCGCCCCCGGCGGTCACCCGCGACCTTTGCGCCCGCCTCCCATCCGCGTGCCTCAAAAGGGTTTCCAGCGCCCTCAACCAAACGGTCCGCGATGCGCACCATGCGTCCCCGGCGACCCTCGGGCGCCTGCTCATTCCGGGCCTTCTTTTGGAGTTCGCTGTAGACATACCCGTCCGCGATCTGCATCAAGCGTTGTGCGTAGTTCATATTGCGTAGCACGGGCCGTTCTCGCCTGGGGGCAGCGTATTCCACGTCCTCTTTGCGGATCACGCGTAGCGACCACTTGCGAAAGTCGGAGTGCAGCACAGCGGAGGAGTGTAGCTGACGATGGCGAATCAAGTGGCACTGAGCCCATCGGGGAGACAGCTGCATCGCAGCATCGCAAAAGACATGTAGATTTGAGATCTCCGAGCGGAACTGCTAGTCGTAATTAGTTTGAAGGGGACGCGAAACTGCCGCTTTTTCCTCGCGTCAGATTTATCTCGGAGGGTGCTCAGGGAACTGGAGCCGACTTGGGCACAGAAGAAGTGGCAGGAATATTGATTTTGATCGCATCGCGCCAGCAGCGCCAAACATAGTCGTCCGTGTTTCCCGATATGGCAATTATGTGATTAAATACAAGTACCGCGAACTGGGGAGTAGGAGCACAGCGTGGTAGGTGATAGTATGAATAGTCAATTGGTGGGAATTAGCAAATGATTCTGGGTAGAAAAAATCGGAGACAAGGAAATATAGATAACTTAAATACGAAATGATCTATTTCACCTCAGTTAGCATAAGCGGGGAAGCCCCGGGTCCAATGTCGAAAGCCTGTACCAAATTTCCTCCTTGAGCTCATCCAAATGCGACCATAGATGGCGCTTTGGTCTCCCCAAAGTGTCACCAGGGCATGTAAGACTCGTGCCAGCTTCATTTCAACTTCGGGTAACTGTCGATTTGGTCAGGCGACAACAATATTCGCGAAGCAACCACGGACGTCGGTCAAAGTAGGAGCTTGGGAGGAGGAGGCCGTGTGTTGAGTCTATTAATTTGGTAAGGCGAAGGTAGTCACGAACAGTTCCAGCAACTGATCGATGAAGAAGCGGTGGGGGAGGCAGAAGCGGTCGGTGCAGGCAGCTATAGCAGTCGAGTGAAGATAATCGGAAATATTTGAGGCTACTGACGGGAAGAGAGGAAGACAAGGACGTCAAAGGAGCGTGGGCTGCGCCTTGCTCAGTCTGCAAATATGGTCAGCCATGCCAAGATGCAACGGTTGGACCCGGAGACTTCAGGTTGAGGAAAGCCCAGCGACCAAGAGGTCCGAAAGTTCATGTCGACTTCTTCGCACAGCGACTCGAATTCATATATCTCTCGAGGCGCACCTGCGTACGGTCGGACACACGCCGGCTAAGTATGCTCCGTTTACTATACAAGCAATCAGAACCATCAATCTCAGCCGACCGTTGCGGCGCTGCCCCGGCATCCATGCGGACCCGACCCATATAGACAGTTTCTCAGACAGTTTTCCACTGAAAGCACCTCCGAAGTCGCCGCCCTAATAGGGCCGTCTGCCATCGCGATCGGGCTTGGCGGGGGTGGCGATGCACGCGGATCATGGGCGGGTGTTCCGCATTAGTACTCTATACACGTTTGCAAAAATAATCCCGCTGGAATCATGCTCTAACATATGCTATTGAGGGCATATGGGGCCACAATGCGCCACAGTGCGAAGAACATCATACGCAGCGAGAGAAATCATGGGTAAGTCGAGGAATCAGCTCGCATCGCGGCAACGCTGGTGACCCTTGGAGAACGATCCGGAGACAGAAGTTGATTCTTAGCTTTAGGTCATCGAAAATATATGGGTGGACTCCGAGGAGACGGTGAGCATCGTCATCGCTCAGCACTGCCCAAGAGTACGAGAAATCACGGGGAAAAATCACGGACCCGAATCACAGACCGTGGAGTGGTCGACATGGAGAATTACGGCGCTCAATTCAAGGGTCGACGGGAAAGTAAAGGGTGGCGGCAAAATAAACACTCGAGTCTCGAGGAGGAACGGTAGTATTAGCGGGCAGATACGTCATGCTTTCGATCCGTACATACATTTTGAATAACCCGTTCTAATGCGCTGCCAAACGGGTATGTGGCCAGCAAAAACGCCGCGCGCCCAATCCTTTTCCAACCGTGCTTTTTGGTGCCCCCCACAGGTACGAGCTCGCGCCCACGGGCCAGATATGACTCTGAGCGGCATGTCCGCGTCCGCAACTATCCGGCGGTGCAATTGATTTCGTTTAGTACCGTATCGCCGGTATTGGCTCGGCATGAATCGTCTCCAGGTCGACGGCCTGATCGACTGCGTCGTCTATCTCACCAATGAGAACGCTGGAGCGGACACGGCGCTGAATTAATCACGGTGACCCAGGCTCGTAGTGGGGCACGCAATACGCACATCATGTCGCCTTTTACGAGGTACAGCCCGAGAGGCACTTCCTCCACGCCGACATCCATGCTGTATATCCGTTCCTTCGAGTCCGAGAGCACAACGTTTGATTTTTGGTCAAAGCCGGCCAGCACGCCCTGTGGGGTCGCGCGCGTTTTGGTTCCTGGTGGAATGGAAGAGTTACGGAAAACGCACCACGATCACGCGTCCATCTTGCAAAATCACGATCACGCGTCCTGTGGGATGCCTTGTGTCAGGATTGGAGAAACATTGTAGACTAGAGCTTACGGTCAACGTAGCCGTGAAGGCTCGACATGACGGCTTTGGCCTTGAGGTTTGACGCACGTGATTGCAAGGGCATCGATCTCTGTAACAAACATTGTCCAAACAGAGTCGGTTTGAACCCTGCTGCATTGAATGAGTTGATTTCCAGCTCGAAGAACGCCTACGAAGTCCCAAACGGGATACTGAAGGACCGGATAATGGAGAGCAAGACCCACCAAGCGGTTGTCCAAGCAAACTGTCGAGAAATCAATGCTTTTTGTGTCGGAAATTGGCTGGGTTATCCACCGCAAAATTTCCCAGAGCGTTGACCGGATTCCGCTTTTCTTAGGGTATAGCTCTGGCCACCCTTCTTTTTTGCTCCAATTTCCTCCGCTTCGGAATCTCACCCATGGTCAAACGACTCCAAATTGGACCCTGCCTAAAGGTCTGGAGTGAACCTGCTCCCACTCCATCTCGTCAGGATACACGTATATGCGACGACACAACTTCGAAACATGCTCCGGGCACAGGCGGCGAAGACCAGAAATGGAACTACTCAGGGACTACCAGGCTGCCGCGGTTATACGACTTCCTTCCGTCCCTGTCCCACCAGCACTTCTATGCTCAGCCTCAGGACGACGTGAACGGTGACTGCGAACATCATCGATTACTATTCGCGGTTTCCTCTTGCATAGCATATCGAAAGTATGAATTAAATGCCGTCTGTCAGGGGACTAGTGCTAAACTAGAAACACGTAAAGCAAGCTGGACCCCAACTGGACCCTGCCAACGTCGTGTCCAGAATTCCTGATGATCTCATTGCTATGTCAGTGCGAATTCGAACGTGCCATGGAAAATTGAATTCATTGGGACCGAACGGAGGTCCCCCAGTCTGCTTCGAGCTTTGGTTGAGCTGGACGATTCGCCGACCTAGGTCATATTGGAGGTCCAAGCAGTTCCGATCTCAACACACGCAAGGGCGCATGCTTGGCACAACCATATTCGAACGGAGACCTCGAGGAATTCAATCCAAAAATTCTAACTCGTCTCTCTGGTGCTGCGGCGGAAGCTGTTCTGGGTCCTGACCTCTAAGGCAACATACATTATTGAATTTTCATCTGTTCAACAAGTCCCGAGGAGCCGCAGCGGCCTCAGGTACAGATAAATGAACTTCGAGCGCCGATGAACAAATTTGCGATACTGCGGTCCCCGTTTATTCAAGTGAGCAAGGCAGCACCTCTCGCATTACCTTTTGGCTCACTTGATGAAACACCCACTCTGCTACAACCTCAGGTATGCCAAGCCTCGTCCACTCAGAACCTAGTGTCTATGGCAACATTCTTTATTCGATTTACATTCGTTCCAAATTCTATCCTATCCGCGGACCGCAGCAACCTCAGGTATAAATGAATGAACGTGAGTCCGCTGATGAACAAATTTGCGATACAGCGCAGTCCCTGGTGATTCAAGAACCTAGTAAAGGCAGTACCTCGGTAGATGAAGCGGCCGTTTCGGTCCAACCTGTATGTCAAGCCTCATCCATTTTATCTGATTTCAATATTGAACCATTTCAATTTCAAAACCATGCTTCGAGGTTCAGTAATTCCTGGTTCAATATTGAACCATTTCAATTTCAAAACCATGCTTCGAGGTTCAATAATTCCTGGTTCAATATTGGACCATTTCAATTTCAAAACCATGCTTCGAGGTTCAGTAATTCCTGGTTCGGATTCAAGTTGAAACGAAAGCCACGGCCGGGGAGTTCGGTCACAGGATACAATAGGTTTGACATTTAATGTTTTCGCTCAATGCTATTCCTATGATACTGGGCGTTACTCAAGGTTCAGGTTTTTCTGGCTGCAGAGGTATGCTTCGGCTCCGTTAACAAGCAGCCCGACAAACCATCTAGTCAAATTTCAAACCGTCTAACAAGAGAACGCCGTCTGCTTTGCGAAGCCTTTCACTCAAGCCCATTCCAATTCGATAGAAGAACGGTGGCACTGCCACTGCCCATAAGGGGCAGTAGCCAATCGAGGTGCGGACCTGCGGATCTTTGGCCTTCAACGGTTCAACCTGTGAGCAGCAACGGTATGCGACCATTACGTTTGCGACCCTGCCTCTCGGAGCTCGAATGGCTGACTCCGGAACACGCAGCTGAAAAGAACCTATCTTTTGATACTTCCTGCTACTCTGCTTGTGATACTTCCTGATACTCTGCCTGTGATACTTCCTGATACTCTGCTTGTGACTAAACAGCTTCTTATTCGTCGTGGTATCCTTTCTACGAAGATACTCGACATCGTTGCACCACATCTGGGATGACCTGATACTTCATTCCCTAGCAATGATTAGAAGTGCTAGTGAGTGAACCTACACCGACGGTGCGCTACCTTTATTAAGATCGTCGAGAGCTATTAGGACACTTGCCTCAGGATAATAGATTATGCTCAGCTGAGGCCACTGCAGTTATCCATTTTTACCATACTCAGTGATTCAAGTTCACAGCCAAAACCCCTTCTCGGATGTAACCGTTTTCTTCTTCGAATCCCCTTCGCGTCGTTTCAAGATTCCATTTCTGATAGTCGGTTGCACGGTCGAGTGAAGTAGCGGACATTTCCCAGAGCACGATACTTCTCCTCGTTCCGAACGGAACAAACCTCGCTAGTTGAAGACACAGCTGTCAACATTGCTTCAAACTCAATTCGTCTTCTCTTGTTCGAATTCGGTCTTCTTCTCCAAGTTCTTGCATTTTCACCGCCTAACCCACGCCAAAAATGAAAGGCTCCAATATTCTGAAAGCCTCCCATCGGACTGAAAGCTCGGCATTCGTCACGGACCCAGTCTCACTAGTCCACTAGTTTTTTTGCAGGGCAATAGATTCACCACTACCCAACATATTGTCATTCTGGCTTATTTCGGCGATATAGAAAACCGACGCCGAAGATGATGGATGGCTTCAAGGATCAATCACGTATGGTTGGGTAACTGACCCCGATCTGGTGTTGTTAAGCGACAACATGCCATGTGCTCACCTAAAAACCCAAATCTTGGTACCGAACCTGAACCTTAGACTTAACCATCACACTTCCTGATGTGCGCAGGTTACCGGTTGACATATAATAATTCCAAGGGTCGCGTCCCTGCTACCTATTCCCGCTCCTTCCTTCCTTCCTTCCCGCCATGGCCCCTCCTAGCAGCCTGCGCAGCGTTCACAGCACTGGCCGCGTCAGGGCGAAAAGCGACGCCATCCCGCCCTCCATGAGTGTGCTGTCTACACCGACGTACTCGCATGTGTCGAGCTATCGGTCAGTCTGGACTCTGGACCCTGGTTCCGTTCCTCGCAGAATTGACTCATGCTCTCGCCCGACCCAGGTCTCTGCAGATGGAGCTTCTACTCTACAGCCCCTATGTAAAGGTAGTGCCCACCGCCTACAATGCCAACCACACACTACCTGTGTTCGGGCACCACGACGTCGTGGGCGGCAAGCTCATTCTGGATCCAACCTGCCAGTCAGGGCGCCTCATGTTAACTGTGAGTTGAGTTCATGCTGCCTTTCACCATTTTTAAACATAGTGTTATTAGATTGAAGGCGCCTTCACGTACAATTCCACCGAGAAAGACGGTGACAGCAGTTATGGTCGCGCCCCAGAAAAACGGAGACATGTTTTCTTCTCTTCATCGAGAGTTATACAAGTGTCTACGTCCGACTCGAATTCTCCCCGGTCGGCCTTTCGAGATGTTTTCGTCATAAAGAGGCGACCAAGTGGTTCCAACATCAAATCCATGGTGTTGGAGCCGCGCGCTTATCCCTTCGTCTTTGACCTGCCACGGAGCGACCGCTTGAACGAAGAATTACCGCCCACATTCTGTTCCTCGGACCCTCACTGCGCGCCGTTCGAAGTCATCTATCAAGTATCTGCGACCTGGGAATCCTCTGACATCACCGAAAATCCTTCCTTGTATGTCCATGATCGGGTCCAATCGGCCTCCAATGTGCTTACGTCTGTTTCAGTTTGGAGGTCCCTATCGTACTGCACCCGGATCCTGACTTTCACTCTTTGGATGGCCTCCAAGATGACACGAGCTCGTGGCTTGAAATGCCCCTCAAGACCGACCGGCCAATTTCCTTTCGATGTGCGGTCAGTAATTTTTCATGGCGCTATGTCCGCCTTGCGCTGAACCCGAAATCAGGTTACATTGCCCACGTCGGTTACGTTCTCCCGCGCTTCCTCTATTCCGTATTTTGTCGTTTTCACCACCACGCCGCGATCCTCATCGCTCGCACGGGAGATCGCTTCGGACGCGACCATCTCCATTTCTGTCTTCAGTCAAGTCACCATCACCGAAGCTGCCGTTCTACCCATCACCCCACCTCAGACACCGCTTAGCGATGAATCTTCCGAGTTGTCATTTCAGCAACCCCGCACCACGAAGCTTCTTAGGCGGGTAAAATCAAAGACATCGCCTTGGTCGCCGCGAGCCCTTGAGGACCCGGAGTTGCGAGAAAAACCTCTTCCCCGGTTACCGACGCAGACGGCGTTTTCGGCCACGCAGACCGTGCATTCCTCCATGTGCATCGGGTTTCCCAAGCGTCCCCGGCATCAGCAGAGCGGCAAAGGCCACCCCGCACTGCAGGTACTTCCGGATGGTCTTCACAAATCGAAGATTCCCCTCAACCGTGATATGCTTCCCAGTATCGATTGGGCTGGCGTATCCGTCAAGGTCGGTTTCTTGTGCTTGTGCTTCGTGGTCGTAAAACTAATATTTTTTTTCAGTATTATATGGATATTTCCGTTCTCTTTGGCCAGGACGAGCTCCGAGCAAGAGTTCCCCTGCGGATAATTTAGTTGTTTCTTGCTTTCAGACTCCTTACACGCTCCTTACGAACCTCCTGCATTCGTTTAGACATCATCATTATTGCTTTGATATTGAAAAGTTCTGTATCATTTGTATATTCACCCGCATCCTAGTACATACTCCTGGAATCCACAATAAATCTGACAATTACTACATACTTACCTACTGGGACCTCATTTGTGAACAATTTGAATGCAGGAAGTACATAGGATCAGCCCAGTTTCCTTTTTAGGACCCATCACATTCAAAGTTTGCGTGTCCTGAACTGCTCCAGTTGAAGGCGATGTCCGCAGAGCGTCCATCCTCGAGATGGCAAATAATGCAGGATGGTCGAACGTTCTACAAGCGGCAACAACTCTACTCGATACCTGGGAAACTCCCCAACCTCAGCGACTATATTGTCGCTGGATGCCGCAATGGTGGACCCATAGGTCCGCGCGTTCTCCCTTGCGACGGTGTGCTTCTGACGGCGATATACAGCGCTTATGCGCGACCACACGAAACTTGTCGCGTTGGGACGTTCCACTCCAGCGATAACGAAGGCCCAAATCCAAATATACTCTCCTGCAGGCGAAGGCTTGCTCCTGTTCAGTGTGGATATTTCTCCATGTCATGCGTGGACTATCGCTTACTTTTGCTGTTCAGTGGGACCAAGGGAAGATAGTACGATTTGGGTGGACAGTGGACGAGCGCCTGGCGATCTTGAACGAAGAGGGCACGTATCGCCTGTATGACTTGCAAGGCGACTATCAACAATACTCTCTCGGAAACGAAGCTGGAGAAATGGGTGTGATAGATGCACGAATACACGAGAACGGTTTGGTGGCCTTAACCGGCTCACTATCGTTGCTCGAAGTCAAAGGCTGGGAAGGCACGCGTCCCCTGACCCTAGCAAACCCAGGCGAGTTTCCTGCCGCTGTCATGCCTTTGGAAAATCTGACAGCCCCCTGGAGGCTTATCCCAACCGCCCAACTCCTGGGCCGTGATACCCCCAGATCTCAATATCTCTCGGCATGTGGAGGTCTTGCTGTCCGTGGACTCGACGATATTCAGTGTCGACAACCTGGAATCCATAGACCAACGCTTGTCACATGGGCCATTCACCCATGTTTCGCCGTCTCCCAACGGAAAATCCCTGGCGCTTCTAACCTTCTCAGGGACGCTACTAGTCGTGTCGTCTGACTTTCAACGAACCCTTGCCGAATTCAAGACAGGAGATGTAGTTGCAGCTCAAGGGGCCGTCCGTCAAGTCGAATGGTGCGGTATTGACGCCATCCTGGTCATCTGGGACAACCTTGCCGTTGTAGTAGGCCCCTTTGGAGATACTCTCGAGTACGTCAGCCTTCCGTCGATAGAGCGCCCCAAGATTGAAGGATTCCCACAGATATTATTATTCTGGTCCGACGTTTGCAGTTACCGAACCCGACGGTGTACGCATAATGGGACCGGACGTGTGTGACCTCATTCAGAAAGTTCCCTGTTTGTCTCGCCGTTCTCGTCCCAAAGTCGCAAGTTCTAACGACGCGCCTCAGCGTCATCTGCCTCAATTTTCCGCCCCGGATCTACATCTGCGTCCGCCATTCTGTATGATGCCTGGGAAAGCTTTTCGCAGCGCTCTCCCAAGGCCGACGAGAACATCCGCAGTATACGCCCAGAGCTAGCTGCAGCTGTCGATGAGTGTATCGAAGCTGCCGGTCAAGAGTGGGAGCCGTATTGGCAGCGTCGTCTTTTGAATGTAAGATTTGTATTCTTCTGCCAGCATGAATGCACATATCTTTCCAGGCGGCCAAGTTCGGACGTGGATTCCTTGACCTCCATAATCCCACCGACTTCATCAACATGGGCCAAACTCTCAAGGTCCTGAACGCAGTCCGGTTCTACGAGATCGGCATTCCCCTCACTCATATGCAGTCAGTCCCAGCTAATTCGATTTTTGTGGCGTCCATTCATTCACTCAACAATAGATATATCTATGCTTCGCCTTCACATCTCATCACACGCCTGACTGCGCGGAATATGCATCTGCTTGCCCTGCGAATCTCGACTTACCTGTCGATTAAGCCTGACGCCGTCCTCAAGCATTGGGCGAGCGCAAAAATCATGCGTTCCCGCCCATCCGCAACTGGTACCGGCAAGGAAGCCGACCTGGGCGGCGACGAAGATGTGTGCAAGCTGATTGTGGACAAGTTTGAGCAGCTCGGGGGTGCCGGTGTCTCCTACGCGGATATCGCGAAGCGCGCTTGGGAAGCCGGGCGGGCTGGACTGGCTACCAAGGTCCATTTACATCCATTCTTGAACTTTATTTTTCTGACGGTTCTCCCGTAGCTTCTAGATCATGAGCCGCGGGCGTCAGACCAAGTTCCCCTTCTCCTCAGTATGAAGGAGGATCGGCTGGCGCTTGTCAAGGCCGTGGACAGCGGTGACACGGACCTTGGTATGCATCAACACCTCATTTTTCTTTGGTCTAATCGCGTCTTCAGTGTACCATGTATTGTTACACTTGCACAAACGCCTCCCGCTGGGATCCTTTTTCCGTCTTATCGAAGACGGTGGCTCGCAGCTTGCTCCCGCAAGTAAATTACTCGAGGTATATGCTCGGGAACAAAATAGAGAAATGCTTCGAGACTTTTTCTATTCGGACGATCGGCGAGTCGAAAGTGCCGTCCTTTCACTGGACGAAGCTGCGACCATTCTGGTAGGTAATTCATCCACGGTGACTTCATCATTCTTATTGTTCTCCAGGACCCTACTTCGAAGATCACTGCCGTTCGAGCGGCTCAGAAATTCTTTTCCGAAGACAAGGACCGTGGATTTGAATCTAAGGTAACTAATTATCTCTCCGACTGCGGTCCTTCCAATCGAATCCCGCCCGAACAGATGATGGATGAGAGCGCCCGTCTGCTCACTCTCCAGCAGCAATTAGAAAAGGACACTGACGGAAAGACCGTGTATTTTGGCCTGAGCGTTAACGAAACGATACGAACTCTTGTCGTTAACGGGTTATCCAAACGGGCGGATAAAGTGAAGTCCGATTTCAAAGTTCCGGACAAACGGTAAGCATCTTCAGCGTCCTGAAAATCTTACCGATCCATCGCATTCCCATACTAGGTTTTGGTATGTCAAAATGGCGGCCTTGATATCGACGGGCGACTTTGAAGGTCTTGACACATTTTCAAAATCGAAACGGAGTCCAATCGGCTATGAACCTTTCGTTCGTAGCCTAGTCGAAGCGGGCTATCCGAAAGAGGCAATCTCGTATGTTATTCGGTGCGATTCGCCGAAGCGAGCGGATCTCTACGTCGAATGCGGCGAATGGCGGATGGCGGGGAAAGAATGCAAGGAGCGGGGTGACAAAGCCAAGCTCGAGTACGTGACTTCGGGAATCTCTTGTAGAATTTCTGATTTATTCCAACGACAGCGCAATACGACAGAAGTGCCCCAACTCTTTGATTGCGCGGGAGTTTGATCAAATCTTAGCGTCGATGAAATGATATATGTCTCTCTTTCATTGCTCAAGTCAGGTACAATACATAAATAATATTAGTGGATGTTCGGTGAGGCGTATCCTGGTACATCATATGATTCATATCCTAGCCATATGCATACACTGTACAGTGGCCGTGACCCCGTGGGATCATGTCGGTCCAAGCGTCGCGTCGGTCGCGAACCACTTCGCACGCGGTAGCGCTGACGCCGCTAAGTGACCGCCCATGGCGCTCGTTCGGGTATTTCTTCTTCCAAGTCGCCGCGGTCTTCATACGGCAATGTGTAAGGCAAAGGCACTGCGATTAAAGTTTAGAGTGGAGCAGGACAGCGGCTCGCAAAACACACCCTCTCTCGTCACTCGGTATTGATCGACGTTTCCTAAGTGCTCGTTCTCCAATCGGTCTGTTTCACTCGTTTAAATGTACATAATGTGGAGTAAAACCACGTGGGCTCACAAAAATTCCACTGCCAACGTCTCACTATCTCCAGCAACCCGACAATAAATGACCGCAACATGACGTCCGGCCCTGCGACGGGGATGTAGAAGACCCACAAGTAACGGATCAGAGTGTTCGTCGCCTATAAGATTTTTTCAGCATCCTTCGAGCCGAAAAAAAAAAACGGCGGCACGAACGACGGCAAAATAATACAACTATAGGAACATATCGATGAGAAAGCGAAAGCGCGCTCTTCATTTACTCACAAAGATATGGTTCGTATAGACGAGCTCTTTTCGCAATAAAAAGTGCTGGCTGTGGGGTCGCAGTATTGACCAATCCATAAGGAAGTCCTTTCCGTGGGTGAGTGGAGCTCAAATTTTGGTAAATCTCGGACTGACCCAAATCAATGCGTAAGTGGTGTAAAACGAGTTGAAAAGACACCAAAACGCGAACGCGGTGTCATAATGCGAACCTGAGCAAAATGATAATCAATTTCAGGCGGTTGCGTATTGGCACGACTCGAGACTTACCGCGGTGTCTCCAGATAAAGTAACAGAGATAGTTGATGATGCCCGCTCCGTATTTCCCGGCCTAGAACGCAGGTTTGTCATGAAGAAATCGTTGAAGCGAAAACATACGTTTATGAGATGCGTGGGTAACTTGGAGTCTGCCTGTTCGAGAGAAAAGGTTAAGAACAAAATAGAATGCGCGGAATAACAACTCACATAACGTCTGAAACTCTGGACTAAACGCACAAGGAACGGTAGCGTTCCTAATACGAAGGCTAACGGCCAAAGGTTTGATGCACTCCCACATGTCCTCCACTCGGGATTCAACCCTCGTGAATATACACACCCGATAAGAGTGATGTTCGATAGTGGGAAGACAAGGCTACAAAATTGATCGCTGTCGCATTTTTGGTCAGAATCAGAGACCAAGGGAGAAAAATAAAGAGTAGTACCCCATCCTGTCATTTTTGGTAAGAGACGGAAAATGAACGAGAAAATCTAAGGGAAATCGCACCAGAAATCGGTGAACTAGACCAGGGGAACGTAATTGAGAAACCAAAATCAAGAAACCAAAAATCAACTCACCTCGACACGCTTCATCCCACTTTTGAGCAGTTTCCCAACATTTCTTATCAACCAGTATCTGGAGGGCTTGAAGAGAACAGGGAAGGGATCAAATATCACGATCGCCGCAAAGCCAAGCCATACGAGCGGCCAGATGGTGGGAGAGATGGAGGGAGCTCCGATTCGCGCAAAAGACAACCAAAACGCGTAGCAAAGAGCCGCTAAGAGAATACTTGGCGTCTAGTGAAAGCGACAAGTAAGAAACTGGTCAAGGTTCCAACGAACAACCACTGACCTGGAAATATTCCCGATGATCCAGGCGTGTCCGTAGATCCAGTTCTGACAAGTTTAGCCTCAACCTCGCAGTTCAAAGGAAATAAATAAATTTCAAACCGAAGATGAACACGTAGTTGATTCGTGCACGGGCCCACACTAGGACGTTCAAGCCCACGATGAGCGCAAAAAGCGTCGGGACAGCCAACACCCCATAGATAAAAAGCAAGCCGTCCCATCCCGGAATGGCATCTCGTGTTTTCTGCTCAAAGCCTTTCGGGAAAGTCAGGAATCAAGTTAGCAACGGTATGCATGAGTCGTACTGTGCGCTATCCCAAGAACCAATGCAACCAAAGCAGAACCGATTGCTAGACCGCTACAGAAGGTGCTGTTATGGTGGGATTTGTATTCCGGCCCAGCCTTGAGCCTCGTTACCGCTTTCTTCTTGTCTCCCTCGGCTGTTCAGAGACTAGTTGAGCGACAGTCATATATTTTGTGAGTCTCCCCATACCAAAGCTGGCAGCAAAAATGTTTTGGATTTCGTCCATCATAACCCGAGTTTCGTCCGAGAAAAACGAGCATTTTTCAACCTGAGAACGAGGGAATTTCAATAAAACAATGAACGGATTCATCTCGACACACTTTCGCTTCCATATAAGCTCGTTGAGCGTGAATCTAACCTATTGTTAGACAAGTTGAATAAACAGGTTTTTTTTTCACCTTTGTCGCTTTCTCGAATTTGTTAAGAACCCGTCGGACACCGTAGATATTCAAGATCTGTCGTGAAAAATCGAATTCAGCGGAATTGGCCACTAACGAGTCGCAATATACTCACGCGGTAATTGTGGAGCATCTCTAAACCGCGATAGTGTTCCAACACAGCCTTCTTGAGCTTTCGCCTTGCGGCCGAATATGCTTTTGGATCTAAATGGTCTGGCATTGGCCCAATCTCAATGCGGTCGTCCTTTTGATGCCGAAAGACTCTTCATCGACTGTGATGTTGATTTCTGGAATTTCTGCGGGAATTTCTGTGGGGTCCTCCATGTATGTCGCGCTGAAGGGAAGCCTGCGTCTGAAAAAGTAAGTAAATGATTTTAAAATCGCAGTCCACGACCGTGAGGTTTTCGGATGAGCGGCCTGTTAATGCGGCAAACTTAAAACATGGTTGGTCAAAAACAAAAAAAAAGACGCACGTCGAATAATTTGCGATGTTCATTGAGTTCGCGTAATTGGGCCCCGAGACTTTTCGTTCTGGTCTTCATTTCCTTCTCTCTTGTAACGTAGAAAGCTTCGATTTTCTGCAACTCGCTGTCCAGCGCTGAGAAGAATGCGAGTTCATGAGGCGATAGTAGAGGGATAAGTCCTGGCAAAGAAAGCGAAGAATACGGGTGTCGTCTCAAAGGATCCACTTTGGTTCGATGCAATGATCATCAGTCGTCGAAAGCAAAACACAGAAAATCACGAACTGAATTGCACAATGTTCTTTATGACACGGCCTGTTACGCTTGAAGGTGCCACACCTGGGCTTGGGGGCACACTGTGACTCTGACGCAAATGAGAATGGGAAGTATTGGTTGATTGCCGGGTGACTGAAGAGAATGTTCGAGGAAATCATCGACGACAAGACGAGCCTAACACACTTAGCGGAGGTCTCGTTCTCCTCGGCGTCTCCGCGACAGGACTTGGGGCTGCAAGAGACGAGCGATTGGTGGGCTGCCGCACAACTAGAAACAAGTCAGCAGTCCCATATATAGAGGCGAGAAGCTTTGACTACCGAGTTGAGGAAGTGTTATTTTAGGGTTTCGGTTTGGGGGTATGGCGGGAGGAATTGCATCGTTGTGCGAGTTATGCGACGTATGGCTGCGATGGAAAGATAAACGCCTCTCTGGGAGAGGACGACTCGGTCCTTCAGTATGTCCTCGATTAGGAGGTGCAAATGAGAGGTCGTGTCTCTCGACGGGCAAGTGGACGGAACTCCCTAGTTCAGACGAATTTTCTCCGGAATCAGACTGTACAATGACGGACAACATCGATCCAGCTTGATGGTTCAGTTGTGAATTTGAGTTGCTGTTCGAGTAGGAATCGACAGGAAGTCCATCTTGGACCTGACGTATCGCCCGGATACGGTCTTTGAAGATTCGATAATCACTTTAAAAATTGGGCGTTCAGTTCAGAGAAATTCGTCTGGAAAGATGATCAAACATGTAAGCTCGTTTCCATTCAGCTTTGAAAAGAGTGTAGGTCAGTCAAAAGAAAATCGCTGGGAGAGATAATCGAACGGGTCTTGAAAATCAGCAGTCATTCAGCCAGACGAACCCAGTAAGTAGTACAATGCCGCTCGCCTGAGTATCTTCGAGATATCTTCAGATGTTTTTGTTGGCACAGTGAGCACAGAGCACAGTGGAGAAAATCTATGTACCTTGTGAATTTCATCTTTCAATATTTTAAAGATTTGAGAAGGAAAGAGGACGGTCGCGGTGAATCGAAGTGAGTGCAACGCAGTCGCACAGGGGTTTTACTTCTAGGTGGTGAGTCAAATCGAGTTTTTGTGCGTCGTGCCTCGCGCACGTTCGATAATGGCCGCACGTTCGATAATGGGCCGTTCTAAGGTGGTTCACCATTCTGCCGGATGAAAGAAGAAAGAAATTCAGAAGCAACGTTGGTGATTGGTGGGCGACATTCCCACGGTTTAATTGCTTCCCGCCAGGATGAGGGACGCCGAGTTGAAATGGCTAATGAAGGCCAGACTCTTCGGTGAACTTTGGGAAACAGACTGCAGAACTGCGTGTTTAATGTCAAAACTTAATTAAACTTCTGCCACGGCTCGTTTTTGACGCAAACGAATGGCACGTTGTGGAATCCATGTTCTCGGGGGGCTGCCATCCTCATCATCGTCCGCGTCGTATCCACGGGGCTCGTACAGGGAATAGGGAAGTGGTACCTAGGTCCGAGATTTAGAACGTCGAGAAGTTTCCAAGGAGAGACAGTACCTCTCGGGTCACTCGGTACTGATCCACATTTCCTAAGGAGGCGGAAGAAGATAAATGATACTGGCGTGGTCCCAAAAGTGGAACAAGAACAAACCTAAGTGCTCGTTCTCGACTCGGTCTGCGCAGTTTATCAGCACTTCCAATTGATACGCGAAGTTGGTCGCATGCTCACAAAAGTTCCATTGGACACGTCTGAGCATTTCGCACGACCCTCCGATAAACGTCCGGAGTATCATGTCGGGTCCTCGCGATGGTATATAGAGGACCCAGATGAAACGGATAAGAATATTTGAGGGCTATAGAGGGTCAGCCTTATCTATCGTGTCTGCTGAGACGTACGATTGCGAAATAATAGAGCTGGAGGAATATCAGCCCGTGATCAGCATGAGAGAAAGAAGGACCGACGTATATATGATTGGAATATATCAATTCCTGACGGAGCAGCGGATATGTAACATTTACGCGCAGGATGGACCAATCGACAAGGAAATCCTTGAGATGGCGTCAGTTGAGTTTCGTAATAAGAGTCAGAACTTGCCCATGACGAAGCGTAAATCGAGTAGATTGTTTGGAAAAAAACCCAAACAGAAAAGCTGCGACCATATCCGCCTACATCTAGGTATCAGTCACAGCTATGAGGCATCGACTGAGCACTACCTTTGTGTCTCCAGATGAAATAGCACAAATAGGCGACAATGCCGGCACCGTATTTGCCAGCCTCACAAACTGGTTAGTGTCGCTCTGAAGGGACATGCAGAAAATAAGGTACATTAATCAAATGGGTGTCGAGACCGGAATCACTGTAACGCTTGATGCTTTGAATGACTCGAACAAAGAAGGGCAGTGTCGCGAGGAGAAAGGACAACGGCCAAAACCGGGAAGTTGAACCACAGTTTCGCCAGTTGCTACTGAAGCCCTCTGAATACACACAGACAACGAGATAGAGGTTGGAAAGCGTGAAGACAAGACTGCAGAATTGATCTCTGTTGGATTTTTGGTGAGGATGAAAAATCGAAGAAAAAACCCAAACAGTACCCCATCCTGTCAACATAACATTTCAAGAAACCAACAAAAAAAAACGGAGAATAGTTCGCACCAGAAATCAGTGAACTAGACCCAGAGCACCCAGGTTAGAAGTTAAAAATCAAGGAGACGAAAGGCCGAGGTACCTCAACGCGTCTCGTGCCGGATGCAAGCAGTTTTCCAACGTTTCTTATCAACCAGTATCTAGAAGATCTGAAGAGAAGAGGAAAGGGATCAAACATCACGACCGCTGCGAACCCAAGCCATACTAATGGCCAGATGGTCGGGTTCACAGCTGGCGTCCCAATTCGGGCAAAGGACAGCCAGAAAGCGTAACAAAGTGCTGCAAGCAGGAGGCTCGGAATCTATGAGATTGAGCATGAGAGTGACGAGAGTCGAGGGGAATATTTACACTAAAATATTCGCGGTGATCCAAACGGGTTAATATATCGAACTCTAAAAAACTTGATGAGCCAATGAGAGTTGTCGAGGATGGGCTTACCAAAGATGAAAACGTAATTTATTCTGGAGCGCGACCACGCCAGGATATTAAGGCCCACGAGAAGGGAAAATACGACGGGGATGAAGAAGACACCGTAGACGAACAGAAGCCCATCCCAGCCTGGTATGGAATCCCGAACACTGGGTTGGAAACCTGGTGGAATCAGAACAACTTATCCTTGGATGGAATGAAATTTTTGTTTACTTTGATATAAACCGTCAACGAATGCCGGGACGGCAAGTCCGATGAACAATCCCGACCAAAATGTCGAGACATGGTGGCTTTTGAGCTGCGGACCAGAGCGAAGCCGGGTCAACCCCTTCTTTTTGTCTCCGCGGGCTAAAGGAAAAGCCATGGTGAAAATGCAGTCATCCAACAGATAAAAAAGGCATACCAAATCGCGCAACATACAGGGCCTCCATTCGGTCCATCATGGAGCGCACATCGACATCAGATGAAAATGCGGTCTTCTCCACCTGAAATTCAATAACTGTTGAGTATTTCATCGACGGAAGGGAATATATGGTTGGTTACCTTTTCCGTCATGTATGCATTTTGAGCTGCTATCTACGAAAAATTTCAGCAAGTAACAGATGCAACTGTGAATTCGACTGTACCTTGGTGACCTTTTGAAACTTTTTCAGCGCCTTTCGAATTCCAGTGAGGTTCAAGATCTGTGAAATGTTGGCCGCTGCCTGGAAGACTGGAGTGAAAATATGTACTCGATAGTTCTGAAGCGTCTCTAGGCCGCTGTAAACATTTCAGTCACCACCATCGGTAAATTGGAAGTGCTTTACCGGTAATGCTCCCGTACCGCCTTTTTCAACTTACTTTTTGCACTGTGAAACTCGTCTGGATCGAGCTCAACGTTCCTGCGGTGGTCTTCCAAATTGGCGCTTCTCTCTTGCGTAAGATGGACGCTCGAGGATGTCCCGTTTGGGATTTTTCCGGCCACTTTCTTTGCAGCCGCTTTGCCCTTATCCTTCGCGGCCGAAATGGCCTGCTCATCTTTCGCAAGCATGGACCTGAACTTGAAGATTATAGAAGCGTCCATGACAGAGGGAATGCCGGAAGGGTATGTGGCCTGTAATCCCGAGGAGTCAGAGGGTAAGCAAAAAGTATTACGAGAAAAAAATCACATTGAAAAGTTTTCGGTGTTCCTCGAGTTCGTTAAATTGAAGTTCGAGCAACTCCGTGCGGGCCTTCATTTCCTCCTCGCGAGCGACGTAAAAGGTATCGATCTTTTCGAGTTCTGCGTCTAGAGTCGTAAAGAATGCTAGCTCGGGCGGGGATAGAAGGCGCATGAGTTCGCGAAGGGGGAGCTCGGAGTAAGGATGAAGTTTAGGGCCAACTGAATCGTGAATTTTTAAATTGAGGGCTCGAAATGGCGCCATAAACTTACCGAGTTCCGTAAAGCGTCGCGTTGTAGACCTGGACTTGGTGGAGGAGAGCAAACGCGAGAAAGATGGAGCACGTCCCCGGCTGGACCTCTGGTGTAAATCGGTGAGAACCGGGACAGTGTGTGATCTGAAAGAAAACGGTCTTTGCAAGGGTTGCTCAGTAGTGGACCCATCCAACCCAAGATCCGGAGAGGGGGCGTCGACCGTTTCCAAGTCATGGTTGGGGGAAATCTTGGTGGAGGTCACTGAAATAGTCGGGTGCAGAGAGTTTGGGACAGAAACGGAATGTGCAACAGAGGCTTCAGAGGCGATATCAGGCTCCTGATTTATTTGAGTGGCCGCAGGAGATTGGACCGGATTCTGTGCTTCGTCCGCCGTTCGAATAGCTGAAATTCGTTTTTTGAGCAGCCGATAGTCACTTGAAATACGTCGGCTCTGTAGTCTCGAGGAAAGTAAGGAACTGACATGTATTTCCTCTTCCATTCTGGAGTCTGGTCAAAAATACACAAATCAGCTCACCAACTCAGGGGGAAGCGGAGGGGATCAAACCTGTGTGTCTTCCAGATACCTTTACGCGTAAATCATCAGTCTGATTTTCTTCCTGGCGTAAAATGGGACGAACCGAGCGAATTTCATGTTGTTGAAGGCAGAAAGACGCGAAGGAAACGTGACGTCACAGATCAAATCGAAGAAACGTCAACCGGCCCATCGTCCCGACTTGCCGAGCAGCGTCAGGAGCTCCCCGTATTATATACGTCCGAGCTGCGCGAATACGAGGCTATCGACGAAGTAAACGAGTTCGACGCGTCTAATCATTCACTCTCAATACTCAAGAGCAGGCGGCGCCAGTCGTTTATTCAGCCCAAATTTTGGCCTCCACTCCAACTGGGCCACCCTGAAATTCTGATGACTCTGTCTACCCGACGCACAAGAAACCGTCGCGTTCCTCCGCGTTGGTTCTCCCCTCGAGACCTCGACGTTCATCTACCGTCTTTCTGTGGCGTACTTTTGCAAGACCGCAAGTTGACTATGTGGCACTTCCTCTTGGCCAACTGGCAAGCATCGGCGCTCAATGGGCCTCAAATCTGGGGCCCATCTATCACCGCTTTTGCCTCTCAGTCAAGTACCCCACAATGCATGGTCATCGACAAAGGCAGGCCTCAACACTCCAGGTCTTCAAAATCGACCAATATAGGTGCTGGTACGGTATTATTAGCACCCTACTTGAAGAGGCACCGGATCCTGCTCCCCACTTCTTTCTAATTGCATCAAGCCCGGCCTCTCGAGTCACCACACCAGGCTTGTACCGTGAAATTCACAACCTGGAGCACCTCCGCAAACGTCGCCCTCTTGTACATATGCACATAAATCTACTCGCGCTGGGTGTCAACAACGAAACTGTCTCTCCCTACACCATTTACGGCCGAGCAATTCATTCCGGTTTCAGATGCTGACCCTCTTGGCGGGCTCGGCCGGTCACCTTACCTACCCCGGAGTATGAAGCGGCCCCTCCACATTTTGCATCCATCCCAATCCCAGCGAAAACATCCAATGCACGTATTCAAGTTTCTCACTTCCCCCATCTTGCTGCATGCCCTAGCGCGGAGGAGCAACTTAAAGAGCATACACAAATGCTCAACCTCAGCAAACGTCGCCCTCTTGGACGTACATAAATCTACTCGGATGAGTGTCAAACAACGAAACTGTCTCTCCTACACCATTTACGGCCGAGCGATTCATTCCGGTTTCAGAAAACCGTTCCTAGACCCTCTTGGCGGGCTCGGCAGGCCATCCTCGCCTACCCAAGAGTACGAAGCGGCCCCCTCCATATTTGCATCCCAATCCTGGCAAACACCCAACACGCATTCAAATATATCTCGCTTCCCCCATCTTGCTGCTTGCCCTGGCGCGCAGAGGGGCAATTTGAAGAATGCTCGCCGCGATGGTTGTCAAGTCTCTCCACCGGCTAAATGGCCACCATTTACGAAAGCACGACAGAAAGACAGATGGACTCCAAGTCTTGGCGGGCTCGGCCCCCCACCCCAAACGTATAAAGCGGCCACCTCCTCCATTCCAGCATCCCGACTCCAACCAACCCCAGCGAAGTCGACCTTAACCTTAACACCCAATGCACGCCTCTAAATTCATCTCTCTCCTCCTGCTTGCCCTAGTGGGCGGCGCCGTCTCGCAGGAGACTGATCCCGTGCCCCTCGGCGGACAATGTATGTAGCATGCCTCATCGTCTTTTGGATCTCTGCAAAAAGTACTGACTGATTTGACTTTTCCTCGTGTAGGCGGAACGATTATCGGCACTGTATGTCACATGAACCAATCATTCTCTCTTCTTCTTTCGCTGGACTGCGTTGCTTCCCGTAGAAACCATGTGAGTCCTTTTGGATGCTTTCTTAAGAAAATCGTTCGCTGTTGATTAATCGAACCTTCTGTCAAGGTGTTTGGCCAGGCAAATGCTGCTATCTCAATCCCGACGATGGCGTGTAAGTTGTCACCCTCTTTCGACGATGCTCGTTGTGAATAATCGATCCCCGCGACAGGTGCATGCTCAAATGCCCCAAATCATATACTTAACTGTGCCTCTTCTACTTTCATTGTAACGTGTTCTCGCGGCGTTGAATCGAATGGAATCTGTGTGCTTGCTATCTGATAACGATACCTTCACCGTGCTTCATGATCTTCACACATGCAAAAGGAGATCGGCCCAACAAAATAATGAATTGAATTGTAGCAATGCAAGTGGTAAGTGTATTGTGCGTGAAACAGACGTGCAGAGGGAGAGCGAGAGTAGCGGTAGGCAGCGATAACGAAGAATGGATGGACATGAAGGACATGAATAAGGCAGTAGAGAAGCATATGGTGCGTAGGTTGAGGTTTTTTTGGTTTGGTTTTGCTCTGTCTTGTGGCTCGCCATACTCCATGTCCTCGCTGCTCCAGCTCGCCACGACCCCCCGACACCTCGCACGAACACGCACACAACACACACACACACACACGCACCCCACACGCACCGCGCCGCACGCTTCGTCCTGCGCATTTATTTTCATTTTCCACTTTTCACTTTCCACCCCCGGGGGCCCCAGCACCTCGCGCGGCGCCCCTGCCGCGTCCACCTCTGAAGCCGTCGCCACGGCCGCGCGGGCCCTGTCCCTCGCCGCCCCTGCCCTCGCCCATGGGCCCTCCGCCACGAGGCCGGCTCACCGGGCGTTCGCCACGCTCTTTCCGCGTCTCGATCGAGATCCTGCAACGAAGATTGGTTCCCGGCACAGTGAGGGAGGAAGAGGCACACGTACCGCAAGGACCCAACTTCCGGGCCACAGTCAATCCACACGCCTCCCTCGCCGCCCTGGCCGGTTGGTAACGACGCGACGATCGCTCTCCGCGCAGCTTCCAAGTTCTGGAACTCAAAGAACGCGCAGGCCTTGGAGCGCACGATCTCTAGGTCCTTCAGCGGGCCGAAGTGCTGCGTAAGGTGGTTGGTCAGCATCGTCGACGAGATGGGCTCGATGACACCCTGGAAAGAAAGAAAGTTTTTATAAGCAAGAAGAGAGGAAACATACAAGACGAACCTTGACGAAACATTGCGGGGTCGTGACGCTGTTCGCTGCGACGAGGTTGGCGTGCGGGCCAGCGGGACCGCGCTGTGCTCCAGAACCAGGACCAGAGCTGCTGGTGGGACCCGCTGCGGCTGCGGGGTGCTCGGGGTCGCAGGGACGACCTCGGTGGTGCCCCGGGAGTCTTGAGCGACGGCGGAACCCCACTTCTTGGGGTTGGTAGCGGCGAGGTTCGCCCACGAGCGGGGCTGCGGTGGTTGAGCGGGCGCCGGGGCAGGAGACGGCGCGGCAGCGACAGCGGGGGCAGGAGCCACGGGTGGAGGTGTGGGGGCAGCAGCAGCAGGGGCCGGGGCAGGTGAGGGCGTGGCGGGTTTCTCGACGGGCGGCGTCGGCGCGGTGGCGGGGGTGGCGGCGCGGTGGATGCCGTTTGGCTGGGGCTGGGGAGTCGCGGGGGCGGAGGGCGGGGCGCCTGGACCGGGGCGGGGGGCTCGGGGGTGACAGGTTTCGGGGGCTCGCAGGGATATCGGGGACGGGGGCCGGCTCCTCTTGGACAGGCGGAGGAGTGGGGACGCGTTCGACAACGGGCGGGGGCGGGGGAGTGGGCTCGCGGGGGACCTCGGGGACAGTCGCGGCGTGCTCGACGACAGAAATAGGCTCCGGGTCGGCAGCTTCGCTCGCGTCATCGCTCTCGACGGTCTCCTCCTTCAAGAAGCGGAAAATGTCGTTGAGCACAAAGTAGCCATTCGGTTGTTCGGCCAAGAAAAAGGTCTGCACGAATTTACGCCACGGATCGGCGTGATTTGACATTTCACCAATAACTTGGATGATGATTCCACCGTCTGCAGAGGATTGGGCGTCGACCGAGTGAATGAAGACCTTGCAGTCCTGGAAGCCAATTGCCGTTATCCGCTGATGTATTTCCTGCGAGAAAAAGAGAAAAGGTCATATAGATCCTGCACGCGCCACGCGTACATTTTTTTGGGACGAACCTGTTGACCAAGACATGCCTTGCCCTCATCGCCTTCAGTGCCATGGATGAAGGTTGATTTTTTGGTGTAAAATTGGTGCAAACGGTCAGGCTGCTTATTGAGGAAGGTGTAATACTGAGGAACGAATTGCCATCCAACTTCGGAAGGATTGACGGTAGCGGACGTGGTCATGCTGAACGGGGGACATTAGAGAAATCGCGAAAGGGAGAATAGACATACATGTTGTATTAATGAGAAAAAGAGACAGTGTCTATGGGAGATAATACAGCGGACAAGAACAGCGACTCGGGATGTGGGGGAGGACAAGTGTCTTTGACTTGGAAAAAAAACAGCGCCAAATTTCTGCTGACTTGGACGCGCGCGCTTCCGAAACCCATTGCATCTTACCAATTCGTTCAACAAGTCCTCGTATGCATTCCCGTTTGTTCTCCCAATTTCAAGGCATGATGATTTCAGTCATGTCAATGCGGGGAAAATAAGCGCCCGATTCTCGACATTCGCTATTCACTACCAATTCATACAGCTCGCCAACATCTTGCACCCAAATCATGCCTGGCAGCCCTTGGCTCAAGACTTGGACAAGGCTTGCGGCGCTAGCGCTGAGGTTGCCACCGTCGTTTTTTGTCGAGAAAAAAATACAATCTGTGGGCCATTTCCGAGAAGCGGGTACCATGTGAGAGGTGCATGTTGGTGGTCTTTGTAGCACTGGCAGAGCTCGAGTCCTGACGCCTCCGAGTCCGTGGTTGGGAGGCAATTTAAAAAAAAAAGCTTGTGCACAGGCTGCGCGTCACGTGGCCGTTAAGCGATCGACTCGGAATCGGATGTCCACAACTTCAAAGGTCGAGCAGAAGCTTCAAATATCTTATCATGGTCAGCGCTTGGAATAATTCGCTGTTAGAAAACACTTGATACCTAAGGCTGCGCCGGTGGGTTTAACGTTCAAGTTTCAAGTCAATTTATTAAAATGAATTAACGCCTCGCGCTGCAATACGTTTGGAAGCAACGCATCCACCGCCTGAGGAGCCCTGTCTGCCCACTTCTCCAATAATTCCGGGCCATGGGTTCGTAGAACCTCAGTCACCATTCTCGTGGTCTTGCTGGCGTCCTCCGCATTCGGCGCAGCAAACAGCAGCTGGAATATTCTGTGCATGGGGGTCCCATCGGAGGTGAGCTGCCGCAGAGCGCTGGAGATCTCATCCTGCTTCGCTTGGTCTCGCTCCGTGGCCTCTTGAAGCTGCAGCATCTGCGCATCCACGCTGGCTGCCTCCTCCTGAGCCTTTTGCAAATCTCCCGGGCCCCATTGACACAGGGCGGCAAGTTGTTTCAGCGATCGGACGCCGCGCGCGTTGCGGTGGGGCCTGGTGACGCGGGATCTGCCGCCGTATGGCTTGAGCGGGCTCGGGAGGAACGGCGACGTGAGCGGGGCGCCGCCAGAAGGCGATGCAGGAGGCGTCTCGGGGAGACTTCAAGGCGTAGGTAATTTCAGCTCCACTGGCAATGGAGACGGTGCTCGGACTGGGGTCTCGTCGATGAGTGGCTCGTTGTTGTCGCCCCAGAAAGTCGGCGATGCAGGCGCACTGCTCGGAGGGAGAGGGTCGTCACGGTCATCTTCGTCGTTTGATGAACTGGCTGATGCCTGCTGCACAGAAGAATGGGCTGCCATCTTTATTCGTTTAGCCACCGAAGGCGGGGGCACATAATCCGCGTCCGAGGCCCTGGGCTTTTGCCCGTTTTTCGATTGAAAGGGCATGGTCGTCGTATCCAAGTCGGGCCGAACTTGAAGTTCAAATTGCAAATTCATTGCAAAGACTCCTTTAGTCATACCACACCAAATTTCAGTTCACCCGGCGGTAGCGACCTGAATTCTCATCCCGCCCGTTCGTCTTGGCCATCTTCGCGCCAACGACTGATGAGTGACTTCCCAAACGGGACAGGCGGGAACTAACTTATGCATGAAATCTTCCGTTCAACTTGCCACAAGCAGATCAAACATGTTTTCCCACAGTTCGATGTGGGTTTGAGTCAATTCTTTTTACGTTCTTTGAATACACTGAACTAGACCACAACATAGTTTACTGGTTGTAGTTGTCGAGCGGCGCGTCGTGCTCGACCACCTTCCAGATCTCGTCAATCTTAGTCTTGGCTGCCTGTTCCACGGAGCCCGCCTTGAGCCACGCGAGCGTCTCTGAGATCTGGGAGTACGACCTGGCACCGAAGATCACGGCGTCGCCGTACTTGGGGTCGACGGCCGAGTCGAACGCTACCCAGCGATAGGCGAGCTCCGCCCTGCTGCACCCAGCCTCCTTGGCCGCCTCCTCCCACATCTCGAGCGCCGTGCAATAAGACGTCTTGTTGTAAAGCCCGTCGTACATTTGGCGCAACGGGTGGCCCCGCGCGAACCGGCCCTCCTCTGCGCCCTCACGCAGCTGCTGAGGGGTTTTCGTGAGCAGGCCGCCTGCGATGGGACTGTAGACGTAGAACGCGATGCCCAGTTTGCGCAGCGTAGGCACGATCTCGGTTTCTATCCTGCGAGCCAGGGCGCTGTAGTTGCCCTGGTAGACGGTGGGAAGTGGGTACCCCTTCTCTTTGCAAATGTCGTAGACTCGCTGCACGTCTGCGACCTTGAAGTTGCTGAGGCCGAAGCGCTCGAAGTAGCCCGCCTTGTACGCCTCGTTGATTCCCTTTAGCTGGTCCTCCAGCGCTATCGAGGCGTCAGGCCCGTGGATGTAGTACACGTCGACCTAAATTTGAACGTGTTAAAATCGCGTTCGATATCATGATCTACGTTCGCTCACGCTCTTTATCCCGAGGGCCTCAACCGACTCCTTAGCGTGCTGTGGGATGCCCTCGCTGGTGCTGGTACCAGGGCGAAAGCCGCCGGGCGTCTTGCTGTCAATGGTGAAACGCTTTCCGGCGCCAGTTTTTCCCATCCACTCCTCTGCGCCGGGATATATACGCCCCTAGTATAATTGCTCAGACTTTGTACCTCAGATCGAGAAGAAATTCGTGCTCACCGTATCAATTGTGTGGCAGCCGCCGGCCTCCAGCAGCTTGTACACCTTCTCGATGCTCTCCTCCTCGGGGAAGTACGGTCCCATGCCGGGACCAATCGCTGCGCCACCGAAGACGATCTTGACGGAGTTGTCACTAGCCATACTGTGTCAATGGTAGGAAAGTAGGAAACGAAACTGGGAGTTCGGAGGAGACGATTTGAGAGTGATGGTCGAGAACACACATAGAGCAGCTTTTATAGGTTTTCCGGGTCCATGTACGCGTCTTCTCAGTAATACCCGTCGGTATACCCGCAGGTCCCGTTTGTGTGGCCGTTCAACGTTTAACTGCGGGTTGCGGTTAATTTATCCGATATCCGAGAGCCATAATGATCGTAATACGGAGATAGGGGTCAAGTGAGGAAGGATACACAGCCACTGATCCCCAAAAGGATGTGCAGAGGCCAACAAGAGGCCAAGCAGCGGCGCGTCCTGCCATATCGCATACTTCTTCCTCTGTTTCCCACCGCGCATTTCGCCTTTCAATTGGTTTCACATGACCGTTGAGTGGAAGGTCTTCAGACTTCACTTGATCGACTACAAACTTGACGAAGATGCTTCGCCCAAATCTCTTATGGTCGTCAGCGCTCGGTGTCCACGCCGGCTTGGTCGCCGAGAAGCTCGAGCAACCAAAGATCCCAACCATACTACAGGCACGAATGGGTAAAACCACGTCCTCGTCTGCACGCGTTTCAAATCCATGCCTTGGGCGAGGGGCCGTCTGCTGACTTCGCTCTTCAAGTTCAACCGAAAGATTGCCTGCGGGTCAGCTGAAGATAGCATATATCCACTGCTTTCTATCATCTCGAAGGAAAAATAGCCCCCACAAGACCTACTGTATTATGCACATTACCGAGTTAGGAATGGCGGAGGGCCACTGGACTCTGGTGGCACCACTCCGGCTTGATTAGACCTCTCAAAACACATCTGCTGAAGATCCGGCACATCCACCTTTCCTATGTTACTTCCACGCCCTTCGCTAAGACCTCATCCACACCCGAGCTGGGATAGTACTGGGTCGCCGTGCAATTGGCTGAAACTGCCTCCGAACAGGCCCAATCCAGCGGCCAGCCAATATCTATTTCTGGTACTTGTTGGTCGACTGTCCCATTCGTCCACGTCGTCACTTCTTGGTCCGAAGAAAGCAAGTATAGCACCAAATCGGCGAAATGGACGGAGGTCACTTGGAGTTTTCTTTGGTTTTGCAATCGTCGCATTCGGCGACCATCTATTCGACTCCGGCGCGGCCCGCACGGCTAAGTATTTAACCACGGTTCAAGTCACGCTTGGATTCTGTATACTGCCTATCACGTATCTCAAATCGCAGCATTATCACCGCAAAGACCGTTCTGTGACTCAAGTTGCGTTGCTTGGACTCTGGGATGGAATGGAAATGCGAAACTTCTCACTGGGGTACTCTGCCACATCATCTGGTCAATAACCGGTTGTGGATTTTCCGATTGCCTGGCCCGCCTGGGAGAAAATAACGGGCATATGACGGAGGGATATGATGGTTGTACTCTTTCATACCGACTGCACACACATGTGCGCACCATGAAACACCACAGCGGTCCGTCGTGCATAGTCACGGTGCTGTCTGGATTTTCCTTGACGCGCGAATCGCGACCTATAAAACGAGGCGACTTGCATCCCCCTTTTCCAACGCGGATCTACATAAATTCCAATGTGTTCATTCGTGAAACTCTTTGAACTGCTCTTGCTCGCCCAGTTCGTCTTTTCCGCCCCGACAGATGTCGAGGAGAGAGCTACCATCGACACCAGCAGCCACTGCGGTACACCAGACTTTCTCTCATTCTTTCTGCGCTCCTGAAGCCAATGTTTTTTTTCAGGTCTATTTGACTCCGTGACCGCTGGCTCTTACTCTCTTCTGCTCGACCAGTGGGGTGCGGCGGGCGCGACCTCAGGCTCCGACTGCGCCAATCTCGTATCTTTGAGCGGCACCACTCTCGCGTGGAAGACGACTTGGACCTGGACAGGTAATTGTCCACCTTTACTTTACCTTCAAATTTTTCAAATCATGGTCGTAGGAGGTACTGGCGTCAAGAGCTTTACCGATATTAACGTCAACAGCGGTCTCAATCAACAACTTGGAGCCATCTCCACTATGCCGGTATACACAATTTCCTTTTTCTTTTGCGTGTAGCATTGACCTGTCCACAGTCTACATGGACATGGTCGTACAGCACCTCATCCGTCGTGGCAGACGTCGCGTACGACCTCTTCACCTCCAACAGCGCCGGCGGCGCCGCTGTAAATGAGATCATGATTTGGCTAGCGGCCTTCGGCGGTGCCGGTCCTATTTCCGCCGAGTTCAATTCCGCTGGACAGGCAGTGTTTGTTTTGTTTTTCTCTTTCATCTTACTTGAATTTACAAATTTGCTGGATTTAGGCCCATCGAGAGCAACCTCTCCCTCGCCGGCCACACGTGGAACCTGTACTTCGGAAGCAACGGTGCAAACAATGTTTATTCGTTCCTCCCCACGAGCGGAACAATTACGTCGTTCAGCGGAGATATTAACTTATTCTTTAAAGTGAGTTGAAACCTCGTTTCTTGATTTATCCTGATACTAACGGAACAACAACTTCTAGTATTTGACTGCCAATCAGGGGGTTAGCACGTCGCAATTCCTTACTACTGCCCAAGGAGGAACCGAGGCAACGAGTGGGTCGGCCACTTTCACGACGTACGCCTTTTGTTCTAGATTTGACGCCCTTGATTTAATTTTCTCTCTTTTAGCTCGGCATTCAGTCTCGTCATTAATTGAAACAGAGGCTGGAATATGGATCTGTTTCCAAACATACCAGCCAGAATCAAACTGAATTGATCAAAAATCCATTGAACCTTGGTTGAATTCTGACTTTGATTCTGATCTTGCGAGACAAATAAAAGCTCTCTCGAACATATGTCAGTTTCCCAGAGGTCCCGTCTCGGATCTGTTCTGGCAAATAAGGTACCGTGCAGGAGTGTAATCCCGGCTGGTCGGGACCGAGTAATTTCCAACCAATCGAATCCCTAGCACACAAGAATAACGAGCAAAAAAAGGTTCCTTGGGAGGAATCCCGAGTGGATTCTAGAGTCGACTATTACAGGAGCATTCTAATTTATTCGAAAAAAAATCTCATGATCATTGAACAACCTTTCTGAGTCAGGGGCCGTCTAGCAACTAGTTGCTCTGGCGTTCCTGGGCAGGGTCGATAACTCAGTACCAAGACGAGGCCTCTGCAACCTGGTAGGCGCTGCCAACCGAGCTGGGGGAGGAGTTCTGGTTCCAGTTGCTGGAAGGCACGTAGTAGCTCGATCCAATGTCGGAGCCACTGAAACCGTAGTCGTTGCTGCTGAGCGACCCATCGGAGTTGTAGAAGTCGCCATAGTAAGACACGATTTTGCTGTCGTAGCCGGCCTAAACAGCAAAAATCATTAGTCTGATGCTCGAGGATGTGGAGGGTTTCCACGAACGTGGCGGCCAGAAGAGCGGCGGAGGTCGCTGCTGAAACCGCCAAGACTGGCGTAGTACTGCTGGAAGACAATGGTCTGGGTCTCCACTTCGCAGATTTGCTCGGTGATGATCCTGAAAAAATAGATGAGATGAGGCTTTCGACGAGGAAATAGTCGACAAACTTCTTTGCCATCTCCTGGAGGACGGCCAGGCGCTGCTGGATGATGGTGACCTGCTCCGAGTGGCAGACAATGTCGCTGCTTTGGTCGACCACAACCTGGTTCCAGTTGTGGTGGGCGAAGTCGTCAGAGCCATAGAAGTTGTCGAATCCGCTCAAGGACGAGTATCCGCCCCAGTTATCGAAGGACTGGTATCGAGCAGCTGTAGAATATTAGTTGGTCGCTCAGATAGAAGGGAAAGACTCATACTGAGAGCATTGTTGGAGGTGGGGGCCGACATCACGCCAGTGACAAGTGCGGCAGCAACGAAGAGAGCAGAGAATTTAGCGAACATTGTGATTGTGATTGTGTGTTGTAAACTACCAAGCTGAGTGAGTCAAGATATCGTCGAAAGACTGGCCGTGGACCATTACCTGCGTCAAGAAGGTAGGGTCGACTGGAAGAATTCAAGCGAGAGGCGAAAAGATTGTGGGCGGCCTGGCCAAGCTAGGGTGAGAAGAGAGAACGAAAGAGAACGAACGAATGGTTTGTTCCAGACCTCACGCCCCTCTTTTATACGTATGTCGCCTATCACTCACCGATAGCCATTTCATTTGCGATCACCAGGTTTGACTCGGTCGCAACTCGCAGTGACTGACGTTTGAGCGCGAGCGCGCCGCGTCGGTCAAGAATTCCACAGCATCCATCTGTCGATATGCCAGAAAAATTTACCATCAGGCAGTTCACGACACAGGCATCGGATGTCTTGGCTGGCGTCAAGCGTGTGGATGGGCGATAAAGTGTTTCGATAATCATCTGAGATTCCTTTCGCACACAGACCATCTGTTCTGACTGCACTTGAGATGGCGCTGCACGCTTCGGCGCGACTATGGGTCCGAAATCTTGACATGTGTCGTTCAGGTTGCTTGACTTGATGGAAAGTTGCTCGTGATGGAGGGATTTTACGAAGGCATAGACTGGGGGAGCTAGAGAGGCAAGCACCAGAACTTCGGTTCTACTGGCTCAAACCAAAGTTGAAGGGCATATCACAGAGTGCGTGGTTATTGACTCAACTGCAGCGCCAGCGCCGCATCATGGCCACCGACGCGCCGCAGCAGCTTGACAGCAGTGGTGAGGATTTGCTTCAAGGACCATTGTTTCGGATTGACAGAGATAAAGATCACCGAATCGCCCATGGTGGAAATGATTGAAAATGGCGCAAGGCAATTTTGATGAGGGAGCATAGCAATAACAAATATTGAACGCCGAATGACGGTTAAGGGAATATTGATGGACTGATGGCATTTCAAAATTACAGTACTCTGAACCTCTCATACCCAAAGTGTTTGAGTGGAGGAATCAAATACATAAAATGATGCCTTCCTCAGGGAAACGTTCATATTTATCAAACAAAAGTTGTATTCCTTTGGGTCATTCCCGTTCAAATCACAAGAATATCGTACAATGAATATTTTTTGGTGCTTTTCTTCGAATTTATTTCCCTTAAACTCTTCAATTTCGCTCGATATATATGCATGAAAAGCCTGACAGCTTAGCACTCAGGCAGCCCGCCTATAAAGAGCAGTGAGAACATGAATGTGAACTCTTTGCCTGTACTCACCTGGGCACGGGAGAGCAACAAGCGTATCGGAGACAAAGCATTCGACCGTGCCACTGGCGAGAGTGACCGTAGTCCTGTCCCAGACGCTTCAAGGAACCGTTAAAATCCGCGATATAGACGATAGCCAAACGTGAACATACGTCGAACCGCTGACGCTTGTGCCGATCGAGAAGCAAGAGAACGTGGGCTCCTAGCATTATTTAATGAATTTTTGCAGCGAAACACAAAAACCATACATCGCCGGTGAAGAACTCGCCGAAAATGGTCGCAGAAGTGCTGGGAGACTTCCTGCAGCGAGCACCGTTCGCGACGATCTTGCATTTCTCAGACCTCTTTTCAAGCGTGTTGACAGGGCTCGTGGCTGGCACTGCGAAAGCAGCAATGACGGAAAGAGCCAGAGTGATGAGAGTGGTCGAGATGAACTTCATTGCGGGGAAAGAGAACTGTGAAGTTGCTGGGCAAGAATGGGCCATACGCCAGGGCTTTATATCGTTCAGATACGGCATGCTAGACAAATTTTGCGAATACACCAGAGTCCCTATATATGATATGAATCTAGGGAGGTAGGAGTTGGGCCAACGATTTGGAGGATCTTTATCACAAGACCTAGATAAAACCGTTGTTGAATGCACTAAGTGCTAAAGACGGTCGAATTGCTACCTCTAAGAGCCAAGTCCTTGAATGATTATTACCAGCTTGCGCGTTTCAAGTCACATGGAGCTGGACGCTGCTACGGGATTTTTATCAAGTAGATTTTATATGGCGTTCATGAACTGAAAGAACATACTTGTGTTAGTTTAAATAGCTTGTTATAGGATTCCTCTCACCAAGATTGGCGCTCATAACACCTAAATGAATATATTGTGGAGCTCTTGCGTCTCCGTTGCAGTCCTTGACATGCGTGTGGCCGCGGCCGTTCAGGGGGGTTCAATGAGTCCGATTTCAGAATGCAATATGGCCAGGAGCGGGTCCAGGACTTCGAATCGTACGAAAGACTGGTAATAGCGAGACGAGGTGCTGCCAGGACGTGCTGGAGGCCTGGTATGAGGACAGGTCCAGAAACGGGGTACGTGGTTCGACCATCGCACAAGTCCTGAGCGGCAAGTCCCAGCGCATTGTAGCACATCAGAGGAGCAGATCGAACTTGAGTGGAGAACCAAGTCTAATCGGTGCTGCGCTTTCATTTCTGCAAATTCCAAGGCAACCCAGATGATCTAACCGACTCGGAAATGTCCATGGTTGAGCCAAGACTAGAGATGAAGAATGAAAGAGCTCGTAGAATATTGGACACGTTGTAGAATTATAGACCAAGGCGTCCCCTTCACAAGACATGATTAGTGTCTGGAGATTGTCGAGTTCGCATTGCTGCCACTGACAGGTAAAACGCGGAACAATCAAGACGATAAGTATTGAGATCCCAAGTATAGTTGATCGGTGCTAGCGGACTTGTATTGGAAGGTAATCAAGAAGAAGACTGTAAAGCCTTCAACAAAAGCCCAGAAAAATTCGTACCGAATTTTTCGACTTGAGTCTCCGCGAAAGGTCGGGCGAAGGCGTGATATCAGCAACGTGACACCGATTGAGGCTGACACGTCACGTCGCCAGCTCATCTTTCGCGTCCCACCAAGTTCTCTGCCGGCGGGGCTCGTAAAAGGACAGGTATACGTGTTCATTTCATCCCTTCAGTCAGTAAATTCCCTTGAATATCCTGAACTTGAATTTACCCGTTACCTTTCGCACAGATATGGAACAACAAGCGAAAGCACCTCCAGACCTGAGAAAGGTCGCCATGTTCCTCCGCAGCGGGAAAGCAGGCATCAAAGTCAGAGTTGGTGCATTGAATGGCAAACGATTCGATTATTTCAAGGGTGCGCTGCTCGAGGATGGTCTTGGATCCCGCCTTTATTCTGACGTCACACGTAGGCAAATCTGCAATCAAGGCGTTGCTCTCGCCGGCGTACGCAAAGCAGAAGGGTCTCCAGAAGATAACCACCGAGGCTGAGGCAATGACCGTTCTCGCTGCTGTCAATGCCTTTGCATTCTTCCTACGCGTGCAGCGGGGCGCACCATCTGGCAGCTCGTCATCATCTCCGAAAATCTTGCAGGTCATCCCCGAGCAAAAGTTTGTCCCGGAAGAATATTATGTGTGGTTCTTCGAGGGCTCGCAGTGGACGACGTATGCCGGAGCCATCCTGATGGTTGGCGTGATGCTCGCCGGTGTCATGTTCCCCTTGTGGCCACCCATCATGCGGCTGGGCGTGTACTATTTGAGCATGGGCATGCTAGGGCTTATTGGGCTGTTTTTCGCCATTGCCATCGTGCGGCTCATATTCTATATCATCACCCTCGTCGTCGCCAGCCCTGGAATATGGATTTTCCCGAAACTATTCGCGGATGTCGGCTTTGTACGCGTTTCCTTCGAGTCCCTTTTTCCGTGTCCTAAATCTGCTTTCCCCAGGTCGAGTCCTTTATTCCGCTTTACGAATGGGATCTCCCCAAGAAAAAGTCGAAGAAAAAGAAGCGGGCCGCGGTGGAAGCCAATGGGGGAGGAGCAACCATCGAAGAGGTGGACGACTCGGGCACTTCTCGCCCGCAGAGTCGAGCAGCGCGGGTGGAGGAGGTGGAGGACGAGGACGCATAGATCGTCTTTCTGTCACTTTTGAAACATACTTATTTTACACCTTTCTTAGCATCGCCAACGGCGTGAGTACATATTATACAGACATGGGCTATGTAATGTTGTGGGCGATCTGTACAGACGAGGGCACTTGTGCGAAGAACGATGTAGCACTGAAATACCGGGAATTCCCATGGTCTGACAGGCTACGTCGCAAGCTCATCTTTCGCGTCTTTGCTTGCGGGCTTGTTAAGAGGAAAGGTTCTTTCTTGAAGTCGGTTCGATATTCTGAATCTAGCCGTTACTTTTTCGCACAGATATGGAACAACAAGCAAAAGCGTCCCCAGACCTCAGAAAGATTGCCGTATTTCTCCGCAGCAGGAAAACAGGAATTCAAGTTAGAGTTGGTGCACTGAGCGGCAAACGATACGATTATTTCAAGGGTGCTTCACTTCAGTCGAAGTTAGTCTCAGATTTCCGCTTTTGTTCTTACATTGCACGCAGGCGAATCTGCAATTAAAGCGCTCCTCTCGCCGGCCTACGCGAAGCAGAAGGGGCTACAGAAGATTACCACCGAAGCCGAGGCGGTGGCCGTTCTCGCTGCTGTCAACGCCTTTGCATTCTTCCTGCGTGTGCAGACTTCGTCAACATCTCCGAAAATCCTACGGCTCATTCCCGATCAGAAGTTTGTTGCGGACGAACATTATGTGTGGATTTTTGAGCGCTCCGAGTCGCAGTGGACGATGTACACCGGCGCCATCCTGCTGCTCGCTGCTGTCATTTTCCTGTGGTGGTCGGCCATGGTGCAGCTGGGCCGCCTGCGCGCGTCCTACTTGAGTATGGGCATACTAGGGGTTTGGGGGCTGTTTTTCGCCGTCGTAATCGTGCGGCTCATATTCTATCTCATCACCCTCGTCGTCGCCAGGCCGGGAATATGGATCTTTCCAAACCTATTCACGAATGTCGGCTTTGTGCGTGCTTCCTTCCAGTCCTGTTTGCCATCTCCCGAATCCACTTCTGTCAGGTCGACTCATTTATTCCGTTGTACGGGTGAAAAGGGAAGGCCGCGGTGGAGGCGAATGGTGCCAGTGCCCGCCGTCCATCCCTTCGTCAGCCCCGCCGAACTCACTTACCCGCTACCGTCGTCTACGACCATGGTGCGCGGATCACCACCAACAACCTTCAAGCCCACCTATGCGCCTGCACCACCGGGGGACCATCGAAGAGCTGGACGACTGGGACCCTTCTCGCTCGCCGAGCAACCCAGGCGTCAGAGGTGAAGGGCGAGGACGCATAGCAGATCGTCTTTTTGTCCCCCTCGCACATGCTAATTTTACACCCTTCGTGGCGCGCTAACGGCGTAAGTACAGAATGGGCTATTTAATCCTGTGGGCAGCAGACAGATCTGTACATGAGCGCGACGCAGAGAACATTTGGAATAAAAAATCGCCTCACGCAATAACGCGGCGGAACACAGTAGCGCAGAGAAAGAAGAGCGTTAAAACGCGACCCACGTGACCTTCGGCATCTTAGCCAAACCCCCCTAACTAGAGCTTTCGCCGTTAACCGATTCTCTCTCTCTCCGTTCCAATGGCCGTTCCCCTCACCCACGTTAACCTTAATATCCCACCAGCTCTGGTACAAAATGGAATCATCTCCGTCGCTGGCATACGTACTCCCCCCGCGGCCGCCAACCCCCCGACTCCCGTCGACGTGAAGAACGCAGTGAAACTTAAAGCCCAGGTCGTCCGTGAGCTAGGTCAGCTGTTGAAATGGCTAGGACGAAACAGGTTACTCAACCTTCTTCTAGTTCTTGGGAGTGCTGTGCCCGACGCTGTAATCGAAGCCGTTGCAAACTATGAAAGTGACATTGTCTTGGCACGGCAAATCGCTCTTGCTCCCGCGCTTGGTCTGGCTGCAGCCGCCGCTCCCCCAGCACCAACAGGTCCATGCTCTGTAATTCTTGTGTGCCCTAGCTCATCGTCTCCCAGGCCCAATGGCCGGAGTGGCATTGATCCTCAACGCCATCACTGCTTTAAACCAGACCGTCACCGCTTCAAACCACTCCATCAACCTCATCAACCTGAGGCTCGCTGATATTCAGCGCGAAATCGCGATTGTAAGCTTCCATCTATTTGGTATTCAAGTGAACTGACTTGTGTCCACTTAGAACGGTAACATCGCCAAGGGCGGTGGGCTGACTATTCCGTACTCTGAAGTTCTATTCCTGGACGGTTCTAGACCTACAGTCCCAGTTGTGAGTACTACTCTATATCCAACCACTTCCATTTATTTCATTCTCAGCCTGCCGTGCCTGCTCAAGGTGGCCAGCCCGCCCAGCGTGGTCGTCCCGCCCTGACTCTCATCAACAACATCAACACCCTCCGGAATCTATCGGGTGCAGAGACCACGCACTATCTTCTGGGCTACGGAATTGCGCCAATCCCCGACCTTGGGGGTGCACGTCTGGATCTGGTTGCACAATGCATTGGTTGTTTCGTCGACGTTTGATTTGTCTCGATACTCTCGTAGGTCATCGAGTTGGGAGCTGAGCAATCCTTTTGCAGAGTAGAGTTCAAGTTTGGTACAGACCGACTACATACATACAAGTACGACTTGAAAATATGCCACGTTATTAATTAAATACAGTATGTAGCGAGTTACCCAGTACGCTTACTTTAGCACGATGTAAGGGTAGTCTACCCATGTATGTACACACCTCGGGCCTTGGCGCAAAGCCAATTGCAAAAGCGAGAGTTCCGACTTGTCGAGGAGTCCGAAGATATTAGTTCCGTCCCGTGTCATCTCAAATTCTCGATCCGTATTTCGCACACGGGTTCGTGTAAAGTGTAGTGAATGGAAAGGTACTCACAACTCTTTGATATCGAACGCTGTGTTCTCGTTGCGTACCGCGTCGGCGGTACAGCACCGGAGGTGGCGAATTCTGGTCCCACAGCCCAACATCCTGAATACCGTGCATTTCAAAGAAGACCAGGGGCGTAACACCTAGCAGTAACGCGCCGGCGAGGAGCCCAACGTCTGGGCTGTATATGCATCCAGTCAAAGTGTGCAAAGAGCGTTTGCGACTTCTATATATTCGACTTCATACAGGCAACAATAAAGCTCCACGGTTGATTGAAATGATGCGTTCAAGGTCCAGAATTCACAAGAGGCGCTGTTAACTGCATGCATGTTGGGCCGGACCCCGTACACGAAGTGTTTGCAACGGAACTTGTGTAGCATGGCGCTTCCGCTGCGCTCCAGCACAATCGGGACGTGATAGCAATCCAGTTGGGAGTCGTCGCCGGTAAATGATAAGAACAGATGGCTGTGGAGGGCGAGACTCCAGTCTCCAGAGTTGCGACCCCTGGGCAAAAAGCAAATTTTGGAGAAATGTTGTTTCATGGAGGAGATCTGGAATGAGGAATGCGCGGACGCTGGTCATGTGGGCCTGCGAGGTTTTGCGCATCGTAGCAGGCGCGTAAACGGTAAGGGTGGAAGGGAACCGGGGTGGCTGTGCAATGTGCCTTTCTGCCACAACCTTCATGATCAAGCTTCAAGACCATATTTCGAACTTATCACATTCGCCTGAAGGTCTCTTTAGGTATCCTGGCTCCCGGCCGTGCATAGGCCTGCGGCATCAATTCACACTTCTCTGCAACCCAAAGTGTTTACCGAAGTCGACCTGGTTTCTAGCAAGTTTCATAAACTGGGGCGTCAGTGACCCTATTGCACCTGGTCCCAAGCAATCAGACCATTCCCGTCTTGTGGAAAAACCACTCAGTGGATATGTCTTTGTGGTGGGTGTGGACTAGCGCCACTTGTTCCCCCTCCGCGTCGCGTTATACGTTTGGCTCTACCTAGAGCTGGCTTCCAATTCTACACACTCCCGGGGAGCCCAGTGAGAAATCCCGATTCTTTGTCGAGTTCGATATCAAGAATCTCTTGCTTCTCTTGCGCCGCAGTAAAAAGAGAAGACCAGAATCTCAACTCGGTCCCGACTGCGCTCTTTCCTCGGAATCGTTTCAATTTTGTGCTATTCATACCGTTAGAGCCGACGTCAATCCACTCTTCGAACCCCTCTTTCACCATGGATCGACTTCTATCAATAAATCTGATCTCAACGGCACACGCTGGACCAACATGCGCCCTCATGCATAATAGAAATGATTCGACGCTCATTGGTTGCCAACTTGCCCCTCTTCGCTCCACAAAAGCATCGAACGGGATCGAATATGTTTCCTCCTCTTGTGGGCCAATAATTTGCCCCTCATGGCGCTCCACAATGTCCGCGATGAGCGCCGTCGAAAAAGTATCTTCCTCACGACGATCGACTCCTATCAATAAATTTGATCTCCATGACGCACTCTGGACCAACATGCGCCCATACACACGCAAAACGTCGTGCTCTGGTATTCAATCCGCAATCATAGTGAACTTGTGACTTGTGTCGTAGCCCAGCCCACAGCTCTCCGCCCTGAAGAACCTTTGCAACCGTTCTCCCGACGCACTGGATTCACAAAGAAACTGACCCGCGTAAATCTCTCTGCGACGCATTGAAGACAAACAGACGTCCCCTCGGTCGCCATCTGCTTTACCTTGAAATAATTCAACATTCATTGGTTGCTCCTCTTTCGCTCCACAAAAGCATCGAACGGGATCGAATATGTTTCCTCCTCCTGTGGGCCAATAAGTTGCCCCTCATGGTACTCCACAATGTCCGCGATGAGCGCTGTCGAAAAACGTATAAGAGTCCTGGTCCAAAGCCCAATTTTTCCAGCATCCACCAGAGCTACTCAATTACTCACCTCTCCTCCCCGTCCACCACTCCATCTCAAAAATGAAGTTCACATCCTCTTTCGCTGCCCTTTCTCTCGGCCTTTTCGCCGCTGTCAGAGCTGCGCCATCTCGCCCCGACACTGCAGAACTGGCTGCTCGGTCTACCGTCCCCAACGCTGCCGTCGTTCCTCTCACCCTCTCCGCGGTCTTCGACACGCTCGACGAGGTTATCGTCGGGCTTACGCCTACCCTCGGTACATATAGCACTTTCAATAATTCCCAGACAACAAGTTCTGACCACTTTTGTAGACGCGCTTGTAGCTGCAGCGGGTCCGGAGGGCCAACTCCCGAGCGCGAGCGTCGTACCCCTCATTCAGCAGCTCACAGTTGCGCTGAACACCGCGAGTGCTCAGCTCGCCGCTAACCCTCCCGGCGACATGACCGTCACCGACGAGGTCCTCGCGCAACTCATCCAGAACGTTCTCGATGTGAGCTGTCTTGCATTTCTTCATCGTCACACTTACAAATTCTGCACTAGGACCTTAACACTGCTCTCAACACCCTCGTCCCCAAGCTCGGCCTCGATGGGTTGCTCACCCCCTTGGATGCTGCCGTCGCTGGTCTGCTCACTAGTCTGAACGCTTCCCTCGTGCCCGGCCTCCTTGCGGCCCTCCAGCCACTGTGAGCATTCTTCTTCTCTTCTCGCATAAATTCTCATCTTTTCTTAGCTTGGTTGGTCTCGGCGGAGTTGTTGGCGGGCTGTTGGCCGGGCTCAATCTCTCGGGTCTCTAAATTATTATGCCGCTATACATGCTTGCTTCGATCTCTTTTATCTCCTTTACCACTATTTATGATGAATTCTACTTTCTGGATCATACCCACATCACTTGAGCTGAGTGCTAAGCGCTGAGCGCTGAGCTTTCGAGTGGCAGCTTCAACGCAACTTTTTTTGGGCAGCTTTTGAAATTTGGGCGGGTGTGATGCGGAAAGTTGTCACATAATACGCTTGGTTCGTCTTTGCCACTTGTCTTGGCGCTCGGGCCACCGCCCTACGCACTTTCCTTGGAGTACCGAAGCTGGCCTCGGGCACGGTCAATGTCAAAGGACGATCTGTAACATCCAAAAACATCTTATTCTTGGTCGATTCATCCCTCACGGATAAATTAGACACGTTCGGGGAGCTACAAGGGAGCTATCAATATCAACTCTCCTCTGGCTCGCGTGGATTGCAGCGCTAGCGTTAACAACCATCATACTATCGCTGTGCAAGTTCGGAGGAGATATCTTCCATTGAATGGATCTGCGCACCGGATCCAACATCTACACCAAAAAAGAATGCAAAGCTTCTCCACCGCCGCTCTGGATGCTTATTTCTGGATTTTGCACTTCCCTTGATTTGAGAGTCATCGGCACAGTACAACGTCCGGTTTGCTGCCAGCTCCGACTCTTGCAAGCTTGTGAACCCTGGGTAAATCTTGTGCGCGGATCATACTGTCAACGATGACGGGCGGTGAGCGGCAATTTGAATACTGATACGCTCGAGCCACACAAGACTGGGAGACGCAATGTTCCATTTCCATCTTTTTCACTGGAGCTGACAACATTCGCATGGACACCTCGCACTATGTCCGGGTTTCTACGTTCTACCGTCCCAACCGGCGGCGTTCACATAAAATCGTCAGGCAGTGGACCTTACCTCGTCTCAAACCCGAATTATGGCGACACCCTCCTCCGTGGTCTCATTACTCGGAATGATAACGATCGGTTTCTCAAGGACCTATGCCATCAAGAGTCCTACCCCAGACCACTTGCATCACGGCTATTGCTGTTCCCTTCTTGACTAGCCACAACTCTTCTTGAATCAAGGATCGGCTATTACATTGTCTGTCCGCAGCTTTCCGCCAACTTGCCCATAACTTTTCTCAAGTCTTGTTGCTTGATTTCTGATTCGGTCGGTCCAACACCAGGCCCGCCTCCCGCCACAACTCGCGCCCGCAAAAATATCTCTAGAGATTGCCAAGTGGCAGTTGGTCAATACATCCCGGGTTTTCGGTCCCTGTTAGGGGACGCCAATTGAAAAGTCGGAACACCGCAGCCCTGCACATACCGTGGAACGGAAGTACAAACCATGCAGTATAAACCGGCTCCAGTAAAGCTGACGCCGTGCCACAAGAGTCATAATTAAGAATGTTTTTAGACATTTTGCACGGCGATCCACGGAGGCATTCGCTTGGTGAACCGTTACCAAGCTGAGGCGGGCCTGTCCTTTAGGACCTATAGCCTATAGCTATAGAAACAAGATACCCGCGAACTATCGCTCACGCGGATGCTGAACACTTGGCGCGATACGACCCTGCGGATTTTATCACTCGACCACATCTCCCACATCTTCCGGTTCAAGTAAAATACGGGTAGTCGCACTTCATTCCAAGGATAATTAATACCAGTTCTCATCTCACGATACACGAGTTTCATTTCAATTTCATTTGCTTTCCTCCCGTTCGTCTATATACCGGTACATCCTACATCTTGACAAAAAATCCCAGCGGCATGTAAGTATGTATATTTTGTGTAATAAAATGTGTCGTTGTTGTCATGATTGGGTGCGAGTGGGGCGAGTATGGTGTACACAGAGCGAGCGAGGGGACGGTGACAGGAGAGTGGCGATTGGGAACGAACGACGACAACGACGACCGACGGTGAGTGCATTGCCAGATGCGCTTGGCTTTCCGCGGAGAGATCAACGGAAGCGAGGAGGAACAGGACAACGGAAGAAGATGATGGATGGGGGATGCCATATGTATTGGCAACGGCGGAGGCGGGCAAATAAATTATCGTCGCGCTAAAAAAGAAGAGCGAAAGTGATAAAAATATGCGCAGTCAGCTTTGCGGATTTATTTAATGATAGATGAATAGAAATGACGCACGCATCAACCTCTCCCAACACATCCACAAGACTCGCGTCATACCATCACACATAACTATGCTGTGATGGGCGGGGGGTTGAAGGACATGATCTGTTTCACAACTTTAGATCTGAGGAATACACTTGACATGGAGATTCGCACCTCCTCGTAGAGTAGCTCCTTCAGCTGCTCACGGCTGATATCGTCCTTGTGCACTATCCGCGTAACGTTAGAAAACTGTGATGGGGTAACTAATTTAAGGACTCACAGTCGAACTCGAAGAACTCCGGGTCGAGCGGCGGCGCGACAGGCTCATCGTCCGGGTCGTGCTGCAACGAGGCAAAATCGTTAGTACACTAGAAAGTAGCGAGCCGAAAGAGACGCACGTATGCTTCAAGATAAGGGTGTGCCAGTGCGTCTTCGCACGTTATGCGTTTCTTGGGGTCGAAGGTCTGTATTGTCCGCGGGTCAGCACTGCCACGTGCATATACAGCCAGAGGGTACTAACGAGGGTCTTCGTGAGGAAGTCGATCGCTAGCGGGTTTGCGTTGGGGAAGAGCTGGGCAAATGGACGCCGTTTCCGGAAGGGCAGGGCACGGATGTAGTCGCGCGAGCGGCGGGTCGTGATGGCGTAAAACTCATCGAGCGTCGGTGTGCCGAGCACGTCAAGAATGAGCGTCAGCTGATGGTGGTAGTCGCGTCCCGGGAAGAGCGGCTTGCCGGACAGCATCTCCGCGAGAATGCAGCCCACAGACCACACATCGATGGCCTGAATTTTGTTTAATGAAAAGACAATAAGAGAGAGAACAATAGCAGACGGACTTTTGTGTACTGCTTGAAGGTAAGCATGATTTCAGGCGCACGGTACCACCGTGTAGCCACGTATTCGGTCATGAAGCCCGTCTCGGTCCCAGATGGCTCGGCGGTCTTGACTGACCGTGCGAGCCCAAAGTCGCAGACCTTGAGATCGCAGTTTGCATTCAGGAGCAGATTGGAGGGCTTGAGGTCGCGATGGATCACATCGGCGGAATGGAGGGCTTTGAGGGCGCGCAGGGTCTGGTAGATAAAGTACTGTGCGTGGTCGTCGGACAGATCTTGGGTGCGAATAACACGGTGCATGTCCGTTTCCATCAGCTCTTGAATCACTGCATGCGGGTGAGCCTTGGCACGATAAAAAACTACCGACTCGACGCACGGTAGACCTCCTTGAAGGCATCTAACGAGGGAGGCTTGATGATGTCGAGAATGGATATAATCTTTCAAAAAAAAGGGAAAAAAATTTAATTCAAGTACGTCGACAATGTCCGAGACGCACATTTTCGCTGACACCAGCCTCGGAGAGGAATTTGAGGAGCTTGAGCTCACGGAGAGTGCGGAGGCAGAACATAGAGTGCTCGAAGGGCGCGATCTTCTTGATCGCGACCTTGCGGCCACTAGGCCGATGGACGGCGGAGCAGACGATGCCATATGCGCCCTCACCGACGACGTCGAGGACCTGGTATTGGGTACCGACGTTGAATCGCACCTTCCTAGGCGCTGGGGCAGCTGCGGCGGCGGCGGGCTTCTTGGTTTGGGTAGAGTCAGGCATGAGGGGAGGAGACAAACGAACAGAAGGCAGACAAGATCAAGTATATGTAAGGAACGCGCCTGTTTTGGAACAACAAAACGCGTGTACAGAATATTGCTTGTAACCTAGTGCTTGCCATGGCGATCTCCGCTCCCTTGGGTCTCCAATCAAACCAATGTGATCCTGCCTTGATTGAAACAACGTCAGTGCAAATCTGACGTGTGTTTCACATTGTAGGACACAGATCCCAGTATTCCAATCCTCAGCAAGGTTGCTGATGCAACAGCAAAATTGGATCATTACAGACACTACCGACGTCGAGAGATCGGCGACATAATCCACCTGTTGTTTCAATTCGGGACCGCACAGGCAATCCTCCACCTCCTCCTCCAGATCATTAGCTATGCAATATTGCCTCGTATGTACGCGTGAGTTCGGCCGACGAGCACGCAGAGAAAAGATATATCAGAGCGAGTGAATCAGAATATCAGAACACGGAACGAGCGCGGTGATGGACATTTAGGGACAGAAATCAGGGCGGGAGCGCTTTTAGTAGACATCGAGGGCGGACTCCGTTTTGTCTTGAGTCCATTCAGTCATAGAAGGTAATTTGCCACCAACCTTAAAATTCTTCAAACGATTCGACAATCAAGGAACAAGGGTTGGTTAAAATTAAGCCAAGGATCCAATTCTGTCCTGAAAATTTTTCATGTTCAGGGCCAGCGAGGTTCTTAAAGTTCCTGATTCGAACATACATCTTGTAAAGAACCTCCACGTCGGGCAGAACGGAGTATCGGCACGGACACGAGTAAGAATAGCCCCGAACGCCTAATTGTGTTCTTGGTACCAGCGAGGTAGGAGCGTACTAGCCCGGACAACTAGCGTCGCCAGATGATTAGACGTTTTTGATAGTAGCGTAGTAGTGCAGACCCCCGTCCGAAGACACCGCTAAATTCTAGCGCGTGCGGGGAAGACGACCGTGCACTGATGCCATGCATACATACATGCATGAACCTGCCACGGAGCTGAGCCAACAAGGCAAGATAACTATCTTCTATCAGCGAGCACTCGCTGTACACATAGACGTCGGTCATAACCATAGGTCCATATGTCGGACAATTGGCGGATATTGTGTACTTTCTGCTCGGAGTGGGCAAGGAAACCAGGCTGTGGCGGATCAAATATGCGCTTGGCGAGGAGGTGGACGACGGTAAACGGCGTTGAAAAGTAGTCCAGAAAATCTACATGCATCCTTTTTATATTGCCGACTGCGTAGGCGCAGACCAGAGAAGACAGCATGCAAAATTAGTGATCACCGCATGAAAGGCATCCAGCACACGTTGAGCACACAATTGAACGTGCAGTAGAGATGAGATTGCAACACCCGGAGCTGGAGACATAAGCGAGGAGATTGAGTTCGGTCGGTGTTGGCTGCTGTCTGCCAATGTCGCAAATCCACGCGGCGTCGAGTACGCATCACAAACTTCCGACTCCGCGATTGGCAGGTGTACCTGTGGTGCTGCTCGGTGTATGCCGCACTAAGCTTGCACACATGTCCCGTTGCCCGCCTGTCGACATGCTGCCGAGGTCACCGTCTAGAGAGAGTTTGATGGGGACCCACCGCGCGCTCGAGTTGACCCGCGGGCTGAGAGTTCTGAGCAGGTTCCCGTCGGAATAACCACGCCCCGCTGGCTCAGAGACGCTGACTCCCAAGCTCCAGTAACCAGTTTTTTTTGAAGACAGAGAGCCAAGGCAGACTCCGCCCGACTAGGACTAGCTCAGGTGTCAAGTTCGCGGTTGAGCAGATCCTAAGCAAAGCGTCGCTTAAAGTTGAAGGTACCTGTTTCGGGCGGATGCGTCAGACCGGTGGCAATGGCATCACTGCATCAGACGCGGGGTAGAATTGAAGTTTGAACAGCCATCAGCGTCTACTAGCAAGCAAGCATTCATGGAAGAGAAAGCCGACGACAGATAAGCGCTAGTAGAAGTGTACTGGCACCCAAGAAGAGCCCAAGAGAGATGGAAGGAATGGTCCCTAGATGCCCAAGATGCATTGTCGTAGAATTTGGAAGCGCTGGGATTTGTTGCCTTCATCAGGAAATCGGCACGGGCAGGACTCCGAGGCTGAGAAATGGCGGCTTTCATCGTCTCAGCTGAAACCCGAAACACCACGAAGCGGATGAAATCAAGAAGTCCAGGAGCATGTATAAATGAAAGCCTCGTGAGGGACGGCCCGCACCGATGAAGGAGAGTTCATACCGCAGTTCAGTTTTCATGTCAGGTGTTGATGAAGTCGCAGATCGTCGACAGCTTGAAACTGTCAAAGCCGGACTAAACCATAGAATGTCTGCGATGGGTGGCGCCGGCGACCAAAATCCGACATCGGTAGCAAAACGTGGAACGTGAGGGCGTGATTTGGGCGATCTCCACCGAAGTTCAACTGTTGGAGCTGATGGTTGGAGGAATGTCAAGGTTGTTAGGTAGATAGAGATAAACTGACTGTGAGACTCAAGATTGCCGTGGCGTCCAAGATTCGCGTGCAATCCGAGAAAGTCTGACCGGAGATGATTGAAGTAAGTACTCGTTTTTTAGGCCCCGATAATGGACTATAATAATGGAGAATGCTTTCACAGAGCCACCAGACCAGCCACGGAACTGTTCGACCAAGAAGACGACTTCGACGTTGCTTGCTGTCGTCCGTGGACTGGCCAACGCAACGTCGAAATCCACTGCGACTAGCCCGGTCCCAGAGAGTGTCGAGCATTGGACAGCTTACAGTAACCAGAAAGTCGATTCCTGAAAGCCTGTAGTCTAGACAACGGACAAATTTCCAAATCTAGGTGGAAGAATGAACGAAGCTTGTGACTGTTGTCGTTAGTTTACTCGACGCATTCGCCAAACAATGATGACACCTAAAACAGCAAATCGTTGGCAAATCGTGCCCCTGAGTTTGCAGTGCCTCCGGGAGCACCATACGGCTATCGCGGGCTGTTCAGGAAGACAAATTAAAGATCGTACATAGGTCCGTAACTACACGAAGTCTACTAGTAGGCAATTCAGTCTTCCGACGAGTCTCGATTCCCCTTGATGTCGTACTTGGCTGATACCTGAGGCGGGCGAACATGTCTCATAGTTGAGCTGCAAAGTATGCATGAAACATTGATAAACATTCCGGGTTCCTGGAGGCCGTCGATTCACCTACTGAATATTTTCTTGAGGATGCGGTAGACAACCATAACACACCAAAATACAAACCCCTCAGATGGTGTAGGGTTCAATATTTTTGATCGGTCGTTGCACTTAACCCACTCACCATCTGAAAACATTCTGCGTCGACCTTTCGGCCGAAAGTAGAGCCATATACAATTTCATGCTTCACAAGGAGGATAACCAATTTTGTACTGGCCAAACATGAGAACAACATTGAGAACCAATTTACAATGCCTTTTGCATGGTTGCTGGTTCAATATTTGAAAGACATTCAAAATAACTTCTCCATGACTCAGATATCTTCTGCATGATGTGGGGCATGCAGAACATATTTTGAACACATTTCACGTGCTGTTCTGTCAAAAATATGGAGCACATTGTAAATTGGTTCTCAATGTTATTCTCATGTTTGGCCAGTACAAAATTGGTTATCCTTCTTGTGCTTGTCCCAAGCTTGTCCAACCATCCGTCACCCGTCTACCGGCAACTCGGGGGCGGGCAATGACGGTGGCATGGGATCCGCACCGGGAACACAAAAGCTCTAGGGAATGGGCACCGCACTGGGGAACTCGGCTATGACTTATGGGGCTTCTGTAGGACAAGGAAAGACATGCTTGTCTCAGCTTGGTAACGCACAAACGTATAGGAGCATCATTGCGACTTTTGTGGACGGCGTTGGAACGGACTAATATGGAGTATATTCCCGTTCAGCTATATGTGCAGGCTTGTGCTGTTCCGACTTTCCAATTGACGTCCACTCGAAAGGACTGAAGAGACCGGGTATGTATTAGCGAATTGTCACTTGGCAGTCTCTGGAGATATTTTTGCAAGTGGGAGTTGTAGCGGGAGGCGGGCCTGGTGTTCGACCGACCGAATCAGAAATCAAGCAAGAAGACTTGGGAAAAGTTATGGGGCAACAGCCGATCCTTGATTCAAGAAGAGCTGTGGCAAGTCAAAGTTGAAGGGAACAGCAATAGCCGTGATGCAAGTGGTCTGGGGTAGGACTCTTGATGGTATAGATCCTTGAGAAACCGGTCGTTCTCATCGTCGACCAGAAAATCCGAGTAATGAGACCATGGTGGATAGTGTCGCCATAATTCGAAGGTAAAGTCTACCTGACGATTTTATCTGAACGCCGCTGGTTGGGAAGGTAAAGGGTAGATAGAAACCCGGACATCCATGCGAATGTTGTCGGCCCCAATGGAACTCCAGAAGATGGAAAAGCAACTCGTCTCCCAGTCTTGTGTGGCTCGAGCGCAGAGTATCGCCGCTCACCGCCTGTTATCGTCGACACTATGATCCGCGCGACAGGGCCTAATGAGAGTATAGCACGAAAAAACATCAGGATTGTGCCGATTTACTCTGAAATCAAGGGACGTGCGAAATCCGGAGGTACGCATCCAGAGCGGCGGTGAAGCTTTGCATTCTTTTGGTGTGAACCTCGGCTTCGGATCGGTTGTGAGCGGGTGCGCAGATTCCAGGGTGTGCCACCCGCGTTGGCCGGTGACATTAAACGGAGGGTATCTCCTCCGAACTTGCACAGCATGGTTGTTAACGCGCGCGAGCCAGGGGAAAGTTGATAGCTGCCCGAGCCTGTAATTTGTTCGGAGGCGGGATTCCGTGAATCAAGAAACAAGATGTTTTCGGATGTTACAGATCGTCCTTCATTGACGGAGCCCGAGGCCAGATTCGGTACTCCAAGGACAGGTCAGTGGGCGCGGAGCAAGAGCGTGTTACGTGACAATCCCATCCGAGTCGCGTCACATAGTAACTGCTAAATTCCAAAGCGGCCACCAAGCTGCCACTCAAAAGCTCAGCGTTCAACATTAAGTTCAGGTGATGTGGGTTTGATAGTTTGGTCTTCTCAATACATTAAACGGAGCACCGGAAAGTAGAATTCTCTTCGTCAGGAGATCGAAAAAAGCATAGCGGTATGGTAATTCAGAGGCCCGAGAGATTGAGCCCGGCCAACAGCCCGCCAACAACTCCGCCGAGACCAACCAAGCTAGGAAAAAGATGAAAATTTATGCAAGAAGAGAAGAAGAATACTTACAGTGGCTGGAGGGCCGCAAGGAGGCCGGGCACGAGGGAAGCGTTCAGACTAGTGAGCAGGCCAGCGACGGCAGCATCCAAGGGGGTGAGCAACCCATCGAGACCGAGCTTGGGGACCAGGGTGTTGAGAGCAGTGTTAAGGTCCTAGCGCAGAATTTGTAAGTGTGACGATGAAGGAATGCAAGACAGCTCACATCGAGGACGTTCTGGATGAGTTGCGCGAGGACCTCGTCGGTGACGGTCATGTCGCCGGGGGGGTTGGCGGCGAGCTGAGCACTCGCGGTGTTGAGCGCAGCTGTGAGCTGCTGGACGAGGGGTATGACGCTCGCACTCGGGAGTTGGCCTTCCGGACCCGCTGCAGCCACAAGCGCGTCTACAAAATTGGTCAGAACTTTTTGTCTGGGAATTATTGAAGGTGCTATACGTACCGAGGGTAGGCGTAAGCCCGACGATAACCTCGTCGAGCGTGTCGAAGACCGCGGAGAGGGTGAGAGGAACGACGGCAACGTTGGGGACGGTAGACCGAGCGGCCAGTTCTGCAGTGTCGGGGCGAGATGGCGCAGCTCTGGCAGCGGCGAAAAGGCCGAGTGAAAGGGCAGCGAAAGAGGATGTGAACTTCATTTTTGAGATGGAGTGGTGGACGAGGAGGAGAGGTGAGTAGTTGAGTAGCTCTGGTGGATGCTGGAGAAATTGGGCTTTGAACCAGGACTCTTATACGTTTTTCGACGGCGCTCATCGCGGGCATTGTGGAGCGCCATGAGGGGCAACTTATTGGCCCACAGGAGGAGGAAACATATTCGATCTCGTTCGATGCTTTTGTGGAGCGAAGAGGAGCAACCAATGAGTGTCGAATTATTTCAAGGTAAAGCAGATGGCGACCGAGGGGTTGTCTATTTGTCTTCAGGGTGTCGCAGAGAGATTTACGCGGGTCGGTTTCTTTTGTAAATCCAGTGCGTCGGGAGAACGATTGCAAAGATTCTTCTGAGCGGAGAGCCTTGGGCTGGACTACGACATAAGTTCACTTCGATTGTGGATTGAATACCCGAACACAACGTTTTGGATGCTCGCGTGTATGGGCGCATGTTGGTCCAGAGTGCGTCATGGAGATCAAATTTATTGATAGGAGTCGATCGTCGTGGGGAAGAGGGGTTCGCGGATTGACGTCAGCTTCGAGTGGTACAGAATTGAAGCGATTGAGAAGAGCACAGCCAGCAAATAGTCGTGGGGACTATTGAAATGAAAGGAGAAGAAAATTGCACATCAATCATGTGGCGGTGTTGGGTGGATCTTTTAGCGAATACTTTTGATTTCGCTGAATTCTCTCAACGGGACGACAAAAGAGTGCTCAGGCAGGGGCGCTTTCACATCCTTTCAACCACTGGGATCGTCGGTTATAGACTACTGTCTTGTCTCAGCAGGACTGATCCCCAGAATTGCGGACGGAAACCTGCAAATTGTCAAGGCACCGGTGTGGTCGGATCATGCCCAGGTGCACACCATTGTCATTAGACCTGACGAACTCGCACAACGGTCGCCAGTAACGCGTGCAGTACGTCAGGCCCAACCTTCCTTCACCTTTGGAGACCCCACTCCACTCGACCTCCTACTCGAGGCTACTTTGGCGGCGGCGGTGGATTCAAAGGAGGCGACACAAAAACTATATGGCCCAGTTTACTCGTCATCTACCCCCTCGTCGGTTTATATCGGCACAAGCGTGCAGAGGCAGCGGGCTGCGTTTGCGGTGTGGCGGGGGATTGGAAGTAAATCAAACGCCGCGTATGTCATGGAAGGAGATACATCAGACGCCAAAGCTTGCATAATGGCTGTAATGTACGCGGTCCGCGATTGTCCCCACGACAAGTCGCTGATTGTGTATACATCATCCCAATATGTGATCCGAGCTTTCTGCTACTGGGCGGGAGATAATGAAACCTGCGGTTGGACATGCGCGAATGGCGAGTTTTTGAAACTCGCAACGCAATGGCTTGCTTGGAGGGACGCTCCGGTTAATTTCAGATGGGTGGGGACGACTCAGAAGAACGTGTTGATGGGGGAGGCAAAGAAGAGCGCACGAGAGGCTCTAACACACCCATGTCCTACCTTCCGAGCCTCGAACCCACCCATTCGAATTCGGGACCCTGGTGCGATGCCGCTGGAGGGTATGGAAAAGGTGTGGACGGAGTTACCAGAAATATCAGTGCCCAAGGAAGGCCCACCGGCACCTGAGATTGATATCGACCAGGTTATTGATCCGGACGTACCCCATCGTGGAAGAAAGAGGTACCTGGCTGCTTAAATGGTGCAACCGGTTGCTCACATGTTTCACAGGGAGAGAGAGATTATGAGGCAGAACCTCCTTAGGCTGATCGCTTGCAATGGGAAGTCGACTAAACCGTTTTGGAACATTGTGCGCGAGTGGACAGACAAGAAACCAATTAAACCCCGAGTTACTCCGAGCGAATTACACGAGTCGTTCAAAGCAAGGTTGAATCCACCAGATGTACTTCCCGATAATTTCGACGCAGACCTCCACGACATTGTCCAATCCCTTAATGCCACAATCCCTCGTATCACGACAGATCGCACATCGCAGATGTTCTTCACCCGTCGCATCACGGTGACGGACATTCAAGATATCAAGAAGAAGCTGAGGAATAAATCTCTCCGCAGCTCTGTCGGCATAGATGATGTCTCCTACGCGAAGATCTTGACAATACCAAACGACGCACTGGTTTCCCTGTTCCATGCATGCCTAGATGGTACCGACGCACCACAAAAGTGGCTTGTGACCTTGTTGGTGGGAATACTGAAAGATGGTCGCGCGGTGGACGATCCGGAGAGTTACCGTTTAGTGGGCTTGGAGTGCTGCTTGCTTAAAGTGCTCACTTTACTTTTGGACGGTCGCTTGCGCGAGTGGGCAGCGTCGAATAACATCATCCCGGACTCCCAGAATGGATTCTTGCCGGGACATCGCACAGATGACAACTCTTTCATCCTTCTGTGCGCCATTCACCGTGCCAGGGCAGAGGACAAAACTCTCTATGTGTTCTTTGGTGACATGACGAACGCTTTCCCGTATACCGATGTAGGTCGGCTGTGGACGGATATGTACGCCGCGGGAGTTGGAGGCCCCTTCTTCGACTTGATCCGAATGCTCTACGCGCGGATGAAATACGCGGTGAAGTATGGGGATGAGCACTCACTTCCTTTCCGCTCCACAATCGGGTTGTTCACGGGGGACTCGGCATCACCATCACTCTGGAATATTTATTTCGCGGATTTCCGCCTTCCTCCACACAAGGACGACGTCCACCTGAACGGCCGCCCCATCTCGCAGGCAGAGCAAGCTGATGACAACCTCATTATGTCCACTTCCTTCCCTCCTTTCCAGAACAAGGTCCAGAACTTCCACAAATGGGGCGCGAACAAGCGTACCTTTGTGAGCGCGAAGAAATCAAAGTGGATGATCTTTGGCCCTCTGCCGCGGGAGATCCCTACGCTATGGTGTGGGAATACGGTTGTCGAGCTCGTCTTCGAGTTCAAGTATGTTGGGGTGTGGTTCACGTCGATCCAGAAAAATGTCTTCGCGACACACTACAGAATCAAAGCGTCCAAGGCCCGGAACATCAGCAACGCAATTTTTGCCTTGAAGCATAGGATCGGCTCGCTGCCCGTGCGAGAAGGTCTCGTGCTATACATGGCGCGCGTGGATTGTTACCTGGTCTCGGGTTGTGAGCTGGCACTTGATACCCAGGGCGACCTGCTTGCAGATCTGCAAGATGTGCAGCACTCGTTCTTTCGGCGGTTACTGGGCCTGAACTCACGCTCGATGTTAGCCATTTTATTCACGGAAACTGGCCAGGTGCCGGTACGGATCAGGCGCTTACTCCTCGCTCTAGGCCGCTTGCAGTACATGCTCGACGTTGAGCCTGGGCGTGTGGTTAGGGACGCACTCCTTGATTCAATTTCCCTGTGTCGTCAGGGTCGACCATCGTGGGCTTCGGATCTCCTGCTGGTATTGAGAGGACTCCCTTCCCCGATTGTGTTGAGTCCCGATGATCTGCTATCCAGCGAGACGGTGAAAACTGTACGGGAGCAGGTCATTGAGATTGTCGACGCGAGCCTGCAAGACAACATCGACCGTATGGTGAAAACCCATCTGCTACGCAATCGGGTGGAGTCTACCGAGACGGATGGGAAAAGGGTAATCAAGGTGGTCCCAAGGCGCCTCCGGCACTATCTCACTGCGGTGGCGATACCGGCACATCGGAAGGCCTTGACTTGTTTGCTCCTGGGGGACCACACACTCAGCGTGGAGAGGCTTCGGTATGGTGCTCGATACCGTCGGCCGGTTCCACGCGCATTGAGGTTGTGTAGGTTTTGTAGAGGGTCGGTGGAGGATGAGGCGCATGCACTTATCGGGTGCGCAGTCGACCTGCGAGTCGTACAGCTGAGAGCGGAGTTCTTGCTGGCATTGACAACGAGGGATCCCGAGCTACGTACCAGGTACGGAGTGGTTTCCGACTACGACTTCCTGCTGGCGTGTGTCGCATCACGCAAAGCGGTGGTCATCTTTGCCAAGTTTGTTTACGCGACTCTTCAAGCGTTCCACGATGTCCCACCTTATGTCCCCTTGGCATTCAAACTATCTGTGTAGGCAATTGGTCCCGTCTTCATAGTCTTCTTCGTGAGAGATCGATTATTCCGTGTGGAGTACTTCGATTAGCACAGCGAGTGGGCGGCTGATGACTGTAGCATACGATTACGGACGCGTTGTATGTCGGTACAGTACCTGCTTGTTCCTCAATGGGACCTCGGCAGTAATACATTCTTCCTTCCTTCCTTCCTTCCTTCCTATTGATGAACGAGTGAGAATATTTATGAAGGCAGAAGCAGGTCAGAAAAACCTGTGTATCCGCGAGGCTGTCAACTCAGATCTCACAGGCCAATTCCCTTGTCCGTTGACCCACCCTCCGCCTCATGGAGACAAGGGCATCTCGCAGAAACATTCCCCCAGTCCCGGGCCTCCGAACTGAAAAATATACAAATAGGCTTCATTGTGACATTCACTTACAGCTGTACAACAGTGTCCAAATTTCTATTCTGTTTCAAATCCATCTCGCATCTCGCACCTACCATCCACCCTGACCATACGGCGGTCCCGAAGGGGGCGGATACTGGCTCGGCGCACCAGGGAACTGCGGTGGCGGCGGCGACATGTACGGATCCGCACCGGGGAACGCAGGGCTTCCTGGGAACGTGGGTGCCGCACCGGGGAAGTCGGGTTGTGGGAATCCGCCGTACCCTCCCTGCGGCGGTGGCGGCGGCGCACCGTATTCGCCTGGCCCGCCGGGGAAGGACGGTGCGCCTGGGAAAGACGGCGGTGCCCCGTACGAGGGGTTGTAGCCGGAGGATTCGGCGCCGGGGAAGGACGGTGGCGGCTGACCAGACGGGGGGCGGTACGATGACGAGGGCTCGCCCGAGCCGTAGGCAGGTTGGGCAGGGGGTGCGTTATAGCTGCCTTCTCCGCCGGGATACCCCGAGCTAGGCATATCCCTGCGCTGTCCGTGGTTATGGCCACCACCAAGCAGAGCCTGCGCCTGAGCGGCCCCGGGAACATGCTGCGTCGCATAGCCGGCGACCTGATGCTGAAAATTGTGCGCCTGGTTGGCGGCAAAAGTGCCCTCCGCAGCCGGCTTGCCTCCTTCACCCGCAGCACGGATGTTTTCGTGGTTACGGACAGCATTCTTGGTGAGACGCTGGAAGATGCTGGCTTTCTTTGCACCTAGACTGTTGACCCAGGTGTGCATGTACTGCATCATTTCTCGCTGGATTTTCGACGAGTTGTTGTGGAAGTCGGGGTGGAATCTATGTGCAGGGATTCAGTTTGAATATAGATCGGCATTTGACTGCAAAGGAACGCACAAGCACGACAAGATGTCCTCGGTGAGATGATGCACGTTGACGGAGGGGTCATCCCATGCTTTGATGACGAGGGGGACAGTGTGGATCTAAGGAGAAATGAGAGACTGAAAACGCGTATTTGGCAAAACGCACCAGAATGAGTCGTGCAAGATGGCCTGCGGGTTCGTTCAGGATGAGGTTCTGCAACGTATTAGGGGAACGAGCATTAGAATGAAGAGGAAGGAGAACTAACAAAATGGTCTTTGCTCAAGAAAGAGTGCGTCGGGTCCGACTACGACAACTAATCAGCATCGACACCAAAGTCTCCGCAGGTGAATCTTACTGCGCGGGGGTCGTTGAAGACCTCGTACTGATCGTTATTGTCGATAACCTCGCCTGAGACAGTCGCCAATTGGGAAGTGGCGGTTTTCAAAAGTGGTTTGAGGAAGGGCTGCACGCTTCATAAGCACAGAATCTCAAGAACGCGTTGGGTAACGTTACCTCCAACGTCGTAAGCACAAACACTGCATCAGAAAGTCAGACCCTAAGTAAAGCGTATGGTAGTGTTCCACTCGCCTGATATCGACTCCGAAATCTTCTCAAGCAGAGAATTGAGTAACGGGATTGCCTCTGTCCGCGGCTCAAACTACATAAGCAAGAAAGAGAAGAACACTCACCAATCATGTGCGAGACCTTCTTCATGACTGCATCATACAACATTAGACTAGCGATGGCGGTACGATGAGGCGAACCCACCCTTATCCCTAAAACTGAGCACCTGCCAGAGAATCCCATGCAGCTCCTGCGGGGTCATGTCTTGCGGGCGCTTCCCGCCGCCCTCGCGGATCCGCTCGATGCCCTCCACTTCACGTGTCATTTCGGAACCCGAGCCGTCGGGCAGCTTGAAAAGCAAGTCGCGCAGCACCGACACAGAGCTCGCCGAGTCGGGCCCGGAACGGGTGGTGGAGACGGAGCGCGCTCGGTCCAGTTCTTTGTTGAGGTCGGACACGGAGGCTTGGCTCTGAGCGATGTCAGTGAATACTGGAAGGTCTGGGGGGTAATACGCACTAGATGGTCTCCCGCCTCTGCGAAAAAACGTTCAGACATGGCTAGATGGACAACGCGAAGAGACGAACCTCCCAGCAACGAGTGGGTGAAATCACTGCCTCCGAAAGTTCCTACAGCGAGTGAGATGCCGCACGGACAGCGCAAACGAGCTCACCTGTGACGAGAGGGGCAACCCGCTGCCCATTGGGCGCCTTGATACGCACCTGGTCACCGACATGCAAGAAGACCTCGTGATGACCCATCGATGCGAGCGCAAGCTCGCAGAAGTTCGAGTGCGCAGAAAAGTCTTCGAGAGTATGGAGCTGAAAACGGGCTGAACACGACGAAATCAATAGGAACGAAGGGGCGAACAGCTTGCCCGAGCAGCCGTAAGGCCTCGTACTCGTCCTCCTTCCGGCCTTGCGACCGATGCTGGCGCCCCAGCTGGATACACTTTTCTAGTGTACGGCGGACGAGAGCCCGCGAGGTATCCCAATGACCGGACTCTGTTTGGTATTGAGAGAGATTCCATGGCGTGAAACGGAGGTCCTACCATTAGCTATGTAGTTCTTCATCCCACTTCTCGGATCGACCTCAAGCTCTATCGGCTGCAACCAACGTGAGATCCAGACAGCGAAAGAAAAGCGGCACAAACCTCGACGGGTCCTCTCAGTTTCGGGTGATATTTACGCGGATCCTCGCCTGCTCCATAGCCTTTGGGGTTGTCGATGTGTTCAGTCTGTGCCAGACGTTAGTTTAATAACAAATTTAGCAGGTGTTACACCCACTGGAAGATATACACCGAGACGGTCTTCGGTGACCTCGAATTCGACTGTAGCGTATCCGTGTGCCTGTTCATGGTGCTCCGTTGACGGAGGATTCCGCATGTAGCACGCAAACATACCAAAAAGCCAAGGACCATGCACAAATTGATTATCGTCTTTGGAGGTCTCAGTAACTACAAGCAGACACGATTTCATTCGTACCTGGACTGGAACTTTCTTGAGAGTAGCAATATCTACCGCCTGGCTGTAATCACGCAACCAATTTCTAGGCGGTTCAACGCGTCAGGAGTTGCCACAATAATAAGTACGCTCGCATACCCAAAGTAAACGCGTTTAATGTCGATTCCCTTGAATTTCGCGCCTTTGGAGAGCATGGCGGAGAGCATCCCAGCGGAACCTCCTTTTTTTATCAACTCGGCAAGTGCGTCTTCCTGGAAAACTTCGCTTTTAGAAACGGAGGGAAAAATACAAGTGATCGCGCGACGCGTACAATATCTCCGTGTCTGAATGCTCGGCCTTCCATATACGCGAAGCTGTAAATATGAAGAGATCGGAATCGCCGCATTAAGCACTCGAGAGAAATATGCGTACGAGGGAATGTTGCCGGCGCCGAACGCGTAGACACCGCTCCCGGAAAGACAGACGAAGAACAGCACGAGGAGAAAGAGAATAGAGATATTGCTCGGCATGGTATATGCGGTCAGAGCTGTTCCGTTCGCGGGAAGGCTTATATATGAGAAATCGATAGGCTGTGCTAGCTCCAGGTGCCAAAGAGTGTTCACTTCGGTAGCCGATTTTCTTGGCTCCACAACTTGTCTGACAATAATCGATCCGCAGAGATCCACAGAAAACGGAGGAAGACAGTCAGAGTGAAATAAGGCAATTCTGTTTGGGAGAAATTTTTGGTCAATGAGACGGGAAGGTGGAAGTTCCAAGGAAGTTTCGTTTCAAGCGTGTGGTGGTCGCGTGACGTCATTTCCACCTTTCCTCCACCAATCCTAACCCATGTTCTGAACGTACTGAATTCAAGATTCCAAGTCTCCTGCGCAAATTTTTCTTTGATCTAAAGCGTCTTTTGAGCTCTCGAATGCTTCGGGTTCCAGCAATTCTCTAGAGTGTCGGATTTTCTGACAGACTAAAAGCTCTCAAGACTTTCCGATCGCACATATTGTCATTGATCTTTCCTGTCAGCCACTTGAACTTGTTCAAAGGTAGCTCACCAGGTTTTGCAACTCCTCTCTTCCTCTCGCCCCACGGTGCTCGAGCACCCTCCACTCGTTCTGTGTCTGATTTGCCTGGATTCGCTCGAAGCATGAACGATCAACCTTTGCCTATGACTACACCTTCGCACAGACAGCGCGCCCACCACGACGTCAACTACTACTACGCCCGACAGTTGGCACCCACGCCCGTGACCTCGTCTTCAAGTTACGACTACTGGTGGCCCTATCCCCCTTACGGTGCTACCACCACAGCAAGCCCCACTACACCCTCTCCGGATACGCCCAGTCTGTCGACCTCCGCCACGGACACTCCTACCCTCGCATTTATCTTCGACTCCGACTCTGCGGTCAGCTCTTCGTCCGATACCCTTGAAACCACGTCCACGTCCATGCCCTCGTCTATCTCCTCTGCATCCACATCCGCGAGCGAGTCTATAATATCCATTAGCGCGCTCCCCCCGTCAAACAGCACCATCCCCGCGAACTCCCACACCAAGCTCTCCATGGTCCCCACGAGCAACCTCGTATACATCGTGCCTATCTGCGGCGTCGTCGGCCTCCTCATCGGCGGAATAACGGCGTGGTGTGTCTATGGCTGTCTCACGCGCAATGGGCACGGCCGCCGACGAGGACGCAAAAGCTACGGGACGCTCGAGGTGGGACCAGAATACACGCCGCCCAGCCCGCGCCTCGGCGAGAAGCAGCAACTTTGCGAACAGGGCGAGTGGGTCGGCGACGAGAAACACGCCGCCAAAGAGAGCGACGAGGACGATACCATACACGGCGAGACAAGCGACGACGACGACGACGAGCAAGGCGGCACTGAAACCGAGGGCTTCCTGCACCCCGGCTCCGCCCAAACCCGGCCCCGCCCCGCGCGCTATACGGTCCGCACCAAGACCGACGCGTCTGGCACCACCGTCTCCACCGCCGCGCGCACCAAGTCCTCCCGCAGCTCGCGCGCGACCTCGCCCACGCCCTCCGGCCGCACCTCGCTCTTCTTCGACCGCCCCGACAGCACGGATAGCGTCCCCTGGGAGTCCCTGCGCCACAAGAGCATCAAGCGCGGCATCCTCGAGCGCCTGCGCGACGACGGGCAGCAGGACAGCATGACGCGGCGCCCCCAGTGGCAGGCGCACGGCCGGAACGACTCGGACGTCCAAGTCGCCGACGCAGAGGCGAACCTCTCGCGTGCGTCATCCGCAGCACTCTCGCGCGCGCTATCGTCCATCACCGCCAGCACCGGACCCGGGTTTCGCATCTTGCCGGAGTCGCCGGGGGAGACGCCACGGGGGGAGCGCGGCGCGGACGTGTTCAGGTGGCCGAGCGTGCAGGAGGACAAGTACACGCGCGTCCCGGCGCGGGTTGCGCGCAGCCGCAGTCGGAGCCCCGAGAAGGCGTCGCGGCCCGCCAGTCCAGAGAAATTCGAGCGCGGGAGAGTCCGGCCAAGGCGAGGGCGACGGGGAGACCGACCACGCCCACCGACCGCGAGAAGTCTGCGCCCAACGGGAGGAGCGGACCCACCCCCAGTGCCATTGACTTCAGGAGTGTTCTGCCGCAGAGCCCGCCGCGGATCTCTAGCCCTGTTCTGGACGGCGCGCTGTGCTTCACACCGATCCCTGAGGGCCAGACGACACCGCAGATGACCTCGTTCGCATCCTTTGGGGCTCCAGGTGCGGAGGGACTGGGGCTTGGGGCGAGAGAACATGCTTTCCGTGGCACTGATCGTCGGGGGCGCCAGTAGTGTGCGTTGTTGTAGTGTATTACGGTTTGTGCCCGATGGACTTCTCTGCGGGGCAATTGAATGCGCTATTCTGATACAAAGCTCGGTTCATTGAGGTGACTTTGATTCAGGACTGGATGCTTGTGTAGGCGGAATTGTACGTGGAAACAATAATGACTATATTGGGCCCAAAGCGTTCAGTGTTTGCCTTTGTTTACAGAAGAAAAAAAAGAAATCGAAGACGCGCCGGTCCTTGCTCAATATGAAACGTTGTAAATGTCATCACCCAAGGGAGCAACACCTCGGCCTTACAGCACTAATGACGGCCCTCTGTGGTGCATGAGAAATTCCAGTGTCCTCATCCATTTCACTGTCGTACTCTTGGAATGGAATACAGCGGATTGGGACCGGTGACCGACGCCGGGTGACTACAACCGTATATAACCGTGAATGACCGAGCTCCAAGTCCGAGAGAGGAGCTAGGTTACAAATCATCCAAAAGAGCACACACAGCAAACGAGACGAGTAGTAGCGGCGTGAATTGCCCAAACATTCGTTTCTCTCCTTGGCACCCACACCGGCGCAGCAGAACAGAACAGAGCAGAATACGCCGGGAGAGTTGACGTAATAACTTGAGTAATCCAAGGTCTGCCGGGCTACGCAAAACAAAAGCCGAGCAGCCACGTTCGGGCGCCGGATGCCCCACAAGAGTGTAAAGAGAGGTGGGACTTCTTGTCATTGATTCCGTCTAAAGACACAGGTGGGCGACCAACGCAAAACCCCAAACCACAAATAAAATTTAGTAAGGCTTTGCGGCCGCTTGGCACTACAAAATATAGAAGACTTAGCACTCATCAGTGTGCAAAGAGGTTCACGCACGGCCTTGAGCTGCTCAAGATAGTAAGTGCAGGACTGCATATCGGCCTTCTCGAGACACATCGTGAAGTCTGCAAAAAAAAATTGAAATTATTATGAACGCGGAAACAGCAGGAGCATAACACCTACCTTTTGCAGGGATTTCGCAGCTCATGGTTGACTGCTGGTATCCCTGCTGCTGCTGCTGCTGGGCCGGGGGCGCCTCGGCAGCCTGACCTCCACCGCCGAACAGCATATTGGACAGGCCGTGGCCGATGGTGCTCCCGATTGCGACTGAGCCCGCGGTGGCAGCCATTTGGGCCATCATGCCGGGCTGCTTGTCAGCGCCTGCAGCAGCACCAGCAGCAGGAGCAGCGGCGGGAGGAGCAGGGGCACGGGCGGGTGCGTAGCCGGCTGGGGCAGCTGCCGTGGTAGCGCTGCGAGTTTGCGCAGGAGCAGCGCGGGAAGAAGAAGAAGAACGACCGCGGGATTGGCGCTACAGGGGGTGAGCGTATAGTACGCAGGAAAGGCAAGGACCTACAGGCATGGTGGTGGTAAAAGAAAAGCAACGACGCGACGACAGATGCCGGACCCTTGTAAAAGTAACACGGTCAAACTTAGCGAGGGCGTGGTAACTCAGGGTAACTCCTTTGGGACGAGCGTCCTTGACGCGTCCTCTTCAAGTTCGACGCGTTCTGTTCAGCTCAGTTGCGTCGCATGACATGTCCGAGGGCCCGAATCCTGAGGCACACACCTTGACAGCTCGGAATCCAAGTTCTCACATGAATTTTCCCGTGTAAACTCGCATTGGAATCGATTTTGTACAATAGGGGCCTGTCTGTATATTTATGTTTTAAATGGTTGGGCAGAATGGGCGGTCTTCGAGGCCGCCGACAATGGTAGTCTTGTGGAAAGTCCAGATTGGAAGATGAACAGACAGACTTGAGGGGTAAAAAGCGTTAACCAGTGTAACCGGTTTGACTCGTGGAATCCTTGATGTGGGATTAGTCAAAAAGTTGTGGCTGCAAATCATCAGTGCTGAAGGCATGGGAGGCCAGAAATACAGTATGGATAGCAAAAGGAGGGCGAAAGAATTAACACCGAATTAAAACCGGTAGGCTCTGAGGTGGATAATTAATTAGATACTTGTACTAAATGCGGACCTATACTGAGTTCAGGCAACTCTCAGAAACATAGTCTTCAGGTACCCGCAAGGCCGCTTGGCCAAAGATGAACAAGCAACACGGTCAAGATAACATCGGCGCAAGGCGAGCTCACCGCTGCGGCAGGTAAGCTCCAGCCACTCGTCTGATGCTTCCAAGGCATAATCTGTAATTCGGACGCAGTTCAGGTGTTGCCTCAATGAGGTCGCAGAGGCCTGGATGGCTTTTCGGATCGCTCACTGAATGACGAAGGCCAAACTAGGAGTAGCGCTCATAACTGGACAAAACGATGTTAAGCGGCGTATGGGAGATGGATGAAACAAGTCACCTTTGGACAGTTTTAATGGCGAGGACCTTGGTGGTGGTTGGGAGCAAACACAAAAATGATGGAATCAAAAGTTGTAGTGACTATTTGAGCAACTTGATTGCCGTATTGGGCGAACGCTGGGCAGACGCAGGCGGCGACTACTTATGTCTCGAGTTGCAGATATACGTGCGGTTGAATCTCTGCTGAGGCTAATATGGCTAATATAGCATGCGGCCGGCTGAGCTACTAGTACGATGGTGTGGTTTTACCATTGCGTTGCCATTGCGGCAAAAAAGCTTTCGGATTTGCCGAATAAACCGGTGGCTGGAACCTGGAACATAACTCTGATCATGTGGTCCCATTGGAATACAACACTAATGTCTGAGTAGGGCCGGGCTTGGACCGCGCCACCTGTCGAAGAGGGTGTCCCTGCCGCCATTTGTGCTTGCACATAAGTAGACAGATGAGTTCTTCGGAACGAACTATAAGTCCAGCTGGTCTGGGCGCCTTATTTTTGGAGATTTTCGAGAGGTTACTTTGCATGACCGTTCACAACTTTCTGACCTCGACGTAACTCTGATCATGTCGTCCCATTAGAACATAATACTAATGTCTCAGGAGGGCCGGGCTTGGACCGCGCTACCTGTTGAAGATGGTGTCCCTTTCGCTACTTGTGCTTACACATAAGTGGACAGCTGTGGACAGATGAGTTCTTCGGAATGAACCATGAGTCCAGCTGATTCTGCGTGTCTTATTTTATCTTTTGAATTTTCTTCTCATCATACAATAGTTTTGATCATCCACGTAACGCCTCGTAATTTGAGTAGGAGGAAAATTGCGTAAGGCAACATCGAGGAAGAAAGCTTGATGATTGGCTATGTCAAGCCCTGCATTCCAGGAAATTACACATTCACCAACCTAGCTTGCAATGCGGTGTGAAATAATCACATTATCAACTGTTTCATTGTCGACTTCCTGTAGTCATTTCCTCAAATGACTATGTCGAGGATTGGCTTTCTTCTCCTCGTGTTGCTTTACGCAATTCTCCTCGCACTCAAATCAAGTGCGAGGTGTTGCGTGGATGATCAAAACTATTGTATGATGAAAAGAAGAAAAATCAAAAGATAAAATAAGGCGCCCAGACCAGCTGGACTTATAGTTCGTTCCGAAGAACTCATCTGTCTACTTATGTGCAAGCACAAATGGCGGCAGGGACACCCTCTTCGACAGGTGGCGCGGTCCAAGCCCGGCCCTACTCAGACATTAGTGTTGTATTCCAATGGGACCACATGATCAGAGTTATGTTCCAGGTTCCAGCCACCGGTTTATTCGGCAAATCCCGAAAGCTTTTTTGCCGCAATGGCAACGCAATGGTAAAACCACACCATCGTACTAGTAGCTCAGCCGGCCGCATGCTATATTAGCCATATTAGCCTCAGCAGAGATTCAACCGCACGTATATCTGCAACTCGAGACATAGTCGCCGCCTGCGTCTGCCCAGCGTTCGCCCAATATGGCAATCAAGTTGCTCAATAGTAGCTGGTAATATCAAAATCGGCTGTAAATAAGTTGCAGAGGTCTGAATGTAAAAATGCCTGTAAATTACGAATTCAGCGCCGCAGCCGAAATTTACTGTAAATACATAAAATGATGTAAATGTAAAGAATGAAATAATGTAAACTATGGTCATGATCGCCACGGCAGGCAGAGCTCCGATGCATTGCAAGAATACTGCTGAAGTACTTGAGGAGGTGTTTCCTGCTCGTACAGTACCTGGAGAAGTTGAATTGAGTGCTAAAATGCATCAACACTGTGGAATGACAAATAAATTTTGGCAAACTTTACAATTCTTTACACCCGATGAGAGCTCGTGTAAGAAATGTAATTTACACATACTTTACATGTAATTTCAAATGTAATTTACAAAGCAAATGTTACCACCTATAAATAGCAACTTTTGATTCCATCACTTGCTACCTGTTCTCACCGTGGCTCCGCCTGAAAAGCCTGCTGCTCGGGGACTCATAGAGCGGAGACAATCGCCACAGCAATGGCGCCCAATACCTGTTGCTTCAGCTATCCCGGGTTCCGGTCCACCCGTACAAGCCAAGCCCGAGTGTTCTTTCCGATATCTGAACTGACCGATTAATTTCCCGCTGGACTGAATATCCGAGAGGCCTATTCGTTCTGTTGCTTCGCCTGAATCGCTCTCTGCAACAATTTCCGCGTGTGGGCCACGGCTGGTTTTCACTGCAGTCATTCATTATGACCAGCAGCCCTCTAGGTTATTTCCCGGAAGATCTTTAAATGCTAATCTTACAGCAGCCGCCCATCTTCAGCCTCAGCGACGTCACCTCTGGGCTCGCAAAACCTAACAGTTGCGAGATTGACATTATTTTGTGACTATTAACGGCGTCCGATACATTTGGAAATGTAACTCCGCGCCACGCGTGGAGCGTACAATGAACGACGGAATGGCCAACCAGCTACGCCCCGGGTACAGAAAAGCTCCTGCCGTATTTCGGTTCGAACTCCATTTGATGGCATCGAGGGGAATGGAACTCGGCGGACGAGGAGTTTCTCTGCGGCGCCGATGGACGCCGTGCACGACGTCGTTGTTACCGTCGCCGTGCCCCTCAGACTTGGAGAACAAGAATGTCCTTCTGGGACCAACTGGACTGGTACTTAGATCTGCCCTGTCTGCACCTTGGCATAAGGACCATTTCCGCACTACAGCCCCCAAGGGCGCGCCGGGGTACCGAGTCGTGCAAGTCAACTAACGTGGTCGTTCTACCCTTGTCTTGTTCACGATTATGTACATTTCGACGCTCTGCAAAACTTCTCAAGGCCCACGCGCGATCAAGATTCAACGGCCTACATCACCATTAAATGAGCTAAATAGTATATCATTGAAGAAAAATTTCAAGAGAGTGTGAGGCAGAATTGGCGTAGACGGTAAAAAACAAAACAAAATGCTGAAAAGCTTCGTTGCTGGGTTGGATGGATGAAAGGGATGGATGGTTGGTGGTTTACGAGCAAGGTAGTATGGATATGGATATTTACAGGAACAATATGCGTTATAATAACGGGAAGGGGGCCGCGGGCCTTTGCGAGGGACAAGCCGTCGTGGGGAAATGAGTGCGGTGCGAGTGCGCGTGCGGGTGAAGGGGAGTCGTGGCAGACGTGGTCGTACAGGAGACGTGCATGTCGAGAGCAGAGCGGATGGGTGACGCGATAGACAGTGCGTGTCGAGGGACGTGGCGAGGCGTCAAGACGTAGGTCAGGGTTAAGCTAGGTGGGGTTTGCCGAGAAATTAGGCGTGGTTTTGAGTAGTGGTCTTTCGACATCTACGTAAAATTATACAAGAACCTGGCGAGCGCAGCGACGTCAGTATTCGCCGTTCGGAGGCAGGCAGACGCTCACCAGAAAACGTGCGCAGGGAAGAGCAAGCGGCAAGCAGCCAGCGCTTACGCTTACGCCCGGCAGCAAAGCGCCGCCCAGAAGCCCTTTCGCCCATGCCCGCCCTCGTCTTGGTCGCCCACCCTTTCCCTCTGATCATACATGCCCATCCCCCGTGCTGTCCCGCCCACCGCGCCACCCATACAAGAAGCTGTCCGACCCGTTCCCGCCGCTCAGCACGTTCCCATTCACACCCAACCCCCGCGACGCGTGGTTCGGCGAATTGCGCCCGTACTGCCCACCCGCGGTCGTCGCGCGCAGCGGCACAATCGGGCCCGCAGTTGCGCTGCTGTAGCCTTTCCCGCTCGGTACCGCGGCGTACGGGTGCGGCGCGATCGCAGCGCCGTTTTTGTCCGCCGTGTCGGTGCGAGGGGCTGCATGGAGCCGATGTTCCCGTTGCTGTTCTCGCAGTGCGTGCCGTCGCGCGTGCCGGCGGTGCGCCGCGGCTTGTTGACGTGCGCGGGCGCTGGGCTGAGTACGAGGGGCTGCGAGGGCGACACTTGCCTTGAGGCGCGGTGTGCCCGTTCGCGGCGGTGCTCACGCTCGGCGCGTTGGCCGTGCGGTGATAATGCGTTGGTGTGCGCCTGCGCGAGGAGGGCGGATGGCGTTTGTGGGCGTCCGAATGGTTTTCATGTGGAGAGATTAAGAACGAAATGAGAAAACATACGCTGTGAGATTTTGACGCCTCCCAGCCCTTTCCCACCTTTGAGCAGCATCCAGTCGAAGATGAGACCCTCCTGCTCCCCGGAAGACTTGAGAACCTTGGTGAACAGCTCTCAGAGGAAGCGGTAGTGCGGCGTCTCCTCGAACCCGAGCTTCCGCGCATAGTTCCTGTAGATCCCAAACTTCTCTGCACATGAAACGTTTAAAACGAAAGCCTCGAGAAACGCGGAGGGGAAAGCACGCACCAAGGAATCCCTGGCACAGCTCAACGATCGGCGTAGTCTACTTCTTCTCGCCGATCTTCTCATACTTCTGCTTGTTCGTCGCAGGACGCAGACCCCGCCACGGCAGCCCGTGCCTACATGGGAGTGGTTAGGGATCCGTAGACAGCGTGAATGTCGAGACAATGAAATCCGAGCTGGTGAACGCATGAAGACCAGGTCCATCATTTTGAGCCAACCGACCCCCGCCGCTATCCAGACGTCGACAGAAAGCCCAGCGACCTGTTCCGACGTTTGCGGTTTGCCCGAACGCTACGGATATCGACGGTCATCACAGAAAAAAGCGGTGGCAAAGACCCAACAACCGGGACACACTTTGAGGGACACTGTCGACTTTCTACGGTGGATTGAAGGACATTGCGAGCTCCATATCCGGCTGCGGAGCTCTCCCGAAGCGCCCGGAGAGTTCAAACATCAAAAACTGACACACAAGCATGGTCCTAAGCAATAGTTTCGTGGATTGGGTGTTTCGTTTACGGTCGAGTCTTCCGTGAAATATGGCCTGGGGAACGTTCATATTGCTGAAAGGATGTATTTCATGGCTGCGTCTACAGCTTCGCTTCCATTCTCTGGAGGCAGCTGGAGAGCGTTCCGAAAGCGAAGGCTAGCAGGAGGGAGAAGAAGCGCCGTGCTGGTTGAAACTTGGAAGAAGCCCAGCATAAACAGTTTTCTGCCATCTCCGCCTGTTAAAGAGAAAACACGTGTTTATTGGTGGAGACTAGACGCCCGTCGATTTACCAGGTTTTTTATTTATTGATTTATTTCGCATGACCCAAGTCCGATCGTGAGGGGACCACCTGTAGCCCGTATCCAACCCAGCTTTTATCTCGACCAGCTCCGCGCCCCCTGGATTTCGGCGACCGTCTTCGCGTTCCATTTGGATTATAACGTTCGAAAGAACCAAGGAATTCGGCCATCGTCCCGGGAGCATCGAATCATTCCAGCTTCGATTCAGGGTCCCGAAGCACTGCGCTCGCCTCTGAGAGCAACGACGAATAGCCCGAGACACCCCAGGCGAAATTGTGCCTGTTCCATTCTGTCATGTCGCCAATCGTCTTCCGACACACGTCCCATTCAATCACATTCTCGTCGCCATTGTCGTCCGCGGACTGGCACACAATCTTGTCGACCGCACCAAAAAGCACACCGCGATCGACAATCATCGAAATGTATCGTCCCAGGTCACGGCGCAGCCAAAGTCAGTATGTGGACAACCAAGACACAGAAACTGTACGCACGAATCAAAGCATCCAAGTGGATGTGTGTGCCCAATGGAGTCTTTCTCGCTAGCAATGGGCCATTGTGGATGAAGCAGTTAAGCACCTGATACAGCTGGCTGAGAATCGGATTGGGGCCGCCATTACCCCAAAACCGCGTGCTCGAGTCGAACACCAATGTAGCCTGGAGCGTGCGGGCGCTACTGGGTGGGCAGGGAATCTCCCGCCAAGTAACCTCGTTCACGAGGCTGTTCCGGCGCTCGAGGTTGTTCACCTCAAGTTTGTACGTCGTGTTTGCCGATGCGTGCACGTAGTACTGCAGTTCATTCGCAATGGTCTTGCAGACGAGCACAAGGCTCAGCCAAGGGATATAGGATAGACCATCGACTTGGATGTCTGGTATGGGTGCGGCTTGCGCCCAGGCCTATGCCTCACGACCTTGCAGTCAAGTGGCAGGTCGAGAACAGCATCGTAGATTTTTAGTCTGAGTTCCGCCGGGAGGTCGAGAAGAAGGCTCGGAGTCGACTGAGAGGACATCGCGGAAGAGTGAAAGTCAATGGCACGGAATAAGCGGCCAATGTTGCGAAGGATTGAGAACTTGGCGGCATTATATACGACTCGGGAGCGAACGCAAAGCTGTAGTGTCGTGCTGTGCTGATGATCTCGTTCATCAAAGATACGTCAACTCACGCCGCCAATTGAATAAAATTAGAGGGCCTGGAAATATACCTGACCCCCTCAGTGCCAGAGACCGAATCTTTGCACGGAAAAGAGTTTGATTCCAACCTATTCGCGGCCTGCGAGAGTAATTGGAGCCATTTTTCGATGCCGCAATAAAACCCACATTTTACCTGTGCAATGGAAGCGTATCCGTTGGATTGGTCCCGTTCTTGTGCAAGAATGCCGGAGCTTTCGGAGTTTGTCCGTATGGTACGCCTAAGAATCAGAGTAATACAACCACGCAGAATATGTGAAGAGCAAGGAAATCAAGATCCGTAGTTTTTCACTAAGTAAATGAAGTGAATCAAATGTGATAACACGACTAGGTGCAGCGATGACTGAGTTCAGCGACCGTATGGAAGAGGGCTCTTCAGAGCCGTCGTTGTCCTCGTTGCCATCGAGTTCAATCCAGGCCAGAGCGTCGCGTAATCGAGTGCCGTGGAGGAGGCAGTTATAATTGTCGTGATCGAGCTTCTTGACGATCTAGTAAAGTCCATTAGGATCTAAAACATTGTAACCCTGACTGTGTTTACCTCCTCGTAAAGGTTACAGAGCCGGTCCCTTTCGGCTCGTGGCTCAAGGAAGAATGAGACTATCGTGCTCTCTGGGTTCCGGTACAACGGGGAGTCGAGGATGGGCGCATCCACAGTGGGTAGTCGGCAGAGATATAAGCAGGCATAGGAAACAAGCATCACCTGGGGAACGTTCGTATTGCTGGAGGGATGTATTTTATGGCTGCGTAAGCTTCTCCAGCTTCGCTTCAGCCGATGGCCCTATTCTTTGGAGGCAGCTGGAGAGTGTTCCGAAAGCGTGTTAGACGTGCCAAATTCACGCCTCACGATTTTCCCTGATAATGCAATGCATTCAATGTGAAAAAGCAGAGAAGGGAGAACAGCTTGTGCTGGTTGAAAGAAAACGTGCCGGAACATCGCGAAAATCATCGTTCCGATCTGATGGCGGTGATGGCTCTGCTTGTTCTACCTACCCTCAAGCCCTCACCGTGAGGGAGGAAGTCTGAGGAACGAGACTAGGTCAAACTGCTAGTAATGCTGAACCGCATTCCCGCGTCGGCGCGCCATTATGCTTCCCTCGCGTCCAAGTCCAAGAAGCAAAAGGCCGCGCCCCAAAAACCTTCCCCTGCACCTGCACCCGCAGCCCCTTCAATGAGCTTGCGGAACAGGATTATGATGTCTCACCACCGGAATTGGGAAAAAGCGGAGCAACAAAAGCAGCAGCGGCAGGCAAACGTACCAGAAAAACCGGCTGAATCTCTGAGCGAAGAAGAGCAGCAAATGCAAATGGTCGAGCAGCTAGAAACGCAGCGAGAACTGATGAGGCAGCAAGGACGCACTCCGCCAGTGATTACGCTTCCGCTCCTGGGTATGTTCACACTTTCTCAGACAGATTTGATTGAACCTCTCCTCCCGCCAGACCACATGATTCCGTACTCTGTGGGGTTCAAGACCAGGAAGGAGTATCCCTCCGTGCTCGATATGTACCGCCAGTTCCGAAAGAACAGAATAAACGACGGCAAAAACGCTTTCTCGTCAGCACTCGTCTTTGTCTTGGTGCCTTCATTCCGTTTATCTCGTGTGCAGCATGCGCCACATCGGCGTCGCCGACTCGTTCCCCGGTGTCGCCGTTGACCCGAACCTGGGCTGGTTCCGCGGGACGTATCTCTACGCGACGCGCGCGTTCCAAGCTCAATCCCTCAAACCCGACGCGTGGGTCGCGCCCATGCGTCAGGAGATCCTCGAGCAGTACATCCTCCTCAACGAGACCATAAATAAGTGCGCCTACCTCCCTCCCACTCCGCGCGCGTATTGTATACTGGACTGAATGCGGCCCAGCGGGAACGCCAAGCGGCTCGCGGATCTCACCATGGCGCCGTACTCGGCCGAGGCGCTGGCGCTCGCTGACAAGAAGAAGACGAACACCCCGGGCCTGTGCCTGTGGGCGTTCCACCGCGAGGTCACGCCCACGCGCATCCTCTCCCTGCGCGCCGGCGACGGCGAGTTCTCCAAGCACATGCCCGCAACCGGGAGCAGAGTCGCCGTGCAGGCCCTTGTGCGCTTCGACACCGAGCAGGCAAGTCGCGTTGTGTCTCGTTCATTTCCCCGTGCTCTCCCAATTAATCAATTAATGCTAAATTACCTGATGCAGAGTATCGAGATGTACGACAAGGACGGCCGCGCGCTGCACACGCCCGCACCCGCCGCCGCACCTCAGCCCTGGAAGCGCGGGAAGACGTTGCACCGCGTGCCCGCCGTGCCGCAGCGCGTAACCGAGTATCTGGTCGTGGACAAGGCGTTTTACGACCCGGACGGCAAGTGGAAGTTCCGCGCGCGGTACGTGCCGGAGCCTGGTCGTACGCCGGCGGTTTGAGTCGTTCAACTTCAACTTTGAGGGGGGAGGGGGGGAGCAGGCGGTTTGAGGAGCGGGCAAAAGTATCATTATAATCTTTGCCGTAGATTTTGCAGATTTTGCACGCTGACGATTTTGTGCGCTATCGGGTTTGGCACGTTTCTCGCAGCTCTATCACGTAGGAAGGCGATGCAAGGCCATCCTCACCACGGCCTCCATCGGCCGCTAGCTCCTGGCCTTGGCCCGCTTCCCATCTCGATCTTGCCTGCCGCCGATCCATCCACCACCCGGGTAAGTGCGATCTGTTTCCCGCAGAACACGTCGAATTCCCACGAAGCCGTAATGTCATTCAAGCCCGCCCTCTATCGCCGCTTGCCCTTGCTTAGCTTGCTTGTTCGCTCTTGGCTTTCTTTTCATCTCATCTCAATCTTGCCGCCGCCGCCCCCATCTGCCACTCGGGGTTGCAATAGATTTGTTTGCAGAATCAAACGCACAGCCGTGTGGAATTTGGCAGGCACCCTGGATTTGTGGCCGTATGCAGCACAAAAGGCGTGGGCTGTCTGTCTCTCATGGGTGCTATAAGCGAGTTGCGGTGCTGCTCACCAACATGTAGCTGGGATGATCATGGCTGAGATGGAATTATTCCCAAGCCCAGCCCATGAAGATCCGTGTACTCTTGGCCGCAACAGACTGGCTGGCGATGTTTAAATATGAGTCCGATGCTGAGTAGGCATGCGCATTCCCGGTCGAGGTCTAGCACTAGAGATAGTTATGTATTCCGCCTCCATCTCGGTCAAGCGACCGCGAATTCCCATAAAAGGAAATTCTCGTCCTTGAAGTAACTTGCACTGCAGGTTTCTGCCAAATCTATGATCCAGTTCAATTCACAGCAATGGACGACCCACGATCCGTCGCTCCTTGATCACGTCAATATCTGTTGTTAAACGCCCGTTCGTCCCGTTTTCACCACTTCGAATTGATTCCCCAGTCTACATTATTCTTTTGGACGGTCTCGTCTCACCACCTTTCGTTGGTTGCGTTTACTTGCCGCGTTCACTATGAACACCAACTTCCCGTGTACTTTCTAGCACATGTGCTGGTGATAGTGAACTGAGGTCGTATGCAGGTAACCTTGGAGACTCGCAAAGGCGGTCAGGGGTAAAATCCGAATAATAATTTAGGTCCTCCGTCTAAGCCCGTGCAGCGTACAAAACTGACCAAGCTTTGCCAAACTGTACCCGGACGAAGGTTCAAGGTATTTCATCAAACCATCTCCCACAGGACCGTGATATTGACGGTCGCCATCAAGCCGCCATCGTAGCTGCACAGTATATTTCGACCATCGAAGCAGATGTCAGAAGCTCGGTCGATGCTTTCTTGCCTCCTGCCGCCATGAAACTCGCGGTCGCACTGGCAATTCTGCCACTTTTCTTCTCGTCATTTACGCTGGCGTCCTTTGTCGTGGATTCAGTGTGGGTCGCGGAATCGCACTTTCGTCATCCACAAGCATATCATCTGATGCGCGTCGGAATGCAGGACTAAAGCCGCCCTGACATGCGAGCCGGTTCTCCTGCAATGGCAGGGCGGGGAGGGTAAGTGTGCACCTCTCTCATCCCTGTCCGAGATTTACAACATTCGACAAAGCACCCTGGACACTGGTACGTTCCACATCCTGAGCTGCCTCTTGTTCCTGACTCTTTCTGTACAGAGGTATGAGAATTTCGACTTGATCATGCGAGACATCCGTCGTTGAAACCTCGTCCAGCATTGTTGCCAGTGGAACTCCCATCGAGAATTTTGGGCCATTCACAACAACATCGTTCCATTGGACTGTGAACGTTGGCGCTGGCGAGTATTTGGTTGGTATTTCTTCGTAAATATTCATTGATTTTCCTCCCAGGTACCGTGGTAACTCCACGGGTCACAGACACCACTGGCACGGTCGCTATTGGAACCTCTTTCACCGTTCAACCAGGAAGTAAGGCGTCAGATATTTAGAGGATGTCATCACTGACCCCTCTTCAGCAACTGGTTGCACGAGCCCAAATGAATTTGCATTGTCCGGAAAGTAAGTCGGTCTTCCAACGTGCTGACCGACCAAAATTCACCCTCCTAGTGCCTCCACCGCTGCTGTTAGTTCCACCGCTGCTGTTAGTTCAAGCCCACCCACGAGCTCAGTTCAAGCTTTCCCTTCCCTTCCCCCGGGCACAGTCCAAAGCTCCTCCCCGAGCTCAGTTCGAACTGCCTCTGCGAGCTCATCTCAAGCCCCGGATCCACCTCTTCATACTTCATCCCAAACTTCGACTTTTGGCACAGTATCCGGCTCCGCGCCGACTGTATTCGGTGCGAATCGCACATTGCATTCTGGCTCATATATTGAATGCAGCAGCAGATACATCATCCCTTTCTTCATCCCTTTCTTCATCCCTTTCTCCATCCCTTTCTTCGTCCCCTTCTTCACCTCCACCTGTTTCTCCCATCACTGCTTCATCACACAAATCTCACGTTGACACGATTTTCGGGGTTCTGATACCCTGTCTGATTGTTCTGGTCTTGTTGTGCTTCTTGTTCTTGCGGCGGCGGCGCCGTCGTCGCGAGACACTCTCGGCTCTAGGTGCGTATTTTTATGGTTGAGATTTTTATCCCATCATTTAACCCCGCGTTTTGATCCAGAGGCGCAGCCGCATTGGTTTTTTAAACCATCGTACCAAGGCGTGTCATCTAGTTCTGGCGGGACGCGACTCGTGACCCAGGAAGTCGACGGCCGATATTCTGCAAATCCAACCGGGGCGGATACAGAGCCTGAGGCGCCGTCGCCGGCGCCACACTGGTCCGAGAAACCATCGTTCCAAAGCACGCCGCCCAACTTCGGCGGCGCGACCCAGGAAGTCGACGGAGTCCCGCCACACCGCCCCACGTTGAACGTCATACCTCCTGTAAATCCAACCGCGGAGGATCCGAGGAGCACCCAAACGCCTGGCGCGGGGTTTCTCAGCGCCACCTCGTACGGGAATTCCCCTCTGACGTCCTCAGATCGCTCGTCCAAGTATGTAGAGACGTTACACTCCCGCATCAACGCACTCCTGGCGGAGAACGCGGTTTTGACTGAAATGGCTACTCCTCATGTTGATTTGCCGCCCCAGCGTATACGTGACCCGACGCGGAGGAGGAGGAATGCTGTGTATTTCCGATTGTTGCATGTACTTAAGCGAGGTATGAGCTGAAAATGTTTGTACCGTCTGTCTGCGAGAGAGTAGCATGTACTAGAATTTATTTACAGGTGTTTTCCGTTGGTTGGAATTAGGGTTCAGCTACTAATTCCTTTCGAAAATATGAGCAACCTCATATCCTCCCTTTTTCTTGTGCTCTTTCAGTTGGTATGGAGCCACTACATCGTACACGACAACATGCCACATAAACGGGTCGAAATTTAACCATGGGGACCATGGCTGAAGCCACCTTCCAGTTAGTCTCTCGTAGACAGACACTTTATATCAGCGCTCGTACCTCGCTATATAAAGTCTGTGATTACTGTACCATTTCATTCAATTCGTATGTCACGCGTCACACCCGATTTTCAACGACCCCGGCAATAATTTTTTCTCGATTTTAGCGGAATTTGGAGATTTGTCGGAAAAACTTTTCGTCACGTGCATTTACGAATTGAATGAAATGGTACAGTACGCGCGAGGGTCTGATCGGGCCGCTTCCTTATTATGTAATTCGGAGCTGGCCGTATCACGTGCCACGCGCGCTTTTTCGGCGCGTCCCTCTCCTCCGCGCCCTGGATGCACCAGCCATCCATACAGTGCTGCAGATGGAACAATAATGGCTCGTTTATCCTCATGGTTGATGTCAATTAGCAGCACGACCATCTGTAATCCCGCGAAGAGGCAAAAGCTTGTACAAGCCAAGCGTACGTACTTGGTGTAAAGTCCTCGGAAAGTCCCACTGATTTTGAGCTAGATTGATGACCCTCAAGTTGGTTCGGGAGGAACAGCCAAAAAAAAATGTTGTATGCCAGTTAACAAACAGAAAAAAAACCAAGATTGAATGTTCAGCTATTCAACTGTAGTCAAACTGCAGTTAAAAGATACAGTGGCCAAGCTTCTTCACACAGGTAGTATTTGGGACAAATATTGCGTCTGGCAGTATAGGGCACGTGAAAGTGCAAACAAAATGAACATTGCTTGCGTAGCAGGCGAGAAAACGCGTCGCCGATGGGAGGAGAACGAAAGCACGTGTCACGGCAAGCTCCGAATTACATAATAAGGAAGCGGCCCGATCAGACCCCCGCGGCAAACAATAGACTACCTTCCAGTGCTATTTAGCGCTTCCATACACTTTCAGACCGACAGTGTCGTCTTACCCCACCTGCTAGTTTGAGGCCCTGAACTATAACCACCCCAGGAGATGCCTCTACGGCACTAGCATTACTCAACGCTGTGTGTGGGACTTCAGTTTCAAGGACGAGACGACCTGGTTTCTGACTCAACCGAAGTCTCGATCCCAACAGTTCAATGTCACCAATTGAGCAAGGTGGTAAGTCAGTGACAATATATGGCGTTCGCATTGTACATTTATGATTCACACACACATTGATGATTTTGTATTCACACACACACAATTCGGCGTTATGGTTGCCTTATTGGGTGGCGGTTGGAGATCGGCACCGTGCCGGTGATTGGTGTGCATTCCGAGTTGCCGGCAGCATTGAACACGTGAAACATCGCGTGAGCCACGGGCACGTCCACAAAGCCAAACAAAGGACATGGGTCAGCCCGTTCTGGCCACAGAAGTTAGAACAGAGTCCAACAGACCCAGATTATCACCAGATTGACTCATACTCTGATGCATTCTGAATTTTCATGGATGATTCAAGATGATATTGTACTCAAGGGAGGGTTAAAATGACCCCATTGGTCCCAATTGAATGCTCTCTATTTCCTCCCCCCCAGACTTCATGGAATTGGTTGCTAAATACTTCAGAGACGCCTATTCCAGCCCCCTGGGCTAGCTCTAGCTGAATGGACGTGTTCTCAGTAAATTTCCATATTGGGTTGCGATGCACGTGTGGGCGTAGTGCACAAGCAATCCTAAATACAAATAAAATCTACTTACTGTCCAGTAGTCATTAAGCCTCAATAATGCACGAAAACCCATTCTGAAAATTATGGCATGTAAAGAACCTGTCTAGTATGCCTTGATCCATTTTTGGCTCCTCAGGTATTGTCAAAAACCACAAAAAAGCCCGAACTAGGCAGATTTCTCAAGTTCCCTGACCCCCTGAGGTCAACACCGGCCATATAAATACTCAAAGAAGGTTGTCTAGTCCATCTAGCCTCAAAACTGGATATCTATGGATTCAGAATTCTGCGTGCATGTGAAATTGGTGAAAGAACGGACAATGTGTGTGCGAACCTTGAAAAATTGTGTGTGTGCACCAAAAATGTGTGTGTGAACAGAAACTGTGTGTGTGTGCACAAAAAATGCGTGTGTGTGAAGAAAAACTGCATGTCTGTGTGTGAATAATAAATGTACAAAGTGAACACCATAACAATAGGGTGTTTCAGAATTAAGAATCCGAGCCTCAACTCATGTCTCAACTCTGACCCCAACTTGGCATCAAGTTGGGGCCCAAAATCGGTCGGGGCACGAAGTTGGATGTCAAATCGAGCATACACCCTCGACTTAACATCGAGAAGTTGGCAACTTCTGCCCCAACTTGATGCTCCAACTTCGGCTAGCTCCAGATCTCGGGCCCATATGGCGCTTCGCGTATCAACGTTGCCTCAACTTCGAAAGTTGGGGCAAAAACCACTGTTCAGGTCGTTCACGAACAGTATCCCAACTTGTGCCTCAACTTACCTCGAGTTGGGGTCAAGTTGGGGTCGAAGTTGAGGCAGAAATTGCGCTCAAATTCTTAATTCTGAAACACCCTAATAGGGGGTTTCAGAATTAAAATCTGGAGCCTCAACTTGCGTTCCAACTTGATGAAGTTGAGGCCCGAGTTGAGACCCGAAATCGGAGTTGGATGTCAAATCGTGCCCAAGAGCCCGATTTGACATCCAACTTCGGTCCCAACCTGATGCCCCAACTCCAACTTCGCTTCTCGCACATGTTTGATGCTTCGCGTATCAACATCGCCTCAACTTCCGAAGTTGAGGCAGAAACGGCAGCTTGGGGGTTTCACAAACAAGGTCCCAACTTGGGTCCCAACTTAGCCCAAGTTGCGACCAAGTTGGTGTCAAGTTGAGGCCAAGTTTTGACACAAGTTGGGCCCAAGTTTTTTAATTGTGAAACCCCCTAATAAGATTCTGAAAGACGTTGAATACTTACTTTTCAGGTCGGCTATCTTTGCGAGAAAATTTCTCCAGAGTTCACTCTTTTTTATTTTAATTTTTTTGGAGAAGCAAACGGACTTCCCTCACTGCGTCAGAACCTCGGCGTTGCTCATGTTTCTGGTTTACACGTGAAGGCGGGATCCGCGCTTGGCTGACAGATTGATCACCGATCTTGGCATTCGTTCCTACGTCTGTCTCGTTGAGCTTTTCTCTTGTTCCGCGCTTTGCATCGATATTCCTTGGGCATAAGATTTCGCCCACACCCATCAATGGAGCGACGAAAGTACAACTGATACCTTTGCCCAAGCCGACGTAGAGTCACCTCGAAGAACTTCGGAAGAAGTTGAAATAACAAACTTGAATAAGAGTTGCACATATGGTGGGGTTGCTTCGGCTTAATACACTCACCGTGATTATTCTAATATTAACGCCTGGCGCGGTATCGATAAAACGCAACATGGAACACTTTTTGCTTTTAACACTGCGGCAGCCTGAAGGTGCTGGTGACTCATTAGTCCCACGCGGTCGTTTGCGCAAAAATAAACGCCGTGTGTCCTCTGATAGGCTCTGTCATCACCTTCAATGGTAATAGTGGTTTAATTTAGGTTTACCAATAGGTTCGAAAAAAAAGGTGAACGGAAGAACCATCAACTTGTATCACGTCAGCACCGGGAACCTTCGGGTGCAGTGGGTGCTCTCAGGCTGGGCTTTGGCATATCCGTCACTTGAAGTCCTGATTCACTCGTCTTCAGCGCAGATGGCACGAAGAAAGAAGGTAACAGATTAATTACACCCTCGTCCACGCCAACAACTGAAAAATGCAATTGGAAAAATGTCAAGACCCCGCGCGGAGGCCGCTCGCGGATTCATTTCTCTGTACGTAAGTTAGTTTGCTATATCTCCGCCGCAGTCATCGCTGCTGACCCCGGCCGGCGACGGTCGGAACTGCGACGACGACGGTGACGGTGATTCTAAATGAAAGTGGGTGTTACTAGAAAGCGGATTTCATTGTAGAGGTCGTGTATTTTCAGCCGCGTCGTGAATGGTGCTATTCTTTCATACCGGGCGCTTGGAGGGCTGGCAATTTTCCGTAGGCGCGGAGATTGGTCTGAACTTTCACAGGCCGCAGGTTACAAATGCACTAGGGTCTGTTGGCCGAGGGTCGCCGGTCGTGTGCGGTTGAATGACGTCATAACGAATGCAAATCAGCTATATGCGGCGCAAAGGTGACAGAATTCTGGTCAGCCGAACCGAGTAGAGGTGCGGCAGTTGGTATCGGTCTTGTTTTTCACCGAGAGTATGGCGCGCTTCCGTGATGGGGGATGACATCTCGGCCCTCAAGTGACCACCTAGGGGAGCTGTGGCGAACGATAGAAAAGCCTGTAAGAGTCCCGGTTTTGCATTCCGCTGAGCGTAGATAGCTAAGTGAAGATGGTGGCGACCTTCAAAGATGACTGAGACTTTTTTTTGTCGCATTTCAACTCGGTCAAATCTGCAACTCCGACGGCACACGATCAATATTCAAATCGGCATGACATGAAAGAAAACTTGCACACGACTAAACAGAATGTTTGATAATGATATGAGGAAGGTCCACGCCTCATTTGTAAGTAGTGCCCCACCTCACCCTTACCATGTCCTTTGGCGCATTCGCAGAACCCGCCCTCGTCCTCACCATCCTCACGGCCGGCGTCGTGCTCAACCGTCGCCGTGATAACAATGCGTGGGCTCCACTCTCCCCAACCACGGAACCTCTGCTTGCCACAGCTGACGCACCTTACCGTGATCGAGCAGTCTTCGGACGCACCATTCGCTCGCGCAACACCGCAGTCTGGCGCAATACCTTCGTCTCGCGGTTCCTCCGCCGCTTCCCGTTCCTGGTGGAGGTCTGGTACTGGCTTCTGGTGTACTGGACCTACCAGCTTGCCCGTGCGTTCACCGCGGTCACTCTCAAAGATGACACCCTTGCCGTTTCCCGCGAGGTGCGTTTTTCGCTCTTCAATCTGCCCATCCGTCGTTGATTTCTCGGATAGCATGCCCTGTCTCTCATTCACCTCGAGCAGAAGCTCGGCGTCTTCGTCGAGCCCGCCGTCCAGGGCTACGTTCTTGTCCGACCAGTTTTGCTCGGCGCCTTGAACCGCATCTACAGTTTTATCCACATACCCGGAACGATCACCTTCCTGGCGTGGTTATACGCTGTTGCGCCCCAACCCTTGTTCGAGGCCCGCCGCCGTACGCTCGCCGTCTCCAATCTGATGGCCTTTGTTGTCTTTACCCTGTGGCCGTGCATGCCGCCGCGGCTCCTGCCTCCGTCAGACGGCTTTGACTTCGTCGACACCGTCCACACGAACGAAGTCGCTTCAGTCTGGACAAGGTGGGATCATTCTCCAGAGACTATGCGCACTTGACTCACGTTGTGGACCAGTAACCGTTTTTGCAATCAGCTAGCAGCCATGCCGTCACTGCATTTCGGTTACAGCTTTGTTATCGGACTCACCATCGCAACCCTCCCCTCACACTCGCACTCACGCTTGATCACGGCGGGCAAGTGGGTGCTTGGGATGTCATACCCGACGCTCATCCTTGTCGCGATTGTCTCGACGGCGAACCACTACGTGCTCGACGCGGCGGCGGGCTTTGTTGTCGCCAGCATTGCATGGAACATCAACGGCATATTGAAGAGTCTGCTTGTTGTGGAAGACAGCTTCTTCTACCTTCTACACGTGCATAAGCCGCGCGGTGCAGAGGGCGAGAGTGGAAAGTTGTTCAGCCCCGTGCTGGAAATGAGCGAGGAGGCTGGATGGCGTCAAGCATAGCGCGATATCCGGCTCGCCGTTCCACCGTCCCGCATACTTATAGAGCATTTTACTTCCCTACTCCCTTTCGCTCTGTAAAGTAACGTTAATTACTCTAAACACGCAACAGATGGCTTACTCTGTTTTTTGCGCGGTAGACCTTTGGTGCAGACAGACACAACAAAGGCAGGAAATGGACAAGGAAGAACAAGTGAAGTCGCAAGAGGCAGATTCTTGTATAGATGCAAAGCCGATGTCTGACAGCGGGCGCTCATCTTCGCCATCTGCGCCCATGCGCATGAGTTTGCGCCAAGAGTTTTGGACATTATAAATAGCCCGACTCCCAGTTCACTGGAACGATTCCGAGGGTTGGTGCTGTAAGACCGGCTGCCACTTGGCTGCCACCGTCGGGTATACACACAAGACACACACGACCGAGAACCAGACAAGATTCGGGCCCTAAGCCTTCAGGTGCAACGGGGAAGTCGAGAATTGCGACACTTGGACGGACGTAGTGGGTGGGCTGAGCACAGAAGCATAGAAATAAGCCTGTTCTTGATTCACGTAGTGCTAGTATTTACGGTCTCCCACTGTTCACACGGTGCGGATGGACGTGCCTTTTGGGGTTGGCGTTGATGTGGCTGTGAACGCCTTTTACGAGACTAAGTTTACGTATTGAAGAGGGGCTCCAACTCTGCATGTGGATTGCTGTCTCACATCCCCGCTGCAGCAATGCATCCCCCTCCTCCACAGGCCCGTGAAGCTCCTGCCAACGATTATCAAAAAGCTTCCTGAAATGTGACCTAAAAAGCTCATATTGGACAAGGGTCCTTCAGGGTCCTTTGCGTCAAATTTCGGCGTAAGAGCAGTGAAAAATGACTCACCACCGCCACCACCGTTCGATGTGCCTCTGTCCGCCATCCCCAAGTTCGTCAATTATAAAACAGGCCCAATTTCCGATGATCTTCCTTCCAAAATTCCTCGAAGCTGGCGTGGAAAAAAGCTTATCTTCGGACACGGGTCGACGATTTTGGGCCTAAGGAAATCGTCAATTTGCGCTCTGGACAATCGGGGACGGGCCTTCCTTCACACAATGTGGACTTCAATTTCAAACCAACGGAAACTATGATACAGGGCATGAAAAATAATAAAAAATACAAGCGGTTGTATGATACAGATATTCCAGAGAAAAGGGCCCACGACAATTATCAAGAAGAAATGCCCCTAAAGAAATGCTATACTGTTGAATGTTCTGGTGTTGCCAGCAGCCTGTTTGGGCTCTCTATTTTCTGGAGCTCTCCGCTCGACCTCCGGTCTGCCAATTCGCAGCAGAGTTTCGCCGTCTCGATAGAGGTGAGTTCTCGGATGTTCACCGATAGACTCCCCGCTGTTTGTTTCCCGCTCGAGGTCGTCGTCATCGCGGCATGCAGGGGTAATTCAATATCTACAGCGCGATCGCATGAGACGCGTCGCAAGACAAAATTGACACGCGATACGCACTTGTTTTGAAGGTGTTTCCTCCTTGCATTTGCAGGAGGGTGCTCAGCGGATATGGGTCCGTCACCGCCAGCCGCGACGTCGTCGGTTTCGGCCAGATCGAACGGTGCTTCACTTCAAAGACCACTTCCGAATTCTCGTGAATCCTCGTGCTAAAAATTAGATGAGCCCTGCAGTCCCAGGGGAAATTTCCATTCGACTGACGGAGATAAATTCTGCTGCCAAGTGGGGTTCTGCCCTTTGACGACGCTCGTCTTCAAGTGGTCTTTTATATCTGATATCTTGACGCTGACATATGTCGTCGGCGCCTTGGAGGAGCCCTTGGGCAGAGCGAGGGCAGTCACGGCGTCGACTATGGCCCAATTAGTGAGTTTAGAGGTTACTCCACAATTTTTTATGACGCACTGTGAAATTGAATCCGCTTCGAACACAACTTTCCGAAGCAGCTTTCTGTGGTGGCACCCATGGTAGTGAGTAGGGTCGGGTTTGTGGTAGTCAAGTGCAATGTGGGGAGCAGTGCGGAGAAGCCCCTACAGTTTATATACCTGTGAAAGGGGGCGTAGATGGTACACCGAAGCCCGAAGCTGTGCACGTCATGACTGGGCGCCGGGAATACGCCGGAATCCCAAAATGGCCGGCTACAGCTTTCGGATCTCTTGGTTCATAAGCTGGCTCATCGTAACTCCACGCTTCCGTAGGCTCAATATGATCCGCAAGACAGGGGGCGAGGCTGTAGAGCTGTACGATTGAAATGAGGCCGCATGCATCACACTGCGGACACTGCGGCGGAAGGGCACGACGGAATCGGTGCCAATCGCCGACAGCAGAACAAAATACAGCCCCAAGACTTGTTGAAGATGGTTGACAACCAGGTCTCACCAAGTGTGTCAAGCCAAGAATTCAACAATGATGCACGTGACGCGTTAAAATCAAACCACCTGGTAGACGCGTTCCGCGTTCCGACGGTGTGAGGAAAGCTGTAACGTCTGCTGACACTCAATATTCAGGGCCAGGGGACTCCGAATCGTGTATGGTGTCATCGGGTGAACGTGGGAAGCAAGCCGATCCCGTCGTGCACGCGAAGAACTCACCTGAGACTCAGTAATCTCGACCGCGTCTGGTTCATTGAAGCACTCGCGGAAGTTAGCATTACGCTTGAGAGACAGTGTCGACAGTTTTGCCCGCTAATGTCGGCTGGGTCAACGCTGTGAGGGTCTTGATTAAGTTGATGGCACCGTCATCCAGTGACTCCTTGAAAATCATGGCTCTGATTCATGGATGATAAGGGCTACAGGCTTGATCCACAGGAAGCTTGTAGGGTGGAGCGCTCCTTGAATGGGGGCGGAACCGGCAACTGCAATGCCTGTTCAAGCACTGCACACGACGATGAGTCGCAAATAAGCCGCTAGAATTCGTCAAACGTACTGAACTTCATCGGGCGTTCGAATTCGAGCCAACAATGCGAGACAAGCAATCGATCGATAACTATAATATCATATATGGCCCGAAGCGCACGGTCTGCGAGATTGCGGCTCACATGCGCAGAGAATATCCTGTAAAGCGTCCTGACCAGAACCAATGTCGCAGAATTATGTCTCAGGCATGATCATCCGAGTCAACACGGATATGGCATCATTGACACTTTGAAGACCGCCCATATTGTCCTTGCGGTGAGAAGAGTGCTTCCTAGTACTTGCGGATAAAAAGGACCGAATGGAAGAAAGTCGGAGAATATCAGAACAGAGGAACCACCGCCAAAAAAAAACTGAAAGGGACCGTAGATATTGGCCAAGTAATTCGCGGTGACATGCCGAAATCCGCCTGCTCCGTTCGTCGACACGATTTTCGTGGAAGGACCGGGAAGCACCGATGATTAAATGGTTTCATTTACCTATTCTCCTTCTTGCCGTTTTTCGTCTTGAATTTCATGACTGGCGGGCGGGTGCACATCATGCCATTTCCCTAGGCTAAAAGGGTATCGGGATTTGGATGCTCCTGATCCATCCGAGCATGGGTCGGGCCAGCAGGTCTGAGCTCCAGAGAATCCCAGGCCTGACCCGGGTCGGGCTTAGGCCGGTCGACGTCAGGCTTGGGCTCAGCCCCGAACTTGGGAACAAATAAGCCTACTAGGCAGGGGCGAGTTTTTAACCGCCCGCGTCCGAGTGTTTGGAAGCTGTTCAAAGTATCATTTGCCCGAATCCCCTTCGCAGGATGGAAAACCTGGTTCAAAGTCTTGGTGAGAAGATTTTTGCACTCCTTTGGTAAATTTGAGAGTACGTGAAGGCACCAGTAGATAGCCTGTGCCCAACCTGTGCCTTCAAATTTCAAAGACTCACCCGGTCTCCAGCCCGGGTCGCCGCTCGCGGGCCCAGGAAAAATCCGAGTCCGACGTCGGGTTAGGCTCGGGTCGGGCTAGTCTCTGACTTACACTCGTTATCAAAGCCCTGGTTGGGCTTGAGCTTGAGGCCTGCAGCTCAGAGGGATGTGGTCCGCCTTGAGCAAACCGGCTTCTCGGAAATCGCCGATGGAAAAGAGAGCTGGTTTGCGTAAGCTGGACAGGCTTCTTACGTATCCAATCATGCCGCGAGCGGAGTTTCCAAACTGGTGTTTATTCTCATTGCTGACTCGGTCACATTTTTCTCAACTGTGGTCTGTGGACTCCAAAGTTGTTCCGAAGCCCACAAGGCGAAGTGGAGGATGTGCTCCGCTTGAACAGTTGTGCGTCTGAGCCGGATTGGCCCGCACTCGGCATGGAATTCCTCATCAGCCGAGCAAATGCCGCTGATCTTCAGGTCGCAACGCCGAGATCCAGAATGACAGCTTGATTGCAAAAAAATCGGCATAGGGCCACCCGACCCCGCTGCTCATGAGTCATTGTTAATATTGGTGGGTAACTATCCTCCGATCAGCAGAAACCAACGCCAGTCCGATGTGGTTTAAATGTCTGGCTCCGGAACCTCAGCTTGGGGCCTTTGGAGATTCAAGAGACAAGACGCAACACGATTTTAACTTGGTTTCATACTCTTGAGAAAGAAACTTGTAGATGAATTTAATACTTTGCAAGTCGAATTTCAGGATTGAATTTGTACTAGGGTAATAATATTGTGGTTCGACATATGGGTATAGGCGAGGGCCCATTAAGCAGGAGAAACAGAGCGAGTGAGTCCGAGTAAACAACTTGAATACGGTACTTTGATTCTGGGAGTGCGTGCAGATAGTGTACAATGACTGATGCTACAGGGGTTGTTTTGTCCGAGACGTATTGGAAGGAATGTCGGTTCGGTTAATATTATGGTTCTGCGATGCGTTTTAAGACGGTCATCAGACCGGGAACACCTTTGGCTTTGTCCAGCGCAACGGGTCGATTTGGGTCTGCACGGTCCGAGAGCGTCGCGAAGGCGGTGTATGATATCTGTGAATAACCTACTTAGTGTGCTAAGAATGCAATAGGGGCCAGCGCACGCACCTGAACTTTGAAGGTCCCATTCGTCCTACCAGGTTTGGGCCTCAATATCGTGCAGTCCCACCTGCAGAGGATTTGTTTGTAAGGGGACGCGAAGGATCCAGCGAAAAGGTTCAGAAAAAACACACTTTTCGTCCACCAATGCATTCGCGCCAATGAATTGCGCTACCTCCATCAGCGAATTGCGCGTAAATCTCAGCAGCTGGGCGACGTTGACTGCCCCTGTACATATAAAGGTGTCTATATGCCGCAGGGGCGCACGCGCCGTAGTACTCGTCACGGCTTCTAACACGTCCGGATGTGACTGCGGATCCTCGCCTGACGAGGATTCGATGTGCCGCGGCTTCACCTGATCGCTTGCCCGCCGCATTCGAATGAATATGTTTGCGACGTTCGCGATACCGAGCGGGGGACGTTTGGGCGGCGATTCCGGTGGTCGTGCGGGTGCCTGGGACGGACTGCTAGTTTCGGTACCGCTCTGGGACCGGAAGAGGACTTTGCGCTTCGAGGGCGAGGATGTCGGGGACGTCCTGGAGGCTTCAGGGCTTCGATTGCGGAATAGATTCATGGTAGATGAAAGAAAGTGTCGCTTGCAGCAACGTGTTAACGTGTTTACTTGGCATCGGGGTTTAAAACACAATAATCGCCGATCACTGGGCACTGAATCCACGGAAGCAAAAGTTCTTTGAAAGTGCCGAATTTTTGACGCCGGACCTTGTATTCTATAGCAGAAGCCATTCTTCGCCAGAAGTTTTTCGAGCAGTAAAAACTGGCAGGGGAAAATTGAGGAACATAATGAAAACAGCGCCCAGCGCTTGTCAAACGAAATAAATTAACGAATAAGCGACGGTCGAAAGTCTAGGCCGACGGCGACGAGAATCAACGAATGGAATCCAGGAGACGAGAGGATTCGTCGCGATGCTGCCGCTGGGAAATGGCAGCCAGTAGAAAACTGCCAAAATGCAAAATGATTAAATTTCAGCGAGAATGCCATCGCAAGACATTGTTTAATTTGAAGTGGCCAGGCCCCGGGAAGCTCCACCAAGGGATGGTCTGAAATTTGGCCTCTTCCTTGTCCGAAATTGGGTTTTCGAGGGCAAAATCTGGCAACTCCCTGTCCGGATTTTGGGTTTTTGAGGGGTCTGGCCAAGGTCTAGCAAAATTTTTTCGGTCAAATCTATCTTCGGACCACCGAGCTATTGTCGAATCTGGGAGGCCAAAAGAAACTACCCTGAAGATGGCAGAGGGCATGGGTACGTTCTTTATGTGTTGAAGGAGAAAAATTGTTTTTTACGCGTTTGCGCGACATTTTCTTGGCGGAGTCACTCATGTGACCAGTCACAACCCTTGTCCGAAATTGGGTTTTTGAGGCCAAATTCGCGAAAATCTTCGGACCATCCTTTGGTGGAGCTTCACGGGGCCTCCAAAGGTCAAGGGGAATGAGAGAAATGCGCCGCCGAAGACTGAGCGTGATTCCCAGCAAAAACAGGAAAGTGCTCCAAACTTGGGGCTAGCCAAGTTACTTTGGCTAGGGCCGCAACGGTGGCGGCGGCGGAATCCGAAATGCAACGCCCGCAAAGAGTCCGAAAATCGGACAGTGTCATCCCAACACAATGAACTGAACTAAGTCGAACTGTTTGTGGAGGGTAGCAACCCATAGTTACTGTAAAGAGAAAAGAGTAAACCCCGCGAAGCTCGTTCATGAGTTATAGAGCTATAGCTCAGCCAAAAAAAGTGCAATCCGAGAACATTTTCGTATGGTAGGGCTGGAACCTCGAAATGAATGAATGAGGAAGGTTGGTGGGAAACCAAAGACGACTTACTCGCTACATTTCCGATTTTTTGCTTCGCGACAAATTCTTCAATTTAAGGCCGATGTTCAAACATTCCGTACGTTCGGTAGAGATTGATTTCAGCGTGTGTATTTGGGTAAAGACCTCGAGAGGCGCAACGGAAAGGGCCGAATGGCGTGTTTGAGCACATTAAGAGATGTTGGATGCGACGGTATACCGAAAAACAGCGTTTCCGTTTTCTCCGGACATGCAAAGAAGAAAAAGATGGCGGACCGTTCAAGGAAAAAACACTTGTATGTTGCCGGTACGACGATTCTATGGTTGAGACTTTTCAGGCGCCAACTTGAAGACCTCCTGTGCAGGGTCGTTGTCCAGTCTATGCAGACCTTTCGCCTTTCGAGTGCGCGTTTCAAGGCGATTTTCGCACGACCCGTGTGTGGCTGAAACTACGGTTGGAATACTCAGCGTAGTGAGCAGCCCTGAAGAGCCTTAGAGAGCCAGATAGGAGCTGGAGGCGTGACGGGAGGCTTGAAGCTGAGTCACGGTGACTGGTTTTGATCGGTAATCATTCGAGAGTCAGCTGACTTTGAAAATGCTTTTGGTTTCAACGTTCACCGTTGTTTCAGCCCCAGGCGTTTCAAATTACCTTTGTCTTTACGGACGCTGCAGATTGCTCCGTCGAAGGTCCGATCGCCGTTTATAGGGTCTCCGGTTTGCATTTCAGATTACCACCTAGCACTAGTCTGACACAAGTAACCTCTGCCTGGCGGCGTCTCTACGGCTTCCTTTCCACATTTGGAGAATTACCTGAATGAACTTGGTCTAGGTCGGTTGTCCTGCCACTGGCAGGTAATTTCCGCCAATCGTCAATAGCGCCAGTGGGTGTCTCCCCACATTTGAGATTTACCTGAATGGACTTAGTTCAGCTCTCTCGACGTCTCAGTCAGGCTTGGAATGCATTCATTCTGTTTGCGTCCGCCCCGTGTACTCCGGCAACCGCCGTCGAATGTCACCTCCTTCATTTTTGTTTCATGTCATGGCACCACTTGAGCACCACCGTGCTGACCAGGTACAAACCCTTTCAAATCGACTGAATTTCGTGTTTATGCGGTTTCTTCCAAAGATACCGCCGTTTCTCTAGGCACCGCTCGGCTTCTATTTTGGTTCGAGGACAGGTTTGCTATTTCTATCTGTTCGAGGTGTTGTGCCTGACCTAGAGTAGTTGATAGACTTGCTGTGAAGCGTTTAGTGTGGGGGCGTGATGTCGAACCCGACCTATGCCAGACTAAAAGCCAACAGTCGGACTACGAAATCTGGAAAGATATGTTTCTTTCGTGCGGCCGCCTATTCAATTTTGAACGGAGGTGAATTCTTGGACAAATTTGAAATGATTTCGCCTTTTGCGCCATGTCCGTTACGTGGAACATCCCCAGCTGCAAATTGAAAATCAGTCACGGCTTTCTTCTGTTTTCTGTCCTGCCCTCGGTCTTACGACTGGAGGTCACCTTCCGGACCCGGGAAACTTTCCTTAGTCCATGCGATATCTATACGTGACTGTCTTGGCTGGCCTGGGGTATCATGCTTGGTTAACCAAGAGCACCACACATGGCACCGTCAATGTTTCTTTCCAGGGCGGCGACTCAGATAAACACGCGACAAATGCTATATCTGGTTTGACTGCGCGCGCTGGGCTTTGTGACTTCGGATGGGGTTCATGGTCATCGTGTTCCTACAAGATACCTCAACACCAACATTAGGTTGAAATAAACAGTTCATTTTGTTATATGAAGCTAACGCGCAGATCCTTGTTGCCAAAGTGATCTCTTTCTGTCATGGTTCTGTCAGGCGCAGCGTAATCTCATAATTCGTACCCGCATGCGTGTGTTCCTGATCCTCTCCTCTTCGTACGCCGTGTTCCTGTCTATTTTTTGCGACGGCGTTCCTATGGGTTGCTAGTAGCCACATGCCGCCCCCAGCCGCCACAACCGGTTTACTGCAATCAACGCTTACAATTTTTCGGGTTCCTGTGGGTTTTATTTTTCCGGGTGAGCACACCGTTCCACCAATTTTTTTTCTTGGAGACAGCGTTCCCATAGGTTCCTAAGGGCAACTGAATCACCAAAAATAAACATCGTTAGTTAACGTTAACTCGAGTTAAAGCGGTAATGGGTGACTTCCCGTAAGATTTAAAAAATCATCTGGAATATTTTCGAGCCTAGCCGTTGTCAATCACTGGGACCCCATCAACCGCATCACCTCGAAACGGTCGACATTTATTCTCCATCACTTGAAATATTGCGAATCTAGACGAGGGGTAGGACCCCCTCTTCTAGACTTTCTTATCCATGAATATCCTGTTTGGGACACAGATCATTGATCTCTGCCTCCATCATCATTCTCATGAACCCTCCACCTCTCTTGCCATCCAATTGATTGTGATACCATATAGATTAGTATACTAGAGCTTTTTCATAGGTACTATACAGGTACACTCCAAAATTTGAACAAATTTCCTCGCAGAGTTCTCGCAGTCTTTGCATACAAATTTCAGAATCACTTCACCAGCCATGCAGCACAAATTGCTCAAGGCATTCGAGCACATACCTTAACTGGATTCTGTGCAGCGTCAATTCACGAATATATTATTTTTCTTGCGGGAAACACGAACAGCAGAATATCTTTCTCATTTGATCGCATCACTGGCACCCTCAAAAAATGCGCTGGAATATTTAAGTCTTACGGGAAGTCACCCAATGTATGCCAAAAAAAAAAAATCCGATGAGTGCAATGCCCAAATTTACAGCAAAAGATATGTACCAGGCCTCGGAATCGAGGAGAAGGTGAGTCTACATTCCAATCTTTGATACTACACCGCTAAAGTAGCGACACGTGGATGGCAGCTGTCCACAAACTATGTACTACATGTCACAGGCGAGTGGCGGTCAGCTGCCACTCAGCTGTGTCCAGAGAATTATGCAAATGGCCCCACAATGGAGCCAGATCCAGCTGGCGACCAGCTGGCAATGAACCTGGTCATCACTTGCTTGCCCACATAGACAAGATCTTTTGAAAAAATCATATTGACGGGACGTTCTCCGTAAACCAAATGCATTGCAAGGTAATAAAATAGACATGCGTACAAGGTGCTGAATCGTGGTGGCGAACAGCGGCTCATAAGGAAGAAATACCACAACAAGCAAAAACAATGTGCGTGTAGGAATGCAACGGATTGGAGCGGTCCTTGCGATTCGACCAGGACCATAAGAATTGTATTGGAATTGAGGATGGGCTGAGGACGACTTGATTTATATCCTGAAGAACGCAGGGCTTGAATCTCTTGCAGTTGACAGACTATGTGAACGCGAGCTACTTGAGAGAGATTGAAGCTTGGAGATCGTTGAACAATGGTCTGCGCTTGAGGAAATTTGGGTGGCTTGCGTTGGCTGACTTGGAATGAATTGACCGTTTGCGTTGAATTTGAGGCTCAAGAAACAGTCGCCAAAGGTCAGAACTTGGAGTTGGCGGGCGTATGTATTCCCCTGGCAGATCAATTGGAGGCGTCGAGGTGTGGCTACAACAGGACTTGAAGCATGAGGACCAGATGTGAGGCAGGGCAGATGCGCGCGCGAAGCGAAGTTTGGTCGAACCCAGCTGGAATTACAACGATGATAATCCTGAGGATAAAGCAAGCTCGGCGTCTTGAAATTGTTGCAGGTGGCCATTTGAGTCATTTTGGAGGAGTGCTTTATTTTGAAAGTTGGAGGGCACACCGTCTTCTCGAGCTCCCGTCCACCGCCTGCGAACCCTGGCTTGAGGGACATTCATTTTTGGCCCTAGTGTTTGGTTACCGATGTAGTGGAACGGAATGAGAGAGGGAGGTAGGAGTTCATGTCTGCGTGAGCGAAGCAGCCCGAGCGAAGGTGAGGGGGAGAAGAGAGGAGTGAAGCGGTGCTCGTCAAAGGTGGGTCAACTTCACGTGATAGTGATGCCGTGTCAAACAAGCGCGCGGACCCGATGCACTTCATTGCCGTTACTTACAAGTCGTACGGTGACCGAGGAATTTCGATTTTTGGGCTAGTAGCTTCTGGGTGGGGAATTTTATTGAAATCTTTCATTGTGCAAGTATTCAACTCAGTGCTCACCCACCAACTTGTGCCTTGACTTCAAATTGAAGTCCAATTCATACGCACTATGTGATAATATCATGACTTTCAAGTTGGTCTGCAGATACAGCATGTACCATATCTATTAAATCCTGGCTTCACAATTGATCAAACAATGCAAACGAGCTGGTTATGCCGGATCGAAACCATATGAAGTTGCAGCTGGGAGGAAGCTGGGATTTCAGCTGAAAAGACCAGCTGGAGGCCACCTGGCAGCGGCGTGGTCCCAGATGTACCAAAACGTGATCGCCAGATGAATAGTCCAGCTGTTGTGGACCTGACGGCACTTTGGCGGTGTATTGATGTAAACTCTATGAAGTATGTGTCATTCTCTTAAATGACGCGTCGCCTGCACCGTTATTAATTATGCACACGCCTGACATACGTGGACGTGGCGCGCGTAGTGTATGTGTGTCCAGCAATTATATAGATCTCTCCGTATATCTAACTCCTCTCAGGTCATCCAGGCTCGCCGGGGCGGCCCCCTCATTGGTCAAGTCAGATCTCCGAGAAAACAGCGGACCGTGAGACCTCAACCTTGAGCGCGCTATACTCCATTCCTGTGTACTCCGATGCAAGTCACCGCGCAAGCCACTGTATATGTCTTATGACTCCTGAAAACAGTAACGACCATCTTTTGTCAGAATTTCAGGCTCTAACATGAGAAAACGCGGGATTGAAGTCCAGGCCACCCACGGACCCGAGGTGGATCATTGACATTGAATTTTAGAGCCTTGAAATCAGCGAAAACCGTTTGTGCTACCTCCTTGATTTAGTGGTAACACGTCAACCGGGCACATGTCAGGGTCCTCGAACCAAACTCGGACTCCACCTGAATTTGCCCGGCCGCCCCCGGCGTGCCCACGGAAACCATGACCGAAGGCATTTTTCACAATATGAATCGTAGCCGAGCTGCCCGAGCACAAAGAAAAAAAGAGCGAAAAGTTTGATACTTCCGAATCTCCTATATGTCGCCGCCGGTTGGTGCCCGTGTCGCCTGGAGGCTGTGGCACTAATGGTTGATCCGTGGGTCTATCAGCGGGATGAATGCACTGGCAGTATGTAGTAGCTGCCCAGTAGAGCCTCGTATGCTTATGTATGAATTGACGCTGGTTTCCTTTGAATCGGCGACATAAGAGGCTTTTCGAACTAATTAGATTCTGAACCACCAAAGGGTCGATGTATCCAATAGAGTGCGGTGAGAGTAGAGTGTACTAGTCTGGTCAAAGCTAGACGATATAAGTCACTAAATAATATTCTATTCTAGAAAGCAGACGAGTCGTAACGAAAGTGGGGTAGTATATGCAGCCAGAAAGGGCAGAAAGTGGCAGATGATCTAGGGAGGAGGAAGTAGGAATACAGTGGCAAAGGAGTGAAGAGTTCAGGTTAGGATACAGTTAAGATAGCAGGTTTTTTGTTCTTGTCCTGGAGGAGAAGAGAGGAGTACAGCGGCGCGCCGTATGTGGCGTCCACAATAAGAATACTGATCCATCCATCCGGGTGTAAATTAGTATTAAGAGGGAGAGGATCTGGAAACGAGGGCGATGAGATAAGTTCCTTGGGCGGGGAAGACCCAGCGGCGCACCATCGATAGGATTATATCATTGCCGGCGGGGAAGCAGGTCGACAACGCGGCTGGCCTTAACAGCGGCACCTTTTTTTCCGAAATATCTCTCGGTCATGAAGGACCAGTGTAAGCTCCTGATCAGCGGTTAGCGTAGAACGTGTTGTTGTAAAATCTTCTTACCCGACGATCCAGTTTGCCAGGCCGTCAACATAGACATCGACATCCCTGTCGATCTTGGTTCCCCAGGACGGGAGCTGGGCGCGATCCTCTTCGAAGCGGTTGATGGACTGCTTGCACATCTCCCCGACAAAGTCGACGGCAGATTGCAAGTCCATGCCTTGCTCGTGCATCACGACAGGAATCATGTTGTGCGTGTCGCCCTGGAAGAAGAAATGATGAGTAAATGTGGTGGACATAGAGCTGGCAGCGCGTTACCTTGGACTGTTCGACGTTGTACGAGAAGATATCCTGCGCCACAAGATAAGTTAACACGAGGAATTACACGTCTCAAGGGAAATGAAGGACATACGTTGGACCACGTTACAAGGTCGTTCGCCGCTTCACCGAGACTCACAATGAGCGGGTGCTCCATTACTTCGTCGGGGATGTCGAGATTGTTTGCATACCTATGGTGAAATGTCAATTATTGCGCGTTCATTCGTTCAACAAAAGAAATGCATACTCGATCAGCACGAAAGATGGCTTGCACCCTGTCAATATAGGTCAGACAGGATGAATTGTCGCACTGCACGGAACACTCACCAGACGTGTCCCGACGGAGGGCGATGTAGGATTCGAGATCAGGTATCACTCCCGCGGCGCGATCCTGAGCTTGTTGGGTGACGCTCTGGAAGAAAAAGTCGAAGGTCTCGATAAACTGACCGAAGAGTTAGATTTGAATCACAATCTACATGCGCATGAAACATACCCTCTGCTGGGCTCCCGGCGAGGCAGTGGAGACCATCCGCTTGTAATAACTAGAAAGAACAGTGAGCTTTCCAGATCGATGGGTTTGAAGGATAGACGTACTCTCTCGTCATCTTCCCCACACGCGCAGGTGACCAGTAAGAGTGGGGGTGATAGAGCGAGTTTAGCACGACGTCCGCGGTCGTTATTGTCGACTGATCGTCCATGTCGTCCGAAAGGTTGTCGAGGTGGAAAAGGTAGGTCAAAAAGTCGTTGCAGACGCGCAGCTGGGGGCACGCGGCATCGGGATAGCACATCGCTGTGAGGGTTCCGGCTTTGAGCCCGTGAAACTTGTCGCGGACTTTGCCCTGGAGGTTGTCACCCTTGAAGAGCCACTTTTTGGTTTCGACGGTGACCTGCTTGCGATGTCTGCTCATGTGGATAGGGAATGTGCAGTGCGAGACGAGGTCAGGAATGTCGAATTTTGTGGCGGGAGCCTTGGTGAGTGTAGAGGAGGATGCCATCGCGAAAAACGAAAGGGGTCAAGGGCGGGGGAGGAGACTAGAAGGAAGGGTAGAAAGCGAAAGAGAAGAAGTGAAGTAGGAAGAGGGACGGAAGCAAAGACGCGTCGGATGAGAAAAGGAGTCATTGTGCTGTTGGGTTATATACGCGCCGCAAATCTAATGATGGCGGGATGTCCGATCGAATCCAAAATAGAGTTTTCAAAGCTGCGCCTCGTTTCCGCATAAAGACGTTCGGTGTTCGGTGCCCAATTCGGTTTCCTGTGATACAAAGTGTCACGCTGCCGTTGGTCCGAACAGTGGAGCAGAGCGGTATAATCATTAATAAAAATGAGCTCAATGTCTCGATGCGTCGAAACCCCGGTGAGCCAAGTGAAGTGCGAAATGCGCGCAGGTTGTCGTAAACGTCTGCATAATTTTCGGCGTAGGTGTCACCGTCGCGGCAGGGTTGGCTGGTCGCATGTTTTCGGAAATAGTAGGCAATCGAGCGAGTCAGCGTATCCCGGCGTCAACGACTGAATGGGGTCTTTGGGCACAAAAGTGAGCCGTTTCAGGTTGGCTGCCCTGACGAGCCTGTTGCCGCGACCGTATATTATCGCAACAAGGTCCAAACTCCAAGAAGCACAGCCTGCGCGAGCCACTGTTTTGCGTAGGGGAAAACCAGTACCATGTCCATGCAACTATCAGTGGTAAGAGATGCGTTCCGGTCTCTGACGGATCGCGTGTATTTGGCTCCGCTTCCCACGACAATTTACACGGAGGTAACGGAGGAAAAAATATGAAATCACAGACACAATGGCGCCCCCACGCGACTCGGCAAACATACCCATTGGTCTCCTGTCGCTTGCGGATCCTGCTCAGCCAAGAAGTATTCGACGTTGCGCTAACTCGATAAATTTCTCGAGTTCGATATTTGCGCTTTTTTCGGGTCGATCCTTTGCACTCTTCGCAAGCAGATTAGTATATTCGGGCCACCTGTTCTAACCAAGGTCACTAAGGATCCAACCCTAAAAAGAAATCTCTAGACGCAGACGGACACCACCATTAGCGCATGTCAGTGTCGACAGTGGGAATGCGGATACAGCTCATTGTGATCCGGCTGCGGTTAAATTTCAAGAGTGAGAATGTCCGATTTTTTCTCCCTTCCAGCCTGTGATAAAAGTTTTTCCGTCTGAATAAAACATATATGTATGTCCCGAAGGCCGCTGGAATGGAATGATGAGGCGCCGGCAGATGTATGTCGTCTATCGACGAATTGACTAGATGTTGACATGACGCCGAAACCCACAGCCAGAGATCGGGACCGGGAGCAGGAGTCAACCTCAAACCGGTGCAAAAAAAAACGGAGAACTGAATGCTGAGAAGAAATACCTTGAAGGAAAACAGAGAACAATTACCAGGGTCCTCGCTCCTCTCCGTACCCGAAAGCTGACGCGAGGGGGGTAACCAAGGAGTGTTTGGGCGCGTTTGAACGAAACTTGGCGGTCAGAAGGCACACAGCTACCACCAGTTCTAGTGATGCTCGGAAGCAGACCGCGACCTCAGTCAGAAGAGACAGCAGGTAGACAGCAAAGAGATCCAGGGAACGGTGGCAGATGATACGTATACATCGATAGTGTTAATTGTTACAACGGTTCTCCAGTGTTAAGGAGCGGAGCGCAGTACGAGCCCAAAATATCGAGCTCAAAATATCTGAGAATGACGGGTGTCGCATCTGTCCGCGTTAAATTGATTGATACGGTTATCCGGCTGAATGGTGATTGCGGGGCACTCGAGACAATACCATAGTTGGTTGCTGGACACAGGAATTTTTTGAACATTCGTGGACCGGTAGACCGATTGCAGACCGAATTGTCTGGATTCTGCCATTCGGAATTGAAAAAAAAACACTCACTGCATTGCTCCGAGAGGTCCGTGTGATAGAGCGCACGTTCCGCTCTCTGCTGTTTAATTTGACGCGTTCAAGCGCTCAAGACTCACAGGGTGTGATGGTGGTTGAATTGAAAGAAGCGCGTTATTTTGGTATGTGTAATGTGGAAGCTAAAGACGTTTGGAGCGCACCCTCCTTTAGTACAGCTCTGAGCTTTTATTGCCTGGCGTCACCTAAATTCCGCCGCTAGCTCTCTGTTCATGCCACCACGACGTTCTTTTGGACCCAATGACTCTGCCGTTGACGACAGCCCCGAAACTGCAGACCGAAATCGCGTCCGCAGCTTCATTGGGCGTCTTTCCTTTGGCAACTTCAGCCAGCGTCGCCCAAGCTTCGCGTCGCCCTTGAGAAATGTTGGCGAAGATGCGGGGGCTGAGCCCAGTACCCCTCGTACTGAAAGACCCCCAATCCCGACCATGATGCAGTCTTCTGCAGAAACCTACGCGACGCCGTTACCCATCTTATCCATGATTGTACTCTCTATTGTAAGTTGTTCTAGCCCCATGGTAGCCACCGATTCATGAATGTCCAAAAGACTATGCTTGGCGAATTTTTATCTGCCAATGTTTCCACGCCATTCGTTCTGTTCATGGTCAAAGGTGAGTTTGTCATTATTTCCGCCGGGTGTTCGGACCGGTCTAACCTCTGAACAGGTTTTGGTGAATTCAGCGACGCAGATGTTGCCTTCTGGACCGGAATACTTGGTAAATTGTTCATTTCCGCCGACCCTTGCAATCCTTGACACAAACACAAGTGTCTACATTCTTCCTCACTCAATTTTTGACGGCGATCTTATGGGTATGTAATTTCAAATTTCGGCCCCCCTATCATGCGCCGTGATAAATTTATTTGCTATTTGTCCAGGCAACTGTGGCGGACAAGCAGGGTCGACGTTTCGTGCTCGTAGTGTCTTTGCTAGGCAGCGCTGTGACATGCGTGGTATTCGGCACCTGCACCACCCTCGAACAAGCGATATGTGTCCGCCTTCTTCAGGTGAAGCCTATACATAGTTGCGCGTTCGATCGCTGATGTTTCGATTTCCAGGGTGTCTTCGCGGGCGCAGTTGGAGTTGCCCGCGGTTCGGTCTCGTTCGTTACTGATCCTACTAATGAAGGCAGAGCTTATGCTATTTTGGGGTGCGCACTATCGCGTTCGAGGCAGATAAATCAATACTGACTCTCCCAGATTTTGCTGGGGAATGGGAGGCGTAGCAGGCGCCATCGTCGGAGGCTCTTGTTCGTCTTTCTCAAACATTTTTTACCTAGCTAACACATCCCCAGTCGAACGGCCAGCCGTGAAATGGCCCGGCATTTTCGAAGATACGATATTGGACACATATCCATATCTCCTGCCCTGCGCGGTTGCAGCGTCCGTAACTCTGATAGGTATCATGCTTCTGGCCATGGCAGAAATACCGCTGAGAGACTTTCATCCTAGGCTCAATTCTGGCCTGTTTCCTTGGTCCCGACGGTGGGCCCAGAGAAGGCAGCATTCGTCTCATCGAGAAGCCCGATCAGGATGCCCACCCTGCTATCCCTGAGGAAGAGTCGCGTCCCCCGACCCCCGTCTTTGACGAGCATGAGCGGAGCTCTTTGGCTGGCACCATCCGCAAGAAGTTTTCAGGCTACTTTGCAACGCGTGTTCCCGATGCCCCCTCGCCAGGTGGTGGGTCCCCCATCCCACAGCAACCAGTAAGGCTAGACAGGACACGAACTTTCTCCAGAACCAGCCGGGCGAATGGCTCTGCGTATGGATACGCCGGCAGCTACCGCAACAGGCTCGCCAGCAATGCCACCGCGAACTTAAGTGTTCGCCGAGGCAGCATGGCTAGTTCGGTGCGGCGGCGGCGCGGCAGCAACATGGACGCCCATCGAGAATCCGCCACCAGCGACCTAAATTTCGCGCAGAGGCTGCTCATGGCAAACGAAAACGCCGTAACCAACATCGCCGATCTCTGGGTTGCCGCCGCAATGAATGTCGATAACGAGGACCCGTTCGAGAGTGACACGGAGATGGGGTCTGACGGCGAGCACGAATCCGGCGACGTTTTCGGAGACGAAAACCTTTCTGAAACGGACCTCCTCGCGCCCTCCCCGGGCCGCCGCAACTCTAGAGCTCCTTCGGCTGGCACCGCCATACGCCCTTTTCGGCTTGGTTCCCCGAGACGTCCCTCCGGCTCTGTTCGGAAGCCCTCCTTCTCTCAGCCTCTCGACGGCACACCAACGTCGCGCCGTTTCTCCACTGGGGTGCCGACCATTTTTGCCCATCCTGGCGTCAAGACGCCGACTGCTGTCCTCGATGCTCAACAGCTCTTGATGCGGACAGAAGAGGCCGATGGTCTTGAACCGATTTTGGAGTCCAGACGCGCGTCGCTGCACAGTCCCCAGCCGGATCTCGAGGCGGCGGTGGAGCCTCCACCGCCCTCGTTGTTTTCGCAGCTGCCGGTAGTAGTAATCATACAGTATGGAATGCTTGCGTTGCATACCACCTCACACGACCAGGTGTTCCTTTCGTATCTAGTCACGTACGTTTTTTTTTATTTCACTGATTATTCTGCTGGAATTCCTGAACCGCTGTCAGTGACTACAATGGAGGCGGTCTCAATCTAGACGCAGGCAATTTCGCGCAGCTCAGTGAGTCTAAATCTGCATTCTTCATTCTGAACTGCTCCGCTGACATGTGTCCCCGCCCAGTTGCTTTGATGTGCCTTGCCCAAATCGCATACCAATTCTATTTGTATCCGTGAGTTCCATTTTGTGCTCGCTCCATACGGCGTCCGCTCACACTAGTCTCCGTAGGAATATTGGGTATGGTTTTCTTTCGGGGCCCATGCACCCTGTCCTATCTGACAAAAATCTTAGCCCGCCCAGAGGCCGCTTCTCCCACTTGGCTATGTTCCGCATCGGATCAGCTCTCTTCGTTCCTGCCTATCTCGTCGTGACGCTGCTCCGGCCCTTCGCCAGCGCGTCCGGCGATGGCAATGTCGCACTAATGTCCGGTATGTTGTCGTCTTATCGCCTCCCGTGTCCACACCGCACCCGTCTAATCTAATCTTGAACTTTCTCCTCGGTGCCGCAGCGCTGGCCGTCAGCACGTAAGTGCTTCTCTTCCCTGCTTGCAGTCCCCTCGACATTTCATCTCACCTATACTATGCTTTGCTTCGAACGAACAGCGCCTTGCGGTATTGCGGGAGCACCTTCGCGTACACCTCGGTGTCAATCCTCTTGAACTATAGTACGCCCCCAGTCCAGTATTAGAGCTGGTCTGGCTGACATGTCTGTCAACTAGTGACTCCACCAAACGCTGTCGGGCTCGCGAACGGAATAGCGCAGAGTATTGTCAGTCTCGCCCGCTGCTTTGGGCCCGTGATTGGGGGTTATGTGAGTTGGATCTTTTTTTCTCTCGTTCTAGTTCTGAACGGGTCTATCCGCGCTAGCTCTGGTCCGTCAGCGTGCAGGATAATCCCGGCGGATATCCGCTGGGCTTCATCATTTGCGCTGGAGTGTGTGCGTTTTCAGTTCTCCACAGTTTCATGATTCGATAGATGCGCGACGGATACATGGATGATACAAGTCGCATTTATGTGTATATCTATTTTTTTTTTTCGTTTTCCGACGATGGGACACTATATAAAATTGATCCTACTCCCCTACTATGATTAATATCCAGATGCAGGCTACCTGCCTCCTGCGACTACTCCCGAGGCAGCACCTTTAATTGAGTTGAGACAATCACAGGTGGATTACAATTAGTGGCGGTGTGGGTGAAGATCATGAAGGGACTGCGACACTATAGAAACTTGTTCCTACTCCCCTGCTATGATTAATATCCAGATGCAGGCTGCCTGCTCTTGCGACTGCTCCCGAGACAGCACCTTTAATTGAGTTGAGACAATCACAGGTGGATTACAATTGGTGGCGGTGTGGGTGAAGATCACGAAGGGACTGCGACAGGCACCGCGGAGCTGAATTAGCCCCGGACGATGGCTAGCAGTGGATCATTTTCAGGATCTTGTCCAGACCCGCTCGTCAATGGCCCACCTATCAGATCGGACAAGGCTACGCACCTCGGGTATCACTGAAGGACTGGCCATGCATGTTGCAAAATTTGACGCCTTTGAAGTGCCACCGCTTGGCCCATTTCAAGAGCCAAGCCGGCTCGTCGACGAGGTTCATGAGAATGCCCATATTTCGCAAGCGGACTTCTTCCAGGCGCGGGAGGTGGGTGCTGTCAATGGACAGCATCACGCTTTCCAAGGGCTGCAAGACAAGAAATTATCAACACACATCTTCGTAAACTTGGGGATAGTGCGCACGGTGAGAACTGCCGTACTGAAGTACCGCGGCGGGACGACGACTTGATTCTCCATAAAAGGCGCGATGCATATGCGCCGCAGCGTGGGATGAGACGGAGGCAGAGTAACGTATTCGGTGCTCTGTGTAAGGACAAGACTGTCAAGATTGGTCAAGAGGGGAAGGGTGGCGGGGAGCTTGGGCGGCATGCTCCAGTTCGTCGTGCGGAAGGTGCGGATCTTCGACCCGTGGACGCGGAAGAAGTGGAGGTCCGTAGGGAAAATCTCGATCTCGAACCGCCGGAGGGCGGGGAGCGACTCTGGGTTGGAGGCAAAGTGGTTTAAAAGCGGGTCCCAAGACATCGGGAGCTCGATGAGGGTGTCTGTGGGGTCAGGGATGAGGCCGAGGTATAATGTTTCGAGGGAAGGCAGCTCGAGGGTCCCGCGGACTGGCTCGGTGTAGGAAAAGATCCAGGTGAGGCGGAGAGTTTTGAGGTTCGGTGTGTGGAGGCAGAGATTGGCCAAGTCGTGCCACGTTGGAGCCTCTCCCACATGCGACCATTCAATACGTTGTAGAGACGACGAACAATGTTCTGCCAAGGCTTCAAGAACGGAGGAAGGGGTCTGTGTCTCTGGACGGTAGTCTGACCCGTTTTGATTCACGTAGATCATGAGACTGGTTAATATTTGGGTCAGGCTTCAGTTAGAGAGGGCAGGAATATTTCGCGCACCGCTTGGTGTGTTTCAACAAACGGGGGATGAGGTCCGGCGAAGCTGTTAGCGACTCGGAAATCTTGAAGTCAATCCGCTGAACCCATTCCCCCAGAGAAGGCAATCCATCCTGGATGTCCTCAAACTTTTCCACGATTGCGCGAAGTTGCGGTATCGAGTGAATTCTTAGGTACTCAGGTACGATTTGAGAAGCCACATAGCGCCATGATCGGCAAACTGAAGGAATGGTCGCCCGATCCTGTTGCCATAGCTGCTGTTCGGGTTCATCTACTGGGGATGTCTCTGTTGTGTATGGGGGCAAAAAGTGATCCTCCAAGTGGATCGAGCTTCGTCCATGGAGGCGAATTACGAACTGGTCACAGAAACGGAATAAATCATGGAGGTATGATTGTTGGCGCCGACTTACGGATATTATTGTACTCCATATCTCAGGAGGGAGCACAGGCAAAGGTTTCGAGTAAACGTCTTCGTCCTGCGTGCTGTCTCCTGAAGACGGCTCCGCGGGAAGTTTTCGTTTCCGCAAGGTGCTTAGAATCCCAATTAAATCTTTGAAGACCGCCAGCGTGCTGTCTCCTGGAGACGCGAAAGGTTCTGCGGCAATTTCTCGTTTCCGATACTTAGAATCCCTGAAAGATCGCCAGTGGGTCAAGGCCTTGGGGGAAATGCGCGACGGCCGCAGTGAGCGCAGTAAAGCAAGTTGATCCAAATTAAGTAAATTGGGCATGTCGCCGTGGGAACATCACCAGTGATCCGTTGGAATCTGCGCTCACTGCAAAAAAATATGAAGTCGAACTACAAGGTGCGCATCGCGTCAATCGGTACAAGGGTGGCCTTTCACTCTTTCTATTCAGTTCTCCAACATATGTGGCACGGTTTACCGGCAGGGGAATATCCTCTTCACCCCGGATGGAAACTCTCTGCTCAGTCCGGTCGGAAATCGCGTTTCTGTGTTCGACCTCGTCAAGTATGGGCCCTGGGTTCTGCACCGTTTCGTTCCATATCTTACCGGGTTTTAGCAACAAGTCTTTCACCTTTCCGTTCGAGTGCCGAAAAAATATAGCGGCTCTGGCTCTTAGTCCAGATGCCAATGTTCTTATTTCAGTTGACGAAGGTGAGTTTTGTGGATTCCCCCGTGAACTCAATTTCATGTACAGACGGTCGCGCGCTACTCGTGAATTTCCGGCGTGGAGTAATTCTTCACCACTTCAATTTTCAAAAACCGGTCAAGGACATAAAATTCTCTCCGGACAGCAAGTAAGTGCAATTGTGTTGCACGATTGTTCAAACGCTTACTGGCACTTAGGTACATTGCGGTGACTCATGGAACCCAGGTTCAGGTCTGGCGCACGCCCAACCATCTCGCTCGCGAGTTCGCGCCTTTTAACCTGCATCGAACGTATACTGGCCACCACGACGAGGTGCTCAGCATCCAGTGGTCCCACGATTCAACGTGCGCCTCATTATTACTGCCGTTTTGATGCGCACTCACGTCGCTCAGGTGTTTTATCACGACTTCCCGGGATATGACTGCCCGACTATTCACTTTGAATCCTGTCGAGGGTTTCCGACCGAAAACATTTGCTGGGCACAAAGACGCGGTACTGGGGGCTTATTTTTCCAGCGATAGCACAACGGTATTTTGTCGCGTCCTTGTCATTTACTGCCATCGAACTCACCAACGTAGATATACACCGTCAGCCGCGACGGCGCCGTGTTCACATGGAAAGCCAAGGACTCCGAGTCGGACGATGACGAGCCGGTGGCATCCACTTCAAAAGGCACCGGTGCCAACATCGTCGCGAATACGCGATGGGGCGTCCATAAACGAAACTATTTCAATCAGACTGGCACCAAGGTCGTGTGCACGACATATCACGCCCCCTCCAACCTGCTCGTTGTCGGGTTCTCTAGCGGTATATTCGGCCTCTGGGAAATGCCCGCCTTCTCCAACATCCATACCCTCAGCATCTCCCAAGAAAAGATCTCGTCTGTCGCCATCAACCCTTCTGGCGAATGGCTTGCATTTGGCGCTCGCAAGCTCGGCCAGCTCCTAGTATGGGAGTGGCAGTCCGAGTCCTACATCCTCAAGCAGCAGGGCCATTTCTACGACATGAATACCTTGGCGTATGCACCAGACGGACAGACGATCGCCACTGGTGGAGATGACGGCAAAGTGAAAGTGTGGTCTACGCACTCTGGCTTTTGCTTCGTGACCTTCACGGAGCACACCGCACCCATATCTTCTGTCGCGTTTGCGAAGCACGGGAGCGTCTTATTTTCCGCCTCACTCGACGGTACCGTCCGAGCATACGACCTCGTCCGGTACCGAAACTTTCGGACTTTCACATCGCCGTCACCGGTCCAATTCTCCGCCCTTGCAGTCGATCCCTCGGGGAGGTCGTCGCCGCTGGATCAACCGACTCCTTCGAAGTTTTCATGTGGTCCGTGCAAACCGGGAAACTGCTCGATATTCTCACCGGGCACGAAGGCCCCATCAGCTCCCTCGCCTTCTCGCCCTCGGGTGCGAACCAACTCGCGAGTGGCTCCTGGGACCGGACCGTGCGCATCTGGAATGTATTCGGCCGGTCCCGCGCGGTCGAGCCGCTCACGCTGACCTCGGACGTGCTCGCTGTCACCTTCCGGCCAGACGGAAAGGAGCTCGCGGCGTCCACGCTCGACGGGCAGATTACGTTCTTCGACGTCGACAGCGGGAAGCAAAGTAACCTTATCGAGGGGCGCAAAGACGTGTCCGGTGGGCGCAAGGCGGACGACCGTGTGTCGGCTGCGAACAGCACCTCCGGCAAGGCGTTCAACAGTCTTGCATACACCGCGGACGGGCGCTGCATCCTCGCGGGCGGGAACAGCAAGTATGTTGTGTTGTATGACGTGCGCGACGGGGAGGGCGTGATGGTGAAGAAGTTCCAAATTTCAGAGAACTTGTCGCTCGATGGGACGGAGGAGTTCTTGGACAGCAGGAAAGTGAACGAGGCTGGCATTAATGTTGATCTCATCGACAATCGTGGGGACGAGAGCGATTTGGAGGACAGACTTGATGTCAGTCTTCCTGGCGCAAGTCGGGGTGCAGGGGATATGTCGATACGCCGGTATAGGCAAGAGGCCCGTACCAAGTGCGTGCGTTTCTCCCCGACGGGACGGGCATGGGCGGCGGCGTCGACGGAAGGGCTGCTCATCTACTCACTTGACGACACCATCGCTTTCGACCCCTTCGACCTGTCGATCGACCTCACCCCCCAGGCCGTCCTCGACGTCCTCGCCTCGCGGGAGTATCTCAAGGCGCTGGTGATGGCGTTCCGGCTCAACGAAAAGGTGCTCATCCACCGAGTGTACGAGAGCATCCCGCGCGGCGACATCCGCCTCGTCGCGCGGCAGCTCCCGGTCGTCTACGTCCCGCTGCTCCTCCGGTTCGTCGCCGAGCACCTCGCGCAGAGCCCTCATCTCGAATTCGACCTCCTCTGGGCGAACACGCTCCTCATGGCGCACGGACGGCTGCTCCGCGATCGCTCGGCGGAGTATGCGAGTGTGTTCAGGGTCCTGCAAAAGGCCCTCGCGGATTTCGAGCAGTCGATATCTAGATTGTGCGTCCCTCCTCTTTGGCGGAATAACACGCGATCTAACTGACCTGACCTTTTCCATAGATGCGATGAAAACCTCTCCACGCTGGCGTACCTGCTCGACCAGTCCAAAGTCAAGCACGCCACCGGCGACGTCGAGATGCTGGCTGTATCATAGTTCTTCAACCTTGATCTCAGGGCTGCATGTAAAATTATCGTACTAATAACCTGGAAGGCGGGGCAAGGCGCCTGAGTGTGCTGATGTTATCTCTGATTTTGTTGCAGTGCGTTTACTCCTCGAGCCGATGTTGGCATGTAGTCAGTCGATGGTATAGGCTGCTTAGCCTTACCCGAGCACATGCCAGCCACGGCAGCGCGGCCGGCTTGATATGAGGTAACTTAGTGTGCGTTGTTCCTGTTTTGTGGCGACATTTAACCATTCGGAGCGCTTACTTACCTTGTCCGAAAGCGACAACCTAAGCGCTTTGGCGCATTTGAGGCTCGTCCGGCATAATCCTTCGGCTCCTGTTAGGGCGTCCATCTGCTGAAGCTGGTCTCTTCTGTTCTTCTTGGCGCCGTAGAAGCGTGCCTCACACCCACAGCTTGGCTCTGCGATCCGGTACCTCGCAGGCTGTATTCGCCGGAGGGTTGTCGCCTCCGCAAGCCTCAACATGACCTTAGACGCTGGCATGGTATATTAAGCCAACCGGCATCCTATTCTTGCATTTACCATGTTTTATCCTCTCCATCTGGTTTAATTCTTCCTGACGATATGTTTTAGAGTCGTTGGACACAAACCTGAAACAATTGTGATGTGAACTCGGTGACGTTGCGTGGATCGCAATACTGATTGGCGAGAAATGCCGCTTCTCAGCCTCCAGCCAGTTATGGTCTTTCAATGCATATATTTTTGGCGCTTATCCGGTTCTATCCATGACGGGCGTGAATTCAGAATGTCGTATGTCAATTCATAGCTGTGGCTGAAGCCACGATGGAATCGCCTGGGTCAACTTTCAACATAGACGCTGGACTAATATTTAAATGCTATTGGTGTTCCAAAAAACGAAGCCACCCCCATTTCTTACGACCTCATGCAGTTCCGCCAGCTGCTGATCCTCCTAATTGCCTGTGTGCTTTCTGCTTATGGCCAGCAACTCTCTGCGAACCTGACCGGCGACACGCCCATGATTGCGCAGTGCGCGCAGGTCGGGATAACTTTTGGGGGAGGCACCCCGCCGTATAGCTTTTACGTGTGGTCCTACTATGATCAACAATACGTTTCGCAGAGCTGGACAGATACTCCTGGCACTGCGGTCTGGACCATCGAAGAGCCAGCCAATTCGTTGTTGTATCTGTACATCACAGACACCACAGGATACTACCTCCAGTCCCATTCTTTCCAAGTGACGCCGGCGACCTGCAGTGCCACGGTCCCAGAATTCCAAAGGACGGATCAGCCGACATCAGGCGGTGGCTCGACCTCAGGAGGAGCAGGAACCACCTCGTCGTTCAACTCGACTGGTGTTCCGCAGCCACCCTCAGCGCCGACGGTTCCTAGTGGTGGTCTTCCTCCCGCAGTACCGACTGCGTTGAATGACTGCGGTTCCACAGCAAAATGCTCTTTCACCGCTACGGTGTGTTTTCTTGATCCCAATTCCGACATCTACTGAATTTCTGTGTCAAGAGTACAGCTGCTGGTACCTATCCCCAGCAAACTCTCATCGGAGCAGGTTCGTGCAGTGCCCGTTTGTCTGTTCTCGATCTCACGGATTTTATTTATGCTTCGTTCCATCATTTTGTTCTACCTTGAAAACGTCTCCAGCGTTCGACAACTGCAATTCCAATGAAACGGTTACCCAGACGTTCACAGGTTCGGTGACCATTACCAATAACTGGAGCGTCCAAGTCTCTGCTTCTTTTGGCCTGCCCAAGTCAATCGACGTATCCGCGTCAGTAACAACTGGAAAAGAACAGGATGTAACAATGTCTCAGACCTATACGTGAGTTGAACAGATCCCTCGAATTCGCGCATTGAAATGAATAAATCAGATACAACACTCCTCCCCAGGTTCGGGTACGTCGACAGTTTTTTTGCGGTTCATTGTCCGCAGCTTGTTGAGCGGCGTTGCAGGCTGCACTGGTCGGATCAGCGGGTTTCAACGCGATTTTTGGGAATATGGACGTAAACTATCCTAGTGGGCCGGTGTGCGTCCTACCTCTGCGTGCAGTGGAGAACTATCACTCACTAACTTCATACTCATACAGCAACATTCCTGACGCGGTATACTTTCAATATGATGGCCAGCCTCCCACGGTTGCACTACAGACCATCGGGTGTAACGACTCATGGCCAATCTGGAACACGACGAGTCCGAGTAGCGACAACGCAGCGGGCATAGTTCGCAGAAACCAGTGGTGCGAGCTCTATGCCGTCGGATTGGTCGCTCTGTTGGGACTGGTTGTATTTTGAGGGAGGAGACCCGTCGATGCATTACTCACTAGGATTTCCATTCCTCTCGGCTTCTTCGACATGAATAGATCTTTCGCAAAATACTATGCGCTATTGATGTGTACTTGTAGTATTTCCAACTGGGACGAGTGCTAGAGTTCCTTCGAGTTGAATGTTACCGCAAGGTCTATTACAGCAAATGGCGGTACCCAGGGCGGCCATCAGACTTTTGACATTTTGATTGTGAGGTTGTACAACCCCGAAAAACCCCGAAAAACCTCTGAAAACATCGAAACCTGACAATGTCAAAACCCTATGTCCCGAGCCCACAAGCTCGACCGTTCAAGCCCCCGCCAGGGCAGAATTTTGCTTTTTCTCACAAATATCTTTGGGGAACAGATATATTAGAGTCCTTAGAAACTTTCCAGAGCCCCCTTTTGTGACTCTGGGAACATTTATTACCTTCATTTACTGCCAAGTTGTGGGTCATTTGAGGTTGTGAGGTTGTCGGGAATACCGGCAACCTGAAAACCCCGGAAAACCCGCAATCAAAATGTCAAAAGGCTGATGGTGCGAAACAGAAAATTGCCGTTTTGGGCATTTTCTGAGCCTCGGGACCGATTTGCCTGTATCTCGATGGGTTCTGCTCGGATTCACATGAAACATAGCTAGATAATTTAAGCTAATTCATGCGCAATTAGTGATAGAAAAATATCATGAGAAATACTTTATTTTGCACCCCTTGTCATATCAGGTTTTTTGGGCCATAAATCCCGAATACAGAGCTCAAATCTCGCTCAAACGAAGTAAGATTTTTTTAGGGTGTATTCATATATGTATTGAGTATTGTGATAGAGCCGAAAGTACCAATAATTCTTTTTCCTGCCCTTCATTCTCTCTCGAGGGCTTTTCAGGTAGCAAACAGAGAATTGGGTGTAGGTAAGTCATTTCTCTATCAAATAAAGTGAAGCAACAACTGAGAGGGTTACAAAATACTCTTCTACATTACTACACAAGAAGAAATGCGACGAACCCGCATTTTACACGCTGATTAGGACACATCGTGTCCAATCTCGGCCACTGTCAAGTGGCCGTGATCTCATCAGCCACGTCTCGTCCTTGTCTCGACGCGCGTCTTTCTCTCTCATCTCCCGTTATATTCTTGAATACATCAACGGTGATTCTCAGCATGCCTCAAGCGACCTCAGAGCCAGTTCAAGTACTAAATTTGACTATCTTTGGTTCCTATCCATGGCTAATCCCTTGGATGATCCCCAGGTCATGACAGCCAACAGCATCAAAAAACCTGGCCATGTTTGGACCAATACCACTCAAGCGACGTCTTGTTGGGCATCCACCTGTGGCTGAGTGGAGGACGCACGTCGAGAGTCGAGACAATGATGAGACGTGGCTGGTGAGATCACGGCCACTTGACAGTGGCCGAGATTGGACACGACATGTCCTAATTAGCGTGTAAAATGCGTGTCCGTCGCGTTTCTTCTTGTGTAGTAATGTAGAGGAGTATTTTGTAACCCTCTCAGTTGTTACTTCACTTTATTTGATAGAGAAATGACTTACCTACACCCAATTCTCTGTTTGCTACCTGAAAAGCCCTCGAGAGAGAATGAAGGGCAGGAAAAAGAATTATTGGTACTTTCAGCTCTATCACAATACTTAATACATATATGAGTACACCCTACAAAAATCTTACCTCGTTTGAACAAGATTTGAGCTCTGTATTCGGGATTTATGACCCGAGAAACCTGATATGACAAGGGGTGCAAAATAAAGTATTTTTCATGATATTTTTCTATCACTAATTGCACATGAATTAGCCTGAATTATCTAGCTATATTTCATGTGAATCCGAGCAGAACCCATCGAGATACAGGCAAATCGGTCCCAAGGCTCAGAAAATGCCCAAAACGGCAATTTTCTGTTTCGCGCCCTGGGTACCGCCATTTGCTGTAACTACAAGCCAAAAAACTGCACCGAACCCAATTTCTCATTGCGGATCTGCACCAAAAATGCATTAACTCAATCAGTTCAAGCCTGATTCCCCTAGAAATTTGGGACCATCCAGCTACACCTGATTCAAAGCGATCAACAGGATGGATTTTTTATTTTCGCCTTTGTTCTCGAGAAACCAGCTGTTTGATCTGAAAACCTAGCCTCGTGACCAGCCTGCCTATGGGATACCAACCTAATGTGGCGGGCACGGTTGCCGTAGGCAGGCTGGAACATCTCGGAGCGCGCCAAAGGGCTGGGCCAGAGTTTGAATTTAAGTAGTTTCGGTAAGCTGTGGATGTTGCAGGCTCTATCCTGATGAAGCGCCACAGTTCTGTGGTGGATTCCACTACGAAATGCAGTCCCCGGTCGGAGATGTATTTCTAGGGGGTTCTGTGGTGCCTCCAGACATTCTGGTAATAGAGCTGAGCCGCTCTGACCGCACTGAGGCCAGTATGGCACTGGTTGAAGTGGGCCCGTTTGCCGAGGATGTCAACCATGACCATGACCGCATTGAACCCGTGAGCGTCTGGAAGCTTGACAATGAAGTCCACAGAGACGTTATCCCAGCATTCTTCCAGGATTTCTGTCAGATGAAGTTCTCTGTGTGGCAGCTTCCAGAGCGCCTTTGTCTGATTGCATGGATCACAGGTGCGGACGTACTGGCTGACGTGCCAGGACAGCTGGGGCCACCAATAATTCTAGGAGATGAGCTCCAAGGTCTTAAAGTGACCAGCATGTCCGGCGACCCAAGTGTCATGGTGCTACGCTATGATCTGGTGTCGGAGATCCTTATTCCGTGGTACAACAATCTTGCCACGGAAGTAGAGGAGTCCGTCTGAGACCTGCCACTCAGACGACTGGGGGGAGCAGACATTCCGGTTCTTGAGGAGTTCCCGTGCGACGAACACAATGGGGTCCTCAAGGTCCAGTTCACCCACGAAAGCCTCCCGGACGTTGCGGAGAAGAGAAATCTCAGGTCCGGCAACCACAATGCCTTCCAGCAGGTGGATGTGGAACAAGTTTAGGCAGAGGAGGGTGACATCCGTGTTGTCCAAGCCTACTCCATGATCGGGGCGGTGTGACGACGTGTCCAGACGACCCATAAGGTGGCCGGGTTGGTGGTGCAGTGTGAAGTTGAACCGGGACAAGTACAGGGACCATCGAGCTTGCCTCCGGTTCAAGTTCTGTGCCTTCTGGAAGTACTCCAAGTTTTTGTGATCCGTCCAGATCTCGACCAGATGCTGCGTCCCCTCAAGGAAGTGTCGCCACTCCTCGAGGGCCCGGATGATAGTGAGCATCTCCTTGTTGTGTCTTTCATAGTTACGCTGGAAGTCGTTCAAACTCTTGGAGTAGAATGTGACTGGGTGCCACTTTCCGTCTGCATCCGGTTGAGACAGAACAGCTCCGGTAGCGTAGTCAGAGCTGTCTGCCTCAACTCGGTACAGAAGCGACTTGTCCTGGAGGACTAAGACAGGCTCTGCAGTCACCACATCTTTGAGGGCTTGGAATGCAACGGTCCTGGTCCAGACAACACCCTTCTTCGTGAGATCAAAGAGGGGCTGGGCGATGTCCGAAAAGGCGCTTGTGTGGACTGCGACGAGCTCATTGACCGTGAAGGGTGGTGGATGCCCGTGCACAGTGCAGCACCTTCCCCCAGCACAAGCTACGGTGGATACAGCGGGAACAGCAGCACCTGGCTAAGCCCGAACAACGGCGAGTCCGAGTGGGAGTCGCTCTACGAAGGGCGCTCGCTTGCCCGAGGGTGCTGTTGTATGCGGACGAGGGCTTTGTGCGCGAGTCTGCTTGTTGCAGAGCTGGACGCGAGGTCAACTCGCGGTGACAAGGGTTTGGTGTGGGTGCTGGTGCTGAGCGACCGGGTGCATGCATTGGATGAGAGGGCTAAGCACAACGGGGATGGGAGGGTGAGCAGGAGCGGGAGGGGGATGCATGCGAGGGGAAGCGGAGGAAGAAGGAGCGGGATGATGAGCAAGACATAAATTACGAGGCAGCTGTGAGTGTGGCCCGCGTGTTGGAGAAAGATTTCATGCACGATAAAAGATGCTGTTCTTATTCTTTTCTTTCCATCCCACACCTACCGTTTCTGTTGCTGATGCTGGTGAATCCCAGAAGCTGATTCCATGAATCCCAAAGGTCAGCTGGGTGGATTCATTTCCTTTTACGGGCTGTTTGGCTAATCTATTTGTGCAGCTGTGCAAATACTGAATTTGCGTAGGTGCGCAAATAATACATTTGTGCAGGGTGCAAATGTTGCGCAATTGGTACATTTGCTCACCACACAGATGTTGCGTAAATATTGCGCAGATATCGCACAAATATTGAATTTGCACAGGATTTGCGCGGCGCACAAACAAGGCCTTGCACCCAGTGATAGTGGGAATAATACGCACCTAGCGAGGGAAATCCAAAGAGAAGAAAGGATAAGGATTCCCATGCTAGGTGAAGCTTTATAAGGTAAAGTACAGCTAGCCAGTAGCACGTGTCCGGAGTGATTGACAATATTCCCGGGCCTGGTTGCATAACACATGCCAATACAACCAGAGTTCAGCGTAGGTAATGCCTAAGCTGGAGTCTGGCGTAGTTAAGCCAACCAGCTGAGTAAAGCCGGTAAGGCCAAGCGGCAGAACAGCAGAAAGTGGGGGTTCCCCTGACAATCATGAGCTGTTTGTGAAGATCCAGCTCAGCAATTTTTCCAGCAAGCAGCTGAGTATCATTGAGCTTTGTAAGATGCATGGCCTGGAGCTGGTCGTCCTTCTTCCGGATCCATTCAATGAGGCCACCAAATGGAAAGAATATTAATGGTGTGTTCTCGTTTATGCCAGCAGCAATTTGGTTGTGGATTCTGGCCAAGTGATCATCCTGTCAATTGAGTATCACAAGGCCTGCATAAACGAGGTTCCTCACTGGGGATGTGTTTGCAACACTAGTTGGACTGCAGGAAAAAAGTTCCCCTTCCGAGAAGTAGTCTCAAGGGAGGGTAAAATGTGCATGAAGTCCGAAAGGGTAGCTGGTGTGTGTAATCCTACTTACCACATATGTTACTTACGGCCAAACACAGACACATAGATAATCATTCTCTTTCTCGTACCATCACGACCTCCACTGTACGCTAGCTATGATACTCAACGACACCTCCCTGAAAAGGGTCTAAATTCTCTCTTGTGTGAAAAGTTCTCTTTCCTTCTTCTTCTGGTATCAGCTCTGGTGAGCCTGATTCCATTTAAAAAAAAAAAATTCCGCCCGAGAAAACCCACATACCACCCTTGTGCCGAGGTAGCCTGAGCTCGCTCAGTGTCACCAGCCTCGTGCCACCCACATACCCTGCACCAAGACGAGCGTAATGCCGCCCTCCTGACACCAGCGGCGGACACACCACATGCACCCCGCCCTCTCCCACCTTTACCATGTCTCCCGAGACGATACTCAACGGAGCCGACCACAGGGATCCGCTACCGACGTGCCACGTCACCTCCACTCTGGCAGCAAGACAGCTGACCGTACTACACTCCCTTCTCACCCGTGTGCAAAAGGCCGCCGCTGTCGCTCCCACCTCCCCGCTGCTGGACTTGCCCTTGACGCCGCTACCCTTGAGCGCGAACACAACGACCTCACTGACAGGAACCCTGCCCCACACCCTTGTGCCTGCTTACGACTTGGATACCACCTCATCCTCCCCCAAACTTCCAGCTCGTCGTGTCATGTCCACCAACGGCGCCGTGGTCCTCGATCTTCCCCCTACCAAGCTCCCACTCCTCCATGAAGGAGAGACGACCCAGAGCTAGCTGCGCCAGCTCGAGGTCCACTGTGCGAACTATTTTTCGCTCAAGACCATCGCAAGCGACAAGCAGGTCGCCAACATCATCGGGTGCTTCCGCGACTATCACATCACCACTTGGCTCGAGAACGACGCTGAGTGCGCCGCTGCCATCGCTCTCAATTTCAAGGCCTTCGTGGCCATGATCCGCGAATGCCTGCTGCCTATGGACTGGGAACGGTCTATCAAGCAGGACATGCACAGCCGTAAGCAAGGAAAGACTGAAACCTTCCTCACCTTCCTCACCGCGATTGAGCGCGCTAACTCCCTCCTCATCAATATGCCCTCCTTCCTTGATGAAGCTCATGTCTGCACCCTGCTTGAATCAAACATGCTTGTCAATCTCTCTGATGACCTCGCTGATGACGGCAAGGCTGCCGATGAGAAGATCTACAAGAAATGGTGTGATATAGTTAAACGCAAGGACAACGTGTGCGTCTGTAACATCGCCCGCCTGAATAAGATCGCTGACGACCACGCTAAACACGAGCACCGCACTACCAACACCAACACAGGTGATGACCGCCCCACCAAGCATAACAAGCGCGATGAGAACGCTGCCGCATCAACAGGGGGGTCCTTCTCAAACGGCACTGCATCAAATGGCACCTTGTTGACTGGCGAGGGCAGACACTGCCTGAAGCTCACCGAGGAGGAACGTGACCTCCTCGCGGCGGACCGTGGCTGCGCACACTGTCGCATGCCCTTCGTCAGACACGGCGATGAACACGACAAGACGTGCCCGTGGCCCAACCCCACCAGCTATAAACGTGTAACCCAGGCCACCGTCAATGTCATGGCTGCCACCCTCACCGCCAACCAATGCACCAAATACAGTGTCAAGGCCAAAGCTGCGGCTGCTGCCGGCGCTAACCCAAACCTGAACACCATCGTAGCGGTCGGTTTTGCGCGCGTTGAGGACCCCGATGACAGCGTTGACTCAACCATTGAAGTGAGTGAATCTCACTTGTTCTGGGACTGCCGCATGGAAGGTCCCATGTCCAACCTTCCTATTCCCATATGCAGACTGATTGATAACGGTGCACATCTAGTCTTGATCCACGAAGACCTTGTTGACTGCCTTGATCTCTGCCACCGACGATTGCATGAGCCTGTACCTGTATCCGCTGCATTCACAGACTGTGACGACCCGCCCCCTTTGACTGAATACATACACTTCCGAGCACTCTCCAGTGACCTTTCTTATGAAACCAAAACTGCATGCACCTTGATATTGTTGAACCTCTGTGCCCCTGTCATCTTGGGCTTGCCTTTCCTTAAACGAAATTCCATAGTTGTTGATCATGCTGACCGTACTGTAATAGATAAACTCAACAATTACAATCTTCTTGATCCTGTAATTGCTTCCCCACCTCCCCCACCTAAGCCACGGCTGTGTGAACTGCTTAAGAAGACAAAGGTGGATCACAAGCTGCTCGCTGATGAGCTACACGCTGTATGTGCAACCCACCTGCAAGCCCTCACTGATGTGAACTTGTTTGAGACAGTACACGAGGTAGACATTGTTGCTGCCGTACGTGAACATATTGACACACTTGTCAGGGTCGAACACCGGCAGAAATTAGGCCACAAAATCAAAAGCGATTACAAACTGATCTTTGAACCGATTCCACATGTTGATGATCTATCGTCTGACGTGCTCTGTGAAATAAAAATCAAAGATGCGTACAAGACACTCTCAAAGCAAACCTACCAGAGTCCTAGAAAATACAAGGATGCTTGGCAAACCTTGATTCAAAAGCATCTGGACGTTGGACGTATCAGACCGTCCAACTCTTCCTTTGCCTCCCCTACCTTCCTAATCCTGAAAGCGGACAAGACTGCACTGCCGCGATGGATAAATGACTTCCATGATATTAATGCCAACACAGTACATGATGTTTTCCCTCTGCCCCGTGTCGACAATATCCTCGCAGACTGCGCAAAAGGAAAAATCTGGTCTACTATTGATTTCACAGATAGTTTCTTTCAGACAAAACTACACCCCAGTTCAATTCCTTACACTGCACACTGGGGGCAAGCTGTGAACTACAGGCCCTGTAAACTCAATGTAAATGTGAAGGAAACTTTAAGTTTTCTCAATAAATAACCAGCATTTACAGTACCTGTAAATTGGGAGTAAATTTTGAATTTCATCTGGAATTGCACCCAATTTACATGCCCTGTAAATGATTGATAATCCTGGGAATTAATCTAAAAATGCCCATCATTTACACCATGTGTAAATGTGTGATTTACATGCAGTGTAAACAGTGAGCAAATCCAGATACCAAACAACATATTTATAGCTACACCTTCCATAATAAGAAGTTCAGAATTTCCAGAAGGGGTTATTCTATTGTCATGTGAGTCTAGGATTCCTAGGATGCTGGCTTTAAGGGAATGATTATGCCAGAGCACTTCCAAAGCTCACAAGGGGTGGCAGCTATATCTCTTCTGATTGAGTTTCATTCCGCTCTCTTTCTCTGTATCTGAATTTTAGCTTCATACATTCTTATTGCATGTCCACCACTCAAAACAATGAGATTATTTCTATTTGGTGACTATTTTCACCTGGAGTTTGTCAGAATATTACAAGGTTGAAAAACTGTTGCCCTACTTGAGCTCTTGATGAAGACTTTCTATTTCTGTTTTGCTCTCTGTCAGCTCCTTGTTGGTCTCAAAATGAGCTAGAATGTGGGATTTCTGGTTGGAACATGAGTTAAATGTTGCAACTGTCAGGGGAACCACCCGTCCGTCCGTCCGTCCGGCTCCGGCCCATCGCACCGCCCCACTTCCTCGCCCGATCCTTCGTCCGGCCTCGTCCGTCCATCCGGCCTTCGGTCCTATGCCCCAGCCTACGCCTCCGTCTGGAACGTCGCCCTCCGTCCCTCCGGACTCCGACCCCCTCCGACCCCCCGCGTCCGGTCGCTCTCACTGGCACGTGCTATGTGATCAAGCTCGAGACCACTGCCGATCGATCCGGACACGTGCTACTGGCTAGTACCTATAAAAACCTCGCCTAGCGTGGGAATCCTTATCCTTTCTTCTCTTCGGATTCTCCCGCTAGGTGCGTATTCTAGAAGCCTGTATTTAGTACTGTCAATTGAGTTGCTTCGGATTCTCCCGCTAGTCTCCCGCGCTCCCGCGCCGAGCTGAGGTTGCCCTTACAGCAACTTCCACTTCTTTGACTCACTGCTCTTCATGTGTGTAGCATTCCTGTGCAGCATGTCATTCTCATGTTGCTCCCCTTTCATTTTTTTGATAGAAAGGCGACCAGATTGCCCCCAAAGTCCACAATAGATGACCCACCTTGTTATCTTGACATTCATTGCTCATCTGGCATCTTGCTAAACAATTAAAGTAGTCAATAAAGACACCATATAACTTTGTTAGAGTCTCTGCCAGGTTGGGATTGTATATCATTTCCCTGATTGAGAAGGCCACCAACAAGAAAGAGCTGCCTGCCAGGTGGGTGGAATAAGCAGGGGTTTCCACTTTGGGGAAGCCAGTATGAGTATAGTGGATCCAATGGTAAGGATGACATCTTGATGCTCTGTTACTCATCTCATCTTTCTGCACAATCCAATGGGTGTCAACCCACGGACTCTCAAAAAGATGAGGGAATAGCTAAAGAGGGCCAAGCTTGACAATGTTTCAGATTTGATGTTATTAATGGGTGGCTGTGAGAGGCGTTCTGGAACGCCTCTCACAGCCACCAATTATATTTTTTGTACACATCACAAAAGTGTATGTAATCATCTTGGGCCGCTCTGGGTTCAATCCTCACAATATGCATCTTTTTTTAAATGCCTCGACCATACAATAACCAATGAAATTTCAGTCAGGAGAAAAATTTGCTTTTTTAACTTCCCATGAGCAGAAAATTCCTACTGATTGTTCAATTGTGTGTTGAAACAGGAGTTGAACACAACAAGGCCCAATCAATTCAAGCTTGACAGCAATCCTGATCATTAGGAATCCTAGACTCACATGACAATATAATGTCCCCTTCTGGCACCTCTGAATTTCTTATTATGGAAAGTGTAGCTATAAATATGTTGTTTGGTATCTGGATTTGCTCACCGTTTACACTGCATGTAAATCACACATTTACACATGGTGTAAATGATGGACATTTTTAGATTAGTTCCCAGGATTATCAATCATTTACAGGGCATGTAAATTGGGTGCAATTCCAGATGAAATTCAAAATTTACTCCCAATTTACAGGCACTGTAAATGACAGGTATTTATTGAGAAAACTTAAAGTTTCCTTCACATTTAAATTGAGTTTACAGGGCCTGTAGTTCACAGCTTGCCCCCAGTGGCAGTCAGCACACCCCTCAGACTATATGAATGGTTGGTCATGCCACAGGGCCTTCGAAACGCACCTTACGTCCAACAGCGATGTGTCACGGCAGCACTACGAGAATACATTGGCTTTCCTTGGGCACCACATCTCTGAACGAGGGATAGAGCCCGACAAATCCAAAGTGGATTGCATACTTAACTGGCCCACACCTAAGTCATCAATGAACATGCGCGCCTTCCCCGGGCTCATGCAGTATGTGAGCCAATTTCTGCCCAACCTTGCCAACCATACAGAGGTTCTCCATCGCCTCACAACCAAAGCAGCAGATAAATATTTTCCCAAATGGGGAGCAGAACACCAATTTGCCTTCAATCAGATAAAAGCAATTGTCACTAGCGCAGACTACTGCCTGACTACAATTGACCATGAGAACATGGGAGCCAACAAGATATTTGTGACTGCAGATGCCAGTGACAAGTGTTTGGGTGCTGTCCTATCCTTTGGTAAAACTTGGGAAACTGCCTGACCTGTCACCTTCGACCCGTGAACCTTCAAGGGACCGGAACTCAAGTACCCAATTCATAAAAAAGAGCTACTTGCCATCATCCGTGCTATGACAGTGGCGTGCAGACCTTATTGGGAGCACGTCTACATTGACCATAGAACACTGGAAAACTTCCATTCCCAATGAGATTTATCCCGGCGACAAGCACGTTGGATGGAATTCATGTCACAATTTGATACCAAAATTATCTACGTACAGGGCGAGGCCAACACCGTAGCCAACGCCCTTTCAAGGACCGAATTTGAAGACAGCTCTGAGGCTGAATCACACACATCCCTGCCATGCAATGACGACTGCGATACAATTGCTACGCTTACTTGCCCTACCGCAAACACACCACTAATGGCAGCTCACTGCCTTGCAGTCACTCACATCAAGGAACGAACAGATCCACTATGCACTATCATGTCGGTTGCAGTAGATGCTGAACTACTCGACACAATCCGCTCTGGGTACAATGCAGACCCACGGTACTCCAAGTTCAAATCAGTGACAGAGAGCATACCTGGCCTGGTCAAAAACAACGGACTATGGTACATCGGTAACTGCCTCATGATACCACGTGTCAGCCATGTTCGGGAACACTTGTTTCGACTAGCCCACAACTCTCTTGGCCATTTTGGATTCGAGAAATCCTATAGCTCCCTTCGGGATGCTTACTATTGGCCAAACATGTGTTGCCACCTCGAGACAGCCTACATTCCCTCATGCCCTGACTGCCAATGGAACAAGTCAACCACATCGAAACCCTCGGGCCCCCTACACCCTCTACCAGTGCCAGATGCCTGACTGGACTCTGTTGCTATTGATTTTGTGGGCTCGTTACCCGAGGAAGATGGCTACAATTGTATAGCTACCTTCACTGATCGCCTTGGTTCAGACATACAACTCGCCCCTACCTGGACCAACATCACTGCCAAAAACTTTGCCCTGGTTTTCTTCGACAAGTGGTATTGCGAAAATGGCCTACCCACCGAGATCATCTCCAATCGAGACAAACTGTTCATTTCTAAATTCTGGAAGGCTCTTCACAAGCTAACAGGAATCAAACTAAAACTCTCAACTGCCTTCCACCCTGAGACAGATGGCACAAGCGAGCACACAAATAAAACAGTGAACCAATGCATCTGTTTCCATGTGGCACGTAATCAGAAAAGTTGGGTGCGTGCATTACTATGGGTCCGGTTCCACATCATGAACACTGCCAACAAGTCAACCGGATACTCCCCTTCCAACTAAAGACTGGGCGCTCCCCACATGTCATTCCCCCCTTTGTCACACCTGATAGCAGTGTGGAAGCAGAGGACGTGGCAGCAGTCGACATTATTGCACAGTTACAACAGGACGTTCTTGATACTCAGGACAACCTACTGGCCGCGAAATTCTCGCAGGCTGCCAATGTGAACAAACATTGTAAAGCAGACCCACTGTACGAGGTCGGTCAACGCGTGAAACTAACAACTGAGAATCAACGCAGCCTTTACCTCCGTTCTAAGGAAGGACGGTGCGCTAAATTTATGCCTAGATTTGACGGTCCATATACAATAACTGCCATGCACAAAGAATGCTCAACAGTAACCTTGGACATGACTACCCAACCAGATGTATTCCTAGTATTCCACACCTCGGAAATTGAACCATACATTGAAAATGACCTGGTCCTGTTCCCCGAACACGAATTACCTCGTCCGGGTCCTGTTGTGACACCTAATGGCGAGGAGGAATGGGTAATCAATGAAATAATTGATGAACCCATGGATGCCAATACCTGGTGTGCTGGGCCAGACATGGCGATGAAGACTTATGCTGGCTCCCTGGCCGAGAACTCGCAGATTGCGAGGCCCTGGACCGCTGGCTCACACAAATTGACTCACCCGACAAACCTAGATAAATTCTCTAAGGATCCCCCCAGTAGAGGTTACGAGGTATGCTTGGTTTTTTACGGAGGGGAGGGGTGTAATCCTACTGATTACCACATACGTTACTTACGGCCTTACGGCCAAACACAGACACATAGATAATCTTTCTCTTTCTTGTACCATCATGACCTCCACTGTACGCTAGCTACGATACTCAACGATGCCTCCCTGAAAAGGGTCTAAACTCTCTCTTGTGTGAAAAGTTCTCTTTCCTTCTTCTTCTGGTATCAGCTCTGGTGAGCCTGATTCCAGTGTGCTGATTTTGGCCAGGGGGGGGGGGGAGGTGAGTTGAATTCCCGGGCAAGGAATGTGCAGGTTCTATAGGCAAAGCCAAACCACTAGAAGTCTGGTCTAAAGCCAGACTCGGAGTCCTCTCAATTCTATACCAATGTAGTGAGCAATTGCATCCAATATTCACATTATTTGTTGCACATCAGAGAAGGTGCTTGCAATTCAGGACTCGCCCCATCTAACATGAGACTCAGGGTCCTCTCGCTGCTATTAGATTGAAGACAATGAGAATGTTACCTCCAATTGACTTACGTTGGAGAAAGCGCGTGCAGATAACCTGGCAGAACATGTGGATGGATGAGGGGTGAAATTGGAACCATTGGAGCAACACTTTTGGTGGTCGGATTGAAGAACCCATGCATGAAATTAGTTCCTTTGCTGAGCATCGCCGTTTTTTTGAGTCTCGTGACCTCCTTTACAGTCTTTTGAGTCCACATGTGCGCCGCAATTGACCCTACAAGGCCAACCTTGATGGGCTTCCCACATTTGTAACACTCCCAGATGGTGTTAGGTGCGAGACAAGTGGGGTCACGCTCTGGACCAGGCTCAGGCTCGTGTACTTCGTCGCTCGGCACGGGTGACCTAGAACACCGCGATCTATGGCGTTCACTTTGTACATTTAATATTTTGCACATACACACACCATCTGCCATCACACACACACACAGCTTCCTCTTTATACACACACACACACCGTGTCATCTTCATACACACACATAGCGCTTGCAATTGCACACACACAGAGGTTTTTTTTTCGTATTCCTCACACACAGAGGTTTTTTCGTACTTCACACACATAGACCAATTTGACAACTTTTTTCACACACACACACTTGACAACTTCCATAATTCTAAGTTATTTTGAAGACGGTATCCCAGCAGACCTCATCAGCTCCGCTACAGCCTCATCAATGAGGCCCTCCTCCTCCCTCAGGATGCTGATCTTGTTCAAAGTGTCCTTCAAGCCGTCGCAGGTGCGGCGATGACAATCCATGTTCATGTTGCCTCGATCGTAAGTTGGTAACTTCTGGAGGATTTGTGACCCCGGGATTTCTTCCTTGATCAACGCTCCCAGCACTCCGGCCATCGAAGTCCACATCTTAGTCCACTCCAACTGGCAGTAGCTATGATTATTGCACCAGTTGCAATGATTAACGTCTGGGACGCAAACTGCCAGATTCAGGCGGGCATTCAAAACCTTGGCCTGAGCTTTGGCCAACGCACAGTAAGCAACCCGACCTATGATCCTCTCGTCCTCCTCGGAGATGTCATTGACGGGGAGGGACATCAACTCGTTGAATGCCTTCTTGATCCAGTCGGCGAAACCATAATTGAAGCCCAGTTTCAGATGCTCAACCGAAGGCAAGCCGTCATTTTTATCCAAGTAGCGTTTCGCATAACCAACACCTTTGTTGACAGCCAGGAAGTGACTGATCTTCAGAACAGCGCAGGCGGTCTTAATATTGGGTTCGTCCTTGGACCAACTGTAGTGCCCGTGTGTCATGAGTGCCCAGCATACTTTGTGTAATGTCTTTCACTCACCCCTGCAAGAACATAAAATCTAGAAAAATCTCGATCTCTGCCGCCACCAGCTGAGGAGGCAACTTAACAGCTAGGTCGTCGCTGGTGCCATCCAGACCAAGCTTTCTGGCCTTTTCAAACCATTCCTTCGCGTTGTCGGTCAAAGTCATAGGGGGGATGCCAGGCTGAGGCAAGTCGAGCATTCCTTCAAAGAATTTGCTCCCCCGAATGAGTGGACCGCGGTAAACATTGTAGATGGTTCCGGAACCATCGCCAGCCTTCCATAGGTCAGTTGTGGTCATCATAATAGTTTAATTAATCTACCTTTATAGTGAATGTCCCATCTGAGAAGTAGAGCTTAGAATGTCTCGCCATGGATGTGCTGAAGAGGCCAGTTGGTAGCGATCACATGGCCTCTGAATTTTCCCTCCTGACCGTCATGGAGTCCTTCAATTTCCCTGAGAGCCTCCCTCCTTTACCTCCCAACAGGCAGCCCTGGGGCGCCAATGTTATCACTGGGCGTCAAGTTCTGGAAGACGCATATGTCCGAGCGCTCCAAGCTCTGCGTCAAGAGGATAGCGACACATTGCGATACAAGCTCCTATCTTCCAATATTATCGACAATTTATTGCCTGTTCTCGAAGGATTGGAAAGGGAGGTACCCAGGGATTGGGTTGACCAGTGTGAAAATATTTTTGGGCCTCTGGTTTACGAGCTTCAGGTTGCAGCACTGGCAGCTGAAGGAGTGTGCGTTTTACTTTATTCATGCAGAATTTACTACGTATCCCAGTAATTGATATTCATTCTACAGAGAGCGGGATAATATTGTTCTGTTGGAGCCTGTCACCAAGCAGCACACGGGAAAGCGCGGCCGCCCCTGCAAGCATATAGATCCCGAATACCTCAAGGAAGCCACTGCGCCAAACCGGAACATAAAGCTGGGCGCCCTTGCTGCAGCGCTCAATGTTCACCGACACACCTTGAGAAAGCGGTTTCGGGAGCTTGGTCTACACAAGAGGTTTGACGAGATAGACGATGCTGACCTCGATCTCCTCACCCGCCAGTACAAGGCCAAGAAACCCACTTCGGGACTGAGATATCTTCGAGGTCATTTCCGTTGACATGGGCGGGTACAACGAGAAAGAGCCCGGCATTCCCTGAGAAGAGTGGATGCTCTTGGCCAGGCTCTTCATATATGTCTTGCTCTCAGGCGTCGGCGATACAAAGTGCCACGACCCAACTACTTGTGGCATTGTGATGGGCACCATAAGCTCATTTGGTGGGGCATAGTTATTCACGGCTTCGTGGATGGATTTTGTCGTACAGTGAGCTCATGCTGTATTTCCTTCTGAGTCTTGCTAATGCACATTATAGGTCACAGGCCTCAGAGCGAGCACCAACAACCTACAGTCACGGCCAAAATTGATGTCCAACCCGATATGGTAACTGTCTGATGGCCATCTAATCATGCCATCAGCGGAATCAATCTCTTTGTTTACCACCATTCGGCGTGTCGTATTATGCCTAGGACGCGTTCGCCGACCCATACACGTACCAAACGGGTGACTACCCAATGTACGCCGACAAAGCGAGCAATTCTCGTGACATTACACGAGCATTGCGACTACAGCTTCAAAGACATCTCCAACATGTCACCTTTCAAGCACACGTCTATGCATTCAAAGACGATCGAACGAAACTACAAGCAGGTGACACTGGGGGCAAGCTGTGAACTACAGGCCCTGTAAACTCAATGTAAATGTCAGGGAAACTTCAAGTTTTCTCAATAAATACCCATCATTTACAGTGCCTGTATATTGGGAGTAAATTTATAATTTCATCTGGAATTACCCCCAATTTACATGCCCTGTAAATGATGGATAATCCTGGGAATTAATCTAAAAATACCCATCATTTACACCATGTGTAAATGCATGATTTACAGGCAGTGTAAACGGTGAGTAAATACAGATACCAAACAACCTATTTATAAGTACACCTTCCATAATAAGAAATTCAGACTTGCCAGAGGGAGTTATTATGTTGTCATGTGGGTTTATGATTCCCAGGATTGATCAGGATTCTTATGATGCTGGCTTCAAGGGGACGATTATGCTAGAGTACTTCTAAAGCTTATAAGGGGTGGCAGTCACTTCCTTGTTGAGTTTCAGTCTGCTTTCTCTCTCTGTGTCTGGATTTTGGCCTCACATATTCCTATTGTATGTCCACCACTCAAAACTATGAGATCATTTCTATTTGGTGACTATTTTCACCTGGAGTTTGTCAGAATATTGCAAAGTTGAAAAACTGTGACTTCACTTGAACTCTTGATGAAGGCTTTCTATTTCTGTTTTGCTCTCTGTTAGCTTCTTGTTGGTGAATTTCTGGTTGGAACATTGATGTCTGCTCAGCAAATAGCACATATAATAGACACTGGGTCAGTTAACTTCTTTGACTCGCTGCTTTTCTGTATGTATGTATATAGCATTCTTGGAGCTTCTTGTGCAGCATGCCAATCTGATATTGCTCCCCATTTTTTTTTGTGTACAGAAATGTAACCAGAATACCCCAGTGTTCATAAGTAGGTGACACACCTTATTCCCTTGAAGTTATTGGGCATCTGCATCTTGCTAAATAATTAAAGCAGTCCATAAGACCATAGACTTTTTGTTAGCATGGTGTTCTGCCAGGTTGGGTGATTGAGAAGGTAGCCAACAAGAAAAGAAAAAGCTGCCCGCCAGGTGAGTGGAATGAGCAGGGCTTTCCACTATAGGGGAGCCAGTATGAGTATAGGAAATCCAATGGTGGGATGGCATCTTGAAGCTCTGCTATTCATCTCATCTTTCTGCGCAATCCAATGGGCGTCAAACCCATGGGCTCTCAAAGAGATGAGGGAATAACTAAAGAGACAAAGATAGGCCAGAATTGACTGATATTGATGGGTGGCTGTGAGAGGCGTGCTGGAACGCCTCTCACAGCCATTGTACATACACATCACAACAATGTATGTAATCATCTTGGGCTGCACTGGGTTCAATCCTCACAGTACGCATCATTTTTTAATGCCTCATACAATAACCAATAAAATTTCTGTCAGAAGAATTTGCTTTGTAAACTTCCCATAGGCAGAAAATTCCTACTAATTATTAGATCTTGTATTGAAACAGGAGTTAAAACACAGCAAGGTCTGATCAATTCAAGCTTGACAGCAATCTGGATCATTAGGAATTCTGGACTCACATGACAATATGATAACCCCTTCTGACACTTCTGAATTCCCTATTATAGAAGGTGTCACTATAAATAGGTTGTTTGGTATCTGTATTTACTCACCGTTTACACTGCCTGTAAATCATGCATTTACACATGGTGTAAATGATGGGTATTTTTAGATTAATTCCCAGGATTATCCATCATTTACAGGGCATGTAAATTGGGGGTAATTCCAGATGAAATTATAAATTTACTCCCAATTTACAGGCACTGTAAATAATGGGTATTTATTGAGAAAACTTAAAGTTTCCCTGACATTTACATTGAGTTTACAGGGCCTGTAGTTCACAGCTTGCCCCCAGTGTGAAAGAGAAGGGTGGGGACTTCTATTTTAATAACAGGAAAGGTCGTGCGGGCCGGCCAAAGGCGATTTCGGATGAGGATGTTGAAGAAGCCGTACGCCGGATCGACGCGGGCGAACTGATCGACGGGGAGGATGTCCGACACGAAATGTTACCCAATAACGCGTCGCGTACGGTACGCGACACCGCTCTGTTCGTTTTCTGGTCTGATGACGCGTGATTTCAGATTCGCCGTGCACTGGCACATGCAGGTCTGCCCGGACACGTACAGCGCGTAAAGCCGGCCTTACAGCCTCGTCACGTTGAACAACGTGAGCAGATGTATAACAAATTCGAGCAGTGGACGTGTCCCGAAGTCTTTGCTGCTGGAGTTCTCATCAACTCCGATGAGTCCAAGATCGAGCTCAAAACTGGGAGCGGGCGCCATTGGTGCCGCCGCTGCCGTGGAGAGCGTGTCCTCGATATCCACACAGTCCAACCACGTGAACCCCATGGCATTAGAGGCATCAAAATTAATGTGTGGGGTGCTATCCATCCGGGTGGTGTGAGCGACTTGGTGTGGATTGAGGGTAATCTCACGGCTGTCCAGTATGTGGACATCCTCGAGCGTGCGATGCTCCCTGTCTACGAGCACTACGAAAATCGGCGGCACACATTCCTTTACTTCCAGCAGGATAATGATCCGAAACACACGTCGCGACTCGCGAAGGATTGGTTTAAAGAGAACGACATCACGGTCTTCCCATGGCCAGCGAAGTCTCCGGATGTTTCCCCCATCGAGAACGCTTGGGCACAACTGAAACGAGAGATTCGCATGCATCCTCGCTATGCTGACGTTCAGTCCGCGGAGGCGCTCTATAAATTGGCACGGGAGATCTGGTTATCCGCTGATTTCAAGGAGTACGCAATCAAAGTTTACAACTCCTTCCCTCGTCGCCTACAGGCCCTGAAGGAAAACAACTTCCTCTGGATTGATTATTAGCTATTCCGAGCCCCAAATCTAGTGTAGATATTGTATATAATCGAAAATATTTCTTGGTTTGCAAATTTGATGGTGCGATTAGATGGCCATCAGACAGTTACCATATCGGGCTGGACATCAATTTTGGCTGTGACTGTAGCAGTGACCGTACTCGAGGTCTTTATAAACACCATTCAAAAGTACGGGACTCCCTCTCGAATGTGCAGTGACCATGGAGGGGAGAACACTAAAGTTGCGATATGGATGGTGATGCACAGAGGGCCTGGACGGGCCTCTTTCATGTGGGGATCGTGAGTGTACTGCACCTTATCGGTTACGTCGAGAGGTTCATGATTCCTCAGGTCAACAAGAAACACCTGTATAGAGCGGCTCTGGGTGGAAGTGGGCACCCAATTTGCACACCGATGGCGAGCCTTCTTCACGCAGCTGGGCCGCCTTCATTGTCTTGACCGCAAGAACCCCAGCCACTTGTGGCTCTTGCACCACCTGTTCCTTCCTGAAATAAACGACAACTGGCTCGAATTTCAGGAAGAGTGGAATTTACATCCAATCAGCGGACCTATGACCAGCGACCAAAGTCCTGCAGTGAGTTCCAATAACAATCTTTATACATTCATCCTTTCAATTTCATCCAGGATATGTGTTTTCTCGGACAGCTCACTGAGGGTGTTTACTGCCACAATCCTCTCGACCATCTCGACCCTCTCGACAGTATACATCCGGACGCCATTAATCGGCACTACGGAGTTGAAGGGTGAAGGCTGCGCCGTTTGAGAAACCAGACTGGTGCGGGGGTCTCTGCGGACGAGGAGCCGGAGGACGAGGAGGAAGACATGCGACCTTCTGAAGAGGAGCAGCTGGAGAACCGAATTGAAGCTGACCTTGCTCAGAATATCTGTCACAAACCCGTCAAGGTTGCGCGCCATCGTTCACCCTTCAAAGACTTGGAGCTGGAGGATTCTTTCTTGCGCCTTTTAGAAGACCTCCTTGCTGAGCCACCGATTCTCCCTGAAGATTATGGGATGCTTGACGAGGAGTGGGAAGAAGAGGACTACCCTGAGATTGAGGTTTTTCGCCCTGGCACGAAGGGAAAGGAACTCTCAATAATCCTTCCCCGCAACGACTGGTTTCCTCGGGCCGTTCGGTGGGCATGCGCGTTGGACCTTATGACCCGGATCTTGCATGAGCTTGGGGAGGAGTCGGATTCGGGCTCGAACAGCATGAACAGTGATTCAGATTAGATACAGTTGACTGTTTGTTTATTACTTTATTGTATAGAAAGTAGATGTCCATTTATTGTATATTTCATGTAGCTCAAATTGGAAGGAGGTCGACATCGCGGCCGGCGACCGCGGCCGTTACAGGGCGACGGCCGCAGTCGTGGCAGTGGGGGAAGTGAGAGGGGACTCTGAGGCTGCAGGGGACACTTTAGTTCACAAGAAACGGGCAAGAATTGAATTAATTCTGACCGTTTCTTCTGAGTAGCCCAAATTGGAAGGAGGTCGACATCGGGGACGGCGACCACGGCCGGTACAGGGTAACGCCCGCAGTCGTGGCAGCGGGGAAAGTGAGAGGGGACTCTAAGTGCGGCGGACACTTTAGTTCACAAGAAACGGGTAAGAATTGAATTAATTCTGGCCGTTTCTTCTGCGTAGCCCAAATTGGAAGGAAGTCGACCTCGGGGACGGCGACCGCGGCTGGTACAGGGTAACGCCCGCAGTCATGGCAGCGGGAGACGTGAGAGGGGATTCTAAGGTTGCAGGGGGCACTTTAGTTCACAAGAAACGGGCAAGAATTGAATTAATACAGACCGTTTCTTTTCTGACCTTTTCTAAAGCAGCACATGGTGACAAACTAAAGCAGCACATGCGACCAAACATTTTGTCCTTCAGAATAGTGCCGATATTAGTGTTTTCAATGAAGTAGTGGCTTCCAGGTCGTCGGATGCGTAACGGAACTTCAAGAGAAAAGACTGTCGGGAGCAAGAGAAAGCGTGGGCAATTTCCTTTTTGGGACATCAACAAACCCTTCTTCCCGTGCACAGACAAGTCGCGTCGCATTGACGTGTTTGGCCTCAACGTTACCCCGTGGGATCTGTGACTGGACGCGTCAAGAATTTACGGACGTCCGTGAATTTGCCTGTTGCTTGAATTTCCAGTGATCCTCCTCTCCCAAGCCTCTACTTTTGTCGCTGTTGCCCACAATCCCCGACGTTTTTGTTCCCCCTGAGGTCGCCGCCTCTTTCATGGCTTATATGACCGCCCAGGGTGGTGCCCTGCCCCCTTCTTTCATGGAACTAAGCTCTAGGCTGAGCGACGCTCTTGCCACGCCAACTCCAAGTCGCGTCTTGAGCTTAAGCCAGCCAACTCCGAGAGCATTCTCTGCCAGTACTTCTAGGGCTTCACGAGCAACAGCTACTCTGCCACGTTGTGCCTTGGCTCCTCGTAGAATGCATAGCCTCCCCCCCGAGGATGCAGATGGGCCAGAGGAATTTCTAGCAGGTGCGTAATATTTCCCCTGCTCCTTTCCTTCAATGCTGATATCTAGCGATTCGTTGTAGCTCTTCAACAACATACTTTGCCAGCTCTACCTGTCCTCTGCAGGGCCACACTGCAATCACCCCCGTCTCTGCCGCCAATTCCACCTGTAATCTCGACGTCCCTGCCCCATGATCTTGCCCTCTCTCCTTCATCGTCGCTGGGGTCCTCTCCCAACCGCCACGGGTCAGTTTTTGGCAGTTCACCGACGCTGCAAGGGAATAATACACCGCCTTCTGGTTGTAAATCCCTCTAAAGGAAAATATTTTCCTAGGCAGCTAACTAAAAAATTCAGGCCGTTTTCTATCACCTCTTCGTCTAGATCTCAAAACTCCTGTCGGTTCATCCTCGGAATCCACCCTTTGGAAGCGCAAAGCATACCTCCTTAACGAAGAACAGGATGGGGAGCTCAATGACGGTGAAGAAGAAGACAACAACGAGGAAGAGGATGAGGCGGAGTGGCGTAGACTCAAGGAGGCCGCACAGCGGGCTCGTGCATCTTGGACGGGGCTCAAGGTCCGTATCCCTGCCCGTGGAGCTGCTGCTGGTGGAGGTGGAGGACATGGGGGAGACGCTGGCAGTGGCAACCCCATCAATCTGTGGACGCCGGATTGTCCGCGTCGAGGGGATGCAGAGCGTACGGGATCTGTGGCTGCCATGCAACCAGGTGAGCTGCGGTGATTGTGAAGGAGCAGGAGGCAATGAGGAGGAGGAGAACAATGACGACAGGGCTGGGCAGGGATCGGGTCAACGGCTGCAGGGGCGCCGCAAGAATAATGCCCAGGGAGGTCAGCGGAAGAGGGCCAAAAAATCAAAGGCAGCTTGGCGCCTGGATGAAGATGGAGGTCCTCCGATAACTGAGGGAGCTGGACTCTTGTTGTCCAAACTCCTGGCGGTCTTCGGGCGAGCACATCGACAAGATCTGGAGGAGGTTCTTACGGGGATGATAGACGGCAGCATTTCGACAACCTCACACGACATGGCCTCAGTCATTGCGAGCATAAAATGGCAGACCAACGAAATCCGAGTACGCGAGCTCCACCTCATGCTTAGTCTTATCCAATTAGCCTTGAATGTAGACAGGTATGATCACCTTGCTTTCGTTTTTTTACTTTGGCTTATTGTGTGCTATAGTTTGAGGGCAGACAACAAGCTCAAGTGTCTTCCGCGACCTGCATGCCAGGGGAGTTCAAGGACGCAGATTCCCGGGAAAAATTCTTCAAGTACTTGGCCTGCCACTACTCCTGGTACGCCCGGTATGCAGAGAAGGTAATCCTTCTTCTTCGCTCTTTGTCTGAGTTGGGGTAATGATTATTTCTCAGGGTAAGGGTGCGCCCCAGGCTCATCCTGACAATGTCCGGAGGGACCATGCTGGCCGAGTAAATTTCGAGCAGCGCAATGTCCACCGTTCCAAAGACATGAAGGATCCCAATGAATAGAGAGCTTGCGCAGAGCCACCAGTAGCCACCTGGTGGCTCATCAGGCATGCGCAATTGAGTGGCTCCACACTGACTCCCCGATTCAGTGGCTATCTAGTGGCTCGGGTATGACATCATGTACCACAATATTCCGCTTATTCGACACCTGCCTACCCTCTAGATATGCAGTAGGAAGGGTATGGATTCAGTGGCTATCTGGTGGCTCGGGGATGACATCATCCACCACAATATTTCGCTTATTTGACACCCGCCTGTCCTCTAGATATGCAGTGAGAAGCGTATAGAGGACTACCTGTTGACCTCATCCCAAAAAAATGAGCGGTATGTAGAGGGCATGCAAATTTAACAGCCACTCAGTTGCGCATGCCTAATGAGCCACCAGGTGGCTACTGGTGGCTCTGCGCAAGCTCTCTAATATTCTGTCCTTGTGGAAGCGTATACTGATTTCTTCGAAATCTTGCGGTTTGCGGTGCGTTTTCTCTTGTCTCTTCCGAAATTTGTTCCAATATATCCTGCAGCTCAAGGAGTATCTCCCTGAATATTATGACGAGCTCAGCATCTTTGTGGAGCACTTGCCTCTGGACGCATCATCTCCTTGCTACCCCTTCAGTGGCTTTGTTATAAATCTCCGCAGCTGCACCTGGGCTCACCGTGATGCAGGCGACAAGAAGCTGTGCCTGGTTGTACCTTTCGGAAGCTTCACTGGGGGCGAGCTCTGCCTTTACGAAACCGGGTTTTGCTTTGACCTGAAGCTGGGGGACGTCCTGGTCTTTCCCTTGTGCGACTTGACACACTTCAATCTTCATTTCCAGGGGACAAGAGGGATGTTGGTTCTTCACTCAGATCATCAAGGTGATGATTGGGTTCGTGATTGTAACGGATGGTCTGCATCCTATGTTCGTCATTCTTAAATATCACCCCGTTTTTTATGTACAAGAAAAAATTAGATTGCATTAATGGTATCAATGTTCGCTGAAATACTATATTAAAAAACAGAAACAGAGAATAGCCAAGTAAGGACAGTGAGATGGAAGGAAATAAGACTGACAGATGTAAGGAAATGAGACGCAATAGATGTAAGGACTGTGGGGGTGGGCGATCCAGAGCAATAAATAGTTAAAGAAAATTGATAAAGGTAGGTGACGAGGAAAATACTGAAACCGTCATTTAGCCGCGGCCCTTCCCCATCCTCTTGAAGCGGTGGCCACTGGCATCAGTAGCCTGTACATCCGGCAGAGGATTGGGAACATTCACTATCTCACTCCCCCCGTCTGGAATGAGCCAAGCAGGCAGGGGAGCAGAGGCAGGTGTAGCGGTGGAAGGAGCAAGGGCAGGTGTCCAGGTGGAGAAGGTACCGCTGAATACCGAGGAGGTGGTGGATGGACCTGACACCGAGGAGCTAGCAGAAGAGGTAGCTGTAACCGTCTCCATGGGAGGAGGGGACGGCAAGTGAGTGAAGTCGGCAAAGAAGGAGGGCAGGTCATGACTAGGAGAGAGGGGGGCTAAAGACGGTGCAGGGGAAGGAGACTGGGTTTTCCATGGCAGAAGAGGCGGTAACTCATCATTTTCATCGTCACTGACAACCACGACATCCTGGTCCAATACATCTGGCTCAGGCTCATTGCTGCTTCCAGGAATGAAGAGGGTCGTCCTCTTTAAAACCCCTAAAAAGGTGTTAGTGCAAGAAAAGGCTGGTAGAACAAATTCTCGCACCAGTATCGAAGCGAGTTCTCAGTTTGCCAGCCTGGCGCATGTCAGGCTCCTCCTCCTCGAGGGCTTCTAGATTTTGGTTACATCCGGTGGAAGAGAGGCAAAATGATAGACTCACTTGGATCGGTCTCTAGCTCAGGCTCTGCCCTGACCTTGACCTCTTTTGCCTTTCCCTTTCCCTTGTACGCTAAAAGAATATTAGACGGTGGTCAAGCAAGTGGAAGAAAACATGAACCTGGCCTTGGCTTCGGGGGAGTAAAGACAATATCCTCCGATGGGACAGTGTCGACTTCACTCCCCAAATCCTCACTCTCGGGTGGAGCCCAATCCCAGTGGCACTTGGCAATCTTGTGTTTAGATGCTTGGGGCACAGAATAAATAATTGCAATCATCTAAAGTATATGTAAAACTCCTTACCAATGTAAAGGATGCGGTCAGCGCTAGGGCGGCCCAGAACCTTGCAGTAATCCGCAAGTTCGACACCCGTTGGAAAGGGATCGCCAGCGAGTGTGACGACATTTTTGTGTGAAGTCGCACCCAGCCAGAGCTGGTGCTCACCCGAATGCTCACGCCTAAGGAATTCAGTTGCCTGAGGGAACAATCGCTTGATCTCAACATTGACCTCCTCGTTGGTCCAGGAAGTGTTGATGGAGAGGGGTTGGGAGGGAGAGGAAAGTACTACGAGCTTCGCGCGGCGCATTTCTTGCAATTCCTGATGAGAGGGGGCCTTGGAGATGCGCAGATACCCATCCTTCAAGCATCAATGTCAGACCAAAAAAAATTGGAAGAGAATACATAGCCCTACCTCTACTCCATGAGGGAGCATTACTGCTTTGCCATATTTTACTAGGTCTCCCTCGGTTTTGGGAGCCTTTCCCTGCCACGTCATCAGTGAGCGGATGGCTATATCAGGGGGACGCTACTTACTTTGCCAGGCTTGCCCTTGTTGGCTTTCTTGAGCACTGGCTCTATGCTGGAATCTGATTTGCGCTTCTTGGTATTGCGCAATCCAGTGCTGGTTTCTGCCGTAGCCTCCTCCTGGGAGGCCTTGATAGATGAGGATGTGGAAGAGGTGGGGTCGATTTTGGCGGCATCCCGAAAGCCCCGGACAAATGAGCTGACACTGGGCTTAGCCTGGGGGTGAGCACTGGCAATGTGGTTGCAGTTGCTGCATCGAGTGCGTTTAGCGTCGTCAAAATATGTGTCATCAGCACGCATGCATATGCATTGCTCGCCATTGGCTTCAACAGCATGGCACCTAGTGGGGTCGGACATTTTTTGGGGAGGAAAAAAAGAGGATGAGGTGATAGTTGAGGACAAGATTTTTTTGCGCCATCATGTGGCCTGAAACGCTGACTCAAGTGCTGAATTTTGCTTCCGTCAACAACCAAGACAGCGAGCAGAGTTGATTTGAAGACTTCCAAAAGAATTCGGAAGAGACCAAAGTATTTTAATTGAATCTTGGAACCTATTGCACGGAAAGCGGCTAGCCCAGAGTTGTCTGCAACAGTATAAATTGACTAGCGGCTGGTCGGGGGATACTGATGGCGGGAAGGCGGCGCTGAGAAACAGTGCCAAACATCCCATATAAGGCAACCCCCCGCTGTGTGTGTGTGTGAAACCGTCCTGTGTATGTGAGAAAATATTTGTACAAAGTGAACGCCATAGCGATCAAGGCGTGAGCCCATGGTCGGAGATAGGGATGCAACAGAAGACTCACGGAGTCACGGTTGATAGGTCCTTTTTTAAGCCTGACGGCTTCTTCGGCATGTCCGCGGATGGTGACGTGGGGATTTGGTGGATTGAATTATCTGACAGCTACATCCCCTCGAATTAACAGTGCCACACAGCGCGGACTTATCCTTTATTGATCTTTTACTTCCACTGTTAGGGGGAAAAATCAAAAGTGCTCAAAACCAAAATTCTAAGCGGAAAATGCACCCCAAACCCGAGTTACAAAATTTGGTATGATTTTTTTTTCACGACCCAGAGGGACCGCCCTCCCCCATATTAGGAAATTTCTTATCTCGGGAGCCCCTTGGCTGAATCACATCTTTTTGACACTGCTTAGTACCCACACATCCCTATACTAATAACTGAACTGAGTGGTCCCGCTGCTGTTTCCCATCATTTTCTACCGGACCGTGGTATCAATTCATTGCTGTGGCCGAAGCCACGATGGGTTAACTTTCAGCGCGCCAGCATAGTAGACGCTGACTAATATTTAAATGTTACTGATGTTCCAAAAAAAAACCGAGGTCACCCCCATTTCTGACAACCTCATGCAGTTCCGCCAGCTGCTGATCCTCCTAATTGCCTGTGTGCTTTCTGCTTATGGCCAACAACTCTCTGCGAACCTGACCGGCGACACGCCCATGATCGCGCAGTGCGCGCAGGTCGGGATAACTTTTGGGGGAGGCTCCCCGTCGTACAGCTTTGCCGTGTGGTCCTACGACGATCAACAATATGTTTCGCAGAGCTGGACAGATACTCCTGGCAATGCGGTCTGGACCATCAAACAGCCAGCCAATTCGTTGTTGTATCTGTACATTACAGACACCACAGGAGACTACTCCAGTCCCATTCTTTCCAAGTGACGCCGGCGACCTGCAACGCCACGGTCCCAGAATTCCAAAGGACGGATCAGCCGACATCAGGCGGTGGCTCGACCTCAGGAGGAGTAGGAACCACCTCGTCGTTCAACTCGACTGGTGTTCCGCAGCCACCCTCAGCGCCGACGGCGCCTAGTGGTGGCCTTCCTCCCGCAATACCAATTGCGTTGAATGACTGCGGTTCCACAGCAAAATGCTCCTTCATCGCTACGGTGTGTTTTTTTGATCCCAATTCCGACATCTACTGAATTTCTGTGTCAAGAGTACAGTTGCGGGTACCTATCCCCAGCAAACTCTCATCGGAACAGGTCCGTGCAGCGCCCGTTTGCCTGTTCTCGATCTCATGGATTTTATTTTTGCTTCGTTCCATCATTTTTTGTTCTACCTTGAAAACGTCTCCAGCGTTCGACAACTACAGATGCAAGGAAACGACTTGTTTTCCCCAGCCTTCCGCAACGCCGACGGCGCCTATTGGTGGCCTTCCTCCCGCAGCACCGACTGCATTGAATGACTGCGGTTCCACGGCACAATGCTCTTTCACCGCTACGGTGTGTGTTCTTGATCCCAATTCCGACATCTACTGAATTTCTGTGTCAAGAGTACAGCTGCTGGTACCTATCCCCAGCAAACTCTCATCGGAGCAGGTCCGTGCAGTGCCCGTTTGTCTGTTCTCGATCTCACGGATTTTATTTATGCTTCGTTCCATCATTTTGTTCTACCTTAAAAACGTCTCCAGCGTTCGACAACTGCAATTCCAATGAAACGGTTACCCAGACGTTCACAGGTTCAGTGACCATTACCAATAACTGGAGCGTTCGAGTCTCTGCTTCTTTTGGCCTGCCCAAGCTGATTGACGTATCCACGTCGGTAACAATTGGAAAAGAACAGGAAGTAATAATGTCTCAGACCTATACGTGAGTTGAACAGATCCCCCGAATTCGCGCATTGAAATGCATAAATCAGATACAACACTCCTCCCCAGGTTCAGGTACGTCGACAGTTTTTTTTGCGGTTCATTGTCCGCAACTTATTGAGCGGCGTTGCAGGCTGCATTGGTCGGATCGGCGGATTTCAACGCGATTTTTGGGAATATGGACGTGAACTATCCTAGTGGGCCGGTGTGCGTCCTACCTCTCAGTTGAGAATTATCACTCACTAACTTCAATACTCATACAGCAACGTTCCTGACGCGGTCTACTTTCAATATGATGGCCAGCCTCCCACGGTTTCACTACAGACCATCGGGTGTGGCGACTCATGGCCGATCTGGAACACGACGAGTCCGAGTAGCGACAACGCAGCGGGCATAGTTCGCAGAAACCAGTGGTGCGAGCTCTATGCCGTCGGATTGGTCGCTCTGTTGGGACTGGTTGTATTTTGAGGGAGGAGACCCGTCGATGTATTACTCACCAGGATTTCTATTCCTCTCGGCTTCTCGACAAGATGTGTACTGGTATTTCCAACTGGGACGAGTGAAGGTTTTTGATCGCATCTTTTGCGAGCGGGGTCCCTGTTCTAAGAAGGCCGCTGACTGGAGAGTTTACATGGACTGAAATCGCCGAATTGGCAATGCTCATCAGTAAGTAGGGTGAGTTTCAAATCGGATTACACAGTACTAGGGCTCTTGCGTCTGAGATCGGCCACCTCTATCAGAGAAGTTCCTTCTGTTCGATTTCCCATAGTTTCCTCTTCAGTCTTCGCGATTTACGTTTTGTCCCTGCCCCAGCTCGTGCCAACAGTACCAATGTGTTCCCAAAAAACCTTCGGCGCTTGTTTGGGCATAGCACGGTCCTTGTAGACGCGGAAAGGCGGCATAAAATCCTGACTTTTGTTCTTTTCCCCTTCGAGCTCCGGCGTCGCACCCATGCGGTCGTTGATCTGGACATTCGGTGTTTGCGAGAGAATGTACGCAATGACTTCGCTGATAGCATCGACAGCGTGCTGAGTTTTGAACGCCCAATGGCCATCGAACCACCATATTTCCGGTGCATACGCGTCGCGGAGCTCCTTCACCTAAGCGACCATGCGGCGGAAGTACGCCTCTCCCTCTGGCGTGCCTTTGTTAACATCATGGCGGAATCCCACCACGAGTTAGTATAGGCCAAACTTGCGCCCAGTGTTGAGCGCAGCGGCTTTGAAATCGCCAACGACGTCTCGCGTGGTGTGGTAGTCCGTGGTCGCGGTTGGCTAGAGGCATTACCCGTCGTGATGAAGAACATATTCGGCATCGAGGTTGCACGCGAGTGACATCCAGGTTGCGGGCTCCCATCATTCGGGATGAAAACCACGCTGGAAATCAGAGTAGGGCGCATCGTCGTATACTTTGCGATGGTGTTCCTGGACCTTCTTTGTGACCTCGTAGTGTTTAATCGGGACAAGGAGGCTTCAGGAGGCGCTTTTCGTACCACTCGTCGCCGTACGCGGGCACAGCATAAAGACCTGTTGATCTTTGAGCTTGACTCTGAACAAAAAGCAAGGAAACTCACCCCAATGAAATATCAAAGAATACATCGAGGGGTTTCTCGAACTAAGAAGCAAGGCAGAGGATGTGTATTCACTGGATTTTCAATTTATTTGGGCAATTTTGACTCGAACTGAGCGCTGGTAGTCGTTTGGAATGTATAGGTCCTCTTGGAAACGAGCGCTCGGACACGGAAGGAACTTGAGGCAACGAGCACATCCTGAATGAATGAGCACCGGCTTGGTCCATCTCGCAAGGAACGCAGAAAAAACGGAAGTCGCCCCTAGATATGGACTAACTTGAAGTTTGCTCGTTTGGCAAGTGCTCGAGCAACATATCGCATGTGCCAATGAGGCAAGAGACGAATGCTGAGCATGTTTCACCTTCCGAAGAATCATGGGCTGTGGCAAGAACGATTTGGCTTCGGGGAAAGTAATTCCCACGCTCCTGTTGCAGCGAACACTGAAAATGCGCTTTGAACTCTCGGAGGTGGATTACGACCGTGCTATGCACAGAACGCCGAGCAGTTGGTGCTCCTCATCCTCTATACATACAGTCCTCCTCCTTTGCAGTTCATGCGAAATTGGGATCACGCTGTACGCTGAGCTCTGCAGGCACAGACAGACGTAGACGACTCAGACTGCCTCGATACCATGCCACTCCTCCTCAACAAACCTTGGGTTTCTTTTTCTTCCCGACAACCAGATCATTGCCCGCCTCCGTCTGTTTCACTCCAACCATCGCTTCATTGACTAGAACAGACCATGCTTATCAGTCCATCCAGAGGGGAATCCATTGTACGCTTACATTCTCCCGCCAGCAGATCATCCACAATGGGCCTGCTCCCCGACGTGATATACCGCGTCGACACGCCCCGCGCAACGAGCGGCTGCGCGAGCAGCCTCTTGAGCTCCGCTTTCAGTCCCGCGTTCTTGAGATCCTTAGCCTTGCGTTTTTGATTCGCCGGCTTGTCTTCGTCCGAGTCGCTTTCCCGCCCCGCATCAGATTCCAAACAATGTTTTTGAAATAAAATAAAAGACGCGAGCACACCTCATAAAGTCCGAATCCAACTCAATCTCCATCGCCTCCGCCGTCTCCTTCATCCACTTTCGGTCATGATTCGCCTTTTTTATCTTGTGGTGTGTAGTCTCGATCTGCCGCGCCAGCTGGACGCGCTCCTTGAGTTTATCGAGCATGTTGAGCTCGATGCTCATTTCTGCGATCTCGGATTCTTCTGCAGACAGATACACGCCGAATCGGTCAGACATTTGGTTGGGTAGACAGGAAAGACTACTGACGGCGGCCAAGGCTTCCGAGCAGCGCACGGACGACGCGGCGCTCGTCGGGCGAGCACATCAGCATGCTGAACCCTTGCGCATCGCGCGCGCCGTCCGCCCGTTCCGATGCACATACGCATCTGCCGAACGGGGAATCTGGTAATGGATGACATGGTCCACCGCCGGGATGTCGAGACCACGCGCGGCGATATCAGTGGCGAGCAGAACCGAATTTGGCGTCGATTTAAATCTTGGTGCATTTGTGATGAGCCTTTCTTCCCGAGAATGAATCAATGGAGAAGAAGAATTTACCGATCGAGGTTCTTGAGCGCTGGCGCTGCTCAGCTGCGAATGCAGCGGGAAGGCTTTGATATTGAGTAGCTCGGTCAACGGCATGAGGCGGCGGATGCCGTCAATCGACGACAGGAACACGAGAGAGCGTCCGGGGTATCGCAGCAGGAAATAGTATAGATATGCATCCTGCGCCCGAGTAAGAAAGGTTATCTCGCCACAGGAACGAAAGGATAAAAACCTTGTCGGCCGACAGACACTCGATCTTGCTCTCCTTCAGCGTGGACACTACGCCGCCCTGCGGGCTAAGATCGATTATCTCTGGCTCGGGATCACGAAAGTCGAGGCGGAGCAGAAGATCATCTGTCCGAGTTGAGTTGAGACGACAGCGGGAGAACCGTTTGAATGGGCTTACCGAGGGTCGAAGCGGGGGCATTGCGTTTGTTATACTTGCCAGCAGTTTTAGGGCGAGAACGTCGTTTGACGTTGCGCTGCAGATCCTTGCTAAGGGTCGCCGAGAACACGAACGTCTGAAGACCATCCCGAACAGGTTCGTCGTCTTCCGCCTCTGGCTCAATCTGATCCGCCCTGGAAAAAATGTTGACGACTGATACGATACGGATTAAGTTCGCCGCCGTACTTGGATTCTCGCAGTGTGAGCCGGAGAATGTTCTCCAATTCTGCGAAATGCCCCGCCTCTATCATCCGGTCCGCCTCATCAAGCACCAGGAATTGGAGATTTTTTATTTGCTTCGCCAAGTCATCATCCTAGAGTCGAGTTGTTGGTTTCGCCAAATGAGTGTAGGAAATTGACGTACATCCTCCATGATATCCCAGAGTCGACCGGGAGTTGCTACAAGCACGTCGACACCGCGATCCAAAATGCGGCGCTGTTTCTGTGCAGACATGCCACCGACGATGGCCGCTACGCTCACCAACGGCGGCGAACGAGGTGCCGAGGGCTGCTCTGCTTTGTTTTTGGACTTCTTGGCGTCATTTGGGTCCACTACATTCAGCATGCATTGAGATGCGAGGACACCTGCAACGCTAGCTCGCGAGTAGGGGCCAAAATCAAAGCACCCAACTTGCGCTTTGCTTTAGAGGGTCGGGCGCAGGAAAGTAGCCGATGAAGAATGGGGAGCCCATACGCGAGGGTTTTGCCTGAGCCCTTGAGGGGGTGTTACACGAGCATAAACTGAGTAGAATAGGGCGCATACGGTCTGTGCAACGCCGACGACATCCCGATCGGACAAGGCGAATGGAATCGCAGCTGCTTGAATTGGTGTTGGCGACAGAAATGCTTTTGAGTGCAGGACTCTGAGAAGTTGGGGGTGCAACGAGTATGAGTGCCAGTTGGGAAGCAAGTTAACCGCTGCAAAGCTCTCAATAAACAATAGTCGCGAGATGCAATGAATGTACTCGCAATCGAAGGGTTCCGACTCTGGGACCATAACATCGTCCGCCGAAGCGTCAGAGTCATCGTTTACTGTTGATTGAGACTCGGGATCTTCTTCTACAGCTTCTACAGGCTCCGAGTTGACAACCTATTCCATGTTATTCTTGCCCAACCAATTATCTTCAAGTACACTGACATTGAACGTCACGACTCTACCAGCCTCTGTGTCCTCGTAAACGACTTCCACGTCGTCTACTTCCTCGAGTTCAAGAATGCCGTCGTCGCCGCCCAGCCCCGTCTCAACTGGCCGCTTCACAACTTTCCAGGGAAGCGCATCAGCAGTCTTATGGCGCATTTTTGTCCGTTTGCGGGCCACAGAGTCATCTTGAAGTCTCCGCTTTGAGCCAGCAAGCTTCGGTGGGTCTTGTCGAGCCATGATAAGGTCGGCCGTTCAAGGAAAGGGCGTTTAATAGGTGGCCTTGTCGTTTGAGAAAAAAAAAGCTAGGCTTTCCGTTTTGGTGAGAGGTGAATTGCCGTGAGAACATCAGGGCCTGTGCTTATGATCCGCTGAATGGCGGCCCGCCTTCTCAGCGTCTTCACCCTCAAAATGTTTCTGACGCGTGGTGGTTTTTGCGCCTGTAGTGCCATCCTTTCACTTCTCCCTTGAAGGACAATATCTAATCTTTGGATCGCGGTCAAATTCAGTGGGTAAAATCAATGACATCGTATCCGAGCGGTGACTCCCGTTTGTCCCGTATTGTTTTCTGCGACATCGCCCCCGACACGGTGTCTACCTTGTCGGGAGGATATAATGCGACAAGTGAGTCGGGAATATCCTGAATTTCGAGGCGGTGCGGGCCCACTACTCCACTCAAAGCAAGTTCACTCCTCGCGCTCGAGGAGCCCTTCTATTGACACTGATTTGATGGTGCTCATGCGACCTACGTATACAGGCGACCAGTCACCCTCAGTTGAGGACGTACGACTCGAAGGGATAATATGGTGGCGGGCTGCAATTGACCAATTCGTGTTTGGGTTTTCGTTTCTGGGTTCGCGCCTTGTCGCGGCTGATGGGTGCAAAGTCGCAACCGATGTCGAGTCTGAGCCCTCCGGTATTCGTCAGGTTATTAAAAGACTTGAACAGATTCGAAAGATTGCCTTATCAGCTGTCATTCCTCACACATTTCCCACTCGTTCAAATGAACGCAGCTCCCACGACCAGTACGCACTGCTCGCTGCTGTCAGATCATTACCAATTTGCCGCTCAGCTCTTGAACTCGCGCACTCCACTTCAAAAGAAATTATGGCCCAGCTACTCTCGATATCCTGAAAACTTGTACAACCGACCCTGGAATTAAAACGCATATCCACTGTGTACGTAGGGCGCCAATGGAAGGTAAGCCCCTTGACCACCTTCCAAGGAAGGAAGGAAGGATGTATTGCTGCCGAGCGTCCCATAATACTATTGATAAGTGATTTATTTGTTCATCAGCCTAATTCTGCCGCCGTCGTTCAAAGAACGGACAAAACTGAATTTTAATGGCCTCCAAGGTTTCGTTGTTTGCTATAGCCCGAATAATACGCTAGAGGAACGAGGTCTTCGTGAATGGAAGCCTGGACTCCAAGCACACTGTCTTTTAAATCCAAGCACACTGTCCTTTAAATCCGAGTCCCGCTCAACTCCCCTGGAATATGCCGAATTGAGATATGATCGTCATTTCTTCTGACGGCCGTTATTGAATGGATCCAAAGATATTTTTTCCCTCGCCCCACCTATAAGACCCATACTCAGATTTGAGCGCTGGTGTCTGCCATGGACTCATTCGACCCTCATACCACTATCGGTAAGGAGCCGACCCTTCTCGCGCCATTTGCTTACAGCGTCTTGCAGGTGCCTACGAATTGGGTGTACTCGTATCGTACATCCTCCTTGGCGTGACCACCACCCAAGCATATATGTACTATAGTCGATTTCCCAACGATCCTCGCAGAATCAGATGCCTGGTGAGCACATCGACGATCGAATTTCCTTGTCGAGTAAGCAACGCGTTGAAACCACCAAGGTTGCGTTTATGTGGTATGCGACGACCCGTTTGTTTTTGGCTATCCAAACTCAGATCATGTTCTCTCTAGGTCCTTTGAAATGGCCCACGCCATCTGCATTGGCTGCACCCTCTATCAGATGACTGTTTCCGACTACCTTCATCCTGAGCGCCTTATCCTCATACCCCACACTTTGGCCACGGCTGTGTTGTTCTCTGGTGTCGTTGGTGCTGGCGGTAAGCTTCTCCCATCTATGTATGGCGTAATTTCATATCGCTGTTGCTCCAGTCCAGATTTTTTTTGCGAGCCGGATATACCGCGTCTCGAAGAGCCTATATATTCCGTGCCTGAGCTGGACCTTGTCCTTTTCGCGACTCTTGGGATCCATAGCCGTCTGTTACTATGGACTACACACAAAGACGATCCCGGATTTTGATGCTCGATTCGGGTGGCTTCTGAATTCTCTTTGGTCTGTTGCCTCCGCCAACGACCTGCTCATTGCGGGGACACTGGTCTATTGGTTATCCCGGCATCGCTGCGAGGGCGAGAAACAGTGAGAGTCTCCAATTTCGCCTTACTGTGCTGACTGATGACCATATTGTACGCAGAACCGTCGCACTTGTTGACAAACTCATTACGTGGACCATGGGTTCGTCAGAGAAATGATTTTATATTTGTCGAGATTGACGTAGCGTGGGACAGAAACCGGGGTTGTAACGAGGTAAGTTTGGCGCCGGGATCTTGTGCTGCTCACGTTGAACTCGGGGTAGTGCAGCCGGACTAGCATGCTTAATTTGCGTATGTACTTTTCGTCTCGTGTCCTTTCGTCTCTATGTAGTCTCACCCTCGGACTACAGTTCGCAACCATGAAATCGAACTGTATGGATGTTTGCTCAGGTTCGTCCATCTACTAATTTCTTTCAGATATCTGGCTTGCCTTCTTCGTCATCAACGCAAGATGTGAGTGTCCTTTCTCTTGAAGTTTCGAAATGTGAACCAGAACAATTCCAGTGTATTCAAATTCTCTGTTAGCCAAGTAATTAGCTGTCTCTTCCAATTGCCGTTCACTCAAAGCCAGCCAAGCCTCAATTCTCGTACCAGTCTCCGGGCCATTTCCGAAAAGACGGAGTCATTTGCCCTTGGATTTAAAAGTAGCACCCGAAGTGACTCTTGCTTTGAGCCAGCGGTGAGCGCTACAGTATGCCTCTGAGTAGAACTGACGTAATTAGCAGAAGCCATCTCAAACGAGTGGTTTGGGACATGTGGTGTAGGGACCTTAATGAACTCTTGGATGGCTAAAGGACTATCTGTAAACTACTGGACATTTTGTAATTCAAAAGCGTCTCGGGTACGATGTTGAACATAGGTCACGTGGATTTGGTTCAATTTTGCAATAGTTCATTTTGATGTCCAGAAAAAGACTATATCTGGCGAGTGAATTCTGGCGCTGATTCCATATCCGGTGCGGGCTCTCTCTTTCCTTTTAGACCAGTCAAGGGGCGCTCCCACAAGAAAGAGCGACTTGGGCAATATTTTTTGGAGTGTTAGATGGGACACCGAGTTTACATCCAGAACGTGTGGGGCAATATTTCCACAGAGCGGTAATGTATGTATCATCACACCTTCTACCCATCCACCTTCTCAGTCAAATAGCCACTGCTGCTGTGCCATCGGGCCTGCTTGATGAAGGAAGCTGCGCGGTGGGCTATGATCTCAAAATTGCAATGCAAATTATACTGAACAAGCTTGGGAGCTGTAAGTTCTCGTCTGTGAAGGTTTCCGGCGGCGCTATGGCCGAGTGGTTAAGGCGACAGATTAGAAATCTGTTCCGGTTTCCGGGCGCAGGTTCAAATCCTGCTGGCGTCGTAAAGTCTTTTGCGACATGTTTTGTCTGGCCTTGAACACTGGAACAGCGAATTCACTGAGATCAAGTCTCGGCAATGTCGCATTTTTACCTGAAAAATTTGGTTACATCTAAGAATAACATTGACTCAGGACATTGGCACCCCCGAGTTTGTCGGCACAGTCCTTCCTAATCTGGGTACAGACGTAGTGGTCCTGAAACGGCAATTTCACCATACACTAGCATTCTTTTCTCAAGCGATCAAGCCAAAATTATGAAGGAGATTTCCGATTTTATGAACTCCAGCTAGACAGGAAAAGGACAGCCAAAATGAGCCATGACTCAGAAACACAACTCAGATGGCGTACATCAAAGCACCTCAAGCTCACCAGAGACACCAGTGCTGGCATGTTTTACTGAGCCTCTCTTTAAGTGGTTCAAAACTGCGAGCCGGGTTCGTCAGGCCATTTCTTGGTTTTGAAGTCGCATTTGTATTGTCCTTAAGTATTTCACTGCACTATAGGATCACCAGTGGTGTGTGGTACACCCGTCGTTTCAGTGGGCTAGGACTGTCGAATGGCGAGCCGGGGTTCGATTCCATGCTGATGTATTTACGTGTAACCTCCAATTTTTTCTCTCTTGCTCTCTTGTCCTTTTTCATTGGAGGAAGGGTTCAAAGGGGAGCAGTACTAAAGGATGAATGTACATACATGGAAGTGAACAACACTCTGATTTTTCGCATGGTTGGTAACTGTGAACCGGGCTCAGACCATGGCACATGGTTCCAAACTGCGAGGTCGCATTTTCCTATCTCTCATTGGTATTTATTTGCAATACCGACCATGCAGAGCACTAATGGTGTGTAGCACACCCCATGGACTCAAGTTCACAGTGAGTCGAGGTTCAATTCTCCGCTGGTGCATTAAGCAGTATCTTCTCTAATTTCTTTTTGTCTTGCTCTCTTGTCATTTTTCACTGGAGGGAAGGGGTTTCAACCAAATCTTAGGATTTAGAGAGATTTTTTCTGCCGATAGGCAAAGTTGATAGTTGATAATTCAAAAGGGAATGAATATACATGCAAGTGGACAACACTGTCATTTTTCGCACAGTTGGTTCAAAACCGCGAACCGTGGCTTAGTCCATGGCACATGGTTTCAACTTTGAAGTCGCATTTTCCTATCTCTTATTTAGTATTTCCTTGCAATACAGACCATGCAGAGTGTCAGTGGTGTGTGGCGCATCTGCCGAGCAGATAGTCCACATCAAGATCCCCGCGGTGAGCTGGGGTTTGATTCCTCGCTCGTGCATGGTACATTTTTGGTTGGACAGTGGATACAATTGATTTCACTATGCAGGAAACATGTAGAAAAAGTTCAGCAAGAGTGGTAGAAATCAAATTTGTACACATCCCTTGAAGAATACATGGAAGGTCGACACCAGAGTATTTTTGCATTCTGAACATTCTGAGTTGCGGACAGGCGGAGTCGGGCCAGTCTGGATTCCGAAGTTATGCCAAAATAAAGAAACAGCATGTCAATGGCAGAGCAAAACTCCAAGCAAACGTCTGTATAAAGTCAACAGGAAGCTTTTCCGCACGGTTCATATCAGTGAGCCGGGTTCCTCAGACTATCTCGTGGCTTTCAAAAGTTGGGTTTTGGTATCTCGTATATTTCAGTGTTACAGACCCTGCAGAGCACCAATGGTGTATAGCCGGCATACACGTCGTTTCAGCGGGCTACGATTGTGTCAAAGTTTACGGCGAGCCGAGGGTCAATTCCCCGCTGGTGTATGGCAAGGATATGGAATTTTGTTTTCTCAGAAGGTTTTTGTTGAAAGAAACCGATCCGGACCACTATCCCAGGCTTCCTATCAGCAGGCATTTCAGTCTTTACAGATCTCTTTTGCGTGATTCATATCCGAATGTTGTCGAGATCCAACCTCAATCCAACCCCTTACAAATTGAAAAGGCTGTCGAAAATCCGTGCGTTTTGGACTCGAGGTCTCGGTTCTCAAACCAACAATGTGTTACAGAATTGGTATCTGCCTTGCAATTGAGCAGGCATATGCTGGCTATTTTCTTGCTCATCCTCGCGTCTGCATGTTGTCCGTAATGTCTTGATGTCATCAACGCACTCAGTCAAAGCCCCAAATGCATGTGCTAGTTATTGTGTGGTTTTTCTTCCGCGGGGTCTTTTCGTTCAGCATCTCGAAGTGCTTGAATCATTGTTGCAGAATTTGTGAGTATATCCATTTATTTATTTGCGATTTGTATGAATCATATGCACAAGTTACTACGTCGGAAGTCATGAAAGCTTCGTTGACCCATATCAAATGTGCTCAGGTTGACCAAACTTACACAAGAATTAAACCTTGCATAGATCTAACTGTATTTTTTCCCAGCTTTGGCCTTTGGCAACTTCGTCCCAGTGAGCTTTGTTTTTTCACACGGTTTAAAAGTTAGAACCGCGATCCGGCGCTGAGTCGATTCTATGCTGGTGCAGGTTGAAGTCAAATTTTTGCATTCTCATGGTTCCCTGTGTTACTGGGTGTTACCCGTAACTCTCCTTGACTTCTCCTGCCTTTGATTTACCGTCGTATGACGGCGGTCGCACCGCGGGCTTCGTCATTTTTCACCCGGAATGGACTCGGAACATGTTCCAAGGTGAAGCAGGTGTTGGTGTCTTCCTGTAAAATGGAAAATGTGGTCGTGTCTGGTAATGCGGTTTCCCGTTTCTGCACTTCGCGCTGTGTTCAAGCAGTTCAACATGCCGTACGGGCCGAGCCCGTTATTTCGCTGGTGCGCCTGGTTGCTAAAAAGCATTTTGGGCAGGGATTGAGGGTTTCGCAAGTCAGGCTGTGGTGGAGAGAGAGAAAGAGTGGTGCATTGAGCCGTTCATTGGGCAGCCATAAATGCCGCTGATGCCAACTTTCGGTCGGGCCCCAAAAGGGAAAACGTCCCAAAGCAAAGGCGAAAAGTACCGAGTGCTCCCAGGCCTCATGACTCGACTTCCAAGTCAACGCACTGCCATTCGTTCCCGCCTTTTGATTCTCACACCCACGTCGTCTTCATCCCCCCACTTCCCGGAGATATGAAGCAGTTCCTCCACTCCAGAAAAACTCGCAGAATGCAGCTCGCAGTTGAGGCCGAGGCTTCACAGGCAGCACAGCATTCTGAGCCTCTCTCAGCCAAAATCCCTAAATCCGAGGTCCATACTCAACAGCAATCTCCCCTCTTCACAACGTTGTTCCCTGAGCTGCGGAACATGGTCTTCATCCATGCTCTGACGGAATACGACGACCGCACCCGTCCATACAGCAAACACGAATACTACTACCGCCCTGGCTTTGAGTTTGCAGGCAGGATTGATACCAACCTGCTGCTCACATGCCGTGTCATATATCTGGAAACGTACCTCGCACCTATTGCTCTGAATGAGCATGTCTTCTGGATGTATCGCGGGCCAGGACCTTTTATCTCTGACAATCGTCACAATGCATATTTCCACAGGATGACTCCGCAGCAGCGCGCGGCAGTGCACTGCGTCCGTTTTTTCACACAGCTCTTCTGGCTGGAACGCCGGAAATTCCAGAATTGGGCTGTCGGGTTGGCCGTGCGCAAACTCACCATCGTCATCCGACACACTGATTGGTGGTATTGGGAGAGGCACGAGCCTCTGCGCATTAATCCGCCGCACCAGGGGTGGGCCGCGTGGATCGAGAGCATCCCCCAACTGCAGGAACTCGAATTCGAGTTCGAAACCATCGAGCCGAAGAAGGAACAGCTAGAGGAACGGGTCCGGGTTGCGCTGGGGTGGAAATTCCCGCTCGGAGACGGCACGACACTAGTTCACGATAGGGCGGCACCTGTGAAATCGATGTGGGCAGGAACTGCGCGTCTGGCTCCTGGGCACGGAGAGAGTGCATGGGCCGCCGATGTGAAGGAGCAGGACCAGGCTACATTGGATCGCAGGTTTCCGCTCGAGCTGAAAATGCACGTCAGAAAGTTCAAGTTTGTGAAGGAGAGTCAGTTGATTTGAATCGAGCGGTCAATGTTGTAAATCTGTGTAGTTTATAGAGCTTTGCGTTGAATATTTATGCGTCATCAGCAATTTGAAAATTCGAGCTCTAGCGGAAATGGAAATCAACGCAAGCTCATGTAGCAGTGCAACGCGCCCCGCTTGACCATCTCAAAAGACTGAGGCATTACGGTGTCCGTTCCCCACTCCCAAGTCGGTCCAAGCCAAATGAGCCAAAAGATAGGCCTAGTGGTAATAGCTGAGACGAGTGCTTTTCAAATTGCTCGGTGATGAGGGCTTCCACTGTAAACTGGTTCATCGCAGCAGAGATTTTGGTAAACCGTACGATTCTGGCTGTATTTGTGAATCGAAAACAATCTGGCTATACTGAAACCATTCTTTGTCGCTCTTTCGAGTCGATTCCGAGTTCAACATAGGTCACGTGAATTTGGTTCAACTTTGAAGATGTTCATACAAACAATTACATTTCACACTCAGAATGAACCTAGATCTGACGAGTGAATTCTGAAACTGGCTCTAAATCAGTTTGGGCCCGTTTTAGATCAGCCTCCATGTCGCGATTTTGACAAGTACTGCCAGAAGACCGGGCGTTGGACTCCAGAGCAACACGCACACGATTTGAATCCGCAGAGGCCTCCGGACGAGGGTAGAGAGCACGGAGAGCGCGAAGAAATGACTTTGGTGTGTTGTGTCAGGAATATAGCGGAACAAACCGAGTCGACGCACAGGATCTGTCGCGGCCAGCGTGGCGTACATCAACGGCCGGAGGGTGTATATCAACAAATCTGCACAGATCTTTGGGTAACGCGTTCAAATATTCCGAGGGGAGACTCACCAATGATGCCCAATATCCAATTCTATCCGGACGAACAGGTCAGACCAATCTTTCTGAAATTTATGAAATGCAGACATACCACTTGAGTGTTAACTGGATCTAAAATTGTATGCAGATCGAGGGTAGCACCGGTGATGGTTAGAAAACACGAGAAGAGTGGATATAGTCCTGTTGTGAACAAAAATCAGTGAATGCATTCTCATTGGATCAGGCAGCGCTAGAGTAGATTGTCAGGGAATCTGGACCTACCGATTCGCAAAATTATTTTGCGATATACAACGAAGGGCGATTTTGGGAGGGATGGCTGGGACGAGGATGACGACATGGAGGACATGACGCAAGTCGCACGTGGGCGGAAAATCTGAGATGGTTTGAGTCCGGGTGTTTATTCCTGAACATAACTTACCATGAACCACAGAACGACCAAGAATGACACGACTTCACCCGCCGCCATGAGGAACATCCAGAGCGCCTGGGTACTGACGAACCACCGCAATTGTACGGCAGGATCAGGACTGTTGAACCAACCTTTTACTAGTTTCAACTTTTCGCTGCGGCAACGAGAGGGTATGACGCTCACAAGTATCGTTATAATCCCAGAATCTGAGGCAGAATCAGAAATAGTTCCACACTTGAAGGGAAAAGACACGAACCCGAGTGCACCAGCAGCGTACGGCGGAACGTTGCAGGCCAAAGTCAGCAAGATGGCTCCTGAAATGTAGTACTTTTCCATTTTCTGTCCGTTGACGCCGTGAACCAGCACCAATCTGCGTTCTGCCTTTCAGTAACGACGGTCTTGAAAGCATTAATCACATACTGCAGATTGAGCGCCATGGAGAAGAACATCGCGCCTGCGAACTCGAGACATACCTACCACAGATGGATCAGTTTCTGATTCCGAACAGCAGGCAATTTGACGTACGTCGGCCAAAAAGGTTGTACCATTGCATGCGGCGCCTGCCTTGAGCTGCGAGTTGCTGATCATTGTCACGGCATAAGCTAGGCTGCAATTAGAAGTGAAAGTGAGCTGTTTATGATTTACTCGAAGCGATAGAATTGCTTACTTCGCTATGAGAGCATACACGAGAAGCCGGAAGCTGACGCGGTTGAGATAAGGCCGTGACACCGGATTCCATGCCGTCCATGCATACGCCCCCAATATCGACATAATGAATGCAATTGACGGGATGGAAATGGCCAAGATGAGGTCGCTGGAAAATTATTGGACTCTAGAAGACTGTGCAAGGGCGAGAGAGGCTCACGGTACACGAGCATCGAAGGACGTTGGGGTGTGCATTCGAGGGGACATGGTGGGTGCAGAAGTGCGAGTCTGAGACAAACTTGCCGCGTTGATGGTCAGCCACTTCCGCAACCGAGACATTCCGCAATGCGGATCTAAAATGAAACAGGTCAGTGGGGCTCATATTCACCAGCAAAGCGCCGCATTACAGGTAGTCGACTCGATCAGATTCCATGACGGCGGTTCACTAAAATGGCAACGGGATGAGTTTGCTACAGTGGTCCTAAATACATTGGAATGAACGGTGAGAGTCACTTGTTGTGAGAAGGGGACCATAAGGGGCCGCTCATCCTGAACAGCCTTCGGAGCTCTCCCTGGCTTTCTCACCAGTGTCTTCCCGTACTTTAAATTCTTGGCGCAAGAAGCCGCGGAAAATCCAAAGAGGAAACTAAAGCCAGAAACCTGCATGTCGTTTGTAATTGAGGATTCTGGGCCGCTCGGAAAGTTAACGAGGGGTAGTAACCGGGGTCACCTGTGGTCGCAGAGTCTAGAGAATATTGCCCACACTATGGCAACTTCCAAAGTCGGGACCTGCCTCCAAGCTCCTTCCCTTCATTAGGGGAAGTCAAAGTTCGCTTAGCGAACGATTCTGGCGTCGATTCAAGTGTCGATTCTGGTGTCGATTCTTGACACCAGAATCGACGATTCTCATGAATCCACGAGAATCGATGATTCGACTCCGGAGTCGAATCATCGATTCTGATCGATTCTTGATGAATCGTCCACAACCTCGATTCTCCGGCTTTTCTTGGTGGAGAATCGACGCCAATTGATGTCTGGATCGACGACAGAATCGGCGCATGAATCGAGGTCTGAATCGTCGCCGTAAGCGAACTTTGACTTCCCCTAATGGTTAAAACGTACGGTATTATCTGCGACTGGGTGCCTGGCCACACTAAGTAGCTGGCCACTTGCAGGATAGAGGGTGCTGAGCTTTTTAATCATGAGATTTGGTACTTGTGGGATGAAATACAACCTGTGAGCATGCTGTATGTCGAAATTTAAGGCAGAATGAGGCGGCTATCAGAAGTTACGAGAGGCTTTTTTATTAGGACACCGGCGTGCAAACAGAATTTCTTATCTCCGAACGGCCTAACGGCCTTGCCGCTTGTCTTTTGCCTCGTTCTCTACCAATATCAGGTCAATTCACAGGCTTGGGGGCTCATTTTCATCGCACGACTCACAAAAAGGACACACATTGATCAAATACATGAAACTGGGTCCCGCTTACATGCTGGGGCCGTTTGAGCGGTCCTGTCGGACGGCACGATCCAGCCACCTTTCTAACGAGCCATCCACGCTGGCTACGGATCTCGAATTTGACTGGGGCATTCAAGGTCGCTACCGGCGTCTTACAGGGTTGACAAGGCTTCCTACTGCCTGACATCTCGCTCACGATAGGGTTCTACCCCAAACCACCAAATTTCGTTCGCGCAATTTTGTTTGAGGGGTTGTTGAGGTGCGGGGTACATCCTGTGCACACCGGTATGTTTGAATACATCCTATACAGCTCACGATAGGGTTCTATCCCAAACCACCAAATTTCGTTTGCGCATTTTGTTTGAGGGGTTGTTGAGGTGCGGGGTACATCCTGTGCACACCGGTATGTTTGAATACATCCTATACAGCTTTATATATCTTAATTTGGGCCGCCGCCAAGCTCTGCGCATTGCAGCGCACGCCATTCGCTCCACATCACAATTTTACCAACCCTCACTGTGTTGAAAGCGGAGTAGTGGGTGTCTTCGTGTACCTCATATGTACCATTGGTGTGTATGAAATGATGTATTAGTATTCCTTCAATCATTTGGGATGCTCCAGGGTGAACAGAATGAGTGCGAACGATCAGTATTGCGGGGTGGCCAGCTTCCCCGTTTAGTCCCCTTTTGGGATATCGCCGAAACATAAATTCAGTGATGCATGAAACCGTGACTTAAAATTGCAGAAGGTATCTCAGATTACCTTTAGGATGTATACCTTCGTCTCAGATCCAGTATACTGCCAACCACCTCACTCTGTGTACGGGCTCAAGGTCAAAAATGCTAAGGTGGCCAGGTAGCCAGTCTCAGACGGGCTGTGCTTGTCAAAATCTGGCTCAAGCCATTATCCCGTATAAATCAAGCGAGACACTAGTGATTCTATAGCATTTTTCAAGAGAGACTAATTATTTTGGCTCTTTGTCGACTCCCTGGGTTCAACATAGGTCACGTGAATTTGGTTCAACTTTTTTAAATGTTCATACAGACAATTACATTTGACACCCAGAATAAAATTAGATCTGACGAGTGAACTCTGGCGCTGGTTCCATATCCATTGCGAGATCCCCTCTAGTTTCAGAGGAGTCTCAATGTCGCTATTCTGACAGGAACTCCCAGAAGACTGAGTGCCATTGGACTCCAAGGCGACATGTACACAGTTTGGATCTGTAGAGGCGTCCGGACGAGGATAGAGAGCATGCAGTGTGCGAAGAAATAACTGCGTTGTTTTGTGTCAGAAATATAGTGGAACAAGAAATCAAAATCGAGTTGACACACGGGATCTGTCGCGGCCAACGCAGTGCAGCGTACATTAGTGGCCGGAGGGCGAATATCATCAAATCTGAGTATGCCTAGGTAACTTGTTTGAATGTTTCGAGGGGGAACTCACCAACAATGCCCAAGATCCAATTCTATCAGGACCTAGAGATCAAGACAATTCTTGGGGGATAAAACGAAGATGCACCACCTGGGTATCAGCTCAATCCAGAATTGTATGCATATCGAGGATAGCACCAGTAATGTTCAGAAAACACAAGAATTCCACGTCGTCCATGCATACGCACACAATATCAACCCAGTTATTATAGTTGACGGGATGGCCAAAGGAGATCCCTGAAAAAACTGTTGACAGCTGTCTGCTATGAGACACCGAGGAACGTCTTACGGGAGGCGAGCATCGAAGGACGTTGGAGTGTGCAGTCGAGGATGAGTGCAGAAGTGAGACAAACTTTGTGGCACAGACAACGAGCGTGGGATTGGATATCGAGGGCGCTGATGTGCGTCAGATCCCGTCAGTGCGTGGGGAGCCATAATTTACTAGATATAATGTAAATATGAGTTGAGAGAAATATAATGAATGGACGTACACTCTTCACCTGGCTGTGGATGGGGTGGAATGAAGACCGTTGTGAGCGAGACATAAGTATATATATAACATAAAATTTTATTTCGTCGGGCTTGCTCGCCTCCTACGGGCACTTTGGTTGTATAGTCAGCCACCTCCGCAGCCGAGACATTTTCCCGAATATGAGGGAGACAGTCAGTAAGCCTCCTATTCACCAGCAAATGCACCATGATGCATTATGGCTCAAAGGTAGTGAACTCGATCATGCTATTAGGTTCCGCGGTAGCAATTCACTAAAATCGTAACGGGATGAAACTGCAGTGGGTCCAAATACGAACCACTCAAAAAAAAGTGCGACCCCGGGCCCATAAATCAAGGGTCCGGTGAACCAGGAATCTGTGGATGAACGAAACAGTTGCTCCCCCTGACTTTCTTTGGGACAAGTGCTCTCTGCGTGCTTTAAATTCCTGGCGCAAGGAGCCGGTAAAAATCCAAATGGGAAACAGAAACCAGAAACCCACGTTGTTTGTAATGAAGGATAAGTGTCAGTCGTTAACGGGGGGCAATCACCTGTGGTCACAGAGTCCAAAGAAGATTGCCTACACCATGGCAAGCTCAATATTTTCATAGCCAGGGACCATTACCTTCAAAGTCGAGATCTACCTCCAAGCTCCTTCATCGGTTATCTCTTCTGGTGTAGTTTGAAAGTTAGGTAACAAGGCGACAAATGTCGAATTTTATCAAGTCCGTTTTTAATGGGGACTTAGTACTTTCTTGAAGTATTTACACCTCGCGTTGCTGCTCTCTCATTGGTTCGATGGTGTAGTTGGTTATCACTTCTGTCTAACAGCGGTCCGCTGCGTGCACAGGCGGTCCTCGGTTCGAACCCGGGTCGAATCAGTTTTGCTCCCCTCCTCTTTGATTATCGCGATCTGATTATCTGCGAGAAATCACCGTGAGAAATCGTTTTCGCGTTTTCAAGACCTTTCTGACGCAGCCCACAAGATAGCCCTCGTTCGCCCGCTCATTCTACGCCAGAAATTAGCTTCAGAGATGAAGGAGGCGTGGAGAAAAGGCGAATTGATGCCAGAAAGGTAGTGTTTCCCGATTGGGACCATATCTTACATAAGTGGCGGTGATTTCCATTTTGGGAAAGGACAGGCGCATTCGGATTCGGATTCTGTTTGCAGGCGATCCCCAGTTCGAACCTGAGAGGAGTCACGTTTTGCTGCACCCTACTATCACGATCTGATCATCTTGGGAAAATCGGCGTGGGACCCGGAAGACTGCAACTGTTTCCAGGAAATTGCACGGGATCTCCAGCGGGTCAGATGGGCAGGGCCCTCGCTTCGAACCCTGGTCGAATCAGTTTTGCTCCCCTTGTCATAGATTATCAGGATCTGATTATCTTGAGAAGAAATCACCGTGAGAACTCCTTTTGGCTGTTTCAAACTTTTTGGTGCATCCTCAGACAAAGCCCCTCATTCGCCCGCTCATTTTGCGCCAGAAATCAACTTCAGAGGTGAAAGAGGCGTGGAGAAAAGACAAATTGATGGCAGAAAGTGATTATTTCCCGATTGGGACGATATCTTATATAAACGGCGGTGATTTCCATTTTTGGACGTCCACTGACTTGAAGGCATGCAAAGGACTGGCAACCTCGCATTCGGACTATTGGACGCTTTGTGATGCTGTATAGCACGAGCGCTTGGTGCTTTGTTCTTTGGACAATTGCATTCCAGTTTGACATGCAGTTTGACATGTGTTATGCAAGTATAGCTCTCGCTGCAGCACCGGCTCCGTGTGTACGTTTCTACATGGTATCGCGTATGCAGTAATGCAGTCATCAATACAACATGTCCGAATCGACCTACAGCCTGGAATCTGCCAGACGAAGTAAGGAGCGCACGTTCCCCCAATAAAAAGAACTAAATAATAAAAGAAAAGAAACGGCGGCCCGAGCAATGATATCGTACACATGCGCGATCAAGGTCTATCCACAGACTAAAGGCACCGGGCAGCACCAAGCGACACGGATACGCGTGATCTAGCAGGGTGGGTGTTAGGCCCCACCGCGCTTCTTCTGCCTGCGCGGCGTCGTGGCGGCGTTTCCGCCGTACGGGTACTTGGGCTTTTTCTCTGCGGGTTTGAGGATCTACGAGAGGCGTCTTGGGATGCGGATACATCAAGCAGGATGGGAAGAACGCACCTGGAAGGAACACAGAAGTGACTCGTCCACACTCATCATCGCGCCCGCATTGTCAAACTCGCCGCAGTAGTTTGGCGCGGAGAACAACGTGACCAGATGCCGTTTGGCGAAAAACTCGTACCCATCCTCGACGACCTGTTTTGGCATAGTTGGTAACACGCCAGTAAGCACACACCACGACGCACCTGATGCCCTCGGCATATGAGATCCATATCGTGTTTTTGGAGGAAGCGGGCGACGACGTCAGGCCCGAAGGTAAATGACACGCCGCGGTCGTTTTCTGACCAGCCGGTGATGTCCTTGTCCGGGTCGGACCACAGCAGGTCGGACAGCAGGCCGGTGTCGGGCACATCCGTGGGCCGCATCACGCGCCGTATCTGCTCCATCGACTGCAGGTCGGGACTGAGTCCGCCGTGCATCGTGAATATCTTTTCGTCGATGATAGCTGCAATGGGCAGGCAATTGAAGCAGTCCGTGAATGTCTTCCACAACTTTATGTTGTACCGCCGTTTGCCTGGGACCTGTCATTTAATCCTTGTTTGAAAAAAAAAAGCTCCGGCACGCACATTCATCGTAAAACCCATATATCCGGTTGATACATGCGCACTCGTGGTTCCCTCGCAGGATGAAAAAATTCTCTGGGTACTTGATTTTGTACGCCAGCAACAAGCAAATCGTCTCGAGCGACTGCTTTCCACGGTCAACGTAGTCGCCGAGGAACAGATAGTTCGCCTCGGCGGGAAGCCGCCGTACTCGAAAAGCCGCAGCAGGTCGTAGTACTGCCCGTGGATATCCCCTGCATGTCCCGTCATCAAATCAATTGCCACATCCGCCAAGCACACGACGCACCACATATCTTGATCGGCGCCTCGAGCTCGAGCAGAATGGGTTGGTTGATGAATATCTCGCGCGCCTTGGTGCAAAGGTACTTGATTTCGTACTCTTGCAGCTGGACGGGCTTGCCTGGCCGGTTGCCCCGCACTGAAGAGAAAATTGTCAGCAGTGCGGCGCGGATGAAAGGGCGCCGATTCGACCTTCGAGCAGCTTATCGATGACCGAGTCAAGGTCAATTTCTATGGTAGAATCTGCCATTAACAGAGCTCTATAAAAGCTGTATAACTGGGTTCCGACAAGGTGGGTATCGAGACAAAGGGGATCCGATGAAGCGTAGAGTCCAATGGGCGTTCGTTACAAGGGAATAAAGGCGCAGTATTAGATGGCTCTGGGGTATGCAGCGAGCGCAGAGGTTGGAAAAGATGTGGACGGGATGAGTCAAGACGATAGCCTGCAAATCGCGTGGTCCTGTCGTCCGAAAACAGCATCAACGCTGTGTAACCTTAACCCTAATGAATTAATTTTGGAAACATTTACGCTATGAATTAATTTTCTATGTAAAACATACTGCAATGCATAGGTCGTGTGGCAGATTAGTCCGTGCCCATGCCTTGGGAATAAAAGAAAGAATCAGCGGGCCGCCAGACTCGCTGGCGGCGGGTCGGTATTTGTAGTCGGTTCAGACGCTCCATTGGCAGGCCGCTGACGGCGTCTCCTGCGTCTGCGGACCGAGTCAGCTAATGCACAGCACAAAGAGCAAAGCAACCCACCTGGGGAACAGCGGCCCCTTGGGCATGATCCGCTCGTCGAGATCCAGCGCAATATTAGTGGCACTATGCAATCCCTATAAATAAGAATTAGCTTTTTGCAGGACCGGAGAATCAACGCTGCCCACCTCAATCCAGTCCACTACATCTCCTACATCCCGCGCCTGTAGCAAAAATTGCTCCCCCTCCAGCCGCACGCGGATAACATGCTTCCGCTTCAGGTAGTCATTCCCCAGCCCGCTCTCGGCGTTCTGTAGCGTATACGCGCGAATTAGATCCGCGGGATCAGGCTCTGGCAGGTCCGTCCCCGCCGTGCCTGCGTTCGGGCTGACCGACTTGCCCTTCCCCTTGCTACTGCTGCTCGACGTCACCGGCGCGTGTGCGCTGAGCACACCCGAGCGCGCCGACGACGACACGAGGCTCACGTTCGACCTTGACGGCGCGAGCGGCGACCCCACCATAGTCGAATTCGCGCCCCCACTGCTACTTGCCCCAGAACTTGAACTCCCGCCAAACGACGGACGTGGGATGGACAGCGATGACCTTGGCGCATTCGGCGATTTCGGTGGGTTCGGCAGATCGCTCTTGGACCGCCCATGCGAGCGCGGTTTGAGGAGACTGAGGCCGAGGTTCAGGCGCGAGCGGCTGGCGGAGGATGCCATCGACGGCGCGTGCCCGTTGCTCTCGGTCGGCGAAGACGAGGGCGAGGGCGGTGTCGCCGACGACGACGCGCGGCTGCGCGCAGAGGACATACTCGAGCGCGGCGGAATCGCCACCTCCGTCGTCCCGTCTCCTCACCACCCTCAACCCCAGCGACCCGCCCCCCCTCGCCCGCAATCTTATTCACCTCTTGCCCCTGCCGCGCCGCCGCCGCCGTCGCCTTCGCCTTCACCGCCGCCGCCGCGCTCGTCACCGCGCCCCCCGCCACCGCCACATCCCCCGCGCCCACCCTTTTCTCCCACCACCCCTCGCCCGCACACCGATACACCCGAAACACCGTCCCTTCCAGCTCACACACCACCCTCCGCCACTTCCGGTCCCGCGCCTGCACCCCCGGCGCCGAAAACTCCATCTTCCGCGGCATCACGCCCCGCAGCAGGATGTCGTTCGTGTACCGCGGCAGCACCTCGCGGCCCTCGTCTTCTCGGGGCACGATCCGCGCCTGCGCAAGCGGATGTGCGTTCCCGCCGCCGGTGGTGTTGAGGTTGAAGAACGGCGACGGGAAAAGCGGCATGGTGTACGGCGGCGGCGCAGCCATATCTCCGGCATCGACCTACGCCTCTTCACCGTCCCCGCGCGTTGCGGCGGGCCCTCGTACGCCGGCGCCGCCTCGGTCGACTCCCGCGTCTTGCCCTTCCCGTTATCGTGCCCATCCTCAGCGCCCTCCTCCACGACGTCGGGGGGTTCAACCGAAATCGACGTCGGCAGGATATCGACCATGCTTCTTGACGCGTGCTTGTACATCCCCGGCCGCTCGGGCGCAGGGAGCGGCGGCATGGGGACGGTGCGCACCGTAGGCGAGAGCATTGGCATCGGCTGCGATCCGGATCCAGGTCGGGGCGTTCCCTCGCTCGTCGGCGTGCGCAGCGAGAAGTAGTCGTGCGCGTGCCACGCGTGTACGGTGGGCGTCTTGCCAGAGCCCTGTGACGCCTGCGGGCGGAGCGGTGTTTCCGCGCCAACGGTGGCAGCGCGTTCCCTCTCTTTCCCCTTCCCCTTGCCCTTTCCCCCCAGCTTCAGCATCCCCGCGATATCCAACGAAAGCGGGCCCGCGATATCCAGTCGCGGCACGAACGGTGAATCCGTTCCCCTGCTCGTCCGACTCTCATCGTCTCTATTCCCATCTTCCGCGTCTACGTCTCCCTCGTCCCGCTCCCCATCCATCGCCTGATTGTCGTCGCCCTCCTCGATATCTAGGTCCCCATCCTCCTCGTCACTCTCCCCGGCTGCGACCCCCGGCTCCACCCCTGCCCCCTCCATCGCCAGCGCCGGCATACTCCTCACCACGCTCCGGCTCGCCTCCCGCCCATGCGCTCCCGGCCCAAAGATCACGCTCGACCTTCTCCCCACGCTCCCGCTCACCGGCGACCCCACCTCCCCACTCCCACCCCACTCCCACCTCCACTCCCACTCCCACTCGCATTCCCACTCGCATTCCCGTTACCCACAGACGCCGAGCCCGAGACCGTCGGCGACAACAGCGGCAGCGCCGGAAACGCAGGCAACCGCCCCGCCCACACCGGAATAATAATACTCGGGCTCAGCCGCCCCGCCGCCGCCGCCTCCGCAATGGCATTGTTCCCGCTCACGTTCGGCGAAAACGCGGGGTTGAAGATGAGGCTCCCGCCGGGCGTGTGCGAGCCGCTCGCGTTGAACGACATGCTGTTGCGGTCGCCGATCGACATCGCGATGCTCGACCGGCGCCGCGTCGGGAGCGTGCCTCCTGTGATGGGCGTCGTTGGTGTGCCTGCTATTGTGGATGCGGCGGGGGACGGGGATTGGGATTGGGAGGCGCCGAATTCGGAGGCATGGCGGCCTGTTTCAGAAAGATGGGGTTCGTTAGCGTGAAATTGATGAAAACAAGAGGAAGAAAGGGAGGACGCACCGGCTCCAAATCGCGTCGACGGCGACGGGGACGAAACGGACGGCGAGGTGAGCCGGGGCGAGGACGGCGTGTAGGAGTACCCCGCGGACGCGGTGCGGGCGCGGGGGTGCCCTGCGTCCGCACCTGGGAAGAACGAGGACGGGGACGACGAGGGCGGCGGGTGGTGGGCGGAGGTAGACTGATGGGCGGCGGCGGCGGTGGAGGAAGGGTGGTGCGCCGTGGAGGAAGGGTGGAAGGCGGAGAAAGACGCAGACCCGGGCGCGAAACCGTTGGGACCCCACGGCGGCGTACTCGTGCTCGGGGTGGGGTGCGACGGGGCGCGTGCGCGGGTGGTTGTGCTCGTGCTCGTGCTCGTAGCTACTGATGAGCCCGAAGCAGAGCTAGACCCTGATTGCGATTGATATTGAGATTGGGATGATGGTGGTACAGGCGCGGGGGCAGCAGGCCCAGGCATGGGCGAGGTGACGATCGGCGGCAGCGTCGCCGCACGCGTGGGCGGGGAGCGCGTCCGGGGCGGTGGCGTCTCTACCGCTGCATTTATCTCTATCTCTGCGGCGGCAAGCGGCACCGGACTCGCCGTACGTGGGATCATCTCCTCATCCGGTGTCAACCTCTGCGTCGGCGTCGGCGCACGCAACGTATCCGCCCGCTCCCTTCCACGTTCTTCCCCATCCAACCCCAACTTCAACTCCGCGCCGCCTTCGAAATCCACCTCGAACGCGCCCTCCTCCCCGTCCCCATCACTCTCCCCCACAATCGCCGTTGCCCACGAATCGATGCTCGTCCCGCTCGCAAACGACACGATGCTCGCGCGGCGGGGGTCTGGCCCGCCGGTGAGAGGGACGAAGACAAAGACGAGAACGACCCCGACCCCGAGCTCGCACTGGCGGGCGGTGAGGAACGCGAACTCGGCGCGGGCGAAATCGGCGTTCGCAAACCTGAACCCAGGCCCGATCCTGAACCCGAACCCAAGCCAGGACTCGTAGATGCGAACGACCCTGTCGAGCTCGCGCTGGCGGGTGGTGAAGAACTCAAACTCGCCGCACTCGGGGATCTCGGTGAAGACGCGACAGGCGGGGACGCAGGCAAATACACCCCCTCATACGCATACGTATGCGCATGCGGGTCCGCCGCGCGCTGCGCGCCCGGAGGTAGCGGCGAGAGCCCCATGCTTGTATCCACCGCATCGCGGTGTAGATCTTGTCGGTATTGGTCTTGCGATATGGAGCGGAGGCGGGGTATAACGAGGCTGGGTGCGCGTTCGCATTTGGACTCACATTCGGCGCCCGTGGACTCGACGCCTGCCCCTGCTGAGCGGTCGCACCATTCCCATTCCCGTAATCCACTCACCCGACGCCTCACGCGTCGCCGGCAGCCCACTCACCGGGCCGCCCTTGCGGCTCAACACCGGCAGCCAGGCCCGTAATCGTCATCGTGGATGTCGGGGAGCCAGAGCTAGGCATGATGGTGGACGTGGTGGAGAATGTGGAGAAGCGGACGCGTAGGAAGAGGTGGAGGAGAAGTTGGAGGGAGCGGCGTTTGGATTCGGCGGATGGAAATTTCTGGATGAGGATTTGGCAGATGAGGGGACGAGGGAGGGGGAGGGTGGGCATGAGGGTGTGAGTCCCAGGGATTTGGGTACGCATTCGAATTATTAATATTTGGAGGTGACGTAGACGTAGGCATCACAGTGCTTGCCGTCGACAACACGGAGAGCACGGACCGGGGCGCGTGGAGGGCGCAGTCGCGTATGCGGAGGATATTGCGGATGGTGTGGGGGAGGGTGCCCCATTATTGCTGTTAGCAATAGTATTATCCGCGCCCGTGTTAGCACTCTTATCCGTCGGGTGAGACGGCGCGTCAGTAGTGGAGGGAGATTGCGATTGCGCCGACTCGCCAAACACACGCTGCTCGGCCTCGACCAGTTGCGCCCTCTGTCAGTGTTTGCGAGCGTGCGCGCCGGAGGGGCGGGGCTGCGTTTGGTAATACACCGCTTGGACCGCCGTGGTGCGGAGTCGGCTGTGGGAGATAATATTGGAGGAGATGATGGAGGGGGTATTGAGGAGACGGAAACAGAGAGAGCGACTGCGGGAAAGTGGAGTCGGACGGCGAGATAGGCGTGGCGGGGTGAGGTTGAGTGTGGGGTGCGGGGGGATGGTTAATACTGGAGCCGTGGTGTTGGAAGAGGCGGAGGAGAACTAGCGTTAGAAGGCGGAGGAGGTGGAACAGCGCGCGACGGCCGCGGCGGGGCGGCGGGGTGCAGGACGATATTCCCGTCGCTCCTTCTCGAGTTGAGGGTCATGCCCATATTCACACTGCCCACCGGCAGGCCAAGGACCCCACCGCGCTCACTGCCACTTCCACTCCCATCACTCTCTTCCGCACCGGCGTCCGGGTCCGGGTCCTCGACATGGCGCGTGAGCATGAGCCCCAGCATGGGCTGCGACATGTACGGCTTCGCCACCGCGCCGTCCATCGAATATGTCCCGCGCCGCATGTACGGGCTATTCATGTTATTAGCGTCGTTAGTGCTGCTGTCCCTATTCCTATTCATACGACAGTGTTAATACGACTTGCAATTAATTCGGCAATTAGGCATGTGGCGCACGAGGAGTGTGAGTCGGGCGGGGCGCGGGCGAACTTGGCGGAAACCTTCTGGAAGAGCTTGCTTGCGCGGACCTAGCGTGCACCAGCAAAGATTCATTCCGTCAATGAGCATTATTTCGATCGTGGGGCGCATTAATACTGACTTGAAAGGCGGACTGGGTCGGGGCGCGCATCTGCATGACGGAATGCGCGCGGGGGCGATCCATTTTGCTTGTCTCGCGTGGTTCAAGCGAGAGTTAAGACTTTACAGCCGCAGCAAGAGACCAGTCAAGATTCAAGAAGGCAGCGTTTGTCAGTTGATACCTGCGTCGATCAGATCGAGGCTGTACCGCTCTTTGGAGTATTGCCACGGTCACCAAAGAATAAAAGAGACCCAAGAGTGCTTAGAGACACGCAAGTGTGCTTGGACCGTTGCCTCCAGAAATTTGAGTTGGGAATTGTTGTGGAGTGTCGAAGAAGACAAGACAAAGAAATCAAACGGTGACCGCAAACGATCGTCACTCGGCTACTTGCTGCTCATAGCTGAACCACCACCTCGAGGCAGGAGCGCACTGTGCAGGGCAACCTCGTTTTTCATATCTATAGCTACTAGTAACTAGCCTGCACATCCCCGACGTCACTCCGTCCGCACCCGCCCGAAACGTGCGCGAGCGCTTCTTTGCCACACCATCTGCATCTAGTGTTCTTTTCTTATCTCTCGAGACTCCTGTCAAGCTGCTTCCTACGCTATCCCTCTCTTGTCTCTCTCCGTCGTGCCCGCGACTTGCCTGCACTCGACCAAAACCTTGCCGCGCCACGCCGATGACGAAACTGATCCACGCCCGCTATTGAAATAACTTTTTTTTGCCATGAATCGCACGCTCGCCAGCGGTGAAATTCCGTATCATATACGAACCTGAGTCGACGCGCGCCTATTCCCGTCAGGGTGATCCGTGTCGAGCTGTGTCGCGATTTTCTCCCACACGGATGTTGCAAATTCCGCTCCGCAAATGCCGTTCCAAAAACGTTCAGTGAATTCACATGCGGTCCTCGGGCCGGACCTTTTTCGCAGGAAGACGCCTTGCTCTTCGTTTCCCCAGATCCGACTTGTTTGTAACTAGTCGGCTGAACCGCCTCTCGTTTTCGACTTGAGTATACACCAACCGCTAGGCGCATTATTTTACTGAAACAGCCGTTCTGTGTGCATACTTGGTCAATGCGATAAAAATACTTTGCCCCTAACGCTCATGCACCAGCGGGGAATCGAACCCCGGCTCGCCGCAATACCCGTCACTTCATCTATTCACTCGGCAGGTGTGCCACACACCACTGGTGCTCTGCAAGGGCTGTAGCGTAGCAAAATACATAAAGATGTAAGGGAGCGACTGGATGCATACGTCTTTACTTGCGTGCCTATGCCGCACACTTCCCTTTTTATCAACTTGGCTCTATCCCACTGGCACTGGCACAAAGAGCGAAATTGATGCGAGCGAGACCCTCCTTCGCATCCAACAAAAAAGGACTCACAAGAGGAGAGGAAAAGAACGAATGATAAAAAAATTCGCCCGTGGCCGAACATGCACCAGTGAGGAATTGAACCCAGATTCACTGTGGACCATACAACGTAGTTGGCAAACTTGTCCAGTAAGGGCATCACACCACTGGTGCCTTGCAATCCTTGAAGCATGGGCTAATAAACATGTAAAAGAGCAACTGAACAATACAGTGAATTGCAAGTATAACAAGTACCTATGTTCATTAACGTTGTGATGCTACCGTAGTCCATCATTGCCAGCGAAGATCTCTCCAACCCCGTACATAATCTGGATGCCTTCAAAAGTTCCCCTCCAACAAAAAAGGATAAGAGAAACAAAAAATGGACAAAGCTCGAAACTATGCACCAGCAGGGAATTGAACCCAGCTCGCTGCGAACTTGATTTCAGGGATATTCTGCCACACCACCAGTGCTCTGCAAGGCCTGTAGCGCAGGGAAATATATGAGACATACTTACCTGTGTACTTACTCTTTCCATGTAAATTCGGCTTCAGAACAACTATAGGAGGGAGGCCAGTTCATGATTTTGATCTTGAACCGTGCGAAAACAAAGGTATTCCATTCGGCAAGCTTCCTTTGAACGATAAAAAAACTTGGAATGCGCCAAAGACCTATGCACCAGCGGGGAACCGAACCCCAACTCACTGTGCAGAGACATGGATGAGCCTTGCTTATTTGGCCAGTGAGGGTACCACACCACCAGTGCTCTCCAACCTCTGAAGTGCCAGGAAATATATAGACATATAACTCAGAAGATCTAATGCACTGTGTGCATCCGTCTTTGCTCACGCTCTTCCCCAATAGGATTAGCAATGCTCTTTCCCACTGGCAGAAAAAACCTGAAGTTGGTGCAAACAACGCCGCTTTTGCATGCAGCTAAAAAGGAAGGGCAGGAAAAACGGACAAGAGCAAACGGAAACTTGAAGAACGAATGACAAAAAAAAACGCAGATGGCCCAATATGCACTGGCGGGGAATCGAACCCCGGCTCACTGTGTAGACCTATTGATGACTATCTCATTTGACCAGCAAAGGTACCACACCAACAGTGCTCTGCAACCTTTGAAGCGCAGGACAATAAACATGCAAGTGAGTGAACAATGTATATGTTCGTCAACCTTGTTTTGACCTATCTTGGTCTACCGTGCCCAGTGAAGAACTCTCCAATTTCGTAACCTGGATGCCTTCGGAATTGGTTCCCCTCCAACAAAAAAGGGCAAGCTAGAAAAAGAAATGCTTTTCAACTTTCAACAACTCTGCACCAGCTCACCGCAACATTCTTGCCTATGTACTCGCTCAGCAGGTGTGCCACACACCACCAGTGCTCTGACAGTGCAAGGCCTGTAGCATAGGGGAATATATGAGATTCCATATTCTCTGTGCTTACTTTTCCCATGTAAATTCAGCTTCAGAACAATTATGATACGCTAGCAGAAGGGAGGCCAGTCCACGGTTTTGATCTTGAACTGTGCGAAAAAAAAAGTATTGCTTGCTGCAAGCTTTAAAAACTTGAATGATAAAAAAATGTCTTGAGTAACATGCAATGCACCAACGGGGAATTGGACCCCGGCTCGCCGCGACAATTTCATTGCATGCACGCATTCACTCGGCAGGTGTTCCACACACCACTGGTGCTCTGCAATGGTGGTAGGGTAGGAAAATACCTAAACATCCAAGGGCACAACAGAAGATAAACCGCATCCATTTGTCTCGGCTTGCAATCTTCCTCAATAGTATTAGCAATGCTCGAAATCAGCGTGAACAAGACCCACCTTCGCATCCAACAAAAAAGGAGGGACAAGAAGAGGGAAGGATAGAAATGATAAAAAGATCTGATCATTTTCCTAACAAGCGCTGGCAGGGAATCAAACCCTGGCTCACTGTGTTCACACAACAACTTGGACATTTGACCAGTGACGGTACTACACCACCAGTGCTCTGCAATCTTGGAAGCACAGGCTCATATATATGCAAGGGAACAACTGAACAATACAGCAAAAGCATTTGTGCACAAGTAGTATAATAAGTACCATATTTATCAACTTTGTGACACTACCTTAGTCCACTATGGCGTTGAAGAACTCTCCAACCCCACAACCTGCCGGTGCCTTCAGAAGTTCCCTCCCCCATCAAAAAAGGACAAGAGAAAAAATAAATGTTATTTATGGATAATGCACTGATAGGGAATCAAACCCCAGCTCGCTGGGAATTGGTTTATGACCACCTATGCGCTCAGCAGGTGCTCTGCAGTATAGGGAAATATGGGACATACCTACCTGTGTACTCTTCCCATGCACATAAATTCAGCTTCAGAATTATTGTAGGCTGGCAGAAACTGGAGGCCTGTTTGCGGTTTGAACCATGCAAAAAGAAAATATGTTCCACTTCGAAAACTCAAGTGATAAAAATGCCTCTGGTTTGGTGATCAGCGCACCAGCAGGGAATCGAACCCTGGCTTGCCATGATAATATCTGAATTATGGTGCATTCACCCGACAAGTGTGCCACACACGATGTCACGCAGGCTAATAAATATGTAAGGCAGCGACTGAACAATACCTTCAATAAAAAATTCATACATGAAATTGGAATCCTTGCTTGTGTTCATGTGCACCTATGTACTCTTCTTTTAGTATTACATATTGTCTATCCACCACCGGCAGAAAAGACACTAACACAGAAAATAATGCATTTGTGTGCCTTTGTTTGCCTTTTAAAAAAATACATTGCAATAATTTGTAAAAATTCTAATGCACCAGCAGGGAATCGAACCTCAACTCGCCATAGAAATTTGAGCGCACCAATTTGCTCAGCACAGGTGATAAACACTGCTAGTGCTCTGCAGGCTTTATTATAACACAGGTGAATATGAGGTGGGATAAGGCTGCAAGCGGCAGGTGCCGAACCTTTTTCTTGTGTGGCACTTCATTGACGGCAATTATTTAATCGACAGCGGTATATTAGCGACAATATTATATTTCAGACATTGTTTTCGACACATCCTACATGTTATAGACAATCAAAAGCAACACAGTAGTAGTAGAATAGCACAGAATATAAGTGAATGACGCCGCCGCTGTTGTTCGAGCAGGGCTGTTCAACATGGCGCAGAGGTGCTGCTACACTTTTCGCCCTCTTCGGCTCTGGCCCTTCTTCTTGGTGTGCTTTATCACTGCGTCAGCTGCCTTCTGCAAGGCCTTTTGGTAGGCAGCTTCACGATGGAGTGCTTTCTGCCTTGAAACCTTGAGGTCGACCTCGGCTGAGGCGAGGTAAGCCAGGGAGCAAAATGGAGTAGGAATAGCAATGTACCGTCAGTGATCGCTCTGTCCTTTGTCCAAGACTTACGCAGCAGTTTCCTTGCAGCCGCCTTGAAAGCCACGGTCTTCTTTATGAGTTTCGCTTGTCTTTTCGGTATCCTTTGGGCCAGGCACCAAGGGCCTCCCATGAGCTTGCGGCGTAAAGTTGGTCCTTGTCGTTCAGCGTTGGATCCCATCTAGAAACTAGTGAACAAACAAGAAAATGTTACACTACAAACAAGAAAATCAAACAAGAAAGTGTTAAACTACATGACTAGAACACAGGGCTCAAGATGGCAAGTAGGCTGGCAGATGTTACCTTTTTGTGCTTGAACAATTTCTGGTTAATTATGTGGACAGAGACCTGAGGCCAAGCTGCCTGATGCCTCTTCTGCCAGGCATTTGCAAAGGTGCTGGGGCACTCTACAAAAGTGATGACACTGGGAACCCGGCCATTACGTGCGAAAAATAGGTCGAGATCCTGAATGGCGCCCATTGTGAACCAGCGTTGGGGTACCGTGAGCTCCCAAAGAGCAGGGGCCGAGAAATAAGACCAAAGGGTGGTGTTGACCCATTCACCATGCAACACAGAATCTGATCGCTGTCCCAAGGACAATAGCTGGAGGGATTCAAGTAGAAGGGGATGGATGACACTGGGAAAGGGTCGACAATGTCTTCCAGTGCTATGGCTAGATGCTCCAACAAGGGAAGCGAAGTCGCGACGAGTACAAAAAGGCGCAAGGGAGCTTCTTCGAAGCCAGAGGGTGTAAAGACCTCTAGGGATGATATATGATTCACTCGAGGCAAAGTCGATATGATGGATTGGGTCATGTAGTTTGAGCAAAGTGGAGTCAGCACAGGGGCATACAAAAACTCAGGACTATTAGCAGCTGAGGGGTGCATGATCGCCAAGGAAGGATTGTCGTCAAACAGCAGATTAAGCACCTGGAGCTGAGGCCAGGTCCCTGGAAGGAGTTCGATCAGTCCAGTTTGTTCAGGTGGGAAAGTGCACATGACATTCAGCAACACTCACAGTGAAATAAAAATTCCAGCACATGTGCAGTCCCTCTAACGTCGATGGACCTGGCTCTGGGGACGCATCAGAACACAGGGCCTACAGCTCTTCATTCACGAGCGCAGACGAAATAATGACAAGGGTCCCAACTGAAGGGTCCCAACCAAAGGGCCCGAGAGTGATAGCAATCCTGAGATCTAGAAGAACCAACGGATGCAGGCTCATGCAATGGCGGACGCGCCTGCCCATCTTTCACAGGGACAGAATACTATGCATGGTATTGTCTTTGTAGTTGCAGGAGAAGTCGACACCATGACTGCAGGCCGCGTGAAGGTCAATCACAGACCGCCAGTCTCTGCAGACCGCGCTCAACACCTCAAGCAGAGGGGGGTCACTGCAAGAAGATGAAGACCTTCGTTTTAACAAACAAAATGATGAAAAGGTCTGGAGCCATTGTTTTGAGACGTTGGTTGGTTATTATCGAGATGAATTAGAACAAGATTTTGGACTTTGAGTTCGAGTAAGACCTGAAACAGACCTTCGAAGATGACAGCGTGAGGAACGGATAGTGTGAAGTGCGCAAGACACTGCACAGAAGGATCAACAGTGTGAAGTGAGAAGTACGCAAGACACTGCACACAAGGCTGAAGTGTGCAGGAGACTTTGCAAGAGACTACAGATATGTACAGATACAGAAGACAAGCGAAGGAGACAAGAGCAGTCAAAAGGAGCAGCACCATAAACCCGAGGCGAGCGAACATCCAGGAATATCCAGATTGAACATCAGCCACCCAGTTGACAAAGAGACTACGAGCTATTGTCAAAGAGAGTGCAAGCCAAGCCAACTATCGGAGTATGGGGGACAAAGCGAAGATCGGAGTATCGGCAAATAAAGATTGGGATAAGATTGGGATGTCAACGAGATGCAAAGTTCTGGAGACAAACTTCCAATGTATCCGACACCGGGGATGACAGCAGGATGTCCGCAGGCAAAAGAGAGACACGAACAGTTAAACACAAAAAGAGAGGGAAATTGAGGTAGGGTCAGAAAAGGAAAGTCCGACAAGTCCGAGCACCAGACTCGGTTATGGACATCAAAGACACAATCAACGCAGTTTAAACACAAAAAATGGCTTGGTTCACTGGTTGTTGGCACGCCGCTACTAACAAACGGGCGAGCATGGACTAGATATATTTAGGTATGAGTGAAATTTTTTGGGGGATTTGTATAAACGGCCCTGTCAGGGGAACCACCCGTCCGTCCGTCCGTCCGGCTCCGGCCCATCACACCGCCCCACTTCCTCGTCTGATCCTTCGTCCAGCCTCGTCCGTCCATCCGACCTCGCCCGACCATCCGGCCTTCGGTCCTATGCCCCAGCCTACGCCTCCGTCTGGAACGTCGTCCTCCGTCCTCCTCCGACCCCCCGCGTCCGGTCGCTCTCATTGGCACGTGCTATGCGATCAAGCTCAAGACCACTGCCGATCGATCCGGACACGTGCTACTGGCTAGTACCTACAAAAACCTCGCCTAGCGTGGGAATCCTTATCCTTTCTTCTCTTCGGATTCTCCCGCTAGGTGCATATTCTAGAAACCTGTATTTAGTACTGTCAATTGAGTTACTTCGGATTCTCCCGCTAGTCTCCCGTGCTCCCGCGCCGAGCTGAGGTTGCCCTTACAGCAGAAGAAAGGATCTAAGGGATCAACCGGTCAAGATTGCGAAGTTCGGTGTAGACTCGGACTCGGACCGCTACACTAGCGCTCCGGCCTCCCCCACTTCCAATCTTGACCCCTCCTCCTTGATGGACGCCCCGACGCCCGGAAACGGGTCCGCGCCACCCGAGCTCCCGGATGTTTACATCCCGGACCCGGCTGCCGACCCCGAATCCCGGCTGACAGCGGTAGAAAGCTCTCTCGCAAACATTGAAACCCTACTCCTCCGCGTTTTACACAACAACCAAAATCCACCTGCGACTGCCCTCGTCCCTGCTGCTCCGGCTCCGGCGGCGGGTCCAGACTTCACCACCCTCACCCCTGCAGCAAAATCGGTTCTCCGACCGAACCCCCCAGCCGTTTTCGACGGCGAACGGACTCAAGGACGGATGTTCCTCCACTCCGTCCTCACATACCTCCGACTAGTTCCGGAAGCCTTCATGGTCCACGGACAGGTCGTCGAGGAAAAACTCATGCGGTACGCCATGTCCTTTATGGCGCGAGACGCGGCCGGACGATGGGCCGAACGACAGTCCGCAATCGTTCCGTTCCCATTCCCGTCCTGGGCGGAATTCGAGTCCGAGTTCCGGCTCCGGTTTGTAGAGGAAAACGAGCAAGACCAAGCTCTCCTCCGGTTGGAGACCCATAGCTACTACCAGGGCTCCCGCAACATTTACCAGTACACGGACGACTTCGAGGAACTCGCCGCCACGGCCGGGTACACAGACCCGCTCGTCCGCGTCACCAAGTATCGCGCAGGGCTTGACCCGCGGATTAACGCGGCGATCACCACATCCGGGACCGCTCCGGCGCTGCTAGACTACGCCGGATGGCGTCTCCGCGCCTTCCGCCAGTACGACGCCCTCGCCCGTGTCCGAGCAGGAGCACCTCCGACTCGCGCCCCAGCTCCGGCTGCACGCCCTCACACTGGGATGTTCCTCCCAGTCCCCTCCTTCACGCCTGCTCCCAAAGCCGCACCGGCGCCCGCCCTTCCACCTGGCATTCCAATGGATGTCGACTGGACCCGCGCACGCTTCACACCGCGCACTTGCTTCCGTTGCGGCGCGGCCGGACACCTCGCCCGAGACTGCCCGACTCCCTCGGATGTCCGGCACGCGGACATCCTGGACGAGGTCGTCCGTCAACTCGGTGACGACCTCCTCGGAGAACTCTTCGCGCGCCTCTCTACCACCACTGGGCTTCCGGCCGAGCCTGACGCCGGAGACGCGGAGCCAGAGGGTTTTCCGGACCTGGCCGAGTGAGCGGTGCGCCCTCGGTCGCGTCCCCCAATCGTTACTCCTGCTTGTACAAAGATATACCCAATAAATCAGCAGTTGATAAGAAAGGCGCACCCCCTATTCCCGCCCCGGAGGCAAAGACAGAACTTCCCCCTTCCCTTCCCCGCGTCCGCCGTCCGAGATGGGAACGCAAACTACCCCGGCGGTACGTTATTGATTCCGTAGAGGGCCGGAACTCCCTGCACATTCCGTTGGAGATGCAATCGGTAGAGACCGCAGCTACAATGTCCGTGAAGGGTCTGGTTGACTGCGGAGCGACCGGAGACTTCATCGACTCAGAGTACGTGATCTCCCGCAACCTTCCCGTCCGGAAGCTCTCCCAGCCAATTCCGGTCCTCAACGTCGACGGCACGCCCAATGCGTCCGGAGGCATTTCCGGCGTAGTTGATATGGTCGTCAACTACAAGGGACACTCCGAACGCATCCAACTCGCGGTAACGCGGCTCGGAAAGCAGCACGTCATCCTCGGTTACTCCTGGCTTCAGAAGCACAACCCGGAGATCGACTGGGAGACCAAGGAAGTCCGGATGACCCGCTGTCCGACCAGCTGCAGCACTTGCCGGGAGGAGCTCCGCGCCGTCCGTCGCAACGCGAAGATCTCCGCCACGATCCTCTGGCAGCTCCGCAAAGGTCCCATCCCGTCTATCTGTGCCATTGACTCGGAGGAGTGGTGCGGAGATAACGGGTACGATCCGGGCGACGACGGAGACGACTTCCCGGACCTCACCCCGGACCCGGACGACGACGACGGTGACGAAGACGACAAGCTCGAGGACGGCGACCGGATCCTCTACCCCGTGTTCGCTCCGGCTGAAGAAATCCGCGCGGGCAGCACCGTCTCTCAGAGGCTCGCGGAGGCCTACGCCCGGAACTCGGCCCCGCCCGGGACCTCGGTTCCGGCCTGGGTAGAGGATTTCTCCGACGTTTTCGATAAGGAGTCGTTCGACGCGTTGCCGGAACGTCGGACGTGGGACCACGCCATCGAACTCGTCCCGGATGCGAAACCGGCCAACTGCAAGGTCTACCCAATCTCCCCCCTCGAGCAGAAGGAACTTGACGCGTTCATTGAGGATGGGTTAAGCACCGGCCGGATCCGTCCGTCCAAATCCCCGATGGCGTCTCCGGTCTTCTTCATCAAAAAGAAGGACGGAAGCCTCCGGTTCGTCCAGGACTATCGGGCACTCAACGCGATGACCGTAAAGAACCGGTATCCGCTCCCGCTGATTAACGATCTCATCAACCGCCTTAAGGGAGCCCGGTTCTTCACAAAACTCGATGTCCGGTGGGGCTTCAACAACGTCCGGATCCGGGGAGGCGACGAGTGGAAGGCCGCGTTCTGTACCAACCGAGGGCTCTTTGAGCCCCTGGTGATGTACTTCGGCCTCACCAACTCTCCGGCCACGTTCCAGATGATGATGAACGACATCTTCCAAGACCTCATCCTGTCCGGAGATGTCATGGTATACCTCGACGACATCCTCATCGCTCACTCCGATCTCGCGTGCCACCGAGAGATCGTCCGAGAAGTCCTCCGGCGGCTCCGGGCGCACAAGCTTTACCTCCGGCCAGAGAAGTGCGAGTTCGAGAAGTCGTCGATCGAGTACCTCGGTGTCATCATCTCGCACAACCACGTCGAGATGGATCCGGTCAAGGTCGCTGGAGTCGCCGCCTGGCCCGCTCCGGAGAACAAGAAGGACGTGCAGCAGTTCCTCGGCTTCACGAACTTCTACCAGAGGTTCATCCGCGCGTTCTCAGACATCGCGCGGCCCCTCTTCGACCTCACAAAGAAGAGCGTCGCATGGACCTGGACCGCTGCTGCGGCCGCCGCTTTCCAAGCCCTCAAGGACGCGGTGACCGCGGAGCCCGTCTTCGTCCTACCCGACGAGTCGCGCCCATACCGAGTCGAGGCGGACAGCTCCGACTACGCTACCGGGGCCGTCCTGTCCCAGCCAGACGCGAACGGAAAGTGGCACCCGGTCGCGTTCTACTCCAAAAGTCTGAGTGACGTCCAGCGCAACTACGAGATCCACGACAAAGAGATGCTCGCGATCATCCGAGCCCTAGAGGAGTGGCGGCACTTCCTCGAAGGTACGCAGCATCCGGTCGAGATCTGGACGGATCACAAAAACCTGGAGTACTTCCGGAAGGCACAGAACTTGAACCGGAGGCAGGCGCGGTGGTCCCTGTACCTGTCCCGGTTTGACTTCGCGCTCCACCACCAGCCCGGACGCCTCATGGGCCGTCCGGACGCGCTGTCCCGTCGCCCGGACCACGGGGTAGGCTCGGACAACACGGACGTTACCCTTCTTCGCCCGGACTTGTTCCACGTCCGCGCGCTAGAAGGCGTTGTGGGACCCGAAGTCCCCCTCCTTCGTGACGTCCGGGAGGCCGTCGCGGGTGAACCGGACCTTGAGGACCCCGTCGCGCTTGCCGCGCGAGAGCTCCTCAAGAACCGGAACGTCCGCCCCCCCCAGTCGTCCGAGTGGCGTGTCGCAGAAGGGCTCCTTTACTACCGCGGTAAGATCGTCGTACCGCGGAATAAGGACCTCCGACGCCGGATCATCGCCCTGCACCACGACACCCGGGTCGCCGGACACGCCGGACGCTTCAAAACCCTCGAGCTCATCTCCCGGAATTACTGGTGGCCCCAGCTGTCCCGTCACGTCGGCCAATACGTCCAAACCTGCGACCCGTGCAACCGGACGAAGGCACTCTGGAAGCTACCCCACGGAGAGCTCCACCCGACCGAGATTCCGGAAGAACGCTGGGACACCGTCTCGGTGGACTTCATCATTGAGCTCCCGGACGCGCACGGCTTCGACGCCGTTATGGTCGTGGTCGACATCCTGGGTAAGCGGGCCCATTTCAACGAGTGCCACACCGGCCTTGGCGCGGTCGGAGCCGCTCGGCTCTATTACCGGAACGTCTGGAGGCACCACGGAACCCCCCGGAAATATATCTCCGACCGCGGGCTGCAGTTCGTCGCGGAGTTCACCACGGAACTGTGGCGCCTCATCGGGGTAGAACCAGCGACCTCCACCGCCTACCACCTGCAGACCGACGGCCAGACCGAGCGCGTCAATCAGGAACTCGAGCAGTTCGTCCGGATCTTCACGAACTACAAACAAGACGACTGGGACGATCTTCTCCCAGCCGCGGAGTTCGCGTACAACCACATCCACTCCTCGACGCAGCAAGTCCCGTTTATGACGGACACTGGAAGGCTCCCCCGGATGGGGTTCGAGCCCAACGGACTACGCTCGAACGTGGAGTCTGCGAACGAGTTCCGGGACCGGATTGCGTCCGGAGTTTCGGAAGCCAAAGCTGCGCTCGTTAAAGCCAAGGACGAGTTCAAGCTGTACTATGATCGAAGGCGCACGCCCGCCCCAGAGATCAAGGTAGGCGACCGAGTCTGGCTGGACGCCTCCGATATCCGGACGACCCGTCCGTCCGTCAAATTTGCGGACAAACGCCTCGGCCCCTTCAAAGTCGCGAAGGTCGTCGGAAAGGGGGCGTACAAACTCGAGCTTCCCCCCCGGTACTCCCAGCTCCACCCGGTCTTCCCGGTGGTGAAACTCCAGCTCGCGGAACCGGATCCGTTCCCCGGACGCCCCCGGAACGACGAACCCCCGCCCGTCCTTCAGACGGACCACGACGTTCAATGGGAAGTCGAAGAGATCCTAGAAGCGAAGGTCCGTTATGGCAGCCTCTGGTACATGGTGCGGTGGAAAGGCTACGGCCCGGAACACAATAAATGGGTAAAGCACTCCGACGTCTTCGCCCAAGACGCCATTGATGCCTATTATCGCCGCTACCCTAACGCCCCGCGCCGGATCGCCTCGGCCGCTTTCGACTCGCTCTCGTTCCGGAGGCGCGACGCCCATGTCCGATTCATGCGTCGGGACGCCGCATTCCAAGGGGGGGGTGATGTCAGGGGAACCACCCGTCCGTCCGTCTGTCCGTCTGTCCGTCCGTCCGGCTCCGGCCCATCGCACCGCCCCACTTCCTCGTCCGATCCTTTGTCCAGCCTCGTCCGTCCGTCCGACCTCGCCCGACCATCCGGCCTTCGGTCCTATGCCCCAGCCTACGCCTCCGTCTGGAACGTCGTCCTCCGTCCTCCTCCGACCCCCCGCGTCCGGTCGCTCTCACTGGCACGTGCTATGCGATCAAGCTCGAGACCACTGCCGATCGATCCAGACACGTGCTACTGGCTAGTACCTACAAAAACCTCGCCTAGCGTGGGAATCCTTATCCTTTCTTCTCTTCGGATTCTCCCGCTAGGTGTGTATTCTAGAAACCTGTATTTAGTACTGTCAATTGAGTTACTTCGGATTCTCCCGCTAGTCTCCCGCGCTCCCGCGCCGAGCTGAGGTTGCCCTTACAGGCCCCCGATCTCGGCAGCAGATTTACAGTGAACCAAGGCAACGGGAAAGGAGGATCAATTGAGGCCGATGCAAGGCGTAAAAACAACAGACCTTTATGTCAAAGAGCAGACACCAAGCAAGCCAGTCGTCGAAACACATATATCTATGTAGCTCACAGCCTGTTTCTTGATTTTAACCTTTATCTTATTTTTTGGGTTTTGGGCAGTTCTTGGTTTTAAAAAAATTAGAAGTTATTTGGCTTAACCAATCAGTGTAAACAGAAGTCACGCACTATCTCTACTCTCTCCTTGCATCAAGCCCTCCTGCTCTGCATTATCTTGCTTCCAGCTGCTAGAAGTGGACTTTCCAGGATTTGAAGGGGAAGACAGGGAGCACCTAAACAGGGTGCTGCTGCGAACACACTCAGAATCCTTCAAATTCAAGCTTCCCAATTCGGACACAACCTACACAGCGAGAAGAACTCAATTGCCGTTAAACCCAGCATTTGCATTCACATCCCACAACTCCCAAGGGAGAACTCTTGAAAGGGCCTGTGTGAACCTAGCTAGCTGCACATCCATACAGAGTGCATATGTAATGCTGTCCAGAGTAAAATCATTGCAAGGATTGAGCATTCTGAGACCATTTAGGTTAGAAGCAATACAAAATCACATTTCTGAAGAGTTGAGACAAGAGCTGTCGAGAACAGATGAGCAAGAGAAGCACACGATAAGGACAAGCAGGAAGCACCTAGAATGGTACTACAGCAAATTTCCGTCGCAAATGTGATGAAGCCGAGTTGAGAAAGAAGACAGAGAGGAGATGAAAAAGCAAAGTGAAGCTGAGACTAGAACGAGAAAGCGAGGGAGGCGACATCGAAAGAGCGATCACAACGATACAAGAACAAAGTCGACAGCACAGCTGAGGATTACCATATTTGGACCACATCAATGAACATCGAACTTGTGTCCTGACGCTTTGAGTGGCGGTGGCAGTGCAAACACTGATTGGCCAACCCGCATCAGACCATTTATAGCAAAGAGAATGAACAACAAAATTGACGTAGGAGGCCAAACCTAAAGGTTCGGCAATAAACAAAAATGTGACTTCACATTTTAAGTCCATGGTATGTAAACTCAGTGCACTGGTTGAAGTATCCAAGTTTTTGACCTCTAAAAACTGATGAAAAACTAACAAAGTTTTTCATTAGTTTTTCAAGCAGAAATTGAATGAAAAATTTATGAATTTTTAACAAGTTTTCCAGAAATGAGGTAAAATTTTTGGAAACATGTGAAAAACTAATGAAAAGGTTATGAAATTTTCACCAAACTTTTAACTGAAAATAGAAGTGAAAAACACATTTAATTTTTCACCTATATTTTCATTGAAAAACTTGAAATGCTCAACCAATGGAGTTCCAATCTCGAAATCCTATGACTTATTTATGCCACAGTGGAATTCCGAAGATGTGACCTGCCAATCGCTCTGAGCCAGCTGAATATGCCAAAGAGGCCTCGGTAGGACATCTCAGTGTCTGGTGTTTCCCAGAGTTCCATTTCAAAACAAGGTACTAACATAGAAATTGTCTCTTCATGGTATGTTGGATTTCAGTCTCTTGCTTGCTTTTCGGACAACCATAAAACAATTTCAGAATGGTTAGGGCTTGTTCGCCTGCCACTGCTTTGCCTAGGGTTACTAGGGGACAGCGAAATTATGAAAGCTTCCTATTTTAGGACCACTACGCCTACACCCGGATTAGGAAGGAGTCGACAACAAACTCGATGGTGCTAATCTCGACATTTTCATGCGTGGATGAATTTTTCCGAAAAAAAAAAAACACCACATTCAAGAGACTTGATTGGTCTGGTTGGATTTTTCTGTAGGTTTTGCGAGCCGTCGAAATGACCGGAGAAAAACATTTGGTACGTAACAAAACTACGACGCCAGCAGGATTTGAACCTGCGCCCGGAAACCGGAACAGATTTCTAATCTGTCGCCTTAACCACTCGGCCATAGCGCCGCCGGGAAACCTTCTCGGACGAGAACTGACGGCTCCCAAGCTTGTTCAGTAAAATTTGCATTGCAATTTTGAGATCATGGCCCACTGCGCATGTGTTTCCTTCATCAAGCAGGCCCGATGACACACTTACTGCAGCGGTGGCTGTTTGACTTCGAAGGTGGATGGGTAGAAGGTGTGATGATACATACATTACTGCTCTGTGGAAATATTGGCCCACGCGTTCTTCTTGGATGTAAACTCGGTGTCCCATCCAACTTGCATCCAACCCTCTGAAATATTGCTCCAGCCGCCCTTTCTTTTGAGATCGCCCCTTGACACATGACATTCATGACAGTTGGTCAAACATTGGCATTATTTCCAGGAAACCTTCATCAGGTCTCCTCAGATTGCTCCTATGTAGAAATTTCATACATGTATGGCTTCCAGGATGTTCACAAATTTACGGAACTGATTCACGACCCACGAGGCCTTGTGGTTCTTTGGTGTAACTGCATCGCCGTTTTACTAAATTGAATTTAAAAGTAGTGTGCTACTCTGATCGAGGTTGATTTCTTCGGTCCACCATGTATATTTTTCCTTCATTAAGCATGGCACATCTACTGCAGGGGTGCCTGTTTCAAATCTGAGATCCCGCTCCTACCCATTCTAGAGAATGCCTTGGTTGCCCAGGCATTCTGAATGTTTCTCACAGAGGCGGGCGAAGTTCTGTCGTTCTTTATCGTTTTGCGGTTCATGGTAAGTTGCTCCGGACTCGACGAAATAAACAGCGGGACTCAAACCATCTCAGATTTTCCGCCCACGCGCTACTTCAGTTCAACTTTCTTGATAAAACAACCCAGTCATTTCTTCGCGCCCTCCGTGCTCTTTACCCTCGTCCGGAGGCCTCTGCGGATTCAAATCGTGTGAATGTCGCCCTGAAATCCAATACTCGGTCTTCTGGTAGTACGTGTCAAAATTGACATGGAGACTGGTCTAAAACAGGAGGGGGCCACGAAACGGATGTGGAACAAGCACCAGAGTTCACTCGTCAGAACCAGGTTGATTTTGGGTGTCAAATGTAATTGTAGGTATGAACATTTCAAAGTTGAACCAAGTTCACGTGACCTGTGTCGAACTCTTGGAATCGACAAAAAGCGACAAAGAATGGCTTCAGTATAGTCAGATTTTTTTTCAATTGACAAGTTAAGTACGTTTTACCGACATTTATGTAGCGAGTACATATAGTTTATAGAAACCCTTTCACGGTATTACTTATCACCAATCAATTTGAAGAGCATTGGCATTCGTCTAGTACCCCAGGCCCTCCATCCCTCGTTTGGCTCTTTTACCTTGGGATTAGAAGTGGATACCGTTGAAGTGTCGATGCATTGCTACTGATACGGCCGATTTTGATGAACTCAGGTTGAACACTAATTCTTCATTTCCGCTCTCATATTTTCAGCTGTAATACCCGCATCCTGAATTCCCAATGGCTCATATATATTGAAGGTAAAGCTCCGACCGCTACATAAACTCAAAACATGAAGAGTTCGATTCAAAGCAACCGACTTTCCTTCACAAACTTGAACTTTCTGACATTCATTTTCAGGTCAAGCGGAAACCTGCGGTCCAATCTGGTCTGGTCCTGCTCCTTCACGTCCGTGTCCCATGCACCCCATCCGTGTCCGGGAGCCAGACGCGAAGTTCCCGCCCAGGTCGATATGACAGGTGCCGCGCCATTATGAACCAGTGTCGTGCCGTCTCCGAGTGGGAATCTCCACCCCAACGCAACCCAGACTCGTTCCTCTAGCTGCTCCCTCTTTGGCTCTATGGTTTTGAACTCGAACTCGAGTTCCTCTAGCTGAGGCATGCTCTCAACCCACGTGGCCCACCCCAGCTGCGGCGGACTGATGCGCAGAGGCTCGTGATCCTCCCAATGCCACCAATCGGTATGCCGGACGACGATGGTGAGTTTGCGCACCGCCAACCCAACAGCCCAATCCTGGAATTTTCGCGCTTCCAACCAGTATAACTGTGTAAAGAAACGGACGTCGCACACCGCTGCGCGCTGCTGAGGGGTCATCCTGCTGAAATATGTGTTGTGCATATCGTCGGTGGAGAAGGAGCGTGAACGTGGTGGCGGCCTGTGATACATCCAGAAGACATGCTCATTCAGAGCGATGGGTGCGAGATACATTTCCAAATATATGAGACGGCATGTGAGCAGCAGGTTGGTGTCAATCCTGCCTGCAAACTCAAAGCCGGGGCGGTAGTAGTATTCATGTTTGCTATATGGACAGGTATGGTCATCATCGTATTCCGTCAGGGCATGGATGAAGACAATGTTCCGCAACTCGGGAAACAACGTTGTAAAAAGGGGGGATTGCTGTTGAGTATGGACTTTGGATTTAGGGATTCTGGCTCACAGAGGTTCCGAATGCCCTGCTGGTGGATGCTCGGCTGCCGGTCGTATTCTGCCAGTTTTCTTGGGGCGGAGGAGCCGCTTCATACCACAAGCAAAAGAATGAAGGTGGAAGTAAGGATCAGTAGTGGTGGATACCGTGGCGGACGGTTGTTGGCTCCTGAGAAATCGGCGGACTTCGGCAGGTTCGGGCCGTGCGGCATGTTGAAACTCATTAGAGTTCAAACACGGTAGACCGGTTGCTGTCTCATCGAAAGACATCGCTGACTGGCCCGACTTGCGATATGTTGCGAGTCCATTCAGGTGGGAAATGGACCAAAAAGGATCATTCCGCGCTTGTGTTCCGCAATTCAAACGCGGGAGAAGTCAAAGAGAATTACGAAAGCCTTCAATGATTGTAGATCATGATGTTATGCGGAAGTTAGAACGTATAGCGGGCCTTTTGCCGTTGAAACCGAAAAAAAAATGGCCCCACTGCGGTTCAGTGTCAATGGGATGCATCTTCTCATCGGCGGCAAAATTGAAGTGCGTTTCATTGATGTATATTCATTTTGGCGCCAAAGATATCGAAGAAGACCAGTGGCATGTCAGTGACAGCAGCTTTTCTCGCGTGGGACTCGGAGGGATCATGTCTACCATAACAGGAACTGTATGCACAGTAAGTCTGTCGACGAGACTCACTTGAAAATCAAAGGTTAGGAACCCAAACAGACTCCAGGAACGTGGCCGGGAGGGTACACGACAGTCGAGCCCGAGTCTCGCCTGCGGCGGACTCGATGTCCGAAGTCGAGTTTGTGAGAAAATGTAGTCTCTCGTAGACAGACGCTTTATATACACACTCGTACCTCGCTATATAAAATGTTGATTTGATTCACATCATTTCTTGCTTCGCGCAATTCTGTCAGCGCAGGTTTTTTCCATTCGCTGGCGCCCGGACCGATTATCAACGCGAGTCATCGGATCCCTATAAAGTTTCATCCTGAGCAGGAAAGAGGTGAGGTTACTCCCAAGTCCTTTCCTCCACAATGATCGCCCACATATCCTTCTCTTACATCCTCACCATTTCTCTTTCTGCCTACTCGCTGCTCGCCTTCGGCACCAAGCTGCCGAAACGGGGGCTGGGTTATCCGAACCCTTTCACACCCTCAGACACCGTGAACGCCGCATCAGACATGCTCAAGGCGAATCAAACGAACGGCGCCGCTAGTTGGGTATACAACTGGGCCACTGTCCCTCCAGACTATCTTGCCGACTCGGGGCTCGAGTTTGTCCCAATGCAGTGGAACCAGGTGGGCATAGAAAATCTTTCCGCAACGGTAACGCAGATCGGCGCGAAAAACGTTCTGGTGGGCATACCTGAAAATTTTCATTTCGAGGTTATACTCACTGCTGCTCACAGGCGTTCAATGAACCGGACATGCCCAATCAGTCGAATATTAGCCCAACGACTGCGGCCACGCTGTGGATGCAATATTTTGAGCCTTTGAAGACAACCGACAGTGGTATCCGGCTCGGCGCGCCTGCGGTTTCGTCGGGCGAGTCTGGGCTGGATTGGCTTGCTGAATTCATGACGGCGTGCGCGACGTGCACCATCGATTTCATCCCTTTTCATTGGTACTTCCTTGGCTACAGTATCCATACTCACATGAGACTGAAAATAAATCAGGTACGGTATGGGCGGAGCAAATTTTTATGCCTATTTGTATGAGGTCCACTCGAAATACCCCAATTATCCTCTATGGATAACCGAATTTGCCGAAACAACTCCGACAGATGCCGCGGTGCTCACGTTTATGGATGCGACGCTGACGAACCAGAGCTCGCACCCTCTGGATGGGATCGACTTTGTCGAGCGCTATGCCTGGTTCGCATACGAGGTAAGTTGTCTTCTTCCTGTGCATTTTCTTTGAACTCCGAATTTCCCAGCGCCCACAAAATAGTTTTGACTACTGTGCGTCACCGTCTAACTATGCCAATGGATTCAGGTTGTCTGAATTTGAAACAGATCTGCTGGATGCCAATGGGAATCTCAACGCTGCGGGGGATATGTACGTGCTCAACGCGGCCAACGCCGGCGCCCCTCCCCAACCCACTAGCCCTCAGAGCGCGTCCTCAAGTCCCACGAGCTCTGGGTCGATAGCTTCACACACGGCTCCAAATTCTATCAGCGAAACTTTCGCTCCGATCACGACGTCGTTCCGATCACACCGTCGATCCTTCCAACGGTGGATCGCGAGCACTTCACTGCATTAGCATGATTGTTGCTGTGGCTTCAGCCTCAGTAGTGCAATGCTGTTTGGTAAAATATCGGTAGCAGGCAGCCGAATTTCGGAAGAAAAGAGATGATATCTTGAACTGTTTTTATCTTCCCTTCTCTTTTTGTCTTATACAATTAGGGCTAATTTAGGTACTCATGAATGGATGATGTCGAGATAGTGAGTTCAACATGCCGTAATGCCGAAATGTCAGCTGGCTCAAGTTGAAACTTGAGAGAACGCCGACCGCTGGGTCAAATGGTTTCGCGTTTGGCCAGAGATACGTATCCAGATCCATCACGAGATCCATGGCGGAGGTCCTTATCCAAGAGTGAAAACTCCGTGAACAGAAAGTTGCAAGGCGAAGTGCCCGATCGCGCCAGTAAACACACGGACGCGAGGCATGCGATAAATTACACTTTCTATGTTGATACACCAAACCCATTCAAACCATTGCACGATATCTAAGCCTCCAGGAACAACTCCCTGAGAATGCGGATCGTGTCCGCGGGATTGTTGACACTGTGTCCGATAGTGCGCGAGTCAGAATATATTTCGAAGTCGTTTCCGCCCTAGAAAGTAATTAGGGCCGAGAAAGGATAAATGTGCTGCGCGCGTACTTTGTAGGTCTTATCACCAAAGAAATGGATTTCCTCGAAACCCTCGTCCGCGACGTGCTTCAGGGCGTAGGTTTTATCCCATCCGTGAGGGAAAACGTCGAAAGAGATTTGTCCACCAATGGAGTAGGTTAGACCGTAGTCGGGGAATTTATCTTGTAGGACTTTAACGAACGCAGCTCTGAGGCCGTGTTGCTGCGATGAAATGAGTACTTCACGGGAATTCTATCCATGAAGCTTCCAACCTTGTCGTATGCCTCAAATTCGTGTCGTTCGGCGATACTGCGCAAATAAATTCAGGTTCGTGCATTATGAGGGCAGGGAAAACACGTACCTCGCGTTGCGTCCAATAGGGCTCACGTTGATCATCCCATTTCGAAACTCGACGAAGGTTCCGCTGATAAAGCCTCAGATTTCGAAATGCGACACGGAGACAGTACGCACCGCTTGATTGGTATGTCCATATCAGCAATGTAGTGGAGAATGAAATTGACAAGGCGCTTGTAACGGTCCTCGCCGATATGCTTAATAAACGATTGAGATTCAAGGACCTTCCCCATTTTGTACGCCGTAAGACCGTTTTCGGCAAACGCGTAATCGAAATCGTCGACAACTAAACGGTTTTTAGAAGAAAAATGTAGATACAAGGGCATAGACTCACCATTACTACCATTTACAGACAACTGCTCTGAAATTTTGACAAGGTCGGATCCGCCAACGAAGCCGATGACCACCTAAATACCAGCTTTAGAGACGATACAACAGGCAAGCCTAAGAGAGACTGATGGCACCTTCTTTCTGAGGGCATGTAGAACTTCAGTCATCTCAACCGATACTCCCTGCCCTACAAGTCAGACCGCAGGGGTCATTTTGAGGGAAATAGTCAACCTGGCGAGCGGGCGTAAGGGTCCCGTCGACATCGAACAGAACAAGTTTCTTGTGAGGTCGGTCGGAGAAGATAGACATGATCGTGGCGATTATTGAACGGAGGATCGAACCTGGCGCGAGTTAGAACCGATGAAGTGTCTATCGAGACGACTTTGAGCTGGCGCTTCGAGCGAGCTGTCACTCGAGCTATTTGACTTTGTCTTGATCGGAGAGATCTCGAGAAGGCGTGTCACTTTTGTGGCGGTGTATCATTTGTTGTTTCCCACGAGCAGTCGTCTCACGCTTTCACACTCTCACTTGCTCACTTTGGTCAAGTTTCAAGCTTAGTTTCAACACGCTCTGGTCCAACTTCAACATTCAAGAGCGAGAGGAAGATAGTTGTTGTCAAGTTTCCCCTCTCACTTTGTCTCTCCGCGCGATTATCAAAAGTCCCGTTGTGCGCGTGCCAGTGAGGAGTGTGATTTATGACATCTCGGACAAGTCTCGGAATTTGAAATGGGATTGGTGAAGATCGTTCTATGAACATGCGCTTAACGACTGGATCTTATTTGCCACGCTGCCCTGGGCTGCCCAGGCCCCAGTGGATATTGTCGATTTGTTTCTTGCGTTCCAATCGGTTCAGGGTATCCTCGATAATACCACTTGTATGAAGGTTTCGTCGCATTTCCTTTCAAGTCGACCAGTATACAGAATAAAGACAGTAAATATCCTCTAATCCCGGCTTTGAACGAATTCAACCACATGACACGTGGTCAGTGTTCACCCAAGTGGACTGCTGAACGCGACGGACATAGGGTGATTCCTTCACTGGATACGTTGACTGCGATGGTACCGCTGATGGGCTATAGCTACCATAATGGATTCAGAATGAACGGTATCACGCCAACATTACTTAAACCACGAAGTCAGGGAACCGGCGTTCCAGATAATTGTAGCGGGCACGTATGCCAAGAGCTCGAGGACCACAGATTATGCGTCTTAGTGCTGCTGATTATTGCGGGAGTATTGCTCATCGTCCGGTTACGCCATAGGTAGTCTTGAGCAGTGAACGTGTATTGAGATTTCTCATATACAGGCAGCACCGATCTCAAGGCCATCAGAAAACAGATCCCCCACCTAAAAAGCAAATGGTCAAAGGCCCGTCGTCTCAAGGGAAAAAATGACGCACCATCCACAAGGATATCTGCTCCGTTGATATATTTTCCCGCAGGACTGCAAAGAAGTATCAGCGTCCCAGCCAACTCGCTGGGATCACCCATACGCCCCATGGGATTTCTGCTTGTCCAAATCTCCCGCGCAGAAGCCAGTCCGTCGCCCTCATTGAGCACGGTATCCATGTAACCTGGGCTGACGCTGTTAACACGAATACCGTAACGGGCCCACTCGGCGGCAAGAGAGCTCTTGAGTTGCAGCAGAGCGCCTTTGGATACGTTATATGCCACCTGGGGCTGTGGAAAGTTGACACTGTGGCCAGAGATAGATGCCGTGAACACGATCTTCCGCCCGTGTTTTGCAAGATCATCTGCCTGGCGCGAAGGGTCAAACGAAGACTATGAAATTTAAAGAGATACGAACTTGCCGACAGCCTGCGCACAGATCCAGCTTCCAGTGGTATTGATATCAACCATTCGACGCCATTGTTGTAGTGTCAGCTCTGTAGCGTGGACAGCGCCCACGACTCCCGCGAAGCAGAGCAGAATATTCACGCTGCCCAGCTCGCTGAGAGTTTCATCCACCCCGCGGTTCACGGCCTCCTCTGAAGTGATATCCGTGACTTTTTCGAGGATCTTCACGTTCGGAAAGGTTTGGCGCAAAGAAGCCAGAGCAGCTACCGCGTGGGCAGATTCGAAAGACGAATTCAGATCAAATAGAGATATTCCAGAAGCGCCATGTTCCAGCAGGGCACGAACAGCTTCAAGGGCGAGCACGCCCGCACCGCCAGTGACTGAAAATCGTGAGATCACCGTTATCAATGAGAACTCTTTGCGATCTTCATAATCGGCGTACCTATTGCGTTACCTCTCACTGTAAAGCGAAGCCTGGCAGTTTCGGATGGATCAAGAATGGATCTGTTACTGGTATCGCGTCGAGTGATTGGAACGGTCAGAGGATTTTCAGCATCGGAAAGGGTCATGAATGGTATCGTGCGATCCTTGAGTTTCTCGCGAGAATACACTTCAGCGGTGGGTCAGCCATATTTCACGCGACTTGAGTGGGATAGTGGTGGCAAGATGAAAGAAGAGATCATCTGACGACTCCAAGCTAGGACTCCAGCCGGGTTGCAAACACATGTTCGCATTGACTGTGTCGTCCTCAGAGTGTGTGCCCCGTCGGATGAAAACATTTTCAGTCGCACTCAACAAGAAAATATCTGGGGAGTCGAAGATCAACCTGAAAACCCGCTCATCACCAGCTGGCCTCCAAGCTCCGAATACTTACTCGACGTGCAAACCGGTGATCCCATTTGGGCGATATCCGGTGCGGGACGGCAGAGTTGAAGGGCCAGCAATCTAGCCTGAGACCAGCCGAGAACGGGAAGGTGAGAAGGTATTACACATGTGCCAACGCCTATATCCTGATCGAACAGCCTTTGTGTTCTTGAACAGCGAGGATCCTCAGGGTCCACATGAAAAAGCCGTTGAGGCCTCCAAGTTCCATTCTGGACCACAGTTATGAATTCCTCACGTCACACCTCCGAGTCTCATGCTGCAACTTAGTGTTCGATGCAAGGGTGCTCGATTTGGCGATCTTGGACTTTGATGCGTCATTAGGCGAGACGTGATGATCTCGGCATCACGGCAAGAACTGATGTCCTTTACTCACACTGCACCTTGCAGCCCATTCAGCTTGCACAGTCAGCTGGCACCTAGTATACCTCTGAGAATCATTTATTTGAGCATGTGGGCTCAAACATCAGAAGATTCCACTTGCAACAATGTGCATAGACATGTTATGTACCAAATGGCTCCAGATGAAGCTATGAGATTTACTATGATCCACGCAAAATATACGCCACTTATTGTGCAGAAGCATCGACTATAAAATGCGGAATTGATGTAACTTTTTCTTCGTAAATCCATGATCGCCAGATCGAGCACCTCTTGGTTCGATGCACAAAATCTATATGATGTCGCATATCATCGAGCCGCCCGGTGATGACTCGCCTGCGCTCGCAGGAGACAATCTTTCCAACAACACGGTCGTGGACGAGGTTAAATCTACCCCCACTTCAACGCTGGCTCCTCCGCACTCTGTTGCTCGTTGGTCACCCATAATTCTTCACGCGGTTCCCACCGGTATTTTGCTGGGTTTCTTCTCCTTGCTATAATCGGCTTGACATTATTCAATCGACATGTCAGTCTTTCTAGCTTCACTCTTATCCCCCCTAAATTGTCTTCCCTCTCAGTCTCCTTACAATACTCCATCGAAGGGCGTGCAATTCGTTTGGACCTACTTTCCGGTCGCCGTACTGATGATCATAAATTGGATTTGGCACTTAGGCAGCCATGTCCCGTGGACCCACCCCGGCGAAGCAGGGTTAGCTCCTAGATTACGTCAGTGCCACCCCATGGTCACCATGCGCACCGCGTTCAAATATCGACACATTGTCGTCCTGCTCGCGACTCTGGGTCTTTGGATGACGGCACAGCAGGCAGTGTGACTACGTCACCCTTTCAACTCGAAGAGAATGTGCACACAAGTGCTGCCGAATTTACTCTCACAACCAGTCTCGATCCTTCCTTTCTCACCGAATCAACTCTAGTCGCCAAGCAATATGTGTCTTCTTATCTCGGACGGCAGCTGCTTAATCTCTCGCGGCCTTATTGGACGACGTCGGATGACATCGTGCTGGAGGTCTTTGGTGATTCCTCGGCAGTTGCAACAGACAGGTTGATCGCTCGAACCCCAGGGTATTCTGCGAGCCTTGACTGCGCAACCGTTACAGCGTTATATGGGGGCAATACGACGATCGTGGCGAATCCACCGACGCCGTTTATGCCGGTTGCGTTTGCGCTGTTCGTGGCTTTCAACGCTTCAGGATGTACCGTAACTATCCGCTCACCGACGCCAACCACTTTCAGTATGTGGCGGCGTATCTGGTATATTGACACCCTTGGTCCCCACCCCGTCCGGTAGATGGCGCGCCTGATTGGCCGCGTATATAATCACACGTCCCCAGCTCCTCTACATCTACCACTGGACTGGTACTCGCGACAACTCGGAACTATACCTTCGCGTTTGCATCCGCTGTGGCATGCTCCCTTTCATATTACCGGTATCCCTCCACGTCTCCGCATCCCTACTTCCTCCGGGGCAGTCAATTCATATATCGTGTTAATTCTAGCGAATCCTTGATCAATGCAGTTTACAAGGACTGGTGCAGTGGATCAACATGACAAACGGCGGTCTTCCCCCTGGTAACACGATAGTCGATTCAAGACAAGTGGACCCGTTTGTCAATTGGGGAGTGGTGATGCAACCGATATCTTGCGATTGCGACCCGTGGTTTTACCTCGTCACGCATGCCCAGCATCTGGGCATATCAGATCTCCTGGAACCACCCTTTTGACGTGAGCGCACCATTTTTCCTGGACCTTCTCCGAGGCCGCGCAAGCGTTATTATGACCACGCCATCATCCACCACGCCGCTTTCCGGTACCGTAAAAACATGCAGCCTTACAGCTTGTCGCAAAACCCACTAGCATACGCATCGTACATGCGGCGATGAGTGTTCGGTTGGTAGTGGTCGTCGCTGTATATTTCCTTCGTCCGGTTCCTTGCCTTCCATGGCCCCCTCCCCGATGGCCTCACAGGCTGTCTTCATGTCTTCGAAGCAGGACGCCATTTCTGGTTTAATCAAGAACCCTATCACGCAGACGACCGTGGAGATGCAGACCCAGTTGAAAGATTAGTGGTTCTGGATTGAAAGTTGGCCGCGGAAAAATCCGTATCGCAGCCGAGCAGAGAGGCACAACTTCACAGGTGCGATCCGACTCATAGTTATATACGTGCTCCCCCTCACTTTCACGATAGACTGCGGAGTTCGTCCAAGCCCCAGCGGACACACTGACCACCGCTGCCAAATGCTACTCACAACATATTTCTCCATCTATGCGGCTCTTCATCAGCGAGCCCCAATTCCAGCAGCCTGGAAAAATCACAACAGTTGCGGTGAACTACCAACAAAGCCGTATTGTCCATGCGGAGACGCCTACTCGTATTCTCGAGGTGCTATTAGGCTGTTTGGCCAGACCAATACATAACATCCTCACCAAACCTCCGTACTCGAGGCGGAGCTGGACTGGATACTGGAGCCGTATGAGTTCCAGCTTGGGTGGGGCAACAACCCCCACGGTGGCACACGTTTTGGAGTGCGATATCGCGACTGAGTGGATCCTTGAGTCTTTTGGGACCGACGTGCGGAATACACTTACCATCTATCCCATCGTCAATCATTTCCGTTCTCCCCCCCCATTACTAGGACGGAGCTGGACCCGATGCTGGAGCCGTCTGAGTCCCAGATTACGTGAGGCAACAACGTACGCGTTTCGGAGTAGTCTCGTAACCAAACTCTCTTCCTCACGTTGAGAAGACATAGTTTAGGAGTTGACATCGTAATGAAGTAGATCTTTTGTAGGACCAAATATCCGCACACGAGGACCAGTGCAAAATAAAAAGAACATTGAGTAATTCCATTCGTGCCTAAACATCGAGCAATTCCATTCGTGCATAGGCACAGTCGTATATCCACAATTAATCACTCATCCTTTTCCTTCTCCCCGAAGCCATTGTCGGCGTAAGCGTCACCGCGGAATCGTGGTGTGGTCGAAGGAGTCCCGTGCGGTTCTGATCAGTGGCTGGGAGCGTAACCTGCGACGCCGCGCCGACCCCATTCATCACTGCCGTGAGCTGCGAGCTCATGCTGACCGTCGAGTGCCCCCTCGCGCGGCGGCGCCTTACATTAAACACCGGGTCCTCCTCATCGCTAAGCACGCGCGGCGGCGCCTGCTCGTCCCCAAACATTCTGCCCACCTCCTCCAGCGTCTCGCACCCCGTCTCGACAAAGACCAGCCACACCAGCACCCCCGACACGATGCAGCAGCCGACGAGCACAAAGTAGTACCAGCCGCGCATGATCTCGAAGAGCGGCGGCGTGGCGAAAGCGACGATGAATTCCCACAGCCAGTCGGACGTTGTGCTGAGGGCCATTCCTTTGCGCGGACCTTGAGGGGAAAGAGCTCGGCGCTGAGGAGCCAGGGAATGGGCCCCCACGTCGAGGCGAAGAAGAAAAAGTACACGGACATGCCGGCGACGACGCCGCGTGCCCCGCCGATAAGAGAGAGCTGCGCCGGCCAGCGTTCGATGTAGAGCTTGAGCGCGCCGACGACTGAGAGGGATACGCCAAGGCGACGCTACCGACGAGCAGGAAGGGCCGTCTTCCAATTTTGTCGACGTAGAGAATCGCGGGGATCGTGCCAGCGAGGTAGAAAAACGAGCAGATGCCAGAGTAGAATAGTGCTTGTGGTACTGTGAAGCCAGCGTGTGTGAGGGTCTCCGGGAGGAAGTGCAGGAGGCGTTGATCCCGTTCAGCTGGGCGAACATCTGCGCGGTCCAGCCGATCACAGTGCGACGAGTGTACTCTGAATTTTACCGTTAGTTTTTCTTATATTTTTTCTCATTTAACAGTGCACGTACCTTTGAAGAGGGTCGACCAACGTGCGGTTTGCCCGCCGTTGCGCTCTTCGAGCTCCACGTGTCGACGATCTCGTAGTACGTCCGGTTCACACGCGGGTCCGTCACGTCGCCGCCCGCGTGGAGGTCTGCGAGCGTCCAGAGGCCTTCAGTTTTGAAGTCGTTTTGAATGAGCCAGCGGGGAGTCTCGGGAAGATAGAACGTCCAGACGAAGAGGAGCAGCGAGATGAGGGCCTGGACGCCGTAGGGGCCGCGCCACGAGTCCTCCTTTCGGTCGTCGAAAAAGAACGCGTAGCCAATCCAGGAGGACGCACAGTACCCGAGGTTCATCCAGAAACTCTCCAAGCTGATGAACATTCCGCGGGCGTTTGCAGGGGCGATTTCAATCTGGTAGATCGGGACGGTGGTACTCAGGATGCCGGTACCGAGGCCTTGAATCATTCGTCCAATTATCAGCGCAGTAAGGTTGGGGGCGAACATTTGTATGATTGAAGCAACCAGGTAGATGGACGCGCCGATGCGGATAGAAACACGCCGGCCGAGGTAGTCGGACAGATAGGCGGATCCAAGAGCGGCGAAAAGGGCGGTTATATTGAGGCAGGCGACCATGACGGCTGTAAATGAGTTGGCGAGTCAACAGAACCGGTAACGGCACGCAACAAACCTGGTAGCAAGGGAAGAACTCCAGTCTCCCTCATCATTACATCGCCGTCCGTTACCGTTTTGCCATACATACGGTGGATGAAGTTGGGTTGGACTTGGAATGCCGCCGTGACGCCTTGTGAGTATCCGAAGAGTGCGTCGCCGAGAGAGGCCATGGCGCCAGAAATATAAAGGAGGGGATTTCCAGCCCACCGGCGGGGATAGCGGACGGTATACACGGTGGGACGCATAGCTTGAACAATGGCGGGGACCATGGTGGTCGAAAGGAAAAAGGATACGTTTGGTGGCTGACAGAACACCGTGTTTAGGGGTTGTGAGCTGGCGGATTCCAGAAATATATTTCAAAGTATGGCTCCTCGAATCACTGAGCGTTCTTCCATAGATCGCGAGACCAGAATTCCAGCGAATACGCAGAGCGAAGACATTCCAACTTCCAAGAACTTGAAGCGTTCGTTCACGCCAAACGACAGCCACTCCTGTTTGTCGGCCATAGTTGTTAGAAAGCTTATTGCCAGTAATTCGCTCATGTTCTAGCCCACTTCTGCCTGTTGGAGTGTATGTTCCTCTGCACACGAGCCAGCCGACAAGGACCGTGCGAATTTTTTATTTGCCTTGAAATAGTCTTTCACCTGAACCACCATCTACCGCTGAGCCACCTGGTCTCTGCAACTTTCGATTCTGTGCGTCTGCCAGGCCTCCCCCACCGAAAACACCCTCTGCTACATTGCCTTGCTCCCTTTTTCACGGCGTCAAAGCACCCATATTGAAGCCACCCATCAACCAGCAGGCTCATCGTTTTGCGCGTCAGTTTCTGCGATACAACACCCCCTAGACATCTACCATGTCCCAATCCACCGACCCCTCGTCCTCCTCCTCGTGTGTTGCTCCAATCTATCAATTTTTCCCGTTTTTAACGCGTATATGGGCGCTTTTCTAGTCCCGCCGTAACCACACCCGCACCGTCAGAGTCCTGGAAAGCAGGTCTCCGCCCCCCACCAAAAGATGCCCGTCCGCAGACCACAGATGTAACCGCCACCAAGGGCATGGAATTCGAAGACATGTTCCTCCGCCGCGAGCTGCTCATGGGCATTTTCGAAGCCGGCTTTGAAAAGCCATCCCCAATCCAAGAAGAGGCCATCCCCATCGCCCTCACCAAACGCGACATTCTTGCCCGTGCCAAGAACGGTACCGGCAAAACCGCCGCCTTCGTTATCCCGTCCCTCCAGCAAATCGACATCACCAAGAACAAAATCCAGGCCCTCCTCCTCGTCCCCACGCGTGAGCTCGCCCTCCAGACGTCCCAGGTCTGTAAGATCCTCGGGAAACACATGGGCGTGCAGGTCATGGTCACCACCGGCGGCACCACCCTCAAGGACGACATTCTGCGGTTAGCAGAGAATGTCCACGTCCTCGTCGGCACGCCTGGAAGGATATTGGATCTCGCGGGCAAGAACGTCGCCGACCTGAGCGAATGCCCGGTGTTCGTGATGGACGAGGCAGATAAACTGCTCTCACCCGAATTCGCTCCAGTAATGGAGCAACTCTTATCGTACCTGCCCACAACGAGGCAGGTCATGTTGTTCAGTGCTACCTTCCCCATGATCGTAAAGGACTTCAAGGTACGTGCATGTTGTAATTCACGTCGCCGCACGCCTAATTCGTCCCCAGGACAAGCATATGGACTCTCCCTATGAGATCAATCTCATGGACGAACTCACCCTGCGTGGTGTGACGCAATACTACGCCTACGTCGAAGAGCGGCAGAAGGTGCACTGCCTAAATACCCTATTCTCCAAGGTACAATAACCTTTCTCGATTCACTTTATTATTCTGACCCTTCCTCCCAGCTCCAAATCAACCAGTCGATCATCTTCTGCAACTCCACCAACCGCGTCGAGCTGCTCGCCAAAAAGGTTACCGAGCTCGGCTACTCCTGCTTCTACTCGCACGCAAAGATGCTTCAGTCGCACCGCAACCGCGTGTTCCACGACTTCCGCAACGGCGTCTGCCGCAACCTCGTCTGCAGCGACCTCCTCACCCGCGGTATCGATATCCAGGCCGTCAACGTCGTCATCAACTTTGACTTTCCGAAAAACTCCGAGACGTACCTCCACCGTATCGGTCGCTCGGGACGTTTTGGACACCTTGGGCTCGCGATTAACCTCGTGACGTACGAGGACCGGTTCAACCTCTATCGCATTGAGCAGGAGCTGGGGACGGAGATTGGCCGATCCCGCAGGTGATTGACAGGGGGCTGTATGTTGACCCGAGCGCGAGCGATGAGCAGAAGGGGCGCAGACGCACCAGCAGCAACAACAGCAGCAGCAGCAGCAGCAGAGGCAGGTGGCGGTCCGGCGCGGCCGCCCCAGCAGCAACACCATCATCAGCAGCAGCAGCAGGTCCAGCAACATCAGCAGCAGCAGCAGGCACAGCAACATCAGCAGCAGCACAACAGCAGGTGCTGTATCAGAGCAATGGGAGTGCGCCGCCGCCGCAGCAGGTGCGGCCGAATGGAGTGCCGCAGGGCATTCAAGGCGGGTATCGCGGCGGTCCTGGTCCGCGGTGAGAGCCGGTGTTTGTAGAGGGGGGTGATGAGGGGAGGGTGTTCGAGGGCCGGGGCGCGAGGCGGGCAGGGAGGACGTGGGGACGAAGCGGCGTGTGGGTAGGCGGCGATGACGAGAGACGGCGCGGAGATGGCGAGGGGCGAGATGGAGCCGCGCATACACTTCAAGATTACTGACAACACCAACCGACACCTTTCTTCCAGCTACCTTTCGACAAGCAGGCGTGTCCGACGACGACATGACACATTCCATCCTACCAGCAGCAGCAGCATCCGATCCATCTTCCTTGTCATATACACATACGCTACATGTCACCACCTTGTGGCAAGCCTTCGTCGTCTTAACCCCCATTCACCCACCACCCTCATACCGCTCGCAACTTCCCAGAGCACCTCGTCCGCGCGTCTCAATTTGCTGCTGCTTCCTCTTTTGTATTTTTATCGACATGCGACGCGAGGACGACGACCTTGCCCCTCCCCTCTCCACGACTCATTATTTTACATTTCCCGCGCGCCTTGAACAAACGCGCTGCTGCTGCTGTTGCGCCTACTACTGATACTTGGACGACGTTTTTGCTTGCTTGCTCGCTGCTTGGAGTCGGGGGTTGGGTTGGGACGGGTGTTGTTGGCGTTCTTTTGTGAATGCGCGGGTGGTGGGTGGGGTGGAGAGGGGAGGAAAGGGGAGAGGTGTGGGAGGAGTTGGAGAGGTACGCGCGTGTGGGAATCAACCGGGCTTCAAGTTCTCGGACGTTTGTTTTTGTTGGATAGCGCTGCATACGTACCGTTCTTGTACGATGTAGGTCTCTTTCGGTGAGAATAGATTACAGCCCGTTTGATTCCTGAGGAGATCGCGATTGGCAAATCATGGCAAGAAATCCATTGTTTCATTTTCTTGGCTTGTCGTTACTCGATAGAGTTGAAGACCTGTAAATTTGAAGTACTCATCCGTGCAGCTCAAAAAGGAAATAAACCCAGACAGATTTAGCTTATTTTACGAAATCGGCCAAGCATAAGGCCTAAGTACCAACTGGTTTCCCTTCCCTTCCATCCACACCCTCGGCTGCGCCGCTAGAGGCTTCAGCACTTGCCAGCCTCATGACCTGCCTGCTTTTCTTGTCACTGGTCGTTGTGTTCTTTGGACGGTGGAATGTTGAATTAAATCAGAGGTCCCCACATACTGGTTCGTCGGCGTATATGGAGGTAATGAGGGCGTCTCGGCGCCGGTTACTGAGCTCGGGAGCATTGGACTCGGCACCTGCACGGCGTCGATTTCCAGGTACGGAGCCATCAAGGCAGGGGCATTTTGCGAGTCGTTGCGGCCATGCCCCCCCTTGTCTTCTTTTTCGCCTCTTTAACCAGACGAAGGCAAGAAGCGATAATGCAACGACCCCAATCCCAGATACGGTACCCGCTACGATAGCTGCTAGGTTCGGAGGGGCGTGACGAGAAGCGGTCGTCGAGATAGATGTAGAACTTGCTAACGGGGTGGTTGTCGGCGAATCGTCGAATCTGGTGGCCATACCTATGTGAGAATTGCCCTGCAGAACATATGATGAAAATGCCCACGTATACGTTGCATAATCAAAGAGGAAAAGGGAATTGCTAGCCGTTTCTGCTATCAAAGTGCGGGGCTCGTTGGTGAGGTTTTGTGAACTGAGCACAGGAACGTAATATGAAATATTGCTGCTGGAGTCGGGAGATCTTTAGAGCGAGGGCGATTTGTGTCTGCGTGAGGGTGCCTTTTTTCGGTGTCGGTAGGTAGGGAGGTAGGATTACACGGCGAAATGGTGTCGAGGAAACGGCCGGACAGATTTTCAGAGAGGGCTTGGACCGACGGCGAATGGTTTTCCCAACACTTGCAGTTTCAATCCGACTGCAAATCGAGTTCTGGGAATGCCATTTTTGCGCATATATTGATCCAGAGTGCGTCCCTCAATGCAACACAGGGACAGACTCCATGTATATTGTACGATCGTCAATGAAAACGAATCTTGAGGGATTCGACAGTCCCATTCGCAGCATGGACCAGAAAAGGTGGATTGACCAGGGGTCGAAGGGATTCAGAATTTCAGACAAAGGGATTTCTATGCAAAGTCCAAGAGTCTAGCGATAGTAATAGCTCGGATGTTTGATCCAGGCCGACTGCAGGAGCTCCAGTCAATTTGTCTCTCTCTTTCACAGCATTGAATGCAAGGCGGTCTGGGCAAGGTCTGGGTGAGAAGAGTTCAATTGACACCGCCACTGATGCGAGATGTGCTTTCTTCGTTGAGAACAGCGTAGTCGCTATGGCCAGTGATCCCTTCTCTGTACGCGCCGTTGTTCTCGAGCAGACTGAGCGAACTAGACGAAGCTCAAAGGCGGATATCGAACGGCTCATCCAACAATCCGAGTCGAAAATTGCCACCTTCGAATCACAGATCAGCGCCCTCGAATCGCAGGCCACCGCACTCCTCGAACAGCGCGATCGCGAGAGCGCCTGCGTCGCTGCCCTTAGATACATCGTCTCGCCTATCCATGCGTTGGCCGCAGAATTACTGGCCGAGATTTTCGAGCACGCGATCCACGACGACACCCATGTCGAAGATGTGTTTCGAGTGTCGCAGGTCTGCTCAGATTGGAGGCAGGTTGCCCATAGCACCCCGCGACTATGGACGGGGCCCATTCGGTTGGAGTGGTTCCAAGAAAGTCAAATGGGTGACCATGTCGCGGTCGAGGGTCTGAAAGCATGGCTAGCGCGCTCCGCGTCCCTTCCCGTCTCCATCGAATACATGCAGCCGGGATAGGAAATCACATAGACCCTCATATACAGGAGGAGGTCCTGCGGATTTCCCCCCGATGGTGTTCTCTGAAATTACGGAGCAGCGACAACATACCCCTTTCGTTGCTCGGTAAGCTGGCTGGATGCACGTTAGACGGCGTCGTAGAGCTGGACTTGGGCGGGTTCTACCTTCCCCTCCAACCCATCTTCGTCCCTTTTTTCTGCGCCGTCCCTCAGCTCCAAAAATTGAGCCTGCGCATCCCGTCTGACTGGGCAGCTGCGCCGCTGTCCATTCAGACCATAGGCATGCCTTGGGCCGGCCTCACCGATCTCACGCTTTCCTGCCCTCCCCCGATTTAATCCTCGATATCCTTTCCCAGTGTCCACACCTTGTAAGGGCAGCTCTAGCCACTACTGGATGGCTTCCTCAAGCCGACGTGATATTCTCACCCTCGGGCACCTGCGCACGCTGGCCTTCCCCATGTTTCCGCCAACAAAAGGACGCCACATACCATGGTGGGACCGTCTCTCAGCCCCTGCGCTGGAGGAACTATGTATAGCGCAGGAGGTATACTTCGAGCATATACCAAGTCTCGAGGACCAGGACCACCACTAACAGCATTCCAGAAGCGGGCACCAAACATCACCCGGCTTGAAGTTGATGGCGCGGACCTCACGTCCAAGGAATTATGGGCTGTTATCCGCCGTGCGCCGTCCCTGACCCACCTGAAATTAGTAAATTGCCCTCAGTGCTTCGGCGATGCTCTCATCAGCGCCCTACATTACAAAGAGGGTGTGCAGCCCCTGGCCCCCCGCTTGCACACTTGGTCCTCGAGGACATGGAGGGAACATTCCAATCATTTCGGGACGCGGGCGAAACTTTTACAGAAGAGCTTCTGGCGAGTATGATTGCGTCGCGATGGTGGACCGGCGCCGGCTTGCGGCGTCGCGTTCTGACCCCCCTGCGGTTGCTCGGTGGACACATGTAAAACTGGGATCTCTTCTGCGATCGTGTAGTCAGCAGTGTAAAATATCCTGAAGGATCTGCCTTCCCATGTCCTGGTACAGTAAGCCCATTTTTTCTTCCTTATATACTTTGACTCTTCGCGGCAAAATAACATGCTGAAGACGAGCTTTGGTTCTGCTTTGGTTCATACATTTAGAAGTCATTTATGTTTTTTGCCCGTTTGAAAATATTCCTCTCGGAATGGCCAAGTGGGTGTTCTTCAAGCTGGGTTCCACATGACTTTGCGCTGAGGTTTTTGGTCCCTGGCCAGTTTGAAACCCCGCTTTGAATAATGTAGAATCTCGCAGATGCGCTCCCCAATATACTCACCGAAAACGACGTCTTGTCCATACGTAGCCTTGAATTTTTCACAAGTGCCACAGGAGCCATTTCGACGAGGGAAAGCCAGCGATTGGGCGTCACGAAGGGATGTTTTTAACCAAAATTCAACCTGCAATATTTTGAGCACAGTTTGAAGGTGTGGAAGCAAGTCGTTTATTGGAGTTCTCGGCGAAAAAATAGAACGAGGTCACATTACGGTGTTCAGATAGGAACTATAGGCGTGTGCGCAAGAAGAGTGGGCAAAAAAAAACTTTCAAATTCTTGTATGATATGGGCACGCTATGGCAGCGGAGGCATGCGCCTTACGACCTTGCCCTCGTTCCGCGCGTGGATCTTGAGCTTTTCCAAAATCGAAGACCCTTCCCAGCGTTCTGGCGGTGTGCGCTCCTCCGTCGCCCAATAATATATATCCCAGTCGGCTTCGTCTAACAGCTGCATCCCGTCCGGCCGCGTCAGCTCACAACACCAACACGCAAAAAGGGAATTGGTGGACGAACCTTGTCATACTGGCGCAGCTCCGCTTCGGACATACCCGGGAGGTGCTCGCGCGCAAATGTACTGAGAATCAGATCGCTCTCGAGAGTGCCACGTTTACGCGACTGGTAAACAAGGCGGGCGCGCAGGGTCGACAGAGACTCATTTGGACGCGGGAGCGGGGGAAGAGGCGGATTGTCGGACGCAGATGCTGTGGAGGCGAGGTGTTCCGGGGTGTGTGGAAGTGGCCAGGGATCTGCGCGGCGGGCGGCCGTTCGCGAGAGCAGTCTGAGTTGTCTGAACTGACGACGCATCGTTGGTCAGAATAGAATAGAGGTGAAGCCGAAATGCCGAAAGCCTTTGGCATTGATCGGATACGAAGCATTCTTGTATCCCGATTTGGGAATTACTTCTGTTGGAATTGATGGCATTGGCAACGTTTTCTTTCCACTCCCACTCACTAGACGCTGCACCACCTCATGTCTCACCAAGGCTGTCCGTACCTTTTTCGTTGACAGATTTAGAAATCCCTATTCTCGGGACCATTCATCCAACTAACCGCGTTACGCGCTGCGGCCAATTTTGGTGCAGTTCGATCTCACCCCACACCATTTTTTCAGCGGTCGATCAAAATCGCATCCTCACACGCTCTCGAAGCAAATCTAGTTGTGACTCACCATGCATACTTATCCCACCAGATCCCACTTTGGACATTCTGGTATTACTTAGTGTTCACTTGGACGTATTCGACATTCTGAATCGATTGCCAACTCTTTATCCGAGGATCACTGAGGATGAGGATCATACGCTGCCTTGTCGTCCTTTCTAGTTCAATGGAACGGTAAGTCCGTAGCATCGGCCGTCCTATCCTTCTCGTGGAGTCGGCCAAACAAGGTTTCTGGTGGATCCGCAACTTGGGACTATTGCTTTCGTTGGAGCTGCACGGCGATTGCCGTGCAGGTTTGGATGCTCGACGGCTAGCTCTGCATTGATTCAATGATTGTGCTCGGCCGGAGGCAAGTCTCATGGTGTATCCTCTGGTGGCGTCTTACTATCTTTATATGCTAAGTATCCGAGTCTCTCCCGCAGAGCAGGAAACAAGAACTTTTCAAGTTCGTAACTAGTCTCTAGTCTCGATTGTGGTTTGTCCTTCCGTAACTCTCCTGTGGAACGGGAGCTAGGGAATTCTATTTCTGGACGGTGGAATCGCAGAAACAAGAAAACCTGGACGAAGTACCGCAGGGTGAAAGATCTCATTCGCTCGTCATCATATCTCCGGTGACAGCTCTGGTCTCATTTGTTCGTCATCCCATATTCGGCAGCAGTCTCAGTCACAAGCCCGCTACCCTTGCGCTACCTAATATTACACCTCATCGATAGTATCTCCGAATATCACCTGTGACATGGGCGTCGCTTGCAATTGCATGTGAGTTCTTCAAGCTTCAAGTCTCGTGGCCATTTCCTTCTCCTCGCTATCAGTCCCACGGCCCACCAACAGGCAGGCAGTGGAGCTGGATAAACATCTGTTATTTTTATTTTGCTGCGCTTTCCCGTCAACTTGCAGTCGCACTATAGGTGCCTCTGCGGTAGCTTTCAGCCTTCTCTTGCCTCGCTGATACCTCCAGAACTGGAATTTTTGCTGGTGCTTTGATCCAGAATCGCGCAAATGTGATTCAAGTTGAGAAGCCCCTATTTGAACCGACACCGCCATCTGGACCCACACCCTTCTCCACGGATTCCGACGCTGTCAACTGCCATAGCTACCTTCCTCATGAAACTGCCGAAGATCTACTTCCACGAGCACCCCTATGTGCTAAAACGCCGAGGGATTCCGAAAACTTCAAATCTGGGTTCCTAAGTGCGACGCGTCCAGTTTGAATTGAGGCTTCAACTGCAAAGTGGTCAATGATTCACATGATTTTTTCAGAATGCAGGTACGATCCCGTTATCATTCACATGTCCCTCGCTCGAAAACTGGAGTGAAAATCAGGCAAATAATTTTCGTTGCCGCACACATGCTTGCTCATGAAACCTCTTGGCCTGCGGGCACAATTTTTCCGTGCCTTGTTTTTTGTAGCAGGCTTGTAGTCTTGTACTGTATGCAAAACCAAATCAAACCAACACCGCCGGCGTTTAATCAAACCTGCAGTGCTTAAACGGTTATCAATTTCGACACAAAATTAACAAAGAAGTTGCAGTACAATGAAAGATGTGCATTGATCTGCGACGGACGTATCGGATCCTTTGAATTCGAATACCATTGGTAGTCAGGAGTGTGTAGGATCCCGTTGCGAGATTTCTAAACATGGACATCGTACATGAGAATCAGAAGGGACCAGAGAGACCACGACCCCGTTGCCGCGCACATCGCGTGCGTTGTCCGGTGATAGGTGTCGACTTGCACTTCCTACCCAGACCTAAGACCGAGAACTGCGGTTGTCCGACGTGAGCCTCGACCTTTGAATATCCAACCCCCAATTTTATCCTTCAACTCTTCTGCTTATCGGCATTGTAGCTTCGCGTGATCGGCCCCTCGAGCTGCCCTGCAATTCATTAAGTTCATTGTATAGTCGCCACGGAGGGGATCCAGGTACAGAATGAAAACGGGCGGGTACAAATCACCGTAACTCACGCTGCTGCTGGCGGTGATCCTCTAAATCACTCGATTTCCTGGTGTTTACGATCCGCTTTGCAACGTAGAACCCTGCGCCGAATAACACGAAAAGCCCGCCAAACGCGCGGAACTGAAACAAGAATCAGTTAGGGGTGTGAAATGAAGCGGGGGACGGGAGGACGCGCGATTTTACTGGGCGAGTGAGCATTCAGGGCCATTAGTTACGGATTTGCAATAATGTTCAATTGCTGTTGGGTTGTCGTGAAAGAAAGGTCGGCACTGCCACAGTGATGCCCCGTGACATGACAGTCACACATCGCGGACCACAACGGATTTATTGGTATGTAAGGCCAAGCTCGCGAGACTGTAATGAATCTAGCGCCGAATGCAGTACAGTCGCTCGGGCAGAAGTGTTCACTAGCCGTTATTCCCGTCCATTTTTTGGCAGCGGCAGTTCAATTTTCACAGTGGGTCAATTATTTATGAAATCGGAATGGAATAGACTAAGCAAGCTTACAATACGGCTGCTACGGGCTTCCGCAGCAATAGAAAAAACACGATGTTCGGGCAGAACAGAGCACGAGGGTCGGGAAACAAAGGCGCTCTCAGCACGTCGGCAACTACCATTGTCTTACACTCATCAACCTGGATACTTGTCCGTCGCATTTTTTTAATTTGCCTTTGAGGTGTTGACAATTGACTTCGGGTAGATTCTGACCTCTCTAGCTCATGGGGATACTGGTCGGGCCCAGTGCCATCGCAACGGCTCCCGTGAAAATAGACAGTGTGTGCGCTTTTTCCACCAGAGATCTGGATTCGATGAATCAAACATGACGTTGGATTCACTGGAACTGCCTCGAGGTGGAGTGGGCATCTTTGTCGATACAAAGATTGAGTATCGTCGAGCACAGGACGGATGGGAAGAAGGAACAATGCCTCATGGGCGGTGGGAACGAGAATGCCATCAAGGATCTCAGATCATCTTGCAGCTGAGATCTGGACGATCCAAAAACGGCAGACGAAATTTCCGGACATGTCCCGTTTCATCGGCTCCAAAAAGGTATAAAGCCCGCTATGTCTTTCGGACTCATTACTCCGCAACCTACTCACCGCGACTCGTCTGCCTCTACGCCTCTACATTCATGACCACCATCGGCGTCTCTACCAAAGCCTGGCAGCACGGCCTGTACTGGGCCCTTTACAGCCATGCTGCAATATTCGACCCCAGTGTCGGCAAAGTTTTGGTTTGGGAGTGCATACGAGCTCGTGAGTCGCGTCGCGTCGCGTCCTCTTCAATAATTCGTCTAACCAAGTTGTGCAGACGACTCCTCCATCCCTGGAACAGGGCCACCAAACCCCACATACTGGCGATTCATCGACCGCAGATAGCAGCGGCCCATACACGTCGCGCCACACTACAGACCCTCCCCAATCGACATCCTGCCCCGCCACGCCGTATTTATGTTCTGCTGGCCCCGCACACCCGTCTTCCCCCACCGCCGCCCACATTTGCAGCGCCCTGCCACAGCACCCGTCCCTCCGGGGATGACGCCCAGCCCGCACCCTTCGGCGCGCGACGGCCACCTAGAGCCTTCTTTTCTGGGTCTTAACGTTCTTGTACATCGGGGTCAGCTATAAGCTATTGTATATCTAGAACCACCAACTAGTCCACCATATTTTTATATAAATTATTCCAAGTCTTTCGAATTGCATTCGATTCTTTGTCCTTCGGTTAGACTTTTGAGCAAGAGTCCCCTGAAAGCTGCCTTGATGTCATACTGACGTCATAAACGCGCTTCTTTTGAAAAGGTTCGGGAGCTTCCGTGCCAACCTCCTGGACGAAACCACGTTTTTGGGACAAGCATCCAAGCGAGAGCTTCAGTTGCAAGATTGTCTGTCTGATACTGAATCAAACGATGCGAACGTTGACGGAGGGAAGAGGACGGAAACGCGTCATGAGAACATACCAGTTGTCCAAAATTGACCAATCTGTCTCTGTACAGGTCTAGCAGATGATTTGAATGCGAACAGACATGACGTAGGGTGTACGGAACGACGACGAGCATTGGCACCCGTTTATCTCAAGCTTTTCTTCGTAGCGCAACGGAAGGACCTATAGCATAGCACCGAACTGGAATTTGCGTGATTCAAGGCGACACATTGCGCTTCCAACTTCGACTTCGTGAACTGAGGGCCGTGGCGTATGCATATTGGCCCCACCGGAGAAACGGGATCGCCGCGATGGTCACTATTTTCGCGACGCTCGCAACGCACCGTCAAAGATTCCGCTCTAAGATGTAGCTCCAAATGTTAGAGTTGACCGACTGACATCGGTGAATGACCCGATCTCTCACCGCCCCAAATTCAATTAAGCGTGAAGGTGCAACCCTCTGGGGCGCTGGGTTGCAAAAATTAAAGTCGTCCGAGGAACGCGGCGTAATGCCGTGCCTTGCCTTCACCAAGCAGAAGTCTGCGGAGGCCCAGATGTGCAATGGGACCTTATCGAGCTTGTCATCGAGTAAGAATTATCACATCCCGAGCCAGATCGGGCGGATAATTCGCGGGTCTCACGCAGGCGGGACTGCAAATCCTATAACATACATCCGGCAACTTCTTGAAGTTTGAAAGAGGGGTGATAGATTCGAGGGACCTCTAAGCTGTACAGATGCACACGAAGCAGCGAAGCAAGTTGATGATATTTATCGCGGGAACGGTCCGGAGGAAGAGCCCGTCGCTGAGAAATGGGGTCCTGTCACGACGGAGAAATCAGTGGCAATTCAAGACTTCGATCCAGTAGGTGGCGTCTGCAGGGATCCCGTCCAAGTCCGACGGTTGGTAAAAATTGGCTCGCCGTTCAAGTTGGTGAAGATAGATGCGGACATTCGAGGACGCCAAACACCTTTAAACTCGAGCACCAACGACGTAAGGCAATATGTCCAGCAGAGAGGACCGATCCACAATGGAGTTGAGGTGGAAGTTCAACGTTCTTAGGGAGATCGTTCGCGCGTCCGGCTCGGGTAGCTTTGATGGCCGGTGATCCAACCTTAACTTCAACCTCGACCACCCATAACACCAAGCACACACGGCCTCTCAGTGCGTTATCTACCCTTTCATTTGGTCTTCACGGTAAGTTCACGGCACCGCGATCTTCCCATGCCCAACTTCACAATCTAAACTCGCTACTATCAACCTGCTGTTGACCACGCGGCTGAAGTCCAATATTTGGATCCCATAGACTCTGCTGCTCCCCAGCGTCCTCAGACCTCGCCCTTTACTCCAAAAAATTAGTCTGCTATACCCTACCTCCTCGGTCCGCGTGGCGGCCAGTCACCTCGATTTGAGCCTTATCCAGTGCGCTGATTCTCCTTGATCGTATTGATTGAGTAGGCATTCGCTCCACTTGACTGAATGGACGATCCAGGGCAATCTTATCTCAGGTACAGTGGTGGTATTCAAATCTTAGCGGCAACACTACAATCCTTGGACCTGGAAGCCATGTCAACTGACATGGCTGCATCGAGTCGTCGCCATGGGACTCATGACCTATCGATGGCGCACCGCCGATCCCGAGACCCGCAGTGCACTCACCATTAGGTTCGGATCAAGCTGCCGTTCTCAAATCACATAATATTCACGTGTTCCACGCACGATTTTGAGAAGGGGCTTGCGCCAAGATGTAAAAAAACAGCCATGTGTTCTGCGCGTCCTACAGGCTCAGAAACCGCGCCAATTGCTTGGGACCCTTGGAGAGGATTTGATATCAGAACTGCAAAAGCACTTCTACCTACTCAGAATTGCAATCCAGTCCAAAATTGTCTCATAAAGTCGTTGATGGTTGGTGCTTCATCCGCTAGGTAACCAAATGTAAATGCTTGAATAAAATTGGTTTCTGGCCATTGAGGAAAAGTCTGAGGAGACATAGTTGTAGTACCAATATTCTCAGTGGTCCGAGGATTTTATTCCGGGTCAATACCCTCAGAAATGTGTGAGATAGGTCGAGGCGGAATTTTGGCCGGATTGGGAGTGATTGGCCATCAATTACGCTGGCAAGGCTTTCCCACTTCCTCGACATTCCGCCAGCATTATCCCACACTCTCTCAGCCTAGAACATTGTGAGAGAGCCTATATGCGCACCTCAGACACCTTAGAAAACATTTTTTCATATTTCGTTGCTGATGGGCCGCATCAAATCCCATCGCCGAATTTGGCTATACCACTGGGAAAGTGTTTTGTAGCTGACTGCCGAGATCCTTCACTTAGATTTGGCTGGGAGATGTTCTGGAAATGACTCTCCGTGCTCATCGAGCCCATCAGATCAATGAAATTCGACGAAAATGCCTTGAGTTGGCCAGGAATTGATGTGTGCAGTTGTCGATCAAACTTGGCATATACCATTGAAACGACCGAATCTATGCAAAAACTGAAGATATGCGAACAAGCACAGACATCGAAAGATAAGAATATCACTTTACCGCAATGTAATCGGAGCAGAAATGGAGGAGAAATTCACGTTTGAACCAAGAGGCGAGCGATCATCGTCGATCAAACACAGGCCTCGTTGACGACCCCCCCAAATCGGGAAGTTGATAAATCCGAGCAACTTTCAAAGGGCTGATTCCTGGACTTTTCACTGTGACTTCAAACCTCGGCCGATAATGCTGAAATTTTGCAAGCCCCCCCATTCTCATGTATAATACATCGATCTAAGTACTCAGAGTATTTTATTTCTTGTAGCAAGGCACACATTACATTTTTCATTCATTTTGTGATTTCAATCGGCACGCTTCGGCACGGAGATACGGTGACATCACAAAGTTTTGTACCGGTCCGGCGTTCCTCAAATCAGCGGTCCCACTCAGTAAAACGATGACGTACCCCCCCCCCCCCCATTTCACGTGTTCCCGACAAAGGCAGGTCTGTGTCATCGACTTTACTATCGCTCGCCTCTTGGTTTGAACACATGCATCTTTTTTGGCAGTTTGTAACAAGCCTCTCTCCGAGATTGTCCGGCTGGCCGGACCGGAGACAGGCTTGCTCCGAACCTAACTCACCATGTGGTGTTTTGTTTTTCAACTTGGCCTAGGTTGTCACCATTTTCCGCGATCTCAGCTCCTGGAAAAAATCATGGCTCTGGTGTGCACCTGGATTCTGCCCTATGTTTTCCCGGGCCGTCGCTCGTTCTTTGGTTTATGGAGATCTCATCTCCCTCGGACCTAAAGAAAGAGGCCCTGCGTTGTCTTCCACTTGCCTTGCAAGATTGTTTCATAAGTTAGAGTTTCATCGTTTCGTCGGAACCGTCCGACACCGCATCTTCTTCGTGCGCTCACTCCCACGGTTTTGAAATTAACGCAACTCCCATGCTTAATCCCAATTTTCGTTAGCCCCAAGGCTCGTGTACAAACGCCCTTCGAATCTTTTCACCTGCGTATGGCTGGATTCTGGCTCAATTCATCTGCTGCTATATATGATGTCACGCTGGCTGTTCACTGTTCGATGCCTTCATCGCATTCTCTTCTCTATAGACGCGTCATGGTAGAGAAACCCCACGCTCCTCCGAAATTTCAACCTTTACGATGTCACCAACAATCAATCTGGTGCTGCCATACCCCTTGTGTTCTCGTCTCTGGTGCAGCCTTCTCTGAAAAGAAACTCCGACAGTGCACGCCCCAAAGAATAGAACTCTGGCCTCCCAGATTTCAGAACCTGATTATTTCGGACCCAACCAATGCACATTGCAACAACTCTCTTCAGTTTCCTCGAGTATTACTTCGTTGTTAATCTGGTCCGGGCGGCTCCGACTCGGAAATTATTCCCTCTTTGGCGCATGGCTAGGTCCCCCGCGGCTTTTTTGCTGTCGGCAATTCATTGCAAGTGACGCAAATGGTACTTGCTCACCAGCCATCCTTCATTCATGTCCTGGGTCTCTCGTTGCTCGTACTTTACTCCAAGCGTTCTTGTTTCACTCCTCTTGTGCCAGGCCTTCTTCCGGTGAACCCACGTCGGACAACTCATACTCACATCCCTCGAAGGTCCGATCTTTTCGCAGATGGGGCAACTACTTTTCTTTGCATTTCATTTTGACTATCTGCTCGCTGCTTCTCGAGCTGGTTCGAATTCTTATCCATTTCCGTTGGCTTCGATCCCGCTGCAACGATATCACCGAAACCTTTTGGATCAGAACCTTGTTTGTCCGCCTGCTTCATGGTCTCGCTTCGTCGTCGCTACTCCATATCCGTTGAAGTTTTCGAACGAAGCGCAATCCATATATAGTACGGTCACACCACATTTTTATTTAACACGGCCAGCTGACCCAAGGGAACGTTCGAGATGATATCTAGAATACAACATAAGTACGCAATGAATGACATCCTGGATCGCATGGAGTGTAAATAACACCCCCACAGTGCACTCGCGCATTGTTAATTCCCACCAACCACTTCACGCCAGCATGTTCCCCACTCGAGTTCGTGCACTGTTTTCCACCGGCTTGCGCCGCCAGACGACCGCTTCGAGCAACAGCGGGGGCAAATTCGACCTCAAGTCACCGCAAGGGCAGAACAACGCTGTACGTGCGGTGCGATCCATCCATCCTCGGGTATGAACGGAATTTGTGCGATTATAGCTTCTCATCGGCGCCGCGGCCGCGACACTCCTTGGCGGGACGTATTACATGGGATACTGGGACGAAGACAAGGCGAAAGGTACGTACGGATATTTCGGACGCCAAGGTTTGGATTAATGACAGAGAGTACTGGACGCAGATAAAGCACATGGTAAGCCATTAATATTATCTCGACACCCGGGAGGCTTGAAATGATTACTGTTCGAGATGCCGCGTCTTCTGTCAAGAAAGCTTGAATGAATGAATCGCGTGGGATTCTTGAAGGTTGAGAATACGATCCGCATTGAGGCGGACGGGGATCTTTTTTTTTTGTTACCCAAAAATATGCGACCAGATGAACTCTAATCATTTATTCACGGCGAACGGAGGTACGAATGGAATGAGGAGAATTCGTTGTGGATGTATTTGTGTCGTATAAACGTGCAGCTTTTTACAAACCAACACAGAAACATTCAGCACTAACTGGTATTAAGTTAATCGCGATGGGATTACATGTTAGCGGTACGCGAGGACGTGGTGGACGGCGTGCGATGAAGGAAATTCGCAGGCGATATTATCACCGCCGCTTGCCATAGTCCGCCAAGAGCACACATTTCGTGTGGACCCCGGACTGACATACTAATATATAGTACTAGTCTTTGACGCATGACGGTTTCCAGGAGAGAGAACTTTTGCCCTAGCGCTGTCGGACAATGCGACGTGTTCCCGCCGACGAAGATGCATTGACCGAAATTGACCGTCGGTCGATTGTGTGGGCTCCAGCCAGCACCTCTGAGCTCAGTGCGAACGGTTCAACAGCTCTGGCTTGGCTGAACGTGTTCCCTGCAGTCCGATCCCGGGTGGCGAGTCCGTTGAAACCCGAAGAAGGCGAGCGGGCTAACGATGCCCCGTACGGATCTCGAGCAGTTATTCAGTTTACTCGAGCCCTGAAACTCAGGACGCCGACAGCTACGGGTTAAGCTCATCGACCGGTGAGGGTGGTGGCGGTGGCGGCCCCAAAAGATCCAAGTTTCAGGGATGCAGAAGGAAAGAGTGCCATGTGCTCCGGGCGGCGTTAGAGCACGGACACCACAGATGCATGACGGCGCAGAGTTCCACTGCTAGCTCGAGATTTGGACAACAGGTGGACTTCCAGCAAACGGAAGTCGAAATCGAAAACTGAGAGAAGCCATATCGGTCGATAAATCTCGGGAATGGATAGAGAATTGTTTGAAAATCGGACTCGTATCGGATAGACACGAGGGACAGCACTGGGTCGAAAAGCAATATTCAGACCGCGTAGGGCAGCCCATTCGCCCGTGCCAAGACGACCCCTTTGCATATCTTCATCGCTAGCTGCACGAGCGCAATCGACAGTGTCATGTCATAGGTTTACCCCGTGAGCGGAGTGGACTCATAGGCGCCAAGTAAAGGAAGGGGATGCGACGGTGCTCGATGAGCACACTTTCGAGCGCGGGAAGCAAGTATGTTTAGGGATAGATGAGGGCAAAGTCAGAACCGGCCTTGACGGGGGCCCGACTATTGCGCAAAGTGGTCCGGCTCGACCACGTATGGTGACAATACCAGAAATCAAACGTCAGCTCAAAGCGTCAAAGGCGGGAAGGGGTGGAAATGGAAGAACGGGCAGAGCTCTCAGCAGTCGATTTGAAGGTGTTTCAATGTATGGGAGACAGAGCGTATGATCATGAGTGTGTGCCACGGGGGATAGCTGTGTGCATCGGAGATCTATCCAAATTTCCAAGGCAGGCAAAGCGACTGCATGGGAGAAATTGCGAGCGGGCCAACATCTCGCACATGTTGTGACGTGGATTTGAAGTTCAGCCCTATGATGATATAAGGATCCGGAGGAGCTGGAAGATCATTGCGACCGTGATGTAAACGTAGATGGTCGGTCCGAATGTCAAAGGTAGGAGGACGTCCCCAAGCAATAGGACGTGAAGCTCCCGCAACGGCTGACGGACTAAAAGTCGAAAACGGCGGAGGATAAGAGTGGCACAAGATGGTCCAGTTTGTCAATGGTTCACCGGGGACCACCGTATAGGATGCATTTATTCGCTAGTCAACTGAGGGCCTGGATGAGAAAATCGATTTCCGAAGAGGTGATACACGTATGAGAAGGCGGGTGGCCCAAGTTGCAGCATGGGGCGCTTCCTGCAGCCAAGACTGCACGATATTTGTGTCGTCACGACTCAGTGTCAAGCGTTAAGGAGCGGAGAAAGATCCGCTGGTGGATATCGAACAAGGCGACAATGCAAGAAAGGCCTTAAGAGACTTGTTTATATGCTGTTATTGATGCAACAGCTGTTGCCCATTCCTCTCGGAGCGTAGGTTGGTCGGACCGACTCAAAAGCGTCTTCCTGTAGCGCGCGCCGACTCCCTCATCCCGCCTACGAGCCGCGCTCCACGTCTATGCACAGTTGGGGGGAGCGACGCGAACTTGAGAATTGCAAGAAACTGCGCTTGAACCAAGTCGCGAGCAGAGATTCCAGATTTCGCTGAATTAGGAGACGAGGATGCGTTGGCTTAAAGGCAGCTCCAGAAAGACAGCAAGCCTTGAGACTTGACATCATTATTTCCAGCTAGACGATAGCCTCTACTGTTCTTCTGGCAGGAGCGGTACGGCCATGGCCTGAGTGAAGAGACAAGAGGTCACTGATCGTTGAATCGGCTACACTGATCAATTGCCGTAAGCTACCCCCCCCCTCCAAATGCGGTTAACACCTTATTACCGTTCGCGCACAAAGCAGAGCGTTTCCGCGTCCTTGAAGCCTTCACTGTAGTAGGGCCTTCTCTGGCCCTACTGTAGTCTCTAAACTCACAACAACCAACGACTAACCCAGGCCGCCAACCTCAGTCCGGGCCCTGGACTTCAGTGCAAAGATAATAATCCGAACGGAAACAAAGTTCCCGGATATTTCTCACAATACTGGGACCCAATAGCACAAGGAGAGCATCTGCAGCAGACGGAGATGATGTGTTCATGTAGTTCATTGTAAAGTTGTAGACGTCGATAACTTCCTGGAAGGATGACAATTTTTGCTGACAGAATTTCCAAAAGGAGTGAATACACTGGAGTGGTCCGGGTTGTCGCGTCCTGACGTGTGCGTGAACGAAGCAAGATGCCTGAAGATCTGTCTAACTTGTGGCTATGCTTCCAAACTCGACCAAACCGGCTGCCGCCCCGAACTCCCCACCACAACACGAACGATCTGACACCTCTTGTGAAGAGAGACTGTTCGTGGGTCAACCATCGGTGGCTGTGGCCGGCCCGGAGGTTGCATTCTCTTCACTCCCACTTCCGACTTTTGCTCTTGCCACCAGCATTTAACCGTGCCCTTTCTGAGTTTTTGTGTTTTCTGGGGAATCTCCTCTGCGCCCATGCAGCCTGTCAATATATTTCTAGCCAGACATCATTGGAATCCTTTTACGAATCACTGGAAAGACAAACATCTTTCGCACGCTACAGCCTGAGGCTCTCTTGTGCTGTGCCCTCTTCCTTTGAACTGCTGGTGCTATGGCTCAGTTGAGCCCAGTCGCTGGAAGAACCATCTTGGACTGTATCGAACCGCAATTGATGGAGCGTCTGAAGATACCCCAGGTTAGTTCAATTTGGCTGCATTATTTATCTCATTCGGATAACCAGAACTTCATTGTGTATGCATTTTCTTTACCTCCCCAACTGTTACAGGGGTGCGTCTGGCGTTGTGCTGCGAATATATAGGTAGCTGACAGCCTTCCAGACGACTTGACGAGATTCGAGACCTCTTACACCAATGGGCGCGTTGGGATGTTTTAGAGAGTCTTGCCAACTATCATTCCGTCGTGAAATCATTGCTCGTCGTTTTGAAGGATACGCTGATGGCGGTGCGCCCAATTATTCGGGCATTATGGCGATTTTAATCCCTCATCAGCATTCACATGACACCAGCCATGCCATCGCGAAGGAAGCTGGCCGAGTACTGTCCCAAGACGTCCATGTTCTTCATGACCAGCTAGTTTCAATCTTGCGCGATTCCGAAAGCTGTACAAGTTTCTTGGCTTGCCGTGGTAGTCTCGCACAACAGCTTCTAGACCTTCTGCAAGACGTATGGGCCCGACCTGCGCTCGTCAATTATTTCTGACTTCGTACGGAACAGCTGCTGGATTCATTTCCCGAATCACCAGCGAGATCACGGCTGTCTAAAGCTCTTGAGCGTCTTTCCCGTGTATCAGGGCTCCATCCCACATGCTTTCCCCTCACCGGCCTCCAAAGGGTCGGTAAGCAGATAGCAGCCGGAGCGTTCAGCGATATTTGGTTGGGCCTGGTCCGTGGGCAGAGCGTCTCCGTGAAAATTATGAGATTGTTCCGAGACGCAGACATGAAATATGCACTACAGGTAACTCCATTCCATCCTAGATTGGGCTAGATGTATTAAACCCCCACAGGAATTCGGCCGCGAAGCTCTCATTTGGCGCCAGCTTTCTCATCCGAATTTACTTCCCTTCTTTGGACTACATTATTTGGACAGTAGGCTCTGCCTTGTGTCGCCTTGGATGGCGAATGGGCACATTCTACAGTTTCTAGAAACCGCACCACCCGACACCGATCGTGTTTCTCTTGTGAGCACAGTTCCCATGAATCTCCGAATACCTGACAGTCGTGCGCCAGATGTTGGATGTAGCGATGGGCCTGGAATATCTGCATGGGAAGCGTATAGTGCACGGAGATCTCAAGGGAGTACGTTGGCTCTTCAAAGGCTTTGGGAAACTCACCAAGCTTATCGGTTACAGATGAACATCTTAGTGACTCCTTCGCGCAGGGCTTGTGTCGCCGATTTCGGTCTGTCGACTATCGCCGACGCGATGACCCTGCGATTCACCCATTCAACCGCCAGTCCGAAGGGAGGGACTGCCCGATACCAAGCACCTGAACTGTTATCCACAGACACACCGAACCATTTTGGATCTGATGTTTATGCCTTCGGTTGTGTTTGTTACGAGGTACGACTGCATTCTCTTGCAAAAACCTTTCCGATCATGGTTAGGACATAAGATACTCACGGGGAAAGCTCCACTCTACGAGATTCCCCGCGATGTGACTGTTTTGATCAGGGTGCTGGAAGGCATCCGTCCTTCGCGACCCGAAACAATATCCGCTGACGATAAGCTTTGGTTACTGATGCAAGACTGCTGGCGAGAAAAGTCTTGCCACCGCCCGAGCATCTCTGAGATTGTTCGGCGGCTCGTTGCGATTGGGGCTAAAACAGCGGAGTCTACTACGGATTGGGACGAGACGTTCAGTTCTCGATCTCGCCGTTCCTTTCAGGATTGGCCGCTCCTACCATCCGTTACTGCAATCGAGCGTCGAATATTTGGAGATGGTGCGATTCACCTTTTTTTTTTTTTGCAAACTTGACGCATGATAACTTCTTTTTGATTTACAGCTGTTGTCGAAGGTGAATACTGCTATGTTGTCCGAAAACGCAGACAATTGACCGGGGCTCAGCTTGTCCAAGCTGCTTTCCGGAGCGACCGCACGAGCCAATCCCTACCAACAGTGAAGGTATACTAATCAAATGGGTGACCATTCACGGAACTCACGTTTCTAACAGACCATCACCCTACTGTTGGAGTTTCTCATCCCGTTTTCCAGAATCCGCCATCGCCATCACCCCAACCAGATCACGGTGACTCGGTAGCGACCCTTGATCGACTGTGGAACGAATCTATGGTCCAGCATTATACCGAGATGCGGGCAGAAATAGAGGGCAAGTCTCACACCATGCCAGTAGTCCCATACCTAACGTCCTCGCTGGATCTCACATCTACGGACGACGATCCAAAGCCTAGTAACTTCTTCTTGACGTCTCCTCTCCAGGCAGCAGGCCGCGACGACAGTACCTGGGTGCGTCATGACCGCCAGTCAGGTGTCTTTGGCGAGGAACGGCGCCTATACGAGGCCCAACTTGTACCAACCGGTGAAAATTGGGAGCGAAGGACTAACTTGAAGCGGTCACATCATGATGCAGGCTCCGCCTCCCCTCCATTACCTCCGCCATTGGGTTATGATCTTTACATGAATGCCAAAAGACCAAGGAGGGACTCAGACTTTAATGAACCATCATCATTCATGGATTTGAAGCCAGGTGCGTCCTTGAAGTCTACCACGTCCTCGCTTATCGTTCGTCGCAGACGCAGCAACACATTTCCAGAACATCATACATACCGACTTCCCCCCGTTCTCTGTACGAGACCGCGAGCGCAATTGGCGCTCACCCCGGCACTGGAATACCCTTCAAAAACTCGCGCTTCCACCCAGTGGATCATTGTACGAGTTCGCGGGCGGATTCTACGCAAACAATTGCGAAGACGATAAAAAAATCACATCAGGTATCTCTTTCTTTGAGCTGCCGTCCTCGGAGCCCACTAGTCCCGATGCACCGCCGCTCCGGAACTGGACCCACGCGATGAGCAGTGACATCAAAATCGTCGACTTTACTATGGATCCACTACAGGATCTGCTTGTGCTCGTAGCACTCGCTCCTGCTCAGTGAGTGTCAATGCATATCTTGACCGCGCTAACCAGCGTAGATGTGAATCTGTCTACCAAATCCATTTACGCTCGTTTGCCACGAATGAGCCCCACCCCGAGAGCTCGTTGCCTACGGGTGTTCTACCATGCCCAGTGCCAAAAGTCACTGAGCACCTTGTTCCGCTCGAGGGCAAAGTGCGCGTCCAGGTTGCTGGTGATCTCGTCGCGCTTTTGGTCAAAGAGGTACACGATAGCGTCAGCGCGCATTTGCAGATATTCAACTGGCGCTACGGATCTCACCATTCCGTACGTGTCTTTTTTTTTTTTTTCAAGCTTGCCTCACGTCTAACTCCATTAGTGCGGGATGGCGGGGATCCAGGACTTTACGTTTCTCTCAGACAGCACTTTTCTCATCGTACGGCCGTCCGGCCGCTTTGAGTGCTACACATTCGAGAACCCTATTTCGCGCTCTACGGTTCCCGAGCTCAAAAGCAGCTATAGTCTACCGCCGTTGAAGGTTCTAAAAACAATTTCACGGTCAGATTACCATCTAATAAATTTTCACACAGGAGGGTTTCACGTATTGGTATCGCTTTTTCGATTTTTTGTTGCGGTTTTCTGAACATCGACGTAGGCATATTTATATGAACTTAAACCCGGCGCCCGGTGACGTTCCGCGCAGAGAAACCATCGCCCACCGTGTATACTACACCCGCCGAGACGAACGTATCCTCGCGTGTTGTCTCCGCATCTTCAAACCAACGGACCAGCGCGACCGCCGCGTCTATTCCTTCGTGTTCTTTTTGAATGTCAAAGTGTTCTTTAATGCAGGCAACCCCGCAGCCCCAGCAGCCACCACACGACGAAAGATCGATGGCTGCAAAAGCCCTTCTTCTAGCTCCGATTCAATCTTGCATCCCGCACCCCGTAACACAGCACCGTCCTCGTCATCGATCACTCCCTCGCCGTCGCAATCGCAAACAGACTTCCTACCCCTGCAGCACCTGCACCCGAGCTGCTTCGCCGCAACGAACATTCAGCAGCAAGCACCCTTCTCCCCGTCGTCCCCCCACGCCGTGATTAGCCGCTCGCGCCAGATGCACGTGCACGCGCTAGCCGCCTCGAGCAGCGTGCAGACCGTGCCGTGGGACGAGTGGGGCCCGGCGAACACGCGCTGGTTCGACGAGGCGCTGAGCACGGAGTGCGCGCTGTACGGGCTCAAGACGGTCGAGTGCATCGACCTGGCGAACCCGCCGCGACCGGTGCCTTTGAGCCTCGAGGAGGCGGATGCGCGATTCGACGACGACAGCGACCAGGAGAGCGATGACTTGGATGCTCCACCTACCGTGGTGCAGCTGCTCAACAGCATTGCGTTTGATGTAGTTGATGACGCGGACGAGCGAGCAGACAATGTCACGGGCCTGCGGCGTGCGCCTGTGAAGCGGACTTTGCGCATCCGCGACTATAATCCGTATTCCTTGCGCGATCTCGAAGAGATGAAACCCGACACTGACGAGACGGGGAAAAGAAAGGCGTCAGAGCCTGAGTTGGTCTGCGAGTCCAAGTGGACGCGAAGAATCGTCACGGCGTCGTCTACCACGCCATCCCGCGGAGTCTTCGTCAAGGACATTGTCAGCTCGCTGCCGTATAGCGAGGTTATCAGCAGCGAGAAGTTCAACGTCACGGATGTTATGATGGATCATTGCAGGGTGCTACTGATGCAAGTAAGTATCTCGTTGAACGAGACTGGTTCTTTCCTCTCCTCTTTCCAGCGCTAACAAGGTCTTCCGTCATTAGCGCGGAAGGGACGGAAAGCTGAAGGGAATCAATGTACTGGGTGACTTCCCGTAAGAATAAGCTAGACCCATCTAGTCTCTTGACAGGCGCTGTAGAATCAGTGGAATAGAATCAGATTATGGGCAGCAAAGGGGCAAGCAGGGGACAATCCAACTTTTTTTTCTCTCCTCCGACCCGCCAAAACACTTTTTCGAATATATTCATTTTTATTCATGCGCCAACTGGCGCCGCATACAATGATAGTATACTAGATAGAGCATAGCTACACGATGCATCGGGTAATAACCGATAAAGAGGTCCGTTCGCGTGCACCAACCTAACAAGCAGGGAGGAGGGGAGGTATAAATGTACTTTAACGATAAGCTGTAAAGTATTATGAGATCAGCGGAAGATATGTACGAAAGGGAGGGAGGGAGGGACATGTACGAATGGGAGGGGCTTCACATGGGATGAGATGATATCGAAGAAGGGGACGAGTAGACAAGCATGTAGGCACTAGGCAGATAACTATAATGGGAAAGATGATAGGTAGGCAAGGGAAGGGAAGGGGGTACGACGGTGCTCAATCAAGTGGGTGCGTCGGAGGGAGTGGGTGGTTGTTAAAAATACACGAGCACCGAAGGAAGGAGGCTTCTTTTTAGTTTGCTGAGCCGTGTTTACAGTGGGGGCGGGCCTGAGGGGAGTAGCTGAGCGGGGAGTGTGGATGTGGAGAGAGCAGAAAGCGGACGAGGACGACAGCGGACGAGCACGAACGACGAGGAGTTGTTGAATGAGGATAGAATGTGATGCAGCGACATCGCGCTTGGGAGCAGGATCAATCCTCCCAAGGCGTGAACGGCACTCCGTTGCCTATGAGCGCATTCTGCATCGTCAACGCCCTCCCCTTCCACAGCTCCACCTCGCCCTGCAACGTCTCCACCTGCTCCTCCAGCTCGCGCTGGTGCTCCAGCTTCCTCTTCCGGCTCTTCCGCGCCGCAAGCGTGTTCTGCCGGCGCTTATACTCGATCGTCTCCGCCTCGCTCGCCGTAGGGCTCAGCACGCCCAGCTCCTCGAGGTCATCCGCGTCCCCGGCGAACGCAACGCTGTGCTGGCGCTTCTTCTGGAACACCGCGGGGACGGCCTTGCGCGACGTCGCGGACGGTGTCAGGTACGTGCGCTTCTGCGTCGGTGCCTCGAGCGGAATGAGCGCCTCGGGCTTGAGGTTCTTGCGCGTACCCGTCACCGTCGCGCGCCGGCGCGTCGACGCGGCGTCAACGGCGGGGGACGGCAGGGAAGCGGTGCTTTTGGGCTTGGGGGGGAATACGGTGCTCGCGGGATTGATCGAGTCGAGCGGCGGGGAGAGGGGAGATGGTGTAGAGCTGGCCCGTTGGCGGGAGCTTGGGTGCGGGGTCGGCGGGGGTCTCGTAAGAGTACGTGGACAGCCCGCCAAAGAGGCTCATGTTGTCGCCGTACCCGCCATCGTCGATGAGCGGACCGGTCAGCATCTCAGCATCACCGCCATCGAAAGAACCGGCGTGTTGATGAAGTCGCTGAAGGGGCTGTCGTCTGCGGGGGAGGTGGCAAAGTCGTCGTAGGGCGTCTCCATCGGCGACGTGAGGTAGTTGTCTATGTCGAAAGACCCCGAGTTGTCTTCGAAGAGCGGAGAGGCTGCTCCACTATCCTCGAACAAGGGAGAGGCGGGGTCAAAGCTGTCGCCGAGGCTGCGAAACTCTGGCGAAGCTGTAAAGCTGTTAGATGTATTGGGGCGTCGAAAAATAGATTCCGCATTACCTAACAGGTCCTGGATCGCCTGCAAGGTAGATGCGTTGGCAAAGTCGCCTGACGCAGGGGCGGCCGCAGTAGTGTCTGCGGCCGCGGGTTCTGGTTCGGTGGGGGTTGTGACAACATGGTCAAATAGTTTTTTCGTATCGAGTCAAAATCGAATACGGGGGAAGGTGGCTTGGGGGCTGTTGAGCGACGGTGGACTGGACGAGGTGGAGGGGGGAGGTTCTGAGGGAGACCATAGTGGGCGGCAAGTTCGGTGGTGGAAGGGAAAACCGGGGGGGTCCGAAGACTGGTGCGATCGGGATTTATCGGGACATTGTGGGAGATGGGGAAACTTGAAAGAGGACTTTCAAGGGGGGTCGCTGGGAAAGCATTGAAGCGAGGTGCCGGTGACGGGGGGCGGAAAGAGGCCGACGAGTTCAGCACTGAGCGAACATCTTGGCGCTTTGTAGAGTAGGTGGTGTGAGATGGGACGGAAATCGCGACTTTCAGGGAGGTTGCAGATTGGGAGATGGGTGAAGGCGGCAAAGTCGAATGCGGCCTGGGTCTGGAATCCTTTGTTAGCTGGGGCTGGTCAAAATCATTGCGATCGTATTCGTCGCTGGCGGTGGAAGACAGCATGGGCGATGTGTGCCACGACGAGGATCCCATAGGGGATAACGATTGCGCAGACGACGATTGCGCCCACGGCACATCTTGGGGGTAGCAGTAATTCATGATTTTACTGGTGCTTCAAAGCTGCCAGCAAACACGCAGACGTAGCACCGATACCACAACAGAGTGCAGGCAGAAATGGGACTCACAGATGCCTCACAGATGTACTGCTGGCGGTATACAACTGCGCAGTAGCTGCTTCAGTTGTGGCGGTAAGAAACAAAAGGGTACTCGCTTACCAAACCCTCCGTGCGTATATGACTCGAAACACTGATTGCCGCCGGCAGCACCGCCTTTTCTTAATTGCACCGCGTGTCCGACGCGTACGCGTGTCTTCCTTCTGCAATAACTCTCTGAGAGGTTCACATTGGGTTCACAGAAGTAAATTGCGGTTCCGAAACGCGTATGGCGATTTTTTTCGATTTTTTTTGCATTTCAAAACAGCTCGGGATTGGCTTTGGGCACCGGACACAGAATCAATCGTGTCACCCCGTCTCTGGCCACGTATTCTTGGCGTTTGCCCACATTAATAGACATCAATCTACAACTGTGCGCCCAAAACTGTGCCTTTCACAACTGCGCCGCTCTCGTCGGACAACGCGTACAACGCTGTGGCAGAATTTTCCTCACACCAGTCGATGACAAGACCCTCTGAACCCAACGGCGTCTGCAATCTCTCAGCTCTGTTCGCGAACTTGGCTCAAGAACAATTTTTTGCAATTATTCCCAACCTACATACGAGGTCCGCATCCCCTCCCCCATAGGCGCGGAGCACGGCCCGCAGGCGAAATCGGGCACAATGCGCTACAGCCTCAGGAAGACGCTTCCCACTCTAAACACGTAGATCGACATGATAATCGATATCCTCCTTCCATTGTTCCAACTCTGAAAGGTTCACGGAACTGGATTAGGCGCCGGAAACTCAAACGGTGTTCTCTATATATTTTTTCCCTTCAAAACGCGTCGGAATTAGCCGCTTCGAGCACCAGACGTGTCGCTTTCGTCACCCTCCCTCCTCTCAGGCGTCGGATTTGGCATGGGCGCACACTTCGGGATATCAAGTCTGCAGTCAATCTGCTTCAAGTTCATTGCATTTCCACGCTATTCCCACTCTAAAACGACATCACATCAACCGACAGCTGTGCCGCTCTCGTCGGATTCAAAAAACGAGGGTCCATTGTGGACCGTAGTTTCTTCCCACATCAACTGGGCAGCTAGGCGCGGAGCACGGCCCGCAGGCGGAATAGGGCGGAAGCAGTGAGGAATGCGCTACGGCCTCACGAAGACGCTGCCCGGTCTGCACGTGCACCCGAACGTGTATATCGACATGACCATCGATACGTTTCTTCCCCTTCTTCCGGCGACTCTTGGAGGTTTGCAGAACTGAACTTTCGAGGCTGAAACGAGGTTCTCAAGACGAAAAAAAATTGTCAAAACACCGGAATTAGCCGCTTTGATGACCATCGAACGTCTCGATTTCGTCTGAATCGTCACCCTCCTCTCAGGCCTCGGATTCACTTCGGGATATCAATTCTGCTTTCAAATCTCCTTCATCGCTCTCCCCCGTTATTCCTACTCCAAACGACATCAATCCAGAGCTGTGCCGTTCTCGTCGGGACTCGGTCGACTAGCTGTGGGACCTTCGCAGAATGGACGCGCCTCCCACAACGACCGCGCGGTTAAGCGCGCAACACGGCCCGCACGGCAGAATGAGGGATACGCATACCACAGGAAGACGCTTCGGAGTCGGTCCAACCTGCGCTCCGAGTCTGCAGCTGAACACGAACATAGATCAACATGATCATCATCATTCTCCTTCTTGACAAATATTCTGTTCTGTGGGGTTCACAGAACTGAATTTGGGCGCCCGAAAGCGTGTTCTCTATTTTTTTTTCTATTCAAAAACGCGTTGGAATTGGCCGCTTTGGACACCAGCCATTTCAGTCACCCTCCACCTCCGAGGCCTCGAATTCTTGGGCGCACACCTCAAGAAGTCGACACTCAATCTGCCTCATCTTCATTGCTTGTCCATGCTACTCCCACTCCAAACGATATCAATCTACAGCTGTGCCGTTCTCGTCGGATTCAAACAACGTGAGTCCATTGCGAATGCACTGGAATGGTCGTAGCTTCTTCCCACATGCACTGGGTGGTTAGGCGCGGAAGGAGTCGGGACGCGCTACAGGAAGACGCTTTCGAGTCGGTCTGACCTGACTCCGAGTCTGCACCTGGTTTCATGGCGCCTGTTCCAACGTGCAAGCGTCTGCTATGGAACGGACAACATCTATGTATCAAAAACAACGTATGAACATGACCTCTTCGTACAACTAGCTACCACTAATCTCCCACATCTCCCACATCTCCCACTAATCTCCCAAACGTTGCACATACCAGGAACCTCTCCCACGGACTCATAGCCGTGGCCGTGTGCGTACTAACATAGGCGCCGTTCTCATTCCAGCTGCCACGTACTTCGACCATAAACGCGCGGTTCGTCGCAGGGTTGCTCTCCGTGCCCGCAATGCCGCAGCTCGAGCAGAACTTGGAGCGGGAGCAGGAGGAGGAGCTCATCCCGCTGGGAAGGGTCTGCGACTGTATAGGATTGTCCTTTATATTTCAAGGGCGCTCGTGAGCTATATACAGCATCGTCAACGAGCAGCCCAGTGAGTTTCAAAAGTCTGTTGATATTATGGTGAAAGAATCAATACAGAACACACTGAGAAAAAAATGTGAGCATGAAATTGAGATCCCTATCTTTCTTTTGGTGAATTTCGAACAGAGGGGATAATCTGTGGAGTTGTGAGAATGATCATCCATTTACGTAATCAGCGTACATACTTCCGCCGTTGGCGAGGGTTGGCTCTGGTCGCTCTGGAAAACAGCTTAGATATGCTGGGTGTGGTAAATCGTCTGCGTTCCAGATAAAATGCACCACTCACCTTCGACAACATCTGTAGATGACAAAGAAGTTATCGTTTTACGAGTTTAGCGACAAGTGAATCGCACCATCCCCGAATATTCGACGCTCGATCGCAGTAACGGATGGTAAGAGCGGCCACTCTGAAAGGAACGGCGAGATCGAGAACTGAACGTCTCGTCCCAATCCGTAGTAGACTCTGCTGCTTTAGCCCCAATCGCGACGAGCCGCTGAACAATCTCAGAGATGCTCGGGCGGTCGCATGGCTTTTCTCGCCAGCAGTCTTGCATCAGCACCCAAAGTTTATCGTCGGCGGGCATTGTTTCTGGTCGCGAAGGACGGATGCCTTCCAGCACCTTGATCATAACAGTCACATCGCGGGGAATCTCGTAGATGGAGCTTTCCCCGTGAGTATCTAATGTCTTAATCATGATCGGAAAGTTTTGAAGAATGCAGTCGTACCTCGTAACAAACACAACCGAAGGCATAAACATCAGATCCAAAATGGTTCGGGTGTCTGTGGATAACAGTCAGGTGCTTGGTATCGGGCAGTCCCTCCCTTTGGACTGGCAGTCGAATGGGTGAATCGCAGGGTCATCGCGTCGGCGACAGTCGACAGACCGAAATCGGCGACACAGGCCCTGCCCGAAGGAGTCACTAGGATGTTCATCTATAACCGGTAAGCTTGGTGAGTTTCCCAAAGCCTTTGAAGAGCCAACATACTCCCTTGAGATCTCCGTGCACTACACGCTTCCCATGCAGATATTCCAGGCCCATGGCTACATCCAACATCTAGCGCACGACTGTCAGGTATTCGGAGATTCATGGGAACTGTGCTCACAAGAGAAACATGATCGGTGTCGGGTGGTGCGGTTTCTAGAAACTGTAGAATGTGCCCATTCGCCATCCAAGGCGACACAAGGCAGAGCCTGCTGTCCAAATAATGTAGTCCAAAGAAGGAAGTAAATTCGGGTGAGAAAGCTGGCGCCAAATGGAGCTTCGCGACCGAATTCCTGTGGGGGTTGGATATATCAAGCGGGTGGAATGGAGTGTTACCTGTAGTGCATATTTCATGTCGGCGTCACGGAACAATCTCATAATTTTCACAGAGACGCTCTGCCCACGGACAAGTCCCTGCCAAATATCGCCGAACGCTCCGGCTGCTATCTGCTGATCGACCTTTTCAAGGCCGGTGAGGGGAAAGCATCTGGGATGGAGCCCTGATACACGGGAAAGACGCTCAAGAGCTTTAGACAGCCGTGATCTCGCTGGTGATTCGGAAAATGAATCCAGCAGCTGTTCCGTACGAAGTCAGAAATAATTGACGAGCGCAGGTCGGGCCCATACGTCTTGCAGAAGGTCTAGAAGCTGTTGTGCGAGACTACCACGGCAAGCCAAGAAACTTGTACAGCTTTCGGAATCGCGCAAGATTGAAACTAGTTGGTCATGAAGAACATGGACGTCTTGGGACAGTGCTCGGACAGCTTCCTCCGCGATGGTATGGCTGGTCTCATGTAAATGCTGATGCGGGATTAATGCCGCCATAACAGCCAACTGATTGGGCGCACCGTCATCGGCATGTCCTTTAGAACGACGAGCAATGATTTCACGACGGAATGATAGTTGGCAAGACTCTCTAAAACGCCCCAACGCCCCATTGGTGTAAGAGGTCTCGAATCTCGTCAAGTTGTCTGAAAGGCTGTTATATAAACATTCGCAGCACAACGCCAGACGCACCCTTGCGACAGTTTGTGGGGCAAAGAAAAGGCATACACAATGAAGTTCTGGTTATCCGAATGAGATGCTTAGATAATGCAGCCGAATTGAACTAACCTGGGGTATCTTCAGGCCCTCCATCAATTGCGGTTCAATAGAGTCTAAGATGGTTCTTCCAGCGAGTGGGCTCAACTGAGTCATAGCAGTTTAAAGGAAGAGGGCACAGTACGGCCGCAGTGTAGCGTGCGAAAGATATTTATCTGTCCGTTTCCAGTGATTCGGAAAAAGATTCCAATGATATCTGGCCAGAAATATATTGATAGGCTGCATAGTTGCAGAGGGAAAATACGAAACGCAGACATTCGACCCGGGTAAAACAGTGGTGACAAAAGCAAAAGTCGGAAGTTGGAGTCAAAAGAATAGCCAGCTCCAAGCCGGCCACAGCCACTGATGCATTACTGATGGCTGACCCAAACACCACCACCAAGCCTGCATTCTCTTTACTCCAGCCATGGCCCCAGGCCGTGCCGTTCCTGCCAGTGGAGGCTATCGTCGGGCAGCTGGGAATAAGGATGTCAAGTCTCAAGGCTTGTTGTTTCTCTGGAGCTGTCTTTAAAGAACGCAGTTTCTTGCAATTCTCGAGTCCGCGTCGCTTCGGCTCCAAACTGTGCATAGACGCGGAGAACAGCCCGTGGCGGAATGAGGGAGTCGGCACGCGCTACAGGAAGACGCTTCTGAGTCGGTCCAACCTACGCTCCGCGTCTGCGTCATGTAAGCGTTTACTTTTGAATGGTCAATAGCTATGCATAAAAAACAGCGCCCATAAACATGGCGTGTTCGTACAACAGGCTCCCACAAACCCCCAACCTCCGTATACATACCATGGGCCTCTCCCCTGGACTCATAGCCGTAGCCGTTTGCGTCCCAATCCTCGGCGCCGTTCTCATCGCAGTTGCGACATACTTCGACCGCAAACGCGCGTTCCGCCGCAGCGCCGCTCTCCGTGCCCGCAATGCCGCAGCCCGAGCAGAAGAAGCGGGAGGAGGAGCTCATCCCGCTGCTGAAGGGCCTGCGGGTGTATAGGATTGTTATTTCATATTTTTAAGTGTGCTCGGCTCAATGTGGGTGCTGTTCTACTCCTGACTGTATAACTTGCTGAGCCAGTGTTAGATACGAACCTTGATGATGGTTATATTGAGTTAATAGCTGCGACAACGTACCAAACGCGACTCTCGTCGTGCTATTGATTCGATTCAACGCGTTCTTGAAGTCCACGATCAACTTGAGTTCAACAGAATGCCCGAGGCGGAATCTCCACCAACAGGATAGAACAGGTAGGCCGCCCGTAGGTGTGGGGAATCGGAATCAGGACGGAATCCCGACTGCGTACAGCGCATCAGCGTTGATCCCATCCTCTCACGGACGCGTCTTAGCAAGAACGAACATCTTCCGAGTTCCCATTGCACCCGACCGCCCAATCTATCCTCCCCTTTGGTTCCATTTTCCTGAACAGCAAGTCGACCGCGGCGTCCTAGGAGTTTGCCGAGGTGTTCTCTTGATATATTTCGAGAGAAGACCACTTGGGAGAATCCACAAATTATCTCAAGCGAGCTCAAGAGGATCTGTCAATGCGACCCCCCGCAAGGAAGAAACTTCTATGGAATCCCAAATGACCTTCCCCAGCCTCTATCGCCTCGGTTGTGTCGTGCCGAGGCCTGCTCCAGAGCAGGAAACAACGTACATCGCTCCTTCCGTCGTCCGGATTGTCGCAGACGGCGCTTACTTTCTCTCACCGATACAACAATCCACGCAACTGTACAGGTCGTGAACGCTGTGAAGTTGTGCACTACTCCGTCGCTGGGTACTAACATAACCCGGGTCCAGCCTCAGAGGTCTAGACCATTGTGATGCCGAGTTGATCCCGGTTCCCTCACACGTCTTGATAAAATGTGACCTTGTCTTTGCCTTCCGAGTCTCTTCGCTATGACTCTAACCATCTTCAACCCCAAAATCTTGGACGCGAGCATCCGCGACGTCGCCCTCTGCCTTTCTGACAACCAGAAGGCGGATCTCCTGCTGCACGCGCTTGGAAGCCTTCCACAGGATGGGTCCGTGTCCTCCGTCCATCCTTTCGAACTTCACAGCTCACCATTCCGCGACTGTAGTCCCTCCCGGGCGGTTTTCGAGAACGCCATTCAGTCGTGTCTGCAGGTCAGCACCCTCTCCGCGCACAACGCCGCTCGAGCGCGAATCCTACGCGCGCGCCGACGTATAGCCGCGGGCTACCAACGCGGTGCTCAAGAAGGTTCGCAGCCTTTATCGTTGCCATCCTTCCCTATATTCACGTGCCGCCTGCACAGACCTCCAAGCAGCGCTAGTCGCTGAGCCGGACAACCCGGAGGCAAAGGCACTGTTCCATCACCGCTCTGTCGCGGTCGAGAAGGTGCGTCGCCATCCTAGACCTGATCGTTTACGTTCTGCACTGATAATCACCTTGCTGCCAGCTTCTCGCCCCTGTCCTCCCAGCCAGCAAGGGCCGATTCTCGGACGAAATATGGCGGGAGATCGCACTATGGCTGCCGCGCCGGGACCTTAAAACCTTGCTATTCGTACCGAACGCGCTCTCGCGCGTTGCGAGTCAACTGCTGTTCCGACGGCTCGATCTGCACCTCTCGGTTCCCCCGGACCACGAAGAGGCAGCGAGTTGCGTGGTCCCGGGCTCGCTTCCCGGCTATGCCCAGCGGAGCGCGGACATCCTCACACGCGTAATCGTCGACCCGGCCTTCGGTGGCTTCGTCCGCACGCTCTGCATCTACTCATACGCGATTGGGAAGGACGAGTCCATGGCATTCCAAATCGGTTCGTGTCTATTTATGCGGTGTCATCCGAAGTCCTAAAGTAGTGCATGTAGGGATGCTGGCGAACGCTCTTCCGAGGATGGTGAATCTACGGAACGTGTACATCTCTGCCTTGTCTGAGAATACGATTCCGTTGCTCCGAGTCCTCCAGCCCGTCCGCATCCGTGGGCTATCTCTGAGGTAATTAGCTATTTCCCTTCCCCCAAACCACTGTTGATTTAATTTTCAAGGTGCCCAGACGCCCCCGTGGATCTATCCAGTTTCGAATGCCAAAGCCTCCACCACCTCTCATTTTCCACACGGGAAGGAACGCAGAGCACAACCAACACCTTCATCGCACAAAACCGCTCACTGCGCACCGTGTCTCTGCACAACATGTCCTGGATCTTCCCCTCCGACGCCCTCTCGCTGCGTAACCTCACCAGTATCGCGTTCTCGGGGCACCTACCCCCCAGCAGTACCGCCATCGCCGACATCCTCGCGCACGGGCGGCAGCTTGACTCTCTCAGCCTCACCTGCACCCTCGAGTGCCTCCCTGCCTCCCAATTCCGTGCTCAAGACGGCGCCCTCCCCTTCCTGCGTCACTTCGCGCTCACGGTCTGCGGCGCAGCGCGGCGCCCCGGCAGCGCGGACCTCTTCCCCGCCGTCTCAGACTTCCTCCGCGCGCGCACCGAACTGCAGACCCTCGCGCTGGTGGTGCGCGAAGAGACCGACCAGCGCACGGGCGGGTTCGATGCGGCCGTGTGGGGTGTCCTCCCCTCGCTCTCCCACCTCAAAACCCTAACGATAACATACCCACGCGACCTCGCCGCAGGCCTTGCGGCGTGGCTGATCCCGCGCTCCCTGCGCGCGCTGACGATCGACTACGCTGCCGCGCCGCGCGACCCCATGCCGTTCTTCGACCAGCTGCGCGCGGGGATCCCGCCGGGGCTGCGGTACGTGGGGCTGCCGGACTTTCCGGCGCGGAGCGCACGAGCGGCGGTGGAGCGTGGGTTCCCGATGGTGCGCGTCGTGCAGATCGCGGGCGCGGATTGGCGCGTCGTGTGCGGCTCAGACGGGAAGATGTCGGATGTATACCAGTGGCCGCATAAGAGCGAGGGAGCGGCGCGGGAGTGGCTGGAGTGGTTGGGCTGCGAGGACGCCGTGCGTGGTGGGGATTTAACACAGTTTCCGCACTAAGTTTTGGGTATTGGGGAGAAGATAAATGATTCTGTACATGTTATTCGAATTCATGATAGACAATTTAAAGTCTTAGAGGATTACAGTTTTTCACCGAACCGTCGCAACTGAATCTAGAGTTTGAACACCTTCTCTCCCAACACAGCCGCTTCTTCCTCGACTCGCCTCTGCCACTGCATTTTCCTCTGCCGAAATCTTCGCGATGCAACTGTTCTGGTAACACCTCCGCTTCTACGCCACTCGGATTCACACAAGAGCGGCTCCATGTACCTGATGTTGGCTGGCGGCAGCGGCGGCGGCAAACCTAAGGCTCCATTCGCCGTTACTTAGCGGCTCTTGTGAAGCGATCGTTGCTTTGCTTTCGGAGGCTCTCGTCCCGGCAGTCCGAGAGAACCTCCACAGTCGGCACGTGATGCTTCTAGAGCAGTCCAGACCGCTGAACCAATGGGATATCTATTTCCATGGTATTTTGGAGGTCTGATGGGCGGGAAGATCATTGATGTCCTGTGATATCCGGGCAAATGCTGCGGCAAAAGGCCGAAGTATGTAACGATTGCTTCGGAAGAGCCGCTAAGTAACGGCAACCGAATGGAGCCTAATAGTAATAAGGTTTCGCAGTTCGGCTACTTTCCTTCAGCGCTGACACTTTGGTCCTGGCCGGGCGAACTTCTCGCGCCTTTAGACGAGTCAACTGCTTCGCAAAATCGTCCATGGGTGACATGCAAGAGCTAGCTGCTGTCCTTCAAACAACTGAGAACACCGGATGTGCGCGGCAGGGAGTTGGGCAATTCTGTGCAGCATACCCAGACCACTCGTCCACTACAATCTTCCACCGAACCGCCGCATCTGAGCCTGGAGTTGGAACACCTCCGCCCTCAACACAACCACTTCTTCCTCGAGTTGTTCCCGCAACTGCCCCCTCCTCCGTCGGAATTCTCGCTGTGCAATCGAACTCTGGTACTTCCTCCGCTCTGCGTTACTCGGATTCGGAGGGAGAACCAATCTTGGGCCCAAAGGCCACTTCATCTTTTTTATAGAAATTGTGGGCATGCTGTGTATCTGCAGACGGGCTGGCGGCGGCGGCCAACCCAAGGCTGCATGCGCGTTTCGCAGTTTGGCCACCTTCAGCCTGAGCGCAGAGGCTTCGGCCTTCAGCGTCTCCCAATATTCTGCCCGGCGCTGGCGGGCTTCTTGCGCCTGCAATTTCCTGGTCGCAAAATCGTCTGTGGGTGGCATGGAGGGACTTGCAAATCTGCTGCGTTGATTGCTCGGATATAATGCACGAGGCGCTCCGCTGCGTCAGTTACAGGAAAGTGATGGGGCTTGTGTGGGAACGGCAATGGAGGCCGGGGCTATCGGCCTCAAAATCGACACCGAGACCCCGTGCGAGGTATGTACCATTAATATTATATGCTTTGAGGTTTAGCTTTGTTTTTGACTCTTGGATTTTAGCAGGACCCTTGGCTTTACCTACCTCTGCGCATTGCAGAGTCCACGAGTTCGGCCCCGGTTCCTCGATCGCTCGACGCAAACATCTTGAGAGATCGCGTACCGCCGCTGCAGTAGTCCTCGCTTCCCACCAGGAAATCGAGGAATATAATATGGAGTCGTATGTCCTGTCAATGGCTGACGCTCAGGCTGAGACTGGCGTCATTGAGCTGCTACGCGGGGTCGTCTTCCCGGAGGAACTCCGACCAGGTGGGATGACGTTGATATCGAGCTCAGCGACAACTATGTCAGGTATCTGAAGGGGATCCGTGCGACATTGGATCCCGGTTACCTTCGCCAGAGGATAATCAATATCAACGAAATGCCTCTAGATCGAACTCTTTCCATAGTAATAAAGTATATTTCGTGAGTGCAGTGAGAGCCCGTTCTTACAGGATAGGAAAGTTTATGAGTAATACGAGTAGCGCCCGCCGCACTTTTCTCGTGTAGCAATGCGTACATTGCACTTTTGGTATTGACCGAATCTCATGTCGGGGATTGTTCTCCGCCGCAGAGAGCCAGCCCGCTCTCATACGATTGGCGCCATAAAGACGGTCCCAAAATATCATCTTCATCCATGGGTGGGAAAAGCAGCGGCGAGGACCCGCTGAAAGGGCTGGCATTGGGCGTGGGTGCAAAGCTATCCAATGCCGCCTGTGGGGGAGATGTAAAAGACGGATCGAGTTCTGGCGTGTTAAGCAAGGAATAGTTTCCGTCGGAGTTCGTGCTAGCGCGCCGAGGTTCGGGGTGGGTGTGAAAGGAGGTAGGATGGATATAGTGTCCCAAGTCCGCGTCAGGTGTCGCATCCAATGCCGGTTGTGCCAACATCCTTCTATAATTTTCGGATAGGAGGTTGAAATTATTGGGAGTAGACGACCGACGTGGTGCTTCGACTTCTGAACGACCCCGGGGCATGAGTTGCAAAGCCCCACTGTGGTTCTCGAGGTCGTGGGTGGAGACGAAGACTCGACACATTTGAGGAGACGGAATTTCGCTATGCATGGTTCCATGGTCGTGCCTTTCGGGGTCGTGCTCCGAAAGGCATGAAATAGGAATCCAGGCGCTTCGCAAGCTACTGCGAAATGCGATATTTTCTTCTTCAAAGCCAAAATTGTATTCAGATGCGGCGGGAGAAAGGATTCCGGACGGATGCCACGGTGGGGACAGGCAATCGCTGAACGGAGAGAGGGTCTGGGTCGGAACCGAGCCTCCCTGGTGTTCTTTCATAAATAGATAAACATTGAAAAATAACCCATCATTCACCAAAACTACGTACCTGAATGCTTAGAGAACACTAGTTGTTCAAAATTTTCTGGGACACAATATCGACATGCTGTGTGCACGTTAATTACTGGCATCCCGAAGAATGTGGCACTATTCACCATCAACTACGTCTGTGAATCGAACAAGAATTCTCAGCATGCTAATTGGACTATTTGTAAGGATAGAGCGCGTACCGTCTCCGAAAATCAGACGCTCGATGGCATTAACGGAAGGCAGTAGCGGCCAGTCATGCAAAGAACGGCGACATTTTGCACTGTTCGTCTCGTCCCAGTCGATGGCCGCACCAGCTGGCTTTGCTCCAATGGTCGGGCCAACAAGATGCTGGACAATCTGAGAAGCGTCGGGACGATCGCAAGAGTTTTTTTTCCAGCAGTCCTGCAGTAGCAACCAAAGGTCATGGTCGAAAGGTATTGCTGTTGGTCGCGAAGGACGGATACCGGTCAACACATTGAAAATGACCGGCGCATCGAGGATAAATTCGAAGAATGGGGCCTTCCCGGTCCATATCTAGATCTCCGTGAAAAGAAGGGTTTAAAACAGAGACGTCAACGCACCTCGTAACAGACGCATGCAAAAGCATATATATCTGAACCATAGTGGTTCTGCATTGCTCCTGAGAGTAGCTCCGGGGCCTGGTACCGCAAAGTCCCCCCGCTCGCATTTGTGGTCGAGTGCGTGAACTGTAGCGTCATTGCGTCGACGATGGACGATAGACCAAAGTCTGCGACACACGCTCGACGTGAGGGAGTAACTAGGACATTCATCTGCAACTTGATCAGTATTGTCGAATACCTGAAAGGCGTACTTACTCCCTTGAGATCTCCGTGTACGACTTGGTTCTCATGTAGATACTCCAAGCCCATGGCCACATCCAACATCTATGCCCGCATACCACGTCAAACTCCTGGAAGGAAGCGAGGGCTGCACTTACAAGAGAAAAGCGAACAGTGTCAGGCGGCAGTACATTTTCCAGAAATTTCAGAACGTTCCCATTCGACATCCACGGCGATACAAGGCAAAGCCTAGTTTCCAAATAGTATAGCCCGAAAAAAGGAAGTAGATTCGGATGAGAAAGCTGTCGCCAAATGAGAGCTTCACGGCCGAATGCCTGAAAGAGCGTGATGGGTATTCTAAGACGCAAAGGCGTAGATGGAGACTCACCCGCGCCGCAGCCCTCACCTCGGCGTCTAAGAAAATTCTCATTATCTTAACGGAGACGACCACCTGCCCTCGAATAAGGCCTCGAAATATGTCTCCAAACGCTCCAGCGGCAACTTGATGGCCCATAATCTGCAAGTCGGTGAGGGGAAAGCATGTCGGATGAAGTCCAGAGGCGCGCGAAAGCCGCACGAGTGCCTTGGAGAGCCGTGATCTAGTCGATGACCTAGGGAATGAGTCTAGCAGCTACAAGACACGACATGAGTCATGAACGACGAAAACCGATTTACATACATCTTGTAGCAGATCCAGAAGCCGCTGGGCAAGGATGCCACGACAGGCCAAGAAACTTGTATATTTTTCAGGGTCACGAAAAATTGCGACCAGTTGCTGGCGAAGAATATAAACATCTCGGGACAGGCATTGGGAGATCTCCTCCGCGATGGTATGACTGATCCAAAGTGAATCCTAACAAGAGATGAATACGGGAATACGGGCAAACAAATAGACGCACCCGCACTAGCGCGTTCTTCATAATGCCGAACAACATTTCAACAACAGAGTGATAGGCGGCAAGACTTTCTAAAATATTCCATCGCACCCATCGCTGCACCATGTCTCGAATTTCGATAATTTGCCTGGAGGTCTGGTTCGGTGGAATTCACAATAGAGCACCGACATACATACCCCAGAGACAGCTGAAGCGGCATGGAAAATGCGTAGACGACCAAGTTCTGTTCGGTTTTAATGAGCAAGTTGTTTGCACCACCAGTAAGACGAAGCGAGCCTGGGGTAACTTGAGATTGTCCATCCATGTCTTCTCAACCCACTCAAGGATAGTTGTTCGAGAGGAGCTGATGATCGACGCAACCGGTGCAAGAGAGGCAGGCTGGGGGAGGCGGATGCTGTAGGGAACAGCATCTGCGGAATGCGCAGTTGTCAAGGCCATCCCAGTCGAACCGGCTGAAGCGCAAGAACTGGTGCCTGCCAGTGACCAAGTACTTTGGGTCATCTTTGGGAAGTACTTTGGGTCATCTTTGCGAGAAGGTGGCGACTGAAGTAGTGAAAATGCAGGAAACACCTATTCGCATCTGCGGCAAGATTTCTTGATGAGGCGTCTCATCGAAGAAGACTACTATGATCTGAAAAGCGGCTTTGCACGCGGGACAGAGGTCGAAGCCTATAGGGCTCCAAGTTATTCTTGGGAAAGCTGTCCAACTAGCAGTGCCTGCCAGTGACCAAGTACTTTGGGTCATCTTTGCGAGAAGGTGGCGACTGAAGTAGTGAAAATGCGAAGCAGGAAACACCTATTCGCATCTGCGGCAAGATTTCTTGATGAGCCGTCTCATCGAAGAAGACTACTATGATCTGAAAGGCGGCTTTGCACGCGGGACAGAGGTCGAAGCCTATAGGGCTCCAAGTTATTCTTGGGAAAGCTGTCCAACTAGCAGTAATCAGTATTAATCAAGGAAGTCTGTTGCCCGAAATGCGAGTTTGTGCATCAAACAGACCGTTGCCAGAAATTAATGAAACAACCATCTTGAAGATGTTTGGTGGGATCAACTTTGAAAGTTCGTAGACGAGGTAGCGTTTGACCAAAACGAGCCTTGCGGTTCGCCGTCGAACCATCGTGGGAATAATGGGATCCGAGTTCTGCACCGTGCGACTATATGCGGAAGCAGTGAGGCCATAGACGCCGGGGCGCGGCCACTAGGGACTCTATCTTGCCACAACCCCGTAACGTGAGGGTGGGCAGGAGACTGTGACCGATCTGTCTATGAAAAGTGTGTATCGACAGTACCAGACCTGCGCCAGAATACGATATACTGTACTATATGAGGTTACATTCAATAAGGAAGGGTAGGTGGCTAATAGACGCGAAGGCGCTGCCTGGCAGCCAAGACACTGGAGCAGGAATGGGCGCGAGCACGAGAGACAGCAGACGGCAGCGGAGCAGGCAACCGTGCGACGTTGGGAGATCGTGCTTTGGTCGGATTTGGGCAATCTAGGATATGACTTAAACGCAAGTGCGCGTGATGAGTCGCAGCAGAGGTCTCGATATGAGAAGCCAAGGCAGAAAGCGCACCACGTCCAAAGATCCGACGTTGTATTGCAGTAATGGACGGCAACAATGGCCGATTCTGAAGGGAGCGGCGAGACCTAGAGCTGAACGTCTCGTCCCAATCCGGCGCAGATTCCACTGTCTTGGCCCCAATCGCAGGATCGACAAGCTGCTGAACAATGGCGGAGACGCTGGGGCGATCGCAAGACTTTGCTTCCCAGCAATTTTGAATTAGCGACCAAAGAGTATCGCTAATGAGCATTGGTTCTGGGCGCGAGGGACGGAAGCCTTCCAGCACCTTTATACCAACGGTCACATCTCGGGGAACATCGTGGAATGGAGCCTTCCCGGTGAACATCTGTTGTCCCAATCATCAATAGCGAGCTTTTGAGGAGGGAAGCAGACGTACCTCGTAACAAACACAACCGAAGGCATACACATCAGATTCGAAATGGTTTGGTATGTCTGGGAACAATAATAGTTCAGGTGCTTGGTATCGGGCAGTTCCTCCTTTTGGACTTGCGGTTGAGTGTAATCGCAAGCTCATCGCGTCGACAATGGACGACAGACCAAAATCAGCGACGCATGCTCTACGTGAAGGAGTCACTAGAATGTTCGTCTGTAAACCACGGCTGAGTGAATAGCCGCTGCGGAACCTGTGAAAGCCAACATACCCCCTTGAGATCCCCGTGAACTACGTGCTTCCCGTGCAGATACTCGAGACCCATGGCTACATCTAATATCTAGCGCAACAAACTATGAGATTCCTGAAAGCATTTCTTCGAAATGTGCTCACAAGACAGACGCGATCAGTGTCCGGGGGTGCAGTTTCCAGAAACTGCAGAATGTGTCCGTTTGGCATCCAGGGCGACACAAGGCAGAGCCTGCTGCCCCAATAGTGCAGTCCGAAGAAGGGAAGCAGATTTGGGTGAGAAAGCTGACGCCAAATGAGAGCTTCACGACCGAATTCCTGTGGGGGTTAGGTATATCATAAAGCCATCCTGTAGTTAGAACGTCACCTGCGCCGCCGCCTTCACCTGTGTTGGTTCGAAGAATCTCATGATTTTGACGCAGACGGTCTGCCCCCGGACTAAGAGTCCTTTCCGGATATCGCTGAACGCCCCGCCCCCCACTTGCCGCCCTATATGCAAGCCCTTGAGAGGGAGGCACGTGGGATGCAGTCCCGATGCGCACGAAAGCCGCAAGAGAGCTTTGGACAGCTTTGACCTCGCCGATATTTCGGGGAGTGAATCCAATACCTGGCAGATGTCAGACACCGGAGAGTGACGGTGATGAGGTACATACATCTTGAAGAAGATCTATGAGCCGTTGCGCAAGATCGCCACGGCAAGTCAAGAAAGTTCTGTACGTTTCGGGATCCCGGAAGATTGAGAGCAGCTGGTCATGTAGAACATAAGCGTCTTGGTAAAGACTTTGGGATATCTTCTCAGGGTGGCCACTTTCGGGCGAATCCTAGAGCGGGTTGGATCCAGAGATATCGCCTAAATAATTAGCTCAGACGCACCCGTATGCCGGTATTCTCCAGAATCTCGAACAATGTTTCGACGACAGAGTGGTAGTTGGCAATACTCTCTAGTAGATCCCAACCGGCGCAGTCCTGCAATAACTCTCGAATCTTCGTAATTTGTCTGAAGGTCCAGTCTGAGGTGATGTGCGATCCAGAAACGACAAACACACCCTTGCGACAGTTGGAGGAGGGGCAAAGAAAATGCGAAGACCATGAAATTCTATTCATTTTTTAAATCAGCAAATCATTACCACCAGATCGTGAAGCGGACCTGGGGAATCTTGAGACGGTCCATCGATTTCTTGTCGATACAATCGAGGATAATTTTTCGGGCGGGACTGAAGGTGAAACTAGCCGTCGTGATGGGCGTTGGATTGGGAAGACCCGTCCTTCCAGAGAGGAAATGCGCAGCATCTCCGGAGATTGGGACGGGTAATACTACACGAGTCGGACTGGAACCCGATAAAGTGCCTTGGGCCATAATTGAACTTGGAAGAGAGGGAGGATTCAGTCGAAGCAAACTTAGGAGCGTAAAACCAGAGTGAGCCAGGCAGATACACGAAGTGCACTGAACCATCGAAAAGTCGAGGAGGCCTATATAATAGCTCGAGTATAGCTCGTTGATTATTCTTGACTTAGGGGATCCGATCTGAATTTTTTTGCAAAGCGGCTAGCGCGGGACGCTCGAGCCTGAAAGAAACCAAGGCAACCTGCTTCAAACCTCACCAAGGTCCGCGATTTGAAAGGCTGTGGATTTGCGACTTGCGAACTTGACTTTGCCTCACAAAGTTGGCGGGATCTTCAAAGATCTTCGCCAGTCTGATCTGCGCCACGAGGTTGTTCCTAAAAGAACCAAAGCTCCACCAGGGCCTGCGATACTGAGAGGCTGTGGACGCACAGTTGGTGGCCGTACGTCGGCCGCTGTTGGCCGTACATGTTCGGGTAAACGGAAAATGATGCCCCATCAAAGCACCTTCGTACGTCGACGTCCCCCGCTCACAAAAAAAAGCGGTACAGGATAGGGCGCTACGGCCCCCGCGCAGACATCGACTTTCTAGTTGAATCCCCTCGAGGCATCGTTTTAATTTGGTAAACCAAGTTTCAACTTGTGTCGGGGTCTCAGGCAAAATTTTCAAGTTGCCAACCTTCGTGCGAGCTCGGGATCCTTTTCGGTCCTCAGCCTTGAGGCACCAAGATGAATTGGTCTACTCTGGCTCTGGGGCACTACTAGCAACGTTTGACAGAACTCTCTGTGGCGGCCACTGCTCTGAGCTCTCTATTCTCTCTGTGATCACCGACTCGAAGTCTGCCTTTGACCATCTATTGTCATAGCTTTGGGAGCGCGTGTCAACGCGCTAAATGATAGGCTTGGCGACTCTGGACCGGAGTGAGAGGCGGTCTTGCAAGCCCTTCCCGCGTTTTGATTGGACCTTCAAAGTTCACACAAATTTGGATTACGACTCTCGTTTCTAGCCAACAAGCATGCGGACTGCGTCTGAACTTCAAACTGTTCGCTGGCTCCACTACTGCTTCCCGTCCTGGTCGGCCAACCTTCGAAACTGCCGTGAACTCAAAAATATAATTAAATACTAATCATTTTCACCACTGCTTGGGAGTTTTGATTTTGATTTCGATTTGCACTCGAATCTCAATCCGCACGATTGCCGTAGCGTTATTCATAGATTGTACCTCGCCCTTCCTCTGGATCTACCCGTCGAACTCGTACGCTGTTTCAATTGTGGGACCGCGCCAGTATAATATATTCTCCTCCTCCTCCGTCTCTCGCAGAATCGATCATATGTCCTTGTCTTTCAAATCTAGGCCAATCTAGGCCACTGACTTGTGTATATAGACTCGATTTTACTCTTGGCAGAACACAGCAAATGCAATTCTTCCGTTGACTGACTGATAAAAATTGTCTTCGTTCAGCTGTTTCGGAATGAAGTCCCCTCCGATGTGTTTTTTTTAAGAGAGTTCTCAGCAAACGCCGGGTTTCCGACTTTTTTTTAAGAGAGCAAAAAGTCTGTACGGATCACCGGGCGTCTCCGAATTTGTCATCGTTTCGTCTCACAGCCATCGATTCAGCCTTAGCCATCGTGTCCGGTGGGCTCAAAGGCTCTTCTCCGTCCTCTTCCTGCTTTTACTCCGCTTAAAAAACCCGTACGCCTCTCCAAAAATCAGGTCATCACTGTCTCACAAATCCACGCCTATCTCCGACCCCGAACAGCCCTTTTCTCCTCCATTTCTCGGTCCCCTGTAATCCCTGAACGGACGCTGTTGAAACGCCTGTATTCTTGACGATTCATTACGACCATTGACCACCGGAACTTGGCATGGCGGACGTGATACCAGATATCGATTTGGACTCGGTCATTGACCGACTTCTTGAAGGTGAGCTGTCACCTTCCTTGGCGGCGAAACTATGCGAGATTGGGAAGGGCGTGTCGGGCGTGTCTGCGTGAGGGTACGGGCACAGCGGATGGTTGCTGCAGGCCCGTGGTCAGCGTTAGGCGTGGAGCCATGGTTGGTCCGGCGTTGCAACTGGCACCTCGGAGGAGGCCTCTATGGCTGCGCTAGCTCGTTGCCTCTCCTTCAACCGCTCGCTGACGGAATCCAGTACGCGGCAACCGACCGGGCAAACCCGTACAGTTACAAGAATACGAAATCAAATATCTGTGCACGAAGGCACGGGAAATCTTCATTAACCAGCCCATTTTATTGGAGCTAGAGGCACCAATCAAGATATGCGGTACGCCGCTACTCTTTTTTTTTTGGTGCAATTTTTGACCCCTCGAAAGGCGACATCCATGGTCAATATTACGACCTTCTGCGCCTGTTTGAATACGGCGGCTTCCCACCGGAAGCAAATTATCTCTTTCTGGGCGACTATGTTGACCGAGGGAAACAATCTCTGGAAACCATTTGTCTGCTCCTGGCGTACAAGATCAAGTATCCCGAAAACTTCTTTATACTTCGCGGAAACCACGAGTGTGCAAGTATCAACAGAATATACGGGTTTTACGACGAATGTGCGTATTCCGTTGCTTTTGATCCAGACTTTGCTCATCCCGAGGCAGGTAAACGCCGCTACAACATCAAGCTCTGGAAAACCTTCACCGATTGCTTCAATTGCTTGCCAATTGCTGCCATTATCGACGAGAAGATATTTACGATGCACGGCGGGCTCAGTCCAGACTTGCAGTCGATGGAACAGATACGACGAGTGATGCGGCCGACCGATGTGCCAGACACGGGTAAGCCGTATCCGCATTCATTTAGCGGTCTCCGGCTGACTAGGGGGCTTTGTCAGGGCTGCTATGTGACCTCCTATGGTCAGATCCAGACAAAGACATTACCGGGTGGTCAGAGAACGACCGAGGAGTTTCGTTTACGTTCGGGCCGGATGTGGTTTCGCGGTTCCTGCAAAAGCACGATATGGACCTGATCTGTAGAGCGCATCAGGTACGTGAAGGTACCGGCTCTCCGTTGGATCCATACTTATCTCACATTCTAGGTCGTCGAAGACGGGTACGAGTTCTTCGCGAAACGGCACCTGGTGACTTTGTTCTCGGCGCCGAATTATTGCGGCGAGTTCGACAACGCCGGCGCTATGATGAGCGTCGATGAAACGCTGCTGTGTTCTTTCCAGGCAAGTTTTACCCCCAAGTCTTGTGGGATGATTTAATAACTTGGTGTTCCGACAGATCCTGAAGCCTGCGGAAAAGAAAGCAAAGTACCCGTACGGCGGTATCAACGTGGGACGGCCTGTAACACCTCCGCGTAAGCAGAAGAAGAAGGATGGCAAGATGGGTTAAAATGGCAGATCGTGGATGCGAGCGTCTCACGCGCTCCTCTCTCCCTGGTCCCCGTCGTCCCAGCCCACATCTCGCCTTCTCGTTCTTTGGTTCTTACTTTCTGTTTCTCCGTCCCTCGTTTGGTTCGTCCATATCTTCCATTTTCACCACACTCGTTGCGCTGGTCCTTTTTCGATGGTGATGGTGGTGATGCTAGTGTCGTGGTGCCCGTCGACACCTCGCAAAGACCACGTACGGGTTGGTTCTCCGCTCTGCGGGCGCCGTCGAAGCAGTGCCCTCCTACACCCCAAGCCCGAAGTCAATGCAATACTGTATATTCACACAAAAACTCACCCACCCCTCCATCGGTACGGTACTCGTCATCGTCCTGCATCTCCACGACACATACACATATGTACGGTGTACCACCAGACAAGACCAGACACGTCGATACCAAGACCGCTCATAACTCGTACCATTGCTAGCTGCACGCATCCACCCACTAGTCTCCATCCACCCTCCGTCTACGCACACGCATTAAATTTACTTTTACTGTACTAGTTGTATTCTTCCGTTTCTTCACACATATTTTTCCCTGGCCGTAACTTTGTTGCAGTGTCTTTATTTCTTTTCTTTCAATCCTATTTTTCCAGAATCGCGCTGAGATATGAGAGCGAGGCTTGCCGGGCATTCTCCAGCCCACTTCGTCCATTGAAAAGTCAATCTAATCTATGTACACTGCCACCCGTACCATTTGAGCCTGCGAAAGCGCGCAGGATTACTGATGGCCCCGCTCGCACCGCCATGCGCAACATAAAGACGTCGCGGCTATCCATTCGTGGTCAATCCCACCATGCACAGTGGTTCAATAGCTGGTGCGTTTTGCATGTTTCACTGAGAACTGGATAGTTTTCAGCTCTTTCAAACTTCAAGTCGCAGAAAGGATGACATGCTTCGAGATCTACGTCCCTTAGATCTACTTAGTCTGATTCTACTACTTCGTTCTCGTACTCTTCGTCCTTTGACTTAACATCGAGTTACACGACTTTTAACAGCGGAATGTAGCCCTCTACGAACGCATCTCGACCAAGAACCGCTACAATTCACTGTTGGGCATTACGACCGTCGAGTTACTCACTATCAAGGAGCAGCTTGGTTCTGCCTCCCGGAGGAGATCCACAGAAGCTCCCGCGCATCTTCAAGATGCATGCACCTAGCTTGGACAACGCCTCGCCGACGTGGACTCCCGTGTTTGCGGTTTATTCACTGTGTCCTCGTCCCCATCTTGGATCTCTGATTGTTCAGCTGCACGATTTTGAAAATGTAACGGATGGTGGCGCATATACTGCTGTTTGCAGCTTCTTGCGTAGCGATGAGTATGGCCCGGGATTCAGGCTGCCAATTAATGGAATGAAGTTTGAATATCAGCAAGGGCGAGTTCCTCTCGCTCTGACTTGTCCGCAGTTTTTCGCTGGCCCATGCAAGTAGCAATTTTGTAGTTGGAACGCCCTTCGTGTGAGCATCTATGACTTCACGCTATCCTGGTGGTTTATCCAGTCCTCCTCGTCCACCAGACCTAAGTCAGCTTCTAAGTTCAATCCTGACGCTGCTTCGTCGTGAAACCCATCTCGGATAGCATTCCAAAGATATTTCGGTACGAGTATGTCTAGTAGGATTGTCATTATTCATGGATCAATCTCCCATTAGGATTCACTTGGTTTCGCAAAGGAGCGCCGTCTCACAAAGACCCGAATGTTCTTGAACAGCGAATCACTTAAGTAATTCTCCGAGTCGCGTTTTGGGGCGAGTACTTACGTGCAATGCTTCACGGTGCCGAAAAACAATACTGAATGGGCCACAGGGATTGACCATGATATTCTGATGTCGAAAATTTCTAGTCGTCACATCTTCCTTGCGAGTGCGCTTTCATTTGTTTCGGCCCTTCTGCACAAACTCCTCGCGCTGAAATCGTGGAAAAAGCATATACATGTCAGTAGACACCTCTTTTTCCTGTATCTGCTTTGGTATACATCGTTCAGAAATAATGAGCGCTATTCATATACATTTCGTACAGACACGATGACATGGGGCATCCCAGAGCAAACCCAAGCAAGAGAGACGTTGGTATATCATTAAATAGGGAATGGGATTAGAATAAATCCCTCACTGCATATGCAGCGGGGACTGTACAGAGTAACTCGGCGGCGGCGCGATGTCGGTGTCGTCCCCATACGCGTCGTTACCAGAAGGACTAGCTGGTGCTGACGCGCCAGACGGGCCAGCCTCGCTGCTTGCATAAGCGAGTCCGACGACGGAAGAGACTGTAGAAGAGCGAGCACTGCTAGTAGCTGAGCTTGCAGCCTGATTCCGCCAGTACGCTTCCTCCCGCGCTTCGCGGTCGAGCTTGGATGGCATCGGCAGCGGCGCAGCCGCCTGCTGCTCCCGAATGGGAGCGGCCATCTGTTGTTGGCTCATGCGCGCCGGCATGGGCGAACTCGGGGACGGAGGCTCACCAACCACAACCAGGCGATTAGGGTTCCCGGGGTGGCCCAAGACGGAAGAAGGTGCAGTAGACGGCGCCTGCGGGTAGGGCTGACTGGCGTATTGTGCCTGCGGGTAGCCCTGTGCCTGTGGGTAGCCCTGAGCGACGAGTTGAGGCGGCTGGGGATAGCCCTGAGCAGCAAACTGCGGCTGCGGGTATACCTGAACGACGGGTGGCGCATAGCTTTGACGCACAGGCGCCGGTAGTGCGTATGCCTGTGCAACGGGCGGCGGCTGCGGATAGCCTTGACCGACGGGCGACGGGTGCATGTAGGCTCCCTGCACCATTACTGGCGGCTGCGGGTAGTTATAGGTATAGGCCGGCTGCTGCGGCTGCACTGTCAGCATCTCCGCATGCGCGGCGCTGGTCATCGATGTGCGCTGCGAGGCTGACGGCGCAGTTCCGCCGCTTCGGCCAACGCCGTTCGCAGCGTCGAATAGTTCACGGTTCATCGAGTGGCGCGCGGGTTGCTTCTTGTTGCGGCGCCAGAGAAACACGCCAACGATGCCGACGAGGGCAATCACAACGACAACGATGCCGATGATAGCAGAGGTGGAGATGCCCTTTGATGTGGAAGGAACATTCGTGGTGGTATCTCCCGCAACGTTCGGGGTCGAGCTAGGAGAAGACGTGCTCTGGGAAGCACCAGGAACTGAGGCGGGTGAGGCTGGCGCGGAAGTATGTCCAGTAGAACTCGCGCCGCCAGTCGCCCAGGTCTGAGAGGCCGAAGCAGATGCAGATGCAGATGCTCCCGCACTCGAGCTAGCCGGAGTTGTGGGCACAGTGCCGCTGGCGAATGGGCCTGCGGGGACTTGTGGCGCAGCAAGGGCATTCGAAAGGCCCGTCAGCGCACCCCACGGCTCCACACCCATGGCACCCAGGGTGAACGCCTTGGTAAGCGTAGTGTCTTGCGCCGCGAGGAATTGAGCAACAGATGTGAAGGGGCCGGTCAACCAGGTGTTATCGGTGACCACATTGCTGGTAGTTCCGTCTGAGTACTGAATCGTGATTGAGGCGGCGAGACCGGCAGGTCCCGCGGTAGAACCGGCGGCGGCAATGTTCGCGGCTATCACGTTAAAGCTATTGGTAGCGGAGTCGAGGGCGACTGTGAATTGCTGCGCAACTGCAAAGTTCGGGATAGTCGGCACTCCTGGGGATTGGCCAATGTACGCGCCATTGACATAGAGCGAAAAGCCATTATCTGCAGTCATGATAACTGAAGCCGTCTTCGCGACTTTGCCGCTTGGAGTGGTGACAGTGTTGCGGAATCCGACCGAGCCAGCGGCGGCGGTGGTGGCTGCAGTCGCTGTGTTCCATATCCAATTGCTCCCTAAGAGAATCACGCCGTTGGCCTCTGGGGCTGGCACTGTTACACTGGTGCCCCACACTCCAGATCCAAAAAGTGCAGCGACTGTGGCGGGTACGAAGCCAGTGGTAGCTGCGGGGGTCGGAAAATCGGTTGGGATCACCGCGGAAACGGTCCAACTCGCGTCGGACACGACAGTGTCAGTGGTTGCATCAGCGTACACAATTTCTATGGCTGCCAAGAACCCCGGCGCCGGCGCGCCTGCGTTGTTATTATTCACGGCCAAAACGGAAAAGGTGTTCGTTGTTGCGTTGAGCCCGGCACTGAACACAGAAGCAGTTTCCCATGCGTTCGCACCCGTCGGGGAGGCTCCAATCGGTTGACCGTTCACCCAGACGGTGAACTGGTTGACTGCGGTCATCGAGATTGTGGCTGAAGCAGCCGTTTTCCCTGCGGCACTGGTGAAAGTTCGCAGGAACGCGACATTTCCTGAGGGAATTTCATGTTTACTACCTAGAGTATCAGTGTAATTGTGCGTAACTCGCACCTGTGGTAGGTTGGGCCGTCCAGATCCAGGAAGCGGTCGTCAGACCATTGTCGGTCGCTGCACGTTTGGCGATGGCATTATGTTTTGCGGAGGGTTTGTGAATGAAGGCCTGAGCGACTGGTCTGGCGGGTCATGACCTCGTCGGAAGGGAAGACAATTGGACGCACATAAAAGAGGGCATAAAAAAGGAAGGTAACAACAAAGGAGCGTAAGAGTGAGCCGAGCTCGGCCGCCTGAAGTATCCCTTAGCCTTCGTAGCTCCTAATCAAGAATTGGCGCACCTGGGGCTATCATCGAACAGGCGTAGTTTCAAGCTTTCTGAGGGGGGAGGAAAGACTGAAGAAGAGCGAATGTTGACATGATAACATCGAGGAAAGATCACTGATCTACATCGAACAAGTAACAGCCAGTAACAGCCGGAAACGAACCCTCCGAACCTGTCAGGTTACCCATATTGTTATCATATGAGCGCACACGCTGTCTCGCAGACTCACATATCCAAATGTCGTGATTGCGGCAGGAAGATTTTCAAGACGCAGGAGGCGCACACGACTCGGACCGCGTGACGGCGCCAAGAAAGCCCGAAAGGAAATATCACTTCGCGTCGATTACTAGTAGTGGCAGTGTGATCTGGGGCCGACGTCGCCTGGGTCGGCTCCCTCTCCCAGCCTCTCCCGCGCATGGATGAACCAGCATGCCTCTGTAGAGGTTCCGCTAAGGGCTCTTCCTGGTGTCTGTCTTTGAGGCTTTTCACCCAGCCCCACGCATGGCTCATTGACTCCCCCTGAATCGCACGCATGGAGTGTCCATTGAAATTTTCAATGGGGATGTACATATTGAAATTGCGGTGGCTCCGTTTGTCAGAAGTAAGCTGGAGGTCTTTGTCCTCTCGGTCCCGCTAAAGGTTTCAACTGGCTGGAGCCTGCGATCGACTGGGATTGAACGAACCGCTCCTAAGCTCTAGAATCTTAATCCCCTCAATTCGACCAATCTCGTTGGTATGGTACTTTTGTCTCAGGCTGACCTCTGCATTCATCGACTCCTATGCTCCGTTGAGTCCTTGTGTCGCTGGCTTGCTACGTCACTCTGGACCAACATGCACCCATACTCACGCAAACGTGCCATCCCCTGGCTTTCCATTTGCAATTCTTATTGGACCTGCGACTGTCGGTAGAGATAGGGCACTAGCTTACCATCTGTTGTGCAAGCCCTGTGAAAATCAGGCGGATTTTCTCCACGCACCTGAGTTGACCAAAAAAAGCCACCTTGCCTGGCGCAGACACAAATCACCCTTCGAGCTCGCTCTAAAGATCTTCCTTTTTCGTCTCATTTTACTCCTCGTGGGCTCCACGAAATGCGCTCATGAAATGGGATCGAACATTCCTCCTCCCCTGCGCCCCTCATCTGTACTCCACAATGTCTGCGACGAGCGCAGCGCCCTCGAGATACGTATAAAAGCCCTCCACCAACGTCCAATTTCTTCAGCGTCCACCAGCTACTCGACTCACCTACTCACTTCTCTTCATCCTTCCGATCCATCCCTCTACTCAAAAAAATGAAGTTCACCGCTTCTTTCGCCGTCCTCTCCCTGGGCCTCTTCGTCGCTGCGAGTCCCATCCCATCTCGCCCCGACACCGCCGAACTGGCCGCCCGGTCTACTGTCCCGAACCCCTCCGTCGTCCCTCTCACCCTCGAAGCCGTCTTTCAGACGCTCGAGGCGGTCATCGTTGGAGTCACACCTACCCTCGGTGCGTGCACATGGATAATCTGCAAACAAAATAAAACTGATTTCGGCCACAGACACACTTGTCACCACAGCGGGTCCATCGGGCCAACTGGACACCGCGAGCGTGGTGCCCCTGGTCGAGAACCTCACGGCCGCGCTGAACACCGCGGGTGCCGCGCTCGCTTCCAACCCCGCCGGAGACATGGGCGCCACCGACCAAGACCTCGCGACACTCATTCAGAACGTCCTCGATGTGAGCACTCTACTCTTAGTTTATTTCTCATCTTCTTCAACTCACTGACGAACTGTTCGCCAGGATTTGAACACCGCGCTGAACACGCTCGTCCCCAAGCTCGGCCTTGACGGGATACTGAGCCCTTTGGACGCCGCCATTTCGGGCCTGCTCACCAGCCTGAACGCGTCGCTCGTGCCCGGTCTCCTTGCGGCCCTGCAGCCACTGTAAGCATTCTGATTCTGATCAAATGGCGCGCGCAAACTCTAACTCTAATCTGTCCCTCAGCTTGGTCGGGCTCGGTGGCGTTGTCGGTGGGATTTTGGATGGCCTCAATCTCTCCGGGCTCTAGATCTGAATTGCTCTACCACCAAAATTCCGAGTTCGTCATGTATAATTTGAAACCAGAAATCATTGAATAAGCTCTGCTCGGCGGGGTTATATTGACCAAGTGCGAAGGGCACTTTTTTGGTTTTTTTTACCGTACAGTCTTTCGGTGCGATCCAACTTACATCACCGTTGCGATGTCGAGAAATGTGGAATTTATTCGCTCTAACGCCGCTCTTGAAGTGGACGCGGCCATCCTTCGGATCACCCTCAAATCACGATCTGTCAGATGTCAGAATTTCAACATCGGAAATAATCGGCTCGAACAAGGAGGTAGCTTTCATGGCCCAGAAGCCAGGACCTTCGGGAAGCCGTGTACAATCCATCGACTCGGATATTAGAGACCACCCTTCACGTGTTGTCTCCCCGGATCCTCCTGGGACTGGGATCGAAGAAGGGGAGACAGAAAATCAGCCCAATCGCGTCCATCCGAACGCAGGAGGCGGAGGGAATCGCCCAGGTACTAGCGGTCCTGGTCTGCACACGCATAAACTATTCGGTTTGAACAGGGGTGAGAAATTTGCTGGACGTACGTTGCTAAACAACATTCATCGTCGGTCACGGAGTCTCATCCCAATATTTAGTAGCTCCGAATGATTACAGGCAGAAGTACGCCGAGGACCCGCCGTATAAGGAATTGGCAGACGAAGCTCGCGTGTGGCATGTCTACAACGACGAGAGTGCCATTTTTGACAATGACATGCTGGTCGGGTCCGGCGACAGTTTAGATATCCTGCTTGTTTTTGTATGCCCTCCTTGCCAGTTGAAATATATGACACTGACGACCTGCGCAGGCCGGCCTCTTTTCGGGTGTGCTTACCACATTCGTGTCCCAAACATTCCAGGCCCTTTCGCCAGATAACACCGCCATCTCGAATTCGATTCTTCTCGAGCTCGTCGCCCTACAGCGCGCCCAGGCCAATGGTACTTCGATCGACTCGATCCCTGCGGCCGACCTCTCATTTGCCGCTGCTTTGAGCGACCTCTGGGTGAACGGACTTTGGTTCACGAGTCTGGCACTCAGCCTAACCACTGCCCTCTTCGCCGTGGTCGCGAAACAGTGGTTACGCCAATACTCGTCTTTCATAGCGGGCTCTGCTCGTGAGCGTGCCACCATTCGCCAATTTCGCTGCACAAGTTTCGAGCAGTGGGGAGTGCAGTTGATAATCGGGCTGCTTCCCACTGTCCTGCATTTATCTCTTTTCCTGTTCCTGGCAGGTCTTGTGGTTTTTCTATATGCCTTGGACCATCTTATCGCCACGGTAGTCGCCGGGATCACGGTTTTCCTCTGCGGGACATACATGGTGACGAACACGCTTCCAATCTTCGTCATCGCGTGTCCCTATCGCACACCCTTGACAGCACTCCTCTACTCCTTCGTGTATGGCCCCCTTTCCCTATGTATGAGAGTCGCCATCATTTCTCTAAAGATCATATCCACTGTTGTTCGCCATGCACTAGGACTCATCGGGTTGTTGGAAAAGACATCGCACTGGCGCCCGAACCTCGAAATCATTCGTGAACCCGAAGACAACCTCCGACAGGTAGAGCGCCACTATGTTCTTTACCCTCACTATCGCTGGGACCATTCTGCCCTATCCTGGCTTGCATCCACCACATCAAACCCCTCGACCAAAATCATCTTGGTTGAGGCTCTAGGCCCATCGGGTCCTTTGTCAGATCTCAGGCCACTTTTTTCAGCTTTCATGCGGCATTGGAGAAACATGTCATTTTCTGATAGTGCACCAGACGACGAGATGGTGCTTGGACGTCTGATACGCTCGACAATATCCCAGTCGCAGCAGCTTTCCGAAACTGGGGGATGCTCTGAGTTTTACGAATATATGTGGAGCTATCTACCAGCTACACCAATCTTGGTTCGAGACCGCACCTTGATCATCGCCATTGCAGCTTGCTGTCGCACTTCCACATTCCAGTGGGGAGATGACAGGCCGGTTCTTGAACCACATGAAACCTTTAGTTTCGTTCTGAGCCACTACATGGGTTCAAGGACCTGGCTGTACCGATTTGGATGTGGCTGTCCATTTGCATTCAAGCAGTACAAAAACAGTTCCCCACAGACTTCCCCACATTCTCAATCCTGGAAACAATACCAGACCATAGCTTCGCCGGTATACAAGAATTTGACCAAACGAGGATGCTCTCCACCGTCTCTTCGAGGGGGACCTACGACACAGATACTGAGCGCCGCAACATGTTGGCATGGCTCAATCAGTGTGTCATCCCAGATGCTCTGCGAAGAGCTGTGGACAACAAGGAAAGCAAGATGCCATACAATAGCCGGTACGCCCCGGTACCATTGTCTGCATTTCTTTTCATTATTCAAACGGGACGATCATTCGACAATCGCTGGCGGCTACTTGGGCTAAAAAACCCCTCCCAGCCTTTCACGTCTCACCAACCTAGCACTTGCACCGAATCAAAGCGTCATAGCACCAGTCCAAATTCTTTGCAGGGTTTTGCAGACACTGTATCTCCTTCATCAATCTCGCCGGCATACTATGCACCTTCTGCGGTGGTTCAGGGACCTTTATCCTTCACGATAGAAACACCAATCTCACGGGCCCCGGGTACACATTCTTTACATACACTCGACGCTGGGGCTCCTTCAGTCCAGCATCTACCATCTGTCCGGAATGACCACTCGCACGGCCCCAGTTTGCCTCAGCTGTTGCAAGAATTGCCCAACAGCTCCCGCCCGCCGAATTGATATTCTCCTGCATCGTCAGAGCCCCGAACCTAATGCTTCTTCGCACCTCAAAAGTCCAGCCTTCATCCGGTACGCGGCATTCGTGACTTAAAAAAAAAAGGAAGTCGCCCCGTTCCTGGTGGTTTCACCTAGGCTTGTAGAAAGCATATAGAAATGGGGGGGGTTACTTATTTTATTTTCCATTGGGAGAACCGTGAGGAAGCAAATGCAAAAGACGAAGTCTTTCGGAGTAAGCTTTTGAGTAAGAATGGATCAGACGGCACAAGCAGGTGCCGGAATTTCGCATCATGATCATGTTCCCATCTACTATTAGTAGTGACGATTCTGGGCGGCACACCAATCCACACCAATGCGATATCCTAGAGCTGCGCGGGCCGAGCTGACGCGTGCACGCTGTTTGCGACTCGGGATTGTATTTTAAGGGGCAGCAAGGACAAGTTAGGAGCACATCCATCTTTCCTCTCAAGTTCTACAATCGATTCAACATGGCCTCTCAAACTGAACCCCGCGTCCTAATCATCGGCGGAGGCCTCGTTGGCCTCTCTGCCTCCCTCTGCCTCTCTCATCACAACATCCACTCTCTGGTAATAGAGCGCCATTCGGGCACCTCCATCCACCCCCGCTCGCGGAGTGTCAATGCGCGCACCATGGAGATCTTCCGGCACCTTGGCGTCGAGGACCTTGTGCGCGCCGCTGGCGCCTCGCTCTCACCCACCAAGGGCATCCACTCCGGTCCGTCGTTGTGGGAGGTCATCGAACCGAAACCGCGTACAGAGGGGCCGCGCACGTTCCCAAATTTTCTGGGGTCAACCAGCCCAGTAACCGGGGCGTGGGTGACGCAGGACATGGTCGAGCCGGTGCTTGTCGAGGCAGCACGGGCGCATGGGGGTGAGGTGCGGTTTTACACGGAGTGTGTGGGCGTAGAGCAGGACGAAGAGGGCGTCACGGCGACGTTGAGAAATCGGGAGAGCGGCGCGACCGAGACGGTGCGCGCAGAGTATCTTATCGCCGCAGACGGCGCGAAGAGTCCGATTCGGGCTCAGCTGGACGTTCCAGTGACTGGGCGGGGCACTATGGGACATCTCCTCAACATCCTCTTCCACGCCGACCTCAAAGCTCTTGTCCACCAGCGCGAATTCTCTCTCTGCATTGTTGACCGCCCCGAGGTCTTTGGCTTATTCACGTCCATCAACAACAGCGACCGCTGGGTGTTCCACCTCTCGTACGACCCCGCGAAAGGCGAGCAGCCGTCCGACTTCCCGCCTGAGAAATGCGAGGAGCTGCTGCGCCTGGCAATAGGTATCCCGGAGATCGAGATCAAAGTCGACAGCATCCTTCCCTGGGAACCGTCTGTCCGGATCGCCGAGCGTCTGCAACACGGCCGCATCTTCCTGGCGGGAGACGCGGCGCATCAAATGCCCCCTTGGGGCGGACAAGGCGCGAACTCGGGCATCGCGGACGCGCATAATCTTGCCTGGAAGCTCGCTGCGGTGCTCAACGGTCATGCAAGCACGGCCTTGTTGGAGACGTACGACGTCGAGCGCGTGCCCGTGGGACGAGATGCCGCCGAGGCATCAGCAGCCGGGACTGACGAGCGGGGGATGATTTCGACGAAGAAGAGCTTGTTTCTGGCAGGCATGTTGAGGAAAATGCCTTTGATATCGGGGCACGGGTATGGCTACGACGCGAGCCCGGCGGTCTGCGCGAAGGATACGGGGCCCCTAGGGGGGCTGAGCTGGCGGCCGTGGACGCTGCCGAGTCTGTTCAATTCCATCGACGGACGGCCTGGGAGGAGGGTGCCGCATGTCTGGGTTGAGAACCAGGGGAAACGCATCTCCACGCTTGATCTGTCCGGGAAGGACGCCTTCGTGCTGCTGGTGGGCGCAGATGGTGCGGACTGGGTAGACGCCGCGAAGCAGGCATCATCTGCGCTGGATGTAGAGGTTGCGGCATATCGTGCTGGGCCAAAATGCGAGCTCGTCACTGCAAAGGCCGGGGAGTTTGAGGCAGCTGCGGGCATCTCCTCTCGAGGTGCTATACTCGTGCGTCCGGATGATTTTGTGGTGCTGAGGGAGAGGAGATTGTCCAAAGATCCGCGTGCGACGCTCGAGCAGGCGTTAAGACGGGCACTTCGTTTGCAGTGATCTACTGTTTTATGCACTTTTCACCCAGTTGCAAGCGCGCACTGTAGGTTCCCTTTCTTCTGTGTCCAATAAAATTTATCCGTTATCTCATGTTACAGTGGCTCCGAGTTGTTGGAAAATATTTCTAGAGATGTCGTTGGTCGTCTATTGGTCTGAATCCTGCAACTCAGCCACCACGACCTGACCAATACACGTATTCCGGTCCATGCTACGAACCCCTCCCATTCAGAGTTGATCAACCCTCTATGAATACACGTGGAGTCTATCCCTACACTCGGCCATCCCTTGAATCGCACGCATGGAATGTCCTGAAATTGCAGTGGTCTCAGTCCCGCTAAAATTTTCAACTGGCTGAAGCCTGCAATCGACTGGGCGTGAACGAATCGCTCCTGGGCTCTAGAATCTTAGTGCCCTCAATTCGGGCAATCTGGTTGGTAGTGGTACTTTTGTCTCAGGCTGAGGTATCGCTCAAAAGCTCTGTATACATCGACTCTTAACTCCTATGCCCCGTGGAGTCCTTGTCTTGCTCGCTCTGGACCAACATGGGCCCCTACTCACGCAAGCGTACCATCCCCTGGCTTTCAATCTGCAATTCTTATTGGACCTGCGAGTGTCGACGGACATAAGGCACTAGCTCAACGTTCGCTGTGCAAGCCCCGTGAAAATCGGTCGGGTTCCTCGACGCACCAGAATTGACCAAAAAAAGCCACCCCGCCTGGCGCAGACCCAACTCACCCTTCGAGTTCGCTCTCAAGATCTTCCTTTTGTCTCCTTTCACTCCCCGTAGGCTCCACGGAATGCGCCAATGGCAAGGGATCGGTCGAGTATTTCTCTTCCTCTTGTGCGGCCCTCATCTGTGCTCCGCAATGTCTGCGACCGCCCTCGAGATACGTATAAAAGCCCTCGATTAACATCCAATTTTTTCAGCATCCACCAGCTACCCGACTCACCTAATCACTTCTCTTCATCCTTCCAATCCACCCCTCTACTCAAAAAAAAAGAAGTTCACAGCTTCTTTCGCCGTCCTCTCCCTGGGACTCTCCGTCGCTGCGAGCCCCATTCCATCTCGCCCCGACACCGCCGAACTGGCCGCCCGGTCTACTGTTCCGAACACCTCCGTCATCCCTCTCACCCTCGAAGCCGTCTTCCAGACGCTCAAGGAGGTCATCGTTGGAGTCGCGCCTACCCTCGGTGCGTCAATCCTCAATCAATAATCTACAAATAAAACTGATTTCGGCCACAGACGCTCGTCACCGCAGCGGGTCCCTCGGGCAAACTGGACACCGCGAGCGTCGTGCTCCTGGTCGAGAACCTCACGACCGCGCTGAACACCGCGAGCGCCGCGCTCGCTTCCAACCCCGCCGGAGACATGGGCGCCACCGACCAAGACCTCGCGACACTCATCCAGAACGTCCTCGATGTGAGTTGTCTGTTTATGTTTATCCCTTCATTCTGCTTAATAAATATTAATATTGGCCAGGATCTGAACACCGCTCTCAACACGCTTGTTCCCAAGCTCGGGCTGGACGGGATACTGAGCCCTTTGGACACCGCCATTGCAGGCCTGCTCACCAGTCTGAACGCGTCGCTCGTTCCAGGCCTTCTTGCGGCCCTGCGGCCGCTGTAAGTGTCCTGCCCCTCTTCCCGCGCGAATTCTCATCTCTTTCTCAGCTTGGTTGGGCAAACCCCGCTACCTGCTCCGTCAGTGATCAAAGCGCTAGTTTAGCAGAGTAGAAGTCAACGGTGAAGAAAAAGCATACTTATAACGAGGTAAATGGCCAAACCGGGAGTGATGCGATCACCTTATAACAATAGGCATGCACAGCCTTGCCAAAATTCGCTGATCTCTGCCAAAAAATTATAGCTTCGTCTCTAAGACCCACTACCTAAAAGTAGCGGGAATGCTTACTGCTAAGCGGGATGCGTGTGTCGTCCACTGCCAATGCCCGCTATTTAGGACAAATTTGGTTCTCCTAAATCGAACTATCGGCATGGCAGTCCGCCGCATCTCATTTAGAACACATTTGACTTTCCCACCGAAATCGACCCAGCACTGAAAGACCCTGGAGCTCTTCAGAGTCCTACATCATTTCATTGGTCCGCCCTTTTATTGGGCGGCGCGTCGGGCAGCAGCCTGCCTGTGATACCCTCGTCCTCAACGCGCGGAATTTTTGTTCAACCGTGAGTTCCTGGATGTGAGTTTTCTTCTACACCTGGAAATGGATCCCAGGGTTTAATTTTGAATTGATAAACTGCTTTCGACCTCGGTGATCGTCGCTAAACTGTTCAAAATCGGCCTGCTATAAGCGGGATCCTGGGTGCATGGCACCGTGATGATTCCTCGTTTCCTTCTCCCCCTTGCCTGTATCCTCGGCGGGCTTCGAGGCTGCATTGCTGCTTTTTCCAACCGCACCATTGACGATACGAATGGTGACCCAATAACTGGTTTTCTTCCTGTATACGCTCCAGAAGCGCAGTGGAATGTCGTCAGTGTCTTCCTTCCTGCAACTTTGACTACTACAAAGAATGATAGGGCCAGAATTGCAGTGGATGCCTCGTGCAACCAGACGTCGGACAGCTCTTCGACTATACATGGCACGATACCACCCAGGGAGCTAGTGGTGTACCGTCTTCTGTTACCTTGAATTTTACCGGTCCGTCATTAATCCTATTCATTTTCGAATCTGCCTTTCATGCTCTTGTCGTGGGTTTCCAGGGACTGCAATATATCTATTCTCCGTGGTTCCTAACACTATCCCTTTCGCTACCACGTTGGTCAATTTAAACTTCACACTCGATGGCGCACCGATCGGTACCTATACACACGTCCCCGACGACTCTAGCAATATTTTATATTCGGTTCCTGTGCTCAGTTCACAAAACCTCACGAACGGCGCCCACACCTTGGTAGCAGAAACAGCCGGCAATTCTGTTTTCCTATTTGATTATGCAATGTATACGTGAGCATTTTCATCATATGTTCTGCGGGGCAATTCTCACATAGATATGGCCACCAGATTCGACGATTCGCCGACAACCACCTCGTCAACAAGTCCCGTTATTACCGCACAAACCAATATCACATCCATCCCTACGACCACCTTCCATCATGCCGCTCCGAAGCTAGCAGCTATCGTGGCGGGCACCATATCTGGCATTGGCGTCGGGGCATTGTTACTTCTTGCCTTCCTCTGGTTAAAGCGGCGAAAAAGAAGACACGGTAGCCGCAACGAGGACTCGGAAAATAATGCCCACTCGATTCCTCCGTCCCTCGAAATCAACTCGCAGGTTTCGAGCTCAATACCCCCGAGTTCAGATAATGGTTCCCATTTGATGACGCAAACCGCCTTCCGGGTGTCGAGCTCAATGTCCCCGAATTCAATAACCATTCCGGAGACGCTCTCATTACCCCCATATACGCTGAGAGACCCGTATGCGAGGACCTCAGATTTAAATGAACAATCTACCGCCCAAAGGACACAACAACCGACTGACAAAAAAAACATGCAGGGGCGGGGTTTTGGAGGGCCATGAGGGCCGAAGCTGCCAAGTGCTGAAGTGTCTGCAGCGGCGCAGCAGAGGGTTTGTTTAAATGAGAAGGGAAACCAGTTGGTTCGGATCCTGGACATAAAGGGTACCCGGAAAGACATATCCAAAGTTCGGTAGTACACAGGTTCGGTAAGACTTACATGATAGTAGGGTTTGGCAATCATACAAGGAAAATATATTATTGGTTGACAAAACTTCGCCGCATTATTTCTCCGGTAAATGAACGCTACGACTCGTGCATTGCCAAATGGTCCGCCAGGTAGGAAACGGCGCCCAGTCCTGATTGTGCCGACTACGATGGCGAAAAGAACCAAATGGAGGTAACAAATCGCGCTTCCGGCGGCATGCACCTGTCCAGTGCCGGTCAATTACGTCGAATCACTGAAGTTTGAGGAGTCCCGAGGCCTGAAGGTTTTACGTTCGCAGGCTCTGTTCCCAAAAGACGCATCAGAAAGATGACGTACTTGGGCGACATGTGTTTTTTGTAAGCTCCAATTATTTCCTTTTTGAGCTGCATGGATGAGTGGTATGAATTCGACCACCAGCGTCCAGTGAGTGGATGATGAATGTCATTCACAATAATGCTGTCGTAGCTGCTGTCGTTCCATAATCATGATATTCAGCCCTTGAAACAGCATCACCTTCTTCGTCCTTGGGTACGTCTTCTGAGATCTCATCTCAAAAATCATGATACACCGCTCACCCGCATCGTAGTTTATGACGTCGAAGGCCTAAGCGTCCCAGCGCCCATTGTCAGCGTGATCGTCACTTTACACGCGGGCATCATGATCATGCCAATGGTATACAAATGTCGGCCGTAGGACGTAGCCGCATGCGTGTCGGAGATGCGAATCGGCGGACGCGGACGGAAGCAGAAGGAGCTGCATATCCTGCCTGGAAGGCAGTACACATCTAAAATAACACTTGGTGGTGAGTATAGACACAAGTCGCTCGTAAGTCGCTGGTAGATATAGCGGAGAGTGAGTAGCAAATGCAATTCGAGCGCGAAGTGAATAAATAGTGGTAAAAGGAGCTAATAGTACCGAGGAAGGAGTGAGAACTGTTCTCCCACATATAAATGGAATCCCTAAAAAAAAGCCCAGAAGTAAAAAATCGGTTGGGAAAGGAAGCTGGACAGCCAGAAATCCCATCCATGTGCAGAATGTATGTAAAGAATGTGCGTGTAGGTGTAGGTGTAGTTTGTGGTAGCGAGACAGGGATGCGCATGGGGAAATGATACATCATGGTATGGAGAGGAGAGTGACGGTAAAGGCAAGGAGGGTGGCAAGGAGTAGGACTGGGGCTGTTCGTAGGGAGAGTGCGCCGCTTGGTGTCGTAGTCAGCGTCGCATACGCCGTTCCGCAGTCCGCGACAGCGACCTTAGCCGCGCTAGGGTACGAGCTATGCAGAGGCGCCAGCTCCGTGGTCTCCGATGAATTGGTCAAGGCCCCGTAGTACAGGCTCATAAGACTCTTGGTGCATGCCGAGCACGACGCGATTGTGTTATTTGGCATGCTGATGCCAAGCGGGAGGGAATAGAAGTATGTGTCCGAGGGATTGGAGTTGCGCACGGCGTCCAGGTAGCAGTAGGTGTCCGTCGTAGGGTCGACGAGACAGCCCGCACTCCGCATCAACCCGAAGGCGTTCAGAGCTAAAGAAGATTCAATATTGTGAAAACAATACCACAAGGGAGACGCACATATTTGTGTATTCATCGCCATGGCATTTCCTTGACTGAGGTCGGTTGCGCACGACGATGCAAGGTTCGAAGCGAACCAAGCGATATTGGCCGAGCAATCCGCATCGTCAATGGTGGTGTTACACGTGCCCCACACAATAGTATTCAAAAGCGTCAAATTCTCTTGCGCCTGGCCAAAATGTCAGCTGGGGATGGATGCAAGCTAGCTCACGTACGGTATTGAAGGCCTCCGAAGCCTGAAGGAGAAGCGAAAAGGGCCGACAAGACCGAAAGGCGGGGGTGTTCGTCATGTTTGAAAAGAAATTAAAACATGATAAACTGGAGAAATTTTGACTCAATGACGAGTCAAATGGTTGAGGGAATGGTACTGGTAGAGTCGGGGGCGAGGCAGGGACGGTTGGGACAGCCTGGTCGGAGATGGGCACCTGGGAAGACGTAGGAGTAGCGGAGGAGCCCGATCCTGTCACGGATGCCAAGGAAGCTGACTGCGACCCTGAGAAGGAGGCTGACTGCGATCCCGACGCTGATACGCCGTCCCGCGGTACGGCCAGAGGGTGTCGCTTGTGCAGTGTCCAATCCGAAGCACCCTCCGAGAGAGTCTCCCAATTTAACGCGGGTTCCAAAAACACATCCAAGGCAGCAGGATGCGTGAGGTAGCGCGTGGACACGGTAATGAGAATCAGGGCGAGAGGAATCAAGACCACTGTCCACTTCGTCCTCCGGCCAATACGGCGTTTTAGGGTTTCGGGAGACATTGGGTGAGTGGCGGACCCGGAAACAGCGGCCTCGGGAACCAAGATGCCATCCTTGAGATTGTTCGGGGGTCGTCCAGGGGAGGGCGGGGGCGTAAACATGAAAGAGCGTACACCCCGAGGGAGTGAAAGGAATGTAGGGGAAAAGAACGTGGGGGAGACAGAAGGATCTCTGTTCTGTCCATCATCAGGAACCCGGTCAAAACATCAGAATAGCCAACACTTACACGACTAGTCCCTGTCTAAGACGTACCAAGAACAGAGTCAGAGTGTCTGCCAGTGCCAACCTAGCGGTTCAGATGGCAGGACCTGAGCGCTGAACGCTGCAACCCTCTCTGTCAATTATTCACAGCCACTGGTGCGTGCCAGGCACAAAACGAAGTCTCCGCTCTTGTACCACAAACCCAACGCCACCGGCCGTTGTTCCGCACCGTGTTCCAACTTTGTCCTAAAGAATTCAGGATGCACAACATCGAATTCGTTGTAAAATGATATTTTCGAATTAAAACGACAGGCTCGCGCAGAGGAATCTCAATGTTTTCGTCCAGCGTTTGGCTATGTTACACGTCTACGGATGCAACGTCTGCACGTCTATTCGCCTCGCTTTGTAATTACGACGATCCGTTGATTGAGTGGCGCGGCGGCTTTTGCCTTGCGGAGATGGACAATTGAGTGGTCGATCAACATGCACTGGCGCCACGTCGCGGCGTCGGCGCGTGTCGACGACGTCAATTGAACTTCGAAGCGTGAATCTCCATCTGCTGGCTTTCGCCCTCCAAGTGTTTTAGGACACGGGCGAGGAAAGGAGACTATCCAAGTTCGAGGCGCGGTCGGTGACCGAATGAAGTCTGTCAAGGCGAAACGTAAGGCCAGCGGATCACTGCCTGAACACATTGAAGGGGATATTCTATAAACGGCGGCCTCGGGGCAAAACATTCAGTGACGGACGCGGCGAATTTTCCTTGCGCTGGAGGAGACCGTTATTGCATCCGAGCAAGAAAAATCCTGAAGGCTGAACGGCTTTGAACGGGATTTGTTGGCGGGAGAAGATACCTAGAGGCTCCGACAGGCGGATTTCCTTGCCTCGTTCTTCGGGGTTTTTCTCGACTTGACAGAGGCTGGGCCTGTTTCAGAATATCTTGGACCTCGGGGATTCCGAGTCCAGAGGAACTTGTTAAGACCGGGAAGCCCACTCTTGACACCCACTCTTACTGGTAGGCTCTGTGTATAGATCCATTGCAAAAGAATCTGGGAAATCATGGCAACGACGCGAAGAACACTGTTCGTTCGACGAGTGACTCCGCGTTTACATATGGTGCGTCAGTGTTTCACAAGCCAGTGCAAGAGAGCCAAAGTGGACTGGTGTGGATGTCGAGTTTGAAGAAATCCATTGCCAGAAAGCCAAGTTGAAGCTTAATTTAGCAGACCTCAAGGCGAGAGACCGAGGTACAGCGGTAGTCTCCGGAGCCCCAGGCAACACTGTGGATGAGTGTGGATGGTAAGAAACCCATTGCCCGGAAGTCAAGCTGAACTGCGAAGCAAGACTCTGGAATGTCGGGCGTGGGTGAGATTCTGAGAAGAGGAATTGATCTCATGATGGTGACATCGTCTCGTGATCCAGCCCAACCCGAACCCCCAAGCCACCAAGAGACTCTAAGTACATGCTCTATCTTCAAGTCGGACGCTATACTTGCTTCCAGGCTTCTCACTCTTCTACGAACAGAAGAAATCATATTTCTGTCTCAACCCTATTTTGGTCTCTTCGTCATATATTTATCGCAGGCCCAAGACTCCCGATTGTGCACCATCCCAGCGCCGCGGCATGCTTGGGAATTTCGTGCATGTTCGTGGACTCTGTGGCTCCGGGACGAACGAATCGTCCAGACCTAGCGACACTCGTGCCATTCATTACCATGGAGTGTCCGACGCCTTTGGCATGCACGTAATCGGCCCGTACTCTGTGCTCAGCAGGTCACCTTCTTCTTCTCAGAATCTCCACAGGTCGAGCGCTGCGAGCTTCTTCATGATCGCTCGAAGATTTCTCCAGAGATTCTCCATGACTGTTGGGTATAAAGCGAGGCGGGATCTGGCGGGATGTTTAGCGCGCTTCCTCGTCTTCTACTCAAAATGGGCTCTTTCTGGATGACCTCTCTCGTTGCAATTATTCTGATTGTGACGCAAAATGTCTCGGCTCTCGATGGAAAATGGGTTGATGCTTGGACCACCATGCCTCAACTCACCGAGTTTACGAATCTTCCTCCGCCCCCCTTTGTCAGTTGCTTCTTGGCGTTCTTTCATTTTCCTGAAGAATATTAGAACGCAAGCAACGGTGTATTTTTCAACTCGACTATCCGCCAAACCCTCCATATGACAATCGCTGGCGACAATATTCGAGTTCGCTTTTCTAACGCGTTCGGTCCTAACAATTACGAAATTACCGCCGCCACCGTCGCCCTTCCCGTTGGAGGAGTTTCAGGAGCGAGTGAAATAATACCTTCAACTCTCCAAACCCTCACCTTCAGCGGGAGTCCAAGCTTCAGCATTCCTAATGGTGCTCAGGTCGTATCCGATCCAATAGCGTTCCCCATTAAATCTCAGCAAACTATTACCGTGACGATCTACTTGGCACAAGGGCAAGAGGGTTTTGATATTACCTCGCATCCTGGCAGTCGCGCGACAACCTGGATTTCGTTCGGTAATGCGGTGAGGGCCGAAAACATTACGGACCCTTCAACCCAGAGCCTCGCACACTGGTAGATATGTTTACTACTGCTCAGGGATTATTTTTGAAGCACTAGTAGGTACTTCATCAGTGGAGTGGAGACTTGGAGCCCTTCTGGTTCTGAGTCGGCATTCGTCATTGTCGGGGACAGTATAACCGATGGCCGAGAAAGTGACACCGATGGGAATAACAGGTTTATTCTCGTTCATTCTAATTGTAAACGAGCAGCCACTGATCTTCGGCAGGTGGCCCGACCTTGTCCTCGCGCGGATGCAGAACAACTCCGCGACTAAACAAATAGCGGTCTGTAACCAGGCCGCTGGCGGAAATCGCATACTCGCTGACGGACTAGGACCAAACGCCCTCGGTAGAATCGATCGTGATGTTCTCGCGCAGAGCGGCGTGAAGTACGCAATGATCTTCGAGGGTGTCAACGACATTGGCGTCGCGAACGCGACGGTGGAAGCTCAACAAGTCATTGGAGACCAGGTCATCGCCGCGTACAAGCAAATGGCCACCCGCGTGCACGCAGCTGGTATTCCTTTCTTCGCCGCAACTATCACACCATTCGGCGCCCCTGCGAACGACAGTTCCATCCAGCCATACTCGAGCCCCATTCGCGAGGTAACCAGGCAGAGGGTGAATGCTTTCATCCGGACGAGCGGGATTTTCGACGCCGTCATCGATTTCGACAAGGTAATGAATGCATTTACTTGCTTAATCTCCTTGAGGACTTGCTCAATTTCTCTCTTAAGGTGGTGGCCGATCCCGCCATACCTTCACAGCTGAGCCCAACATTCAACTCGGGTGACTTTTTGCACCCCAACGTGGCCGGATACACCGCAATGGCGGCAGTATTTCCGTTGAACTTGTTTGAGCAGTTTGCGCAAGGGGTCAGCAAGTTTCAATGAGACAGCGCAATGCCGTGTATGTACAGTGTAGTTTTTCACAAATAAAATACAACGCTCGTCGCGAGTAAAACAATTCTTAGCTGTCAATCGTTAACTTATTGGAACTTCTGAACAATATTTGTCTGCAAAGCAAAGCAGCGTCCCATTTCAATGAAAACGACACTGCAATCAGTCAAATGTTAATGCAGCGCACGTCGTATCAGGACAAATGCGGATGTATCGATAAACCAGTCTCATATTTTGCTACAAGTTTGTGAGCATTACGGAGTCGTCGCCCGTCTAACCCAGGTCCCATCGGACGTCAAGTCTTTCACAGCTCGAAAATTGAATCGTCCAGTCTTCTAGAACGGATGCAAATAATTCGCGGGTAAAACCGCAAAACGGCAAGGCGAAAGCCGTCCATCCACGTGCGTGTGTGCAACATTTATTGTATCAGTATGGTCACCGCCATGACAAGGCATGCGAGCGACACATAAGGTGACAGTCGTTCGCCTGACGCGAGGAATTAGAGTTATTCGTTGCACCGGAGAATAGCACATACCAACGCGGGCCGACATGAAAAAGATGCCAAGAAAGCTGGTCAAGGCCCTTGAGTTGAGAAACCGATTTGAGAGCAGAAATTAGAAGCACCCAGTTTTATTTCGGTCCACTAGGCTTGGAAAGAGTGCGCGCACGTAAGCGCAGGTGCATATGAGCAGAAGCATCACAAGCAAAAGAGACTGGAAGTTGAAAAGGGCAGACTGCAGAAGGTGGATTGAGGTCAAATCGTCCTTTCGCGTATTGTGGAGAGTACCATGATGGAAAAGACCACCCGAAGTAGGATTCGAAAGTTCTATGTCTGCAGGCAGCGGCCCACGACGTTGAGGAGGTTGGAAAGAACACGTAGAGCAGTTGCCAAATTGAGAATATCACGTGCAATCTCTGCCAAATAAGACCAAAGAAACGCGTCGCGCGCGCGGTGGCGAGCCGAGTTGACGCGCTCGAATTGCACATGTCTGACTCGCGTCGGTTGGTAAGATTAGCGCTCATCATTTTACTTCCGCAGTCGATTTTTTGTCATTAACTCGCTTGTGGACAACACCCAAAGTAGTCGGACTGCTGGGACGTGAGCATCAGCAAAACCTGGGCCTGGTACGTAGCGTTACCGTAGTTGCCTGTAGTGCCGGTAGTGATTGTAGTGTCTGTAGTGAAGGTTGCCTTCTACGTAGCTCTGTGTAGTTCCCACGTAGTTGCCTGTAGCTTGCCTGTAGCGCTACGTAGCACTACATAGGGGGCCAAAAAAATACTACAGCCACTACGGCCAAAAAACAGGGTTTGCTGATGCCCCTGTCACAATACTCAGCGCCGCTCATTCCCGACGCTCCCAAGCTCTAATAGACCTGCGTCGGACCCGTAATCTTTCACTACCGCTGTTGCGGAAACGGGCGTCGGGCGACTTTTATGTGTATTTCTTTACCGTTGCAATTAGCACTTGATAAATTATAATGCCCGCGAGACAGCAACGAGACGGGGATGATTCCCGAGAAATGTCGGAACACACAGGGGACCTAACCTGACCTAACCCGAAAAAATGTAGACAACTTAAATTTAGATTTCAACAGTGCTGAATTCGCCCGTGATACGGTGATTCTCATTGCACGCTAAGACAAGAAAATCGAGTCCGCTCGGCAAGATAGCGAGAATTGAGATAGCATGAGATTTGGCGTCATGGCACCAAAAAGAAATCAGGGAAGCAGTACATTTGGCCCTCAAGATGCTGTGCCTGATCTTGGCCTGGTCAGAATAAAGTCCAGCGAGTGAGTCGGTTCAGCGACTTGCAAGATACTGTTCCGGTGCCATTCCAAGTAAAGGAAAATGTTCTCATCATGGCGCTGAAAAAAAACCAAAGAAACAACCAGCTGGAAACATCGTGAATCTGACATCTCTCGTTCCTCAGCGGGACCGTGCACTGTGATGCTGCCTACCTCTGTGTTTTTTTTTTTCACCTTGGTGAACATATGGTGAGGATTACGCGCCGCTTCCTGAAAAAAACCTTAACGGGAGCAAACCGATAAAAGCGTGTGAGAGAACGCGGAGAAGCTTCTAAATTTGATACCATCATCGCGATCTGCGCATCCCCGTTTATGGAAGGATTTTGCTTCAGAAATACAAATTAGGGAATACCGACTTGAGTTTCGAAAATAGAGTCAAGGCTGCAGTATGGGGTGCTATGGGGATGCTATTGTACACACTATGTGAATGCGTCTATGAGATATGCGGGATCGACGTCCGAGAATACAAATACAGGTGGGAGTTGCTGTCTGCGGGAGAAAATGGCGTCTACGCAGGTGGTGGACGGAGGAGAGGATGCGCTGTCTGGTGGCTGGAATGGCTCGTAATGTGCCCTCATCGATGCTGCGCCACCATGACAAGACTGGACCGGCCGCGTTGCTTCTCCACTGTGGGGAGGAGAGCAGCAGGGTCGACCTTCGACTCTGTATGCGCCATGGAGTCGGAGAAGAGGTAGACATTCATCTTCGTGAGGAACGGAGGTGTGGCCGGTCCTGGTGATGAGCATGACCATGACCGGGCTGACCATCGAGAAATGGGGGACTGTAGCGTGGGCGTCGAGTTTGTGACCAAGGATTCGACGGCTGTAGCGGTCGAAATCGGCGGGGAAATATATGGAGAGGAGTTCGAGCTGGTGTCTGGAGTGACCCAGGATGTCGGATGTTTTTTACGAAGGTGAAGTTTCCGTTGGGAAGGTGAGGGAAAGACACAAGGTGAACTGGTGGGCGCGAGGGTGGACTTGTAACAGTCGAATGCCCATGTAGAGACACGGATGGAATTGTAGTGGCTCAGGGCCCAGCGCACATCATCGTGCTCAAGCGCGAGCTCGGGCTCGACTTCAGGTTCGCACTCTGGCGAGCAGTATATGGATCGACCGTGCTGCAGGAATATACGCGTTAAGGTGACGTTCAGAGACGCAGAACAAGCCAAAGACACTCACCACGACAGTGGAGCAGGTCGGGCATTCGTCGAGACACCATTGCGGCTCGTCCATCAGGGCAAGGTACAAAGTGTCCGAAGACACATTGCTTGCTACTTTTAAAGAGTGGTGGCTGCGTTCTGATTAAAATTGATCGAGATCGAGTCTAGGCCTCATGGAGTTCACGGTGTTTTTCCCGAAGTCCGGGACATACCGGTAGATTCCGAGAAGAGATTGGACCAAGTCAACAATTTCACGCTGAAAGGCAATACCGCACAATACAATTTTTTGTGGCTTGACATCTCCCACATCGTCTGACGCCATTTAAAGTTTCTATGGTTTCAGGGTGAGCTTGGTACGTACCTCTCTCCCACCACCCTCTTGCCAGGATCCCACACGAATACTTCGCAGAAGATGTGACTGCGGGAAATGGTGCTTCGAGATAAGAACTACGAAAAAGGGCATAACGCTCACCTGTTGCGGTACAATGGAACGAACTTGATCTTGTCACGGATACTTCCTTGCTTCCAGGTTAAAACTTGGACTGTGCAAAATTGGGTGACGGCTGACATGTTGCGGTTTCGACAGCGGCGTTTGCCTTTGCAGATTCCCACAAATTTCCAGTGTCCTGCCGGAAATAGCCCAAGTAAGCACCCCGAACACTGACCGAGCTGATCCTTTGTGCTCGCTAAGCAGTTTGATCCTGCTTGGGCGCGGGAGACGACACGTATCGCATTCGGGTGCGCTGGGCGCACACAGTAGCCGATGTTAACCGTGTTCGCATCCTTCCGCCAATTCAACGACTTCTTGGGTTCAGCCGGGCGGGCGGGACTCGGGCGGGTCAGAGAACATCGTGAAGACGCGCAATATGGTGTACCAAGAGACTTAGTCTGCCATATCAAGTGTCCCCGTCCGTTTCTACGCGTCACACTCAACATGCACCAATGTGCGGGGGTGAATGATGATCTCCACCCAATATTTCATGGCTAGCTTCTTCGTGCGTCGCGGTAAGAGCACGAGGGACACGTTAGAGCCTGCACAAAAATGGTCTGTATCCGGCGTCGCACTGGTGGTGGAACATGTACTAGTGTGCGGGTGTGAATCAAGATTTCCAAGACAGCCAAGATTTCGCGGCTAGCCTGTTCGTGCATCGCGGCAGTCACGATGGACACGTTCGGGCCGGCGCACGAAAAAAAAATGGTCTGTGCCCGGTGTCGTGTCGCCAAGATCCACTAGTCGCGTCGGCGAGCATGACATTGGCAGGAGAGTGAATACCGGGTTGTATTAATATCACCGGACTCGGACGCTCCCGCGACATACGCGTCGTTCATTCAATAGTGTTGATCTCCTTTCAGAGTGCCTGAGCGTCGGCCAAGAGCAGGCCAAGCTCAAGCCAGCTGATACGCCCAGTCAGTCGTTCGTTCTGGACCAAGACCCTTTGTGAAGAAGCACCGCTTGCAAGACGCGCCGATGGCGAGACTCTGGCACCGCGTGTGCTTGGGCGTCGCACAAGAGCCAATTGTAGACAGATTGTACCGGTAAACCTGCGCTAAGAGCACCAGTCTGGAGCCACCATGAAGTTCAACAGATCGAAGCGCAATCCATGTTTGTGTTTCTATCTGGAGAGAGCGATTGAAAGGACACTGATTGATAAAAGCCCAGAGTCAGAAAGGATCGTTTTCAAGTTCGACTCGGAGGCTGCCGAGAGAGAAGAACAGTGGCAGTGCTCTGAGCACTGCCACGAGTCCCTGGCAGAATGGGCGCTCGCCCGGGTTCACGGCACCACCTACACACTTGCCTTCGACTTCCGTCTCTGCCCAGTGTTATCGCCCTCTTGGGTTTTCTTTCTATGATTTATCATTTTTTCCATAATACCAAAATTTGAAATCTCCCAAACTTCCAAGGCCTCTGCTCTTGTCTAGCCACCGCACCAGGCCCGCCCACCGCAATGAGAATTTCTTGAGACCTTCTCAACAACGACTCGCTTTATCTCGGGAGATCTCGTCGCTGTGGAGCTATCGTACTGGAGCTATCGTCGCCCCTCTCGCAGTGGTATCGTCGAAGGCATCTCTGTCCCAGTCCTGGCGGTCTAACTATGTTCACTGTTTATGGCTTGTCTCAGTCTTCGCTACCTATCGGGCGATGAAATTCGATGAAAAGCCAGTCGTTTTTAAATAAGGACCTAATCGAATGTGTTTTCTTAGACCCTGAAGATTTCGTTGACGAAGTTGTTGTGGAATCAACCTCGAGGCCATGGTTACAGCTATCTATATGCGCCTTGAACCCCTCCCATGTGTCTCGAGGTGGCGTCCGTATCTCTAAACCCTTGAAAATCTCCTAAAATCTGTTTTCGCCGATCATTACCCGACGATCGACTCCTCTAGACCAATATGCGCCCATACACGCCGGTCCCTGCCCAATCGCGTTGAATCCAACCTCGCAAATAGATCCTATTAGTTTCTGGAAACGCCCAGCCTCGCAAAATCTACCACCTTCCTGTTTCCTCTATGCAAGGAACACAATTCGATTCCACGCAAACCCTTCGCACTAGAAGTTCATGGGATTGACTGGCACCGCAAACCCAAAGACATCCCTCGGCATCGTGTCTATTTTTTGCCTGAAATAATTCGGCCCTCACTGGGTGCCCCTTTCATCTTCTTTCGCTTCACACCATTATGTTTTCTCCTCAACGAATAATCTGCCCCTCATCTGCGCTCCACAATGTGGCGCGTTGTCGGGATAAGCATAAAAGACCTCGACCGCAGTCGAATTTCTTCAGCATCCACCGAAGCCACTTACCTACTCACTCATTCTCAATCCACCACTCCATCTTAAAATGAAGTTCGCATCTTGTTTTGCCGTCCTTTCGCTGGGCCACTTCGCCGTTGCCAGCCCTACCCGCCCTGACAGTGCGGCAATGGCTGCTCCGTCTACCGTCCCCGACGTTGCCGTCGTTCCTCTCACCCTCTCTGCCGTTTTCGATACGCTCGAGGAAGTCATCGTAGGACTTACGCCCACCCCCGGTACGTACAGCAACCTCGAAATTCCCCCAAAGAATTCGAACTAACTTTGTTCCCACCTATAGACGCGCTTGTAGCTGCAGCGGTTCCGGAGGGCCAACTCCCGAGCGCGAGCGTTATCCCTTCGTTGACCCTCGTCAGTGAGAAACTCACGGCGGCCTTGAACACCATGAGTGCTCAGCTCGCCGCCAACCCTCCCGGCGATATAACCATTGCCGACGAGGTCCTCGATGTGAGCCATTTATTCACCTTTTAGTTCATCGCACTGACGAGTCATTTCCAGGATCTAAATACTGCTCTCAACACCCTCGTCCCGAGCTCGGCCTGGACGCAATTGTTCATCTGTTTTTTAGCTTGGTTGGTCTCGGCTCAGTGGTCGGCGCGCTGGTGGCGGGTCTAAATATCTCGGGTCTCTGAAATATACCACGAGTCTCTTATAGTTATCCTTTTTTACTCGACTTCTGAAACGTAATTTGAACCCAAAAAAATCGATCACACACGACCAGCTGCATCAGGTAACAGTTTGCAACTAAAAGCCTTCTTTCCAAACCCGCCATAAGGAAGAAGTATATGTAGCCAAGAAATTTAGTGGCAATAACTCGCACCACTGACCTAGCACTATTTTTACAAGTTATTAAATACACCTGATACATGGCGAATAGGTAACTACCTACTGCCGCACCTTCCGTGGTACCGCGTCGCCATCCACGCTCACAAACTCTGATCGAACATCTGCATAACTGGGCGGCGAAGCGTCTGCGACGCGAATGTAGGCTGTTGGCGTGACTCGACCGTTACGGTCCGACTTGCGTTGTGAAAAAAGAGGGGACGGTTCGCAGGCGGAGACGCCCATGAGAAAGATGGTAGGAAGTTGCAAAACGACGCGGCCGGGGACCTTCCGTTCACTGCCCACTATCAGCGGGTTTCGTCGGCGTCGCCATAAAATGAAAAGAGCGCTAAGTAGCACCAGGATCATTCCGCTGAGTACGCCGACGATTGTCCCTACTGGGACTGAGTGCGAGGTGGGGCGGGACGAGGAGCTGGGGCTGGGACCGGATGAGGCGCTGGAGCCGGGGGCGCTCGAGTTGTTGAAAGGAGGGCTGGGAATGCTTGCAGGGTTCAAGACATCTGAAATGCCGCTAACCTGCCCCCACGGGGCCATTCCCAGAGGGCCTTGAGCAAACGAGGGTGACAGGGCAGCATCGGGAATCGCGAGGAACTCCGGAGCGAAGTGAAGTTGTGGTTCAGCTAAGAGGCATCTGTCCTGAGAGCGCCCGGATCCGCGGAATTCTGGGCCACGACGGTGAAGACATTGGAGGTAGCGTTCAAGTTTAGTAAACTACTGCGCGGTCTGCCAGGAACGAGGGCTCTCAGCTGGCGGGGATCCGATATAGTTTCCATTGATGTATAATGTAAAGGTATTGTCTGCAGTTATCAATATCGTCACTGACTGCGCGCTCTTCCCGCTAGGAGAAGGAAAGGTCTTCCTGAATCCAACTGTTCCGACACTCGCATTCCGTGTTGGCCAAATCCAAGTGCTGCTATTTAGGGTGAAGGGAGTAGGATCGGGCGTGGGGAGTGAGACGTTCTATCCCCATGGGCCCGATCCATACGGTGCTGCGACAGTCGCTGCCGCAAAGTTCGAGAGCTCGAATGGTGTAGGGAAGTCTGTCGGAATATTATTAGTCGACAACCAAATCGAGTCTGATACGAACGACATCGTCGTGTTATCGGTATACGTGACCTGTATGGCTGCCAAAAGACCTGGTGGTGGAGCGGGAAAGCCGCCGCCGTTGGCCACGAGAACTGAGAACGTATTCTGGGTTCAGCGCGGCTCTTAGCACCAGCACTGAATTCCACCCGTTTTGAATGTCGTTAGAAGCACCAATGGGCTGGCCATTCACCCACAACATGAAATTGCCGACGGCGGTGATGGAAATCACAGCGCTAGACGCAGTTTCACTAGCTGGTGCCTGGAAAAGCTCCAAAAAGGCGACGTTTCCTGGGGACGTGCTCGCCGATCCGGAATTCGATGTCCAGATCCAAGATGCTGCGGTAAAAGTAGTTTTCAATATAGCCTGAGAAATGGAGAAGGTGCGAGAAGAGTCGGAAGTCGGCGAGGGAGGTTTGTTGAGGATCGGCAGCGACGTTGGAAGTTGAGGTTTTCTGTTATCGAGCGAGGCACGAGCCGGTACCGCAGCTATTCGCTGAACATAAAGGCGCGGACCAGAACGCCGGCGAGAGGGCAACGGTCCGGACCATCGAAAAACGTCAGGAAGATTTAGTCCAATATACGGATCCATCATGGACCACGGTATATGAGCGTGATTCGAACTGTCGTATGTTCAACCCCATTTCTTGGTCTGTGTCGCTAGCTAAGACCGTTACATTTACAGCCGCCGGAAGCTGTTTGTGTGATACAGCCCGCAAGATTTGATTTTTGAGAGAAAAGACGCGTATTTCCGGCAGGACGCGTCCGCAGTGAATCCACGTTGCTTTGATGCTCGCCGCACTCCTCTCGCAGCTGCGTGATTCAGAGAAAGCAGAGATTTGTGGATTGGCTTGAGGATTTACTTGAAGATGGTTCGAAGGACAGATATGGGTATGCAGTTCGAGGGCGAAAAGTAGCCAGGAAGAAACGACTGAGCACGAAGGAGGACATGGTAAAGGAATGGTAGCGCATATTTAGATCACGGGTTGCAACCAAACAAATCCGTTTTGGCCGCGACGTGTCTCTATTGCTTTACTGCTTTGAATTTCAACCACGATGCACACGCTCTTTTCGCGGATTAACAACATCTCTGCGCTGCTCTCGTCATGTGTCATGGGCCTCCTCGGCGCCATCGCTCTCTCCTCTATGATGCTGCAGTTATTCGAGGCCCCGTTGCAGGGCGGCTCAGTGGTGGTCAAGGGGGTCAAGGTGTGAGCAGTAATTCCGTTTTATTTCTTCGCGGAGTGTATAGCCCTCGGGATTTGGGTGCCACGGTGTAATTCGTTGATGCGACCCAATTTCTCTTCGCTCCGGTTCGTTTTCAAGACGCGGTTCGCTAATTAATTGACGTGTTCAGCGGGAATGGTAAAGGTCGGAACTACAAGTATGAGCACGCGCGGGTCGACTTTGAAATCGATGCCGGTTAGTGCAGTCGCGTCTGTCTGCCCTCGCATATCGGATGTTCAACGCATTACCCACAGACCTCTCCCCCCTCTTCAACTGGAACACAAAACAACTATTCCTCTACCTCGACGTCGAGTACACCAACGCCAAGGGCGTCAAAAACGCCGTCGTAATCTGGGACCGCATCGTCCGCCGCAAAGAAGACGCTACCCTCCACGTATCGTCGAAGAAGTTCGACGGCAAGCAGAAGTACGCATTCAAGGATCTGCATACGTTCCGGGACGCCTCCGCGACGTACACCCTGCGCTACAACCTCATGCCGCACGTCGGTGCGCTCGTCTACGGCGTCGCCGCTTCCGCGAACGCGAGTGTGCCGTTCCCGGATTTGGGCGACAGTGTGCGTTTGTAGTGAGTGGTGCGTGGTGGCGTGTATAGGTCATGATATAGGTGTGTAATGGAGCGTAAATGAGTGGTTTTATGATTAACCACACATAGTTAGGTCGGGTGTATAAATTTCGAGTAATATTTGGGATGGCATAGAAATTCTGGTTCGGGACCAAAGAGAAAAATGAAAAAAGGAAATCATCTTCGCCTTCCTTTCTGCCTTCGACTGGCATGATTCCTTCCGCCGGTGCAAATTGAGCTTGAGGGGACCGACAGATGTTGTCTGTGTCCGGTCGCCTCCTCTGAAAGCTCTCTACTCGTGTTTTTTAATTTCCCTTCATCGGCATCTCCATAATGCAGTGGTTCAGACCTTCCCCTGCCTTGATCTTTCGTACCGCCGGCTCTATGTATGCTAAACACGACCACTGTGCTCTGTGGTCGTCGGGCATCCCTCACATCGGATCTGTCCGCCTGAATTTATGTCTCTAAATCAATTTCTAAATCAAATCAAAGAAAGCGGTTCCTGCGCAAGGACGCGGTTTGACCGACCAAAAAGTAGATGTGCCCTTGGGGAGATTTTATTAAAGTTCGGGCTTTTGCCAGGGATTGCAAGACTACGTATATTTCTCCCGTTTTTTGCATTTTTGGTGACGAGAACGATCATGACACACAACAGCCGACAACAGCACTACGCTTTCTTCCCAATATGGTAATCTGCGCATTTGGAATTGCCGTTGCTTTTACATCGCGTTGAATTAGGGGCCGTGCCTCAAACTGCCGGCTCGCGTGTTCGGAGGAGCTCTGGAATATTTTGGCCACATTTAGAGAAACCACAAATTGAGGTATAGGCTCAATCAGATAAGATCGCACAAAAACGGTCGAGATTGAGCCGTGCGAAAGCGATGGCGACGGCGAGGGTGGTGGCAAATATTTGGGGATAGAAAACATGGTCCTAGCGTGGTATGATGGGATTCAAAAAGGCGAGTGTGGATGAAGTCTTATTAATTGAGCGAGTCCCACTGCCTGTATCTAGACCACCAAGTAGCTTCGGGGCGATCCTCAGGAACCGATTAAATAGTGGTCCGTAACAAGGCTTCTCGCTTCTCATCTGATACTGCAGGGCTATTAGGATGAGACTCTTGCGCCGCGCTGTGAGCAGAACAGAACAAATTATTAAGCGTTGTGCGTTGGCAGTTCGGTAAGTTACCAGACCGAATCATGATTATTATTATCTGTGCAATTGAGGGGAAGCAGGAGCGGCTGGAGGGCCGATGGTACGAGACAGGCAGCCGTGAAGAGGCCTAGGGAGCGGACGGCAAAAGCAGGAGAAGAAGTGAACCTCATTTTTTAACATGGGGTGGAACTCGGAGGATGAGTGAATCAGTGAGTTAGTAGCTCCGGTGCAAGTGGATGCGGAAGAAATTGGCTTTGGGCCAGGGCTCTTATTATTCCGATGGCGCGTTGTGGAGCGCAGAGGAGGGGCGCCCACCCTAGAAACATCCACGAAAGAAAGGAGCAGCTAGGAAAAGGATGCTAGTGATTTCAGGGGAAAAATAGATGCGGCGCGGGTTTGGGATCGCATACACACTGAGCGGAATCGAATTGAGCGTTAATTGTGTAGGGTAGGGGAGACAGAACAGAATTGAAGATCTATAGTCATCCCTTCCACCATTCCCTGAAATTCATTCCATGACAACTTCATCAGCGAAATCTTCAAGTCAAGAGTTTTGGAGTCAAGACATTTCCACACGCATTGGAACGCGGTTGGATGAAAAACGGCGCGAAAGCATTAGGATAATCCGAAGCAATCAGTAACCACTAGGAGTGAGCTCATCTGCGATAGAGATGTCCTCGACCGGAGATGATGATTCGGGGCAAGAAACAAGACCGTGTGATTGGAATGATGGCAGATGCGCTTTGACCTTAGACTCGTCCTTCTCAACTTTGACAGAAGAGACTGCCTCACCGTGCGACAGCCATTGACTTCAGTTTCGCTTACTATTTCCGACCCAGCTACTGGGATAGGATCTGGAGCTCACGCGGGTTACCCCGTCTTTGAATAGAGTCGTGTCACTGTGCCTCGGGGCGACTACCCCAAATCCCAACTTTGACTTCGTGACTGCCGCGGAGCCTCCCTCGTCGTATCGAGGGCGATTCGCGACACTCTACATCCTCTGGAGCGCACATCCATGGCTGACGACATTTCACGCAGTTGTCCGGTCTTGGAGATTCCTCCAGAGATTACAGTCCAAATATTTGCACACTGTCTCCCCCATTCGATTTCCGCGCCCAGAATCGACAGCGCGCCTCTCCTGTTTGGTCGCATCTGCCGCGACTGGCGCACCATCGCGCTGAATTCGCCAGAGCTTTGGACGTCGCTCAAGATCGACCGTGGCATCCCCGTCGCCCTTAGCGAGACATGGTTGGCGCGCGCGCAAGGCATGCCGCTATCTCTAGAGCTTGAGGCTTCGTCGTTCAACGATGAAGAATGGGACTACTCGGAAGTGCTTGTCGTATTTAAGCAACACTCGCGGACATGGCGCGATGTAACGCTTGACATCCCCGCCGAGCAGATGCACCTGTTGGGCACCGACCTTCCTCTCCCCTTGCTCGAGAGGCTCGACATCTGGTCTTTATCCGACACAGAACCCACTTACAGCGCTTTCCGAAACGCGCCTGCCTTGAGGTGGCTCACTCTCGGACTATACGCACATCCGACGGTACTACAGCTCCCTTGGACCCAAATAACGACCTTGCAGTGCCGCTCCGGGGCTCTGACACCCACAGAGCTTCTGATTATCCTATCATACATGCCAAATATTACCAACTGTGCATTCACTACCTACAACGAAAGCGAATCGGATCCCCTCCCCGACGTAACACGGCTTGGGTCCCTCACATCCCTGAGCCTTGAAACTGATCTTTCAGAAGGGATGTCCCAGATTTTTGATCATATTTCGGTCCCTGCGCTGCGGATCTTGGACCTCTCGAGCATCCTCTTCAGCGGTCGCGTCCTTGTCTCGCGTTTGCGCTCCTTCCTATCCCGCTCGGACTGCCGGCTCCGCGAGCTGTTCATCCGGATCGACGGGGACAAACCCTGCGAGAAGGACTTCATCGAGCTTCTCGAAATACAACCCACCCTGGAGAAATTCGAGCTCATCGAGGGGTCGCTCGACCTCGTCATCGCAATCTGCCGACGCTTTACTGACGGTGACCGCGTTCCACTCCTCCCTCGCCTCATCAGCTTCTCGGCGTCCCCCAACATCTATCCCGCCTCCGAGATCACAACCACTTTCCCGGTCATGCTGGATGCCCTCGCCGATGCGTTGTCCGCGCGATGGAGCGTGCCCTCGGACTCGTTGGCCCGAATTCGCGAGTGCAGCGTCTCCTGGAGTGGTCAGATCACCGAGGACTTGGACAATGTCGTCGCCGCATTCCGTCCCCGACAGGAGGAGTTGGTTGCGCTCGGCATAACTCTATCAGTTGGTTGACGAATCTTCTTTGGTCGGTGACAAGAATTTAGAGGGTGACATTACTATCTCTTGGCAACCATTTTGTTCAGCACATCGAGATACACTGGAAGTCAGATGTTTGAAAGTACTACTACATATGCTGGCACAGCGTAACGGACATCGGACCACGATCGCACGGCTTCGCTAGGACTGAGGCGTACGTTTACGAAAAAGGAGTCAGATGGAGCCTTGGGTCGGCGTCGGCCATGCAATGATACATATTCCCAGCCGCTCGCTTCGAGTTCATCGTTCGTCGATTTCGTTGGTATCACAGCTTTTCAGAATGTCCGTGGTGGGATGGGGTGGGTGGGCGCGTTTTTGAAATACTGTGACTCTTGACTCGACAAAACACAAGATTTTTTGCTGGTTTTTATTTCGTTTGGAAGTCCACATGGGTCGAACTCAAAGATATCGCTGGCAACTGGACATCAACGCAATTGATATCATTTACTTGGCCATGACATCGCGTTGATTCAAGGGCCACCGTCGGCTCTCGCCCATATTATTATTACGAGCCTGTTCCACACGACGCCTTGGTTTGGCCGGTTCTCTTGAAGATGACTGTGGGCCGATGCGACTTGCTTTTCTCTAGATTACCAGGCAGCTCATGCGAAACTCTGTCGGCAAGGCTTTGAGGCGCCATCCCCTGGTACGACTATTGATCTACTCGCGAAATTTTTCTATAGCCGTTGGTGGGCTATTCACCCCATGGTGCGGCACCAGCTACCCATGTATTGCTGCCCGTCGGTTCGTCTACACGCCACAGCTCAATTCACTCGAGGTTTTCTTAAAGACTCGGATAGACCGAAGGAGGGCGGCCGTTCGTTCTCCTTTTTCATATATGTGTACTGCACTGCGTTAGGCACGCAGGCCCCGCCGCCATCCGTCGGGTCTCAACTTTAGGCCGCTCAGTGATTCATCCGTGATTTTGGATGGCTTTCTTGACGGTGGGCCGACGGAGCTCACTTTATTCGTCCTCAAAACAAATATTTGTGTATCCGAAATTGGCGCCCAACGCTCCTTTTACGTCTTCTATCATACAATCAATCAAACTGAGACTCTCGCGACTTTCTGGTCCGTTGGCCCCGACGGGGACCTGCAGTATATAAGGGAAGGTCCTACAACTGCCACATCGCCTCTAGTGATAACAGATTTCCTCTCGGTGGGGTCTGCCCAATCGCAGTTAGATTCGATCAATCACGAGCAGGAAATGACTTGCCAATAGTACCCAACGTCAACGGCGAGTCCCTAATTCGGAACCCCCTTCCAAAACTCCCCCATCACCATTGTGCTATCCAGGAACGTGCTAAAGTCGAGGTCAGGAGGGAGCGCCAGCGGTGTGGTGTCCGGAAAGTAGTGGTCCGCGTAGTTGCTACCGCCGGAGTCCGAGCCCGAAGGAGGCGTCGTGTGCCCTGGCGCCGCAGGCTGCTGCTTCTCGTCCCGACTCTCCCACTTTGCGATCATACGGTGTATGAGCAGTGCGCACTGATGCGCGCAATGTCCTGTTCCATGGGACGCGCGGATGAGGTGCGTGGCGGTTCTCGCAAGAAGTAGGTCGCTGGCGCCGCACAACTGCGAGCCCGTCCGGTGCATGAGAAACTTGACGCCGACGAGGTAGCCCGCCGTGAGCGTGACCATGTGGAAGAAGACATCGGGCGCAGTGCTCAGGAGCCCGACGTCGGCCTGGCAGGTGTACACAAGGATCCCCTCGGCGGTCTGTACCATGTCGCGCCCCCACTCGGCTACGACGGGCACGCCGTGCGGGAGAAAGCGCTTGTGCCATACCTCGCCGGCAGGGTAGTGGCCCACCGCTATCCTTGCCTGCCAGAAGGCATGGTATAATACGAGCAAACGGCAAATGCCATCGTATAGGTGGAGAATGTGGAAGTAGAACTGTTCGTGGTCCAGCATCACTACCACGGTGTCAATCCACAATAGCTAATCATTGCAAGGTACGAACCAGGAAGGGGCATCAGGAATCTTCGACCGCGTTTAAGTTTCTCGAGAATACTGAAGTGAGAGTCAAGAGGCCGTTTTTCTTTCGCGGATCGCATACACACCGTGTGATATCATCATACCAGCTATCGACTGCATTCCAGTCGTCCCCTGGGGGTGGCTTTATACGCAAAGCAACCCCGCTTTCTGCAATTGTAGCTTGCATAGAAACAAGGCCGAGTCGCAGATCACGATAATCGGTCAAGCCCACGAACGACTTCGGAAACTCGACTAATTTCTTGTCCTCTGCTGACCGGCGCGACAGCGGTGTTCGGCCCGTTCCTATGCACAACCTTGTGAGTCACAAAAAATCAGTACATAACGAAGCGGGAATAGTCATCAAACGTACATCGATTCCGCATTTGTGATGGCGATCCACTAGAAAGTTGAAGAGTCGATAAGTCCTTGAAGGACGAACGTAAAAAAATCAGTTACTAAACGGGCATGCTCCAACATTTGGTTCAGGCCAGCATCCTCCTCAGGCATGTAGCACCCTTCATTCCTTCGAGCAGCTTTCAGTGCTTCTGCCATGGCGGAAGCTTGATTCAGGCGGAGGTTCATCGCCATGCTGATCGCCGACGCGAGAAGCACCCGTCCATCGCGTTCTGCAGGTCCTAGTGGTTCCCATAGAGCTACTATCAGGAGAGCTTGGATGGCCTCTATAGACTCCTTGGCCCGAGGGTCGAATACTATTTTGGCAACCAAATCATCCGTTAAACTATAGAGACGCGCACTGAGATTTGGATTCGTGACGCTGCAGTTCACGTCTAAATAGCGTGAGGCTATTGAACAGCAGATCGTGTCGAGGACACCGCTGTTCTTTTGTCGGATGAGCTTGAAATTAAGCCAAGGACCGTATTTATGGTCGAATCTTAAACATTGTCAATCGACTGAAGGGAAACCAGAGACATTGACATACATTTCTAACATGTATTGAATTTCCTCTGCAGAAACAATACTTTCCAAGTGGGTTTCACGTTGGGATGGTAGAGCTGGAGGTTCGGGATCCACCAAGGTAGGTCTAACCAAGTTCTGGATAGCAAGCATTGGTGCCGACCAGTCAAGAGATCCGCGGTGGTCTGTGTCGATCCATTCCCAGATACACGTCTGGGTTGAAGGTACACCGTCACGGAAAGTGTCGCGGGCGACGCGTGGTGGTAAGCCGGAAGTAGGGAGGCTCATATTCGACTTCGCGGTGGGTGGAGAAAGCGTTGGTTGAGAAAGCATTGATTTAGGGACGTCTGCGGCCAATGTTTCCTCGTAAGAACAGTGAAGGCCAATAACCCGACAGCGATGGCATTGCACTGGGCTTGTGCTCGTGTCTTTCGGACTCATTTAGTCTCATTTAGTCTTTGCATGCAATGCGACCTACCAAGCAGTTCACATCGCGTCTTGTTTTTACGACAAGACATGCATGCCTAGTAGGTGCGAGTTAATCCTGAATAGTACACCGTCTGTCAAGAGACTATGCACCTGTATGCTCTTGGATTTCCTCGTCGATGTCGAGGCGATGATTCGACGCTTCATGGGGCTGGTTGTGGTGACCTGGTCGCCCAAGCAGAGAATATGTACTTGACGCGTACATAGATCCATTGGATGATCTATTTACAGTTGATCGCGGATCTTTCGGTGACGTTGGACTTTCCAATTATTTATATATGTTTTGTTTCACTAGTCCCCCCTGTGTTCAGTGCTTTCAAGTCTTGCGGAAAGCCTTAAGCTCGTTCCGCCCTCGCGTATTTCCTCGTGTACGCAGTGTTGCACTGGTCTCCTGAATCCTCCGTTGCCTCGTAGTTGCCGCAGCTATAATGTCCGTTGATATGGACAACGCGGGAATGCCAACAAAGTAGGTTCCATCGGGCTCTCAAAATATTACCGGGTGGTGCAGTGCGGGCTGATGTTTCCTAGTTTCAACTCTGTATTCTACCGTTGTATTACCGTCATGTCATCAAGCCTGACTGGACCATGCCGTCGCTTGCTACCTCAGGCCTCAGGCCTCAGGGCCAGTATTGGGCCAGTACTATAAAGGAGGACACGTAAGTCTATTCCGAAACTTGAGCATGGCTGAGCAATGGCTGAGGGTCAAAAGCCGTTTTAACTTTTCGCGCACCAAAAAGGAAATACATCATTAAACTATTACTGGTCCATGTACTTGCGGCTGCTCATTATTTTGGATTCTGGACAGACGCGCAAATAATTATAAGATAAGTACATAGCCGAGTTATCATCAAGTAACCGAGTTATCAGCGTCAGTGGTAGTCGGCAAGCTACCAAAAAGGAAATTTGACACTAGGTCTACTGATGGTCCACTGATGGTCCACTACTGCAGCGGCGCAGCCTGTCTGCCTGGATGTAATTGAATCGGTACTGATTGTCGTAGATGGATTTAGTACTAGTCCTCGCTGTGTACATTTCCAAAGCAATTGGCATTGAATAGATTACATTGTCTACAGAAGAACTTTCCTATCATTCTTCGTCATTCCCATCCTCGTCGCTATCATACTGATTGAAGCCGAGCTCCTTGACACTTGATACTGCGACCAAAAGCGGGTGATTCGTTTCAAATACCGCGAGCATCTTCGCCATATCCTCCAGTGCAAAATCCTCGATCTCTTCTAAAAGCGCCATATCCTCCCTGTCCTCCTCGAGCTCAGTGGCAGGGCGCGCTTTGCGCGCTCGACGCTTGTCCGCAAGGGCCTGTAGTTGCCGTTTTGTAGCTTCCATTATGCCGTTTTGGAATTCCGGCGACAACGCGCTTGGGCCGCCGATGATGCGCAAGGAGTCGTTGAAGCATTTGTAGAGGGAGCTAAGGAATGACGCGTCATGCTCGGTGCTAACCCCATTAATTATTTGGAGGAAGGTGGCAGTAACCATCTGGTTCGTCAGGGTCCCGCTATTCTTGCCGCTGGCGAGAAGCATCGGTATGAGCCTGTAGAACATTAGCGAAGGCCGTGGCACGACGTCGAACACAATTCACATGGCACATGCCTCTCGGACCCCGTCGTGGAAGTAGAATCGCAGGGAAGGAAGGGTCACTTCAAAGGTCTGCGAAAGATATGGCGCAAATCGAGGTCCGAGAGTGGAGCAGTAGATAACCAGGGTCTCGAATGCTTGACATTTTTCCTCGATCGCTGATGTTCTGATTCCAAGCGTTTGGCCGTCCATATTAACAGTTTCCCAGCCATCTCTCTCTTCTACTTTATCCTCCTCTTCATCTACGCGCACACGAGTCAACTCAAGGTATCGCGAATGTACAACGAACGCACCGTATACGGAGATATCGGCTTTGGCGCTGGCCGTTGCCAAAAGGGTTGGCATTACGACGGGGAGATATGGCTCAAATTCAGGTCCCATCGCTTGACATACCTTCGCCCAAGTGGCGATGAGATAGTGGCCAAGCTGGGTGTCATGTGGATCAACGGGACTTTCTACAACGGGGAATCAGAAAGAACGAGAAAGAGAGCTCGAAACGCACTTTGTATTCGCATGAGCAAATCAACAAGTTTGTGGGCGTCAGGTAAGAACATTTCAGGTCCGACAGCAATCGCTAGAAGCAAACATCTTCAAGGTCTCGCCGAGAGAAGGAGGGGCCGGTATACCTATCAGGCCGGCGCATTCCATAGCCTTCGCCCGCAACTTCCGGTAATCCGGCCCATCCGCATTGAGCAGCACGTTCATGAGAAGAGGCATGATGGAAGGGTAGTACTAGTGGCGCATTAGACCGCCTACATTTCGAAAAGAAAACCGAAAATAAAGAACCGACCTTGCCGAAAGTAGTCTCACTAGCATCGGCGACCATGGCCAACGTCGTGATGGCCTGCTCTTGGACATATCGTTGAACGTTAGCCGGATCTCCCGTGGGATCCAAAAGTTTGAGCAGGCGTTCAACGATAGGCTCGAGATATGGTAAAAGCACATTTCTTTCGACACCCTCGCAGAAATTGATCAAAGCCGCAGCCGCATGGGAGTGGACTCTGCGAGTGATAAAAATCAGAAACCAGGCACAGCATCGCCGCCGTACTAAACATACCGCGGTTCTCGGTCCTCCAACGTCGGTATGAGCACAGCAAACAACTGCTGGTGGTACCTCTCTTGAATTATTTCCTGTGCATTAGAGTCAATAAGAATGAATGCGACTCTGAGAACCAAGTCAAAATACTTCAAGATCGGTACACAATTGGCCACTGGTACAAGAGTCAAGAACTCGGACAAAGAATAAAAGGAATGGAACGGCCACTTACACACACTGACAAGCGGCATATCGTACTCGCGGATGTAGATCGCGGAACATAGGCGTGACGAGCCTGGATGGAGCAAATAAGTCCACCGCCTCCGGAACTCTATCTAGAAACTGACTCCACGACTTTACCCAGTTCATTTTCCATCACCTATACACCAAGCATGAAGGCCAAGACAAACATAGAAATAGGGCTCAACCTTGGCTGTCCCCTCAGCGATTGCAGCGACCGCCATTAGGCCCGCATGTCGTACTCTCCAGTCATAACTCAACATCATGGAAGGTATGTACTGCAAAGAAGGTAAGCACAAATCCATTTCGACGGCTGAGAATCAACGGAACCTGGAACGCAGGCGGCAACACAGCTCGTCCCCCAACGGCGCACGCCAACCTGTCTAAACTCTGCTCGTACATGGCAGGCGTCGACTCCGCCTCCGCAGCCGAGTTGGCCGAAGGCTATATAACGCATCAGGATTGAAAGCGGCGCTTAGCGAAAGGACCCACGTCTTCCTCGAGCCACCCCTCGAGCCCATCACCCTCTTCAAACTCGCCCATCCCCTCTAAACATGCTCTCACCATGATCCCCACCCAACCATCGATTCTCTTGACCATTCCTGCCCGCGCTTCGCTGAGACTGACCATAAACTCAAGCGCCGCGAGCCGCAGTGTCTGCCGCTCATCCGCATCCAAGTCTCGCTCGGCCGGGGGTGGTGCAACGGCATCGAACGACGCCGATGTTGGCGTCGTACGGGGTGCCCCACCTACGCCAGCAGACGCAGGCGGAGTTGAAACGTGCGGAGACTCTGGTGGTGGAAATACAAAAGCACCCTGACGGTCTGATGTATTTCCTTCCCCATCGGTAGGAAACGGCCGCGAAACGGTGGGAGTGGGTCCGGGGTCTGCGCTAGGGAGAATGAGGGAAGGGAAAAATGAGAGTAGTGCTTGTAGATGGGGTTGAAAGAGAGACGGGTGAGTAGAGCAAAGCGGGGTCAGAGTCGTCAGGAACGCGGTGAGATTTACATATGGGGAGGGACCTGTTTCGGATGATGAGTTGCGCACAGGAGCGCTGCGGGAGGGATGAGCAGTGGCCAGCGAACCGGCAGTGGGGAGCATCTGGGCAAGCGAGTGGAGAGTCTCGAGTATAGGGTGCATCAACGAGAGCGATTGCGAAAGCTGCCCTGGTTCTGCAGCATTCAGGTAGGCTACCGACGCAAGGAGGGCGGCCTGCTTGACCTATGGACCTCCATTAGCGAATTTAGCCAGCTGCCAACTGTGGGTACGCACATCAACACTTTCTACATCTTGTAAACCCCGCTGAAAGACCCCAAGGACGGCATCCGTCTGCAAATCCATGACTAAATTTGGGCAACCGGCGAACACTCTGTATGCGCTCTCCCGCAGATTTTCTGCGGCAACAGTCTGGGTGGATAGCGTTCCGTCGGCACCGGGCTGCCCTGCCTGGGTCATATTGAACGCAAGGGCTTGAAGTGCATGCCATGGTCGCCCTCGGCGCATCCCTTCTCCTGCGAGATCACATACAGTATCGACCGTCTTGCGTCGTACAAGATTAGACGCCTCGTGTTGCAGAGAATGCAAAAGCAGCCTCTCGAGAGTGGTGAGCGTCTGAGAAGAGAGGTGGTCATACAGGGTAAGCCGTGGATGGTTCTGAGATTGGTACGCCTGTTGTTGCTGCTGCTGTGCGCCTGTGGGAGATTGAGACGACCCGGAATGAGGCTGAGTGGGGGATGTGGGCGCCGGACGAAATAGGAGCCGTCGGAGGAGAACCAGAGAGAACGACCGCATCTGAAAGCATGTTAGCTTGGCGCACAAGAAATTTCGAATTAAAGTAAGGAAGAAGGAACGAAAAAGTGGTTTGAATCATTATCTGGATCACGCATGATCTGCAGATTTTCCTCCATTTCCGAAGAATGGATTTCTTAAACCACAAGACCCTGCCTAAACCTGGTATGCGCGAAGAAGTTGCCCTCGGGATATACGTCGAGGAGAAAGCCAACGACGATTTAGCAGTCTCATCGACACGCCACTCAAAGGTACGATGCAGGATCGAGACCGATTTCAAGACCCCAGCGCGGGTTTTGGTCGAGCATCTTCAGGGCAGACAGCAGACAGACCGGCAAGATTTGATGGAAGTGCGCAATGCAGTAGCTCCAAAGGTATGCATTTCGAGACACACGCACCACCTCGGTGTCTGCTGAAATGGCAAATTGTGCTAGAGCCAAGAGGTAATGCTCTGGCGTACGCGCCAACCGCTCATTGACTGCGGTTTCGGCGCTGGTTGCAGAACTTCAGTAACCTTGTCGGAGGACTCAGGATCTACACGCACTTTGTACGGATTTCATTATCGCCCAGCAGCAGGTTTGAAAGAATCTGCGTGAGCTCTGTAGTAATTTCTTGAGGGACTACGGACTCCATAGCATGAGAGTAACGACGAGAGCACGAAAACGCAGGATGGAGAACGGGGTGGCAGGAAATTTCCTACTTCCTGATCGGGCCGAGAACAATCAAATGCGGCTGTGCATTTCCTAAGTATCCTCTTCTCGCCCACTTGCTTCCATCGCGCCTGGTAATAAGCGCTTCCGGCTTGTTCACGTACTCATCCCACGATGTCCGCAAGACATGCATAAGCATTCATTTGCCGCTTGAATCTCGTCAGACTGAGAATCGATGACGACTCATACAATGATACATCTTGCGGTTCAAACTGGTCAACAATTGTTCTTCAGCGGAACGATTGTTCGGTGAATGCCTAATTTCTCTCTGCGTTTCGAGCTTTTACCTCTACTCCCACAGTCGCTAAACTTAAAGGTACGCGCCAGGTCCGAGCGTTCACGAGTCTTCCAGGCACAGGATATAACCCGTAGCCCCACCGAGTACCCCACATCATGATGCGGATCGATATCGTTCTTCTCAAATTAGCGGACGACTCCGAGGGTTCACCGTGGCTGAGCGCTGACCCCTGAAACAAGTTGTGCCCATCGAGGTTATCGCTGTTTCCACGCTGCATATATCTTAACGTCCATGCGAACTGACGTATGGTGAGGTGCATTTGGGGCTTCGATTTTTGTCATGCGTGCGTAAAGGTGCCAGATTTGATTGTTTGCTATGCGGCAATATGCCTGACGTTGTATGCAGTCTCTGCGTTCTGGCGTCTATCCAAAACGCGCGCGCAACTTTTAGACAAAATCGATTCAACTTTTAGGTTGTGGTGCTTACATCCTGCGCTCTGAAACAAATTCACCTTGTCGCGAACTAATTAACACACCTCGCCGTATCACGTGGGCGTGTACGGACAAAATATCAACGCAGTGGCTTCAAGAGATAGCCAACGACCTTGAATCCTGGCTAGCTTTAGACAAGAAAGCCCTCTCAATGAGTCCCCATCAAATCGATATCTTGACATACCTCGACGTCGCCAATTCAATTACATTGCAAAGTCCGGAAGCGGATGATATAAAAGCCCGAGGCCCAGGCCCGTGCTCAAAGGTTGCGCAGCGGTGCTCCAGCGTGTCTTGTGATACCAATTATCCCTATCCTCGTCCGCGGATGATATTGCTGAAGAAAATAAGTGGAGGTGGCGGAGGCATATCACCACATCGGAACCAGACAAGCATCAGCAAGAGAATATCTTACACGAGAAACGGCAGCAGCAAACGGCATTAACGGGGATTACGATGCACATACGACAGCTTGAATGGGATTCCGATCTCGAAATCAAGGAGCTGAGCATGCTGAGCATGGATGAAAACCTAGAAAAGAGTCACACGGATTTGGGAACGCGTAATCACCCAAGTTTTGTGGAGACTACACATAAGGCAACATGTAATCCAGCACTCGAATCGTCGGTCCGGCTAAGGCTACGAACCGCCCCGACATTGGGTCGAGATCATACAAAAAGTCCTCAGCCTCCTTAGGCATCTTCCACAAATGCGCGGTCTTCGACTCGAACTCGATCTGCCGCCGCGTAGGGACTCGGGCGGAGTTGATCATGAGCGCCGCACCAGTTGGCCATGTCCGCACGAGGTGCGTTTTCGAGAAATGGAGGCGCCCGTAGTACTCCGCGTCCCACGTCTCGCCAGGGACGCGGGTGACTCCCATCAGCACGGGGAGCGCGCTCGGAAGGTCTGGGTCGCCGCCAGGAACTTCTTTAATCACGCAGCGCGCATACGCATCCCAGCCGTCGACGAGGCGCCCAAAGACGTCAAGGATGACAGGAACATCCGGGCAGGTGTGCCAGTCGGCCTGGATCGTGTGCAGCTCGGTGAATTCCGAGAAGACGTCGTGTATGTGGCTGAACATTGGAAGGGGAGTGATAGGCTCCACGACGACTTCCGCGGCCGGGGTGCCTCTTGGATGAAGCGGGGGGATCTCGACTACGACGATTCCATTTTCGTGCCGGCCGATGACAGCAGTGCGTGAAACCGTTATCTGTTAAAATACAGAAACGAACTTAATAAAACAAAGACACAGACATACGCTCATCAAAGGTTGATAGACGTGCACTGTTGCGGACGTGTCTTGGACAAAATCCCACATGGTGAGTAAGAAGTTGCAATAGTAAGTAAATCTGTCGGGAGTAAAGGCGAATGCTTCGATGTCGGGAGTATTGAAGACGCGGCGGTGCGCGAACTGTTGCAAGGTAGGATTGGCTGCTGCAGGGTAAATCTCATACACGGTGACGTCTACCACGCTATAAAGGAATCAGATGCACGGACTGGACGGGTCGATGAACCCACTCACTTGTTAATTGCTTGGTTAGAGATGGTCAAAATACGAAATCCCTGCTTATTTTTCGTAGGCTGGATGAGAAGCCGATGGGTTGCAAATGGCAGAATGGTAGACGCCAAAGGATATGGATTGATAACGGCCGCGGGACCGTATCCAAGGTCCCAAACACTAATGCGAGCTAATTCGCCAGCCATGACAAGATAACGACCACCCGGAATGAGGCGCAGCATCAGGGTTTCCCCGACATTCCCTGTCGTCGACCTGGGCAGCCGAGGTTGAAAAAGACGCGTAGAAAATGCCGGTATGAGTTCGCCATTCATGTCTTTCGATATTTGAGCAATGAAACGCGCAGGCGAGGTCGCAGCGTGCTCTAGCTCTCGCAAGGTCATATTTTCCATCGGATAAGTTAACACAGAAACTTCGTGCGTTGCACAGATGCGGCGTAAAGCATCCAACCACACGGTGCGGTGTGATGTGGCGGACGCCATCAGTTTCGAGCACTTGAGAGGGAGCCTTGAGCAAAGGGAAGCCGAGAGCTTGAGCAGACAAACCTGCCGCAGAGCAATGATGTCAAGCGGGAACATGAAACTCTGGATGTGGATTAGAGTGTCCATCGGAAACTCGTTGAGTATGAGGGTCGCTCTTTTGAAAATGGAGGCCTCGTCATCCTGGATTTTTGGGGCATTCATGGTAGCAAACACAAAGATTGTCTCAGAATGTTCCATTTTCAAACGCCATCATTGATGCTATAATTTCGAATACCCATCAATCGTCTTTGTTCTTAGGCTCGTTTCCCTCTTTCTCCCGGGCGTGAAATCTGAAGATAGTCGTTCAGATCACGTATATTAGAGATCTGCTCTGAACTATGGACGGTACGAGCTTCACATTATTGTAGTGTGTGTCTAAAAGAACCTAGCTCTTGGCAACATGGATATCGATGAAGACCCCTCTGCTTTTCGCAGTACGCTGCTGGAACTGCCTATTGACAATATCTTTCAAATCCTCAAGTTTGCTGATCCTGCCGATATTTTCATGTTCGGTCAAGTGAAATCGCCTGTTTTACTCGTCTCCTATCCATCGCTAACGTTTTAAAGACATGCACGAAGTTTCTACAAGTTACAGCAACACGTACCGTTTGGCTGAATGCCCTTCGTCGTGTATGCGAGATCAACAGTCTTTTCGTACCCAGCTTCCCGTACGACGAGATGTCGCTCTCAGATTTGCAGCGCGCTGCTACGTTCGGTGCCGCTCCACGGTTCGCCCGGCGCCTTTATAAACACGAAACCAATACTACACCCGCTTCACTTGCGCCTTGGTCGTGGCGCATATTTAATCCCCGTGTGGTCAAATCGTCCAACGTCGCTTCCGAGGAACCGGGAGTTTTAAAGCTACTGGAACTTGTCCCAGGCGGGCGTTTTCTGATCATCGCCACTGATACACTCGTCCATTTGTGGGACCTGGGGTACAGTACGAAGCTGATCAAACCTCACGCGCTGGCGTCCATTGCTCTTTTGGAACCGAACTGCGAGCCAGCTATTTCGTTCCTGCCGACAGAAGATGGCACCGGAATTGAGGTCCTGATCATGGCGTTCAAAGACGAGTGGGTCTGAAGAAATATATTCTGAAATAACACCCTGATCCCCCTGTAGCAAAGTCAATCTCGCCACATATCACATCTTCCCTTTGGACGCACATCCGGAGTTCGTACTTGTCTCCGAACCCCAGACTTTGGGCCTCCTTATACGAGGTTTTTTGGCAAAGCCTGGTCTCTGCGTATTTCACTGCGGAAAGGAGATTAAAATTTGGAACACGGTCCAAAACCTGTGGGCCGCTTGGAAGGTTGACGAATTCCCAAACAAGGTGGAAAGGTTTTATTTTAGCCCCGTTGCATCCTCTCATGCGTCCCCAGCTTTTTGCGTACCATGATCTAATAGTAGGAGTTGGCCCCAGGGCCATCACCCTCTGGGAGATCCCCACGCCACACCACGACGCCACAACCATTTCCAACGACGACCCCCACCTTCCGATGATGACCCTTATCAATCCCCTCCCTCGTCAGGAGGAACACGAAATCGCCTCATCCTCCGACTGGTTTTGCGCTACGAGCATCAAGCCGTGCTTCCTTTCCATCACAGGCTGGAAAGGAGATACGCGCTACACAGCGCGTTACACGATGCATTCTGTTGACTGCCGTGAAAACCGCAACATTCCGGGCAGTATCCCCGTTCTCATGGACCAGTCCCCCATACCGGGCGCGTCTGATCATCTTGAATACTGCACGGAGCTTCAGCCGTGCGGTGGGGATGTGTTCGCACCGTGGGCATCGCACGCCTCGGCGGTGATTGAGGCGAACATTTCGCCGATGCCGACCGAGAAGAAGAGTGAAGGCCCACCGTTCAAGACTGTGCGCTTGTTCGAGTCTCGCTTTGACCGTCCGGAGGATTTCGATTTCTCGATTTGTCCAATCACGGGTCGGCTTTGTACGATGACTGGTGAGGCAAACGAGATTGTTGTATTGGATTTTTTGAGCCCGGGCTGGAAGGATGGCTATTGAGCAGCTCTTCCTCGATTGAAAGGAGACCGTACTGCTGTAGTGGCGGTACAGATATGTTTCTGGCTCAATTCGCCGGTCAAGACTCAGTGTGTATGTAGATAATCAAGATACATGTAATCAACGCTTAGTGATTTTTGGGCTGCAAATTATATTCCACCAGTTAAAATTATAACAGAGACCTGTGGTATAATTCAGAGACCGGAGAGATCGAGTCAAGCTCATGCCCCCGCCGACAACTCCCATTTCTGATCAGGATAAATTGAACAGGCAGCGTCGGGTACTAAACCCTGCAGGATCTGACCGCAGCTTTCTTTGATTCGGCATACAAGGTGCCTATTTCCGATGAGGCTTAATCACTCTCTCTCATGCTTCTTACCTGACTTCTGGAATATAATTTCAAGCCAAAAAAAAAAGCCTTGTGCGTTGGTGAATCGAGTCATGACAGCATTTGCCGGCATTTGTCCGATGTCGAGAAAGTGGCTTTGAATTTGACCCACAAATAACGAAGATGCTCGTTGTACACAATGAGGAGTATGGAACTGAAAGACGAGATCAAGCTATGTTCGCGATCCTGGCAGGAAATCCGACCTTCCATTTTTTCCAGCTGGGCTAGGTTTGGAATCAAGAATGTCGCACCGACCATACGGAGCGCCGCGGTAATACATATTTCTTCCTTCCATAGGACGCGTAAACGCACTTGGCAAGGAATGGGCGCAGTCTGGGCATCTCTCATCCTTCAAATGCACAAATCTAGCTCGTAGGAGACAAGGCTGTCCTGTACCTGTCGGTTTTTGCTACATTTATTAAATTAAATACACATATGGTACACGGAGTGAATACATATTACCTACTGGCGCGCCTTGGGCGGCACCACCTCGCCACTCACGGCCATGACCGCTCGGACAGAGACTGCACCGACTGGGCATCTGTATAACTAGGGGGCGGCACAGCGTCTGCGAGGCGCATGTAGCTGCTTGGGTGCGACTCCTTTTTTGACGAAGGAGGGAACAGTCCGCGGCTGGAGGCTCCCAGAGGAAAAGCATCGGGAAGTTCCAAAACGACGGGGTCGAAGGCCTCCCTGTCCGCTACCAACGAATTTCGTCGGCGCCACCAAATCAGGAGGAGGACAAGTAGCACCAGGATTACCGAGCAGACTACGGCGACGATTGTTCCTGTTGGAACTGGGTGTGAGGGGGACGGTGCGGAGGAGCTGGGGAGAGGAACGCTGGCAGCGTTCGGGCCGGGAACGCTTGCGGCGCTCAAAACATCTGAAATGATGCTAATCTGTCCCCACGGCTCCATCCCCATAGGACCTTGAGCAAACGAGGGTGACAGATCGGCGTCAGGAATCGTGAGGAACTCCGAGAGCGAGGTGAAGTTGCGGTTCAGCCAAGAAGCATCTGTCTCGACGATCTGGGTAGTTCCATCCGTGAAAAGGATGCTGAAAGTGCCGATGAAACCGGCGGGATTTTTGGGCGAATAGGCTCCTCCTGTGTCCGGGATATTCTGGGTTACAACGGTGAAGACGTTGGAGGTAGTGTTCAAGTTTACATTAGTAAACCGCTGCGCGCTTTCCCAGAGACCAGAGCTCCCTGGGGGAGACCCTATATAATTTCCATTGATGTATAATGCAAAGGAGTTGTCAACGGTCAGCAAGATTGTTGCTGACCGCGCGCTCTTCCCGCTAGGAGAGAGGAAGGTCTTCCGGAATCCGACCTTTCCGTCATCAGCGACCACACTCGCATTTTGTGTTGACCAAATCCAAGTGCTGCTATTCAGGAATGGGCTGGCCGTTGACCCACAATGTAAAATTACCGATGGCGGTCATGGAAATCACAGCGCTGGACGCAATTTGCCCGGGTGGCGTCTGGAAAGCCTTCAAAAAGGCAACATTTCCTGTGGTCGTGCTAACTGATCTATTGTCGTTTGGTGTCCAGATCCAAGATGCCGGGGCAAACGTGCTATCGGATGCTGTGTCTCTCAGGTGATTCGTGCTGCGCCGTGATACAAGGCGCGCTTGGGCATCTTCATTTCTAACCTGTGAGTTCAACAACGGGGGTAAAACAGAGTGGACGCACGAATAAAAGCGTCATTGCAGAGGAAAAAGAAGCAAGTTAGAAAAAGAAAGAACTCGACTGTGAACAGTCAGTATTTACAACTGCGATACTCAGACGGTCATACCTGGGGGTTTCATCAGTCAACGACGCGAAAGAACCGTAAGACCCTCAAGGTAAGAAATTGGAAAAAAGTATGTCATGGTCCCCGTACTGGTGTCTGTGTCTTTGTACTCGGTAGCTAAGTAGCCATTAATTCATTGGTTACTCTCGGATAATGGCAGATTCAGACATAGCCATGATTGATGCTTTTCCCGCACAACGTGGCTCATATAGCGCGCATACAGTACTACACCTTGAAACACTGATGGGTCAGTTTTGGAGTTTTCAGACGTCCGTCACGCTCATTGAGGACGATATCAGGACTTGAGTGGCGAAAAAGAGTGCGAGAAGAGCCGAACGTGAGCGCGTGAGCGAGGGAGGGGTTTGCTGAGGATCGGCGGGGGCGTCGAAGTTGAACTTGGCGGACACTGGCCAGTGGCTGTACAGATTCCATCATTTCGGCCGAACTCTCCCGACGAACGTCCATTTATTCGTCAGCCCGCAAACATGCTCATTGCTTTTGTGCGATTCAAACCATCGCATCTCCACGACAACCTTGAGTTGGGATGGAAATGGTCACTTCAGCGCTGCTCGCGCTAAGCGCCGGCTCAAACCTGAACTTGAAGATCGACTGCTTCCTCGGGTTCTCGGGACCCGTGCTTTCAAAGGTTTTAAACAATTCGCGGTCGAATCTGGGTCAGCCCTTTCCATTAATCTTAACAAGATTGGGTTGCCTCGGATGGCATGCCACCGCAGCGCCCGCGGCCCTGGTAAAATCCCGAATCTTTCACAGCACTTGACGTCTGCAGATCGTTTCAGACTGTTGCACGGCGTGGTATCCCCGAGGGCACTTAGGCTTGGATGTTTAAGTCGCGACTTGAATCACCATGATGCTACAAGTTGCAGGGTGATATATTCCAACTTAGCGGAGGCTGGACGGTGACTGTCCAGCCTCCGCTAAGTTTGCGTTTACGTAGTTCCTGGATGTCGCATCCACGCGGCACGCCCAGCATGCACCTCTGCTTTCCAGGAATAATACAAACAATGCTGTCATTCGCTTCGAGCTGCTCTGGCTTGCCTCTGAACACCTGTCCTGGGGCATTAACCGTCCTTTTTAATGCACTTCGGTTCATGAACCACAGAGCACACTTTTAAAGAAAGTGTTCAATTGTTCCAATGAATGGTGGGCCTTGAACTACGCCATCATTCACTCCACATCCACTTCGCCTCGATAAACTCATCCACCGCTCAGCGCTCACCGACGCGGCCTCGACTGAATCCTTGGATCATTCTCCCTTTTAGTTTCCAAGCGAAGCCTTTCTTCACGACTCCCGCCTCTCCGCTTCGCAACAGCGCGTTCCGGGCCTCGATTTCTTCAGGATCATATCCGGAGTAAGAGAGCAGACGAATAGTCCCGCTGCACCTCCTCCTAGCCTGCTTAGTCGTCGGCGCCTTCGAACCAAGGTTCCTGCAATAGTGCCTCGGCAGTATCCCGCGCAGGACATACAGAATGATTACGTTTTGCGAGCGGAAGGTCAAAACGCATGTCCCGCGACCTTTGGAGGGCTCCGATATCATCCCAGTAGACCGGCTGCACGAAAAATGGGGACCGGTGGAGTCGTGTCTTGGAATCGCAAACTTGTCCAGGAGCGGCACGCAGTGCGCGGACTGGGGCGACTGTGACAAGAGTCGCGACGCGTCGGCTTCCCAGGCTACCACCCCCGCCGATTCGGATTATTCATCTCCGTCATATGCCCCGTCAGTGCCTTGACCGCGACGAATCCGAATCCATTGCCGCTGGAGAGCAATTTATACAAAACTGTGCCCATGGGCCATGCCCTTTTGCGCCCGGGACACCTAGTGCGTCACAAGCGTATGCCAATTGCCCAGTGTTTTCGGGATCGACTGAGTTTACAGGCTCATTGAGAGCGGGATACGCTAGAGCTGATTCCGCGTGCGCAAGCTAGCACGTAAGGACGGACGCGGCTCAATGCGGCGCGGAGCAACATCGATCATGGACCCACAAGCGCCCACATGTGTGTCGTGTGACGCCTTTATTTAAACTAGCGTACCGGACTGGTATCGGATATCCTCATACACCGCATCCCATTATTACAATAAATAACGCAGATACGTTACATATCCCTCACATAATCCTACGCTACTTAATGACCATCCCCCTTCCTCGTTAACTACTGCTACACTGCTTAAATCGTGTATCGTCTAAACCGTCCTCTGTGGTGTTGCATGTGTCTAGTGTTGCGTGTTATAAATATATTATATAGCTAAATGGTCCTTGAGATTGAGATTGACAGAATGTAGATAGAGATGTGCGTGAGAAATGAAGTGAGATGGGGGAAATGAAGTGAGAGACGAGCGGGAGGGAGAGGAATCGCCCTCGTGTGCAATGAATGAAGTGGAATGGGGAACCGCCGGCCTGCGTCAGGAGAACCAGACCGAGATGTGTATAAAGGAGTGTGTCGTGCGCGCCCAATCCGAACGAATGTGATAAATCCTCCGGCCCCTGTCTACCCGTCTCGCCGTAAGCCTCCAGTCTAATCACACAAGTGCGGGCTCGGCTCACCGTTAATCGCAGCCCTTGCTCCCATCCACCATCCCCGGCCTACCGTCCCCAAAACGCCCACCAGCGCTTCCTCCCTTTCCCATCCCCACCACCCACACTCGACAGCTCCCTCAGATCCGGACTACTCCGCCCCATCTGCCGCGCCATCCTCACCGTCGCATAATGCGGCGCTGGCCCCGCCTCCCCCGCGCTTGGCACGCTCACATCCACCGCGCTCCTCGCCCACTTCTTCGTTTTCCCCGGCGCCGGTCCCGGGCTCAGCGTCGCCGCCGACGCCTCCGAAGTAGAAGTCGCGATCGACGACGGCGGCGGCGGCCGCAGACTAAAATCCCCCGGCGCCTTCCCGCCAAAAAACAACTTGCTCCCCCGCGCCCACGTCTTGCCCTTGCCCGCGCTCTTGCTCAGCCGCTTCTGCTCCGGCGCGCTCTCCACGCGCCGGCGCCCACTCGGCGTGCGCAGCACCTGCACCTGCGCGTCGGAGACCCCACCAGACGCGATTTGCTTTTGCGTCTGCGCTTGCACTTGTGGAGGCAGCGCGCCCGTGGCCAGCTGCATCTGCGGACTGGGGCCCTTGCTGCCAGTGCTCGTGCTCGCGCGTCGGAGCTTCCTGTGCACCTGGGGTTGCGGTTGCGGTTGCGGTTGTGTCGGTGCCGGTGCGGTTGTTGGTGCTTGCACTTTAGATTCTGCATTCGCATGCCCATTCGCAGACCCGGAAATCCTCGACGGCGTCCTCTGCGGCGACGCCGCGCCATTTACGTTTACGCCTATCGACGCAGACGCCGCGGACTCGGGGGCGCGCGCGCGAGGGGGTAACACACCGTGCCCGCCGCTCGACGGCGTCCGCGCATGGCCATGCGCCGAGCTCGAGTGCGTCGTCGACGGCCGCCGCGTGTGCCCGTTTATCGACGTAGGCGACCCCGCGTGTCCATTTATCGACGTCGGCGACCCCGCGTGTCCATTTATCGACGACGACGCCCTTGCGTGCATCATCGGTATCACTTCGGCAGGCGGCGAGGGCAGGGACGCAGTCGCGGCACCGTTCACGTTCGCGTTCGCTTGAGCCTGAGATAGAGACGCCGTCCTCGACGGCCTCCTCGCATGTCCGTTCGAATTCGAGGTCGAGGACGCCGTCCGGCCGGGTGCGCTTGCGTGTCCATTCGACGAGGCATTTCCGTTTCCGTGTCCGTTCGACGAAGGCCGCCTGCGAGTAAAAAAAAAAAACCCAAGGTTCATGACGATTGAAAAAAAATCTCTAGATTACGAGGTGGCCCACCTCACGTGCATCCCATCCTGCGTCTGTGTCTGCGTCTGTGTCGGAGAAGAACCCGCCTCCGCCTCACCAAAGCCCGAATTTGACCCCTCAGCCAACGCCGCCCCCGCCTCATCGCTCCCACTCCGACTCGCCGGCGGCGTCGGCAGGCCCCCCTCCCACCCCATCCCCGCGCCCAGCCCGCCGTCCCCGCCCCCGCCTTCGCCCGGCATACCCTCAGTCTCACGCTCCCGTCCATTTCGGTGTTGGTGCTCTCGGTGCCCAAACTCCCTAGCGTCTGTCAACACCTCCGCCTCCGGACTCTCCGCAGAACTCTCCGCCACCATCGGCGGCGCCGCGACAACCACCCCCGCAATCCACGCGCCCGTATGCCGCCTCTCCCGCCCCGCCCCCGCCCCATTCCCACTCCCATTCACCCTCAACACAACCAGCCCCCTCGCCTCCAACGCCCCCACCAGCACACACTCCAGCGCGCCCACCCCGCCCGCCCCGCCCACAACCCCCGCCGCCCCCAGCGCCCGCTCCGCCATCACATACGCCTTCGCCTTTTTCCCACCTCCCCCTCCCCCGCGCTCACCCCCTTCACTACCCATACCCGCATTCGCAGACAGCGCAACCCCCGCGGGCGAGAACGTCGCCAGAAACGCCGACAGCGCGCCGACGAGCTTCGGCGAGCGGTAGCTCGCGGGGAGAACGTGGATGATGTGCCCGCGCGGCCCTCTTCCCCCTCCCCCTAACCCCACCCCCATACTCGGATTCATCGCCGCGTCGTCCCCCGAATCAAAATACACCGACCCCCGCAAACTCGCCGGCGTGCTCTTGCTCGCGCGCTTACTCTCGTTCCCACTATCCCTATCTCTATCCCCACCTCCCCCACCGAACAGCGAAAACCTCTTCTTCTTCCTCGTCCCCGTCCCCGTTCCCATCTCCGTCCTCGTCGCCTGCGAATCCGGTGTCCCCGGCCGACTCGTCTCCACACTCGTGCTCGTGCTCGTAAACGCAGAGTGGGAGTGCGTCGCCGAGGGCGACGCGGGCGCCGAGTTCCACGTGAAGCCGCCGTCCGTCCCAGGGGACGAATACGAGTACGTGGACTGCGGCGTCGAGGTGCCCGAGCCGCCGCGCGAGTTGGGGCCCGAGTAGGTGTAGGTGTCGGCGGAGGAGTTGTATGAGTGCGCGGGTCTGAATTGGGAGGAAAAAAGAAAAATTTAGTCAGTGATGTGTCGGTCGAGAGAAGAGGGAGAACAGGGGGGAAGAATGGGTGGAGTGAGGGAGAGATGAGAATACAGAAAGCATGCACTGCGCAGAACAGGCAAAGCACGATGTACATAGAAGCGAGCGACTCTACCCCCCGTCCCCGTCCCTGACACCCAAACAGAACACCTCCCCCGCCCAGCTTTGGGCGCGCACGCGCACAAAAACACACCGCGTGTGCGTCCGCGTCAACCAACAAACCATCCCCTCCCCTCCCCGTCACACAACACAGCACAAACGAAAATCGGTTCGTTCCGCGCGCCTCACATCGCCACCTCGTGTACGACGACGCCTCACAAATCCATCCCATCGCGTCGCGTCCGGTCCGGCTGGGTAGCCCCCGCGCGCGCGCGCCGCACCGCTCCACAAAACACAAACCGACACCGGCTCGCCCACCACATCACATCGCATCGCCTCACCACATTCCAAACTGAAACCCCCCCCCCCCCCCCCCAAACAAAAAACGCGATAGACACGGGCGCGGGCGCGGGCCCGAACGTGTGTGTGCCTGGGCGCTCCCAAAATATGAAATAGCACCCTGAACGCGCCTCGCCTCGTTGGCCCCGATATTCGGGCACGCCCCGACAGCCAGCGTCCCGTCCCGTCCGCCTCGGTCCAGCCCGTCCCACCCGTCCCGCGCGTCGGCACAACGCGCCTTCGCGTATCACACAACACGCGACGCGACGCGACGAACACGGCCCCGCGTCCACATTCCAAACTGAAAACCAATCCAAAAAAAAAAAAACACGATAGACACGGGCGCGGGCCCGAACGTGCGTGCGTGTGCCCGGGCGCTCCAAAAATATGAAATAGCACGCCTCGTTGGCCCCGATATTAGATATTCGGGCACCGGGCACGGCACGTTACCCGCCCCGACAGCCAGCGTCCCGAGGACTCCCGTCCGCCTCGGTCCCACCCGTCCCGCATGCCGGCACAACGCGCCCTCGCGTATCAACAACACGCGACGCGACGCGACAACACGGCCCTTCCTCCCCCCCAAAAAAAAAACCGAGACCAAAACCAAAACATCAACCAAAACAGCAACTCACCTCCCCCTCCCCCCCTGCCCGCCAAGAACCCGCCCGCAAGGGTACTAACGAGCACCACCTGCTTCAGTATAGCCTTTTCCTGCTGCTGCGCGGGCAGAAACGACAGCAGCGCGTCAAAGGGGCGCGTCCCGTCGTTCTTTGTCTTTGCGTTTGCGTTTGCGTGCGCGGTAGCGGTAGCTGTGGTGATGACGGAATAAAAAAATAAAAAAATGTTAGCGTTGGCGTTGACAGAATGAATTAATACAGGATGAATGAACGCGCGACGTACATGTGCTCTTCCCCCCGCCGTAAAACGACGACCGCTTCGAGGTGTTTGAGGTATTCGAGCGGACCGAGACAGAGTCGGCCGTGCTCGGCCGTTTGGCGCTCTTGTTTTTGGAGAGCGACAGCGCGGAGGTCGACGCGCGCTTCGGGTTGAAGAGCGCGGAGGGCGCGCGGCTCAGCGTAGACGGGGGCGTCGTGCCATTGGGTGTAGCAGGTGTCGATGCGCTGGTCGACGCGGCCCGCCGGCCCGCGGGGTGCAAATGTTCATTGTTTGATGGCAATGGCGACGCAGCGCCAGTAGTGGAAGCGGGAAAGTCCGCGAGGGGCTCAGGGACGCAGAACGCGCTGTCGTGTCCCGAGGGGTTTTGGGCGAGCTGGGCGATGCGGTCTGGGCTTGGCGGAAAGGAGGTGTTGTCCGTAGACGGAGAGTCGAGGTCGGACAGGGACGCGCGCCAGGAGCGGGCGACGGTGGCGGCGGCGTCGAGGACGGAGACGAGTGTGAGGGCGAATGTGGGTGCGCTGGGGACGAGCGGGGCGCGGAGGCGGAGGACGCGGACGGCGGGGTGGGTGCCTGCGGCGTGGCTCTCGCGGCCGATGGCGGAGACGAGGGCGGTGAGTGGGGGCGGGGCGTGTGTTACGAGTAAAACAAGGCTCCGGGTGAAGGTGGGCGAGCGCAGGAGCGGCGAGAGGAGGTGTGGGTTTGGGGCTGGCGGCGTGTTGTTAATTAAAAACAAGGAATAAGAAAGAGAACGAACCGCCGAGGACGAGGATGACGGCGGGTGTGTGTGCGAATGCATAGGAGAGCGCGGGCAGGTCGTAGGCGGGCCAGGGCGTGTCCGGGTCTATTTGGGGTTCGCGGTCTGTTTGCGGGGGCTGGGCTGGTGCAAAGGGATCCAGCGGCATTGGACGAGGACGGAATACATGGCTCTCTGGCGCTGCACGGCGGACCTGCGTTATGGCGGACATTTCTTGCTATGGTGGTGGAAGCCGAGAGAGGTCCATTAAATATTAATTACATCATAGCCCTGGTCAGGGCATCCCGTAAATCTCGGGATCACGCCCGTGCGAATCTCTTGCCCGATCTCGCCTGCCACCAGCTCCGTATACAAATCCAGCCTACTGCAAAACTCTATCCGACGTCTGGCGTTGCCTCCTTGCGCGATAACCACCCCGCCCGAGAATCCATCCCACCGAAGAAACGATCGCTCTAATTCCATCCGACACGCCGTCTCTTCCTCTCTTTCCACGCTCACCTATTTCAAAGTTCCCGCGCCTTTCCTATCGCTGATTCCGATTCCATCTCCCCACGCCCATATACGTCAAGACACCGTCCTTGGCACACAACGGCTGCTGAACTGCAAACCCACATCCGACCTCTGCGATCCCAACCTGCACATCCAACGTGCGGCCCCAGCGCTCCGCAGTCGGTCACCAGCTAGTAGCCCTCTCGCCGTCAAGTGACCGATGCCGATCCCGAATAAGGGCACCTCATCGGCCCCGCGCACTCCTCATTCTCGTATATACATACCGCTCCAGCCAATCCCAGCCCGCCAACGCATCTTCTTCCCTTTCCCGCATCACGTTCAATCTTTCTTTAGTTGCCTGCCGTCCTTGCGCCGATGGAATAGCATCGCCCGTGTCCTGTTCGGAAACCGGAAACCGACCTGCGCGCGCACGAGTACAGCGTTTCACGCGGACACAACTATACTGATACTTGGCGCCGCGAGTACCAAGTCCATTGCGGTGGACCAAGCATTCCTGTATTGACAAGAGCAACCAGCTTTGCGAAATTGAAATTCGTTTCGGATGACACTCATCAAGTCTTCTTTTGGATTCCTCCCGTCGTGTCGACGGTGTCGTTCACTCTCCTGCCGGCATCCTACTCCCGCTCCTACTCCTACTCCTACTCGTCCCAAGAACAAACCTCACTCAAATTACACCAATACTCGTCGCCGTCTCTTTTCCAAGTCCGGGTTTGTGGTTGCGTTCAAGCCCTAGACCGCCCAACCACAAGTCGTAAATCGAGCTGCCGCAATGACACCTGCCAAGCCCTCTCTTCTCATACTTCTCTTCTCTTCTCGTCAATTCCTCCCGTCCCGTCCCGTCACGATCACCACCACCACCACTACCCTCGGGTGCCGCGGAGGAGGGCAATACTAAGGAGATGCCCACGACATGCGTCGCCACCCACCGCCTCAAATTTCAAAAAACCACTTGCCGCGCCCTAATTTAACGCATCCGCAGCAAGTCCATACATCCTCCTCGAGACGCCCTGCATCTCGACACCTCCGAGTCATTTCGTATGTATTACATCCCCCTATCTTCATTCATCCTTCTTCCCTTGGCGCCCCAGTCCAGTCCGCGTCGGGCGAGCCCGCACGCACCACGCAATCCGCAGCCGCAGCTATTTTTTTTTTGGCTGTCTCGTACGTCCCAACCATCCACGCGTGCGTATTTCGTAGTTCTCGTACATCCCCACTCCTTGACTCCAAACCCTCTTCCCTTCGCGCCGTCGAGCGAGTATGGAAGCCGGACGCCAGGCCTAGGATCGGGAGCGAGTAAGGATCCAAGTCGGCCGTCTGCGTCGTGGATTTAATGTCCATACATACATACATACTTACACCCGTATGTAGGGTTCCTGCAAATCCCGCTCCCACGTTTTCTTTTTTTTTTTCTTTTTTTTAGAGCCTTGATATCGCGTAGGATAGGGATAGGGATAAGGATTAGGGATATGAACGTCTTGAATTTTAGTCTTCAGAACTGTTTAGCAATGTCGGAATGTAGGTCCTGCAAATCCCGTTCCCACGTTTTCGGCTTCTGACTTTGAAAATTTTCATAGAAGTTGGAACATTAGAACATTGGAAGCACATACAGTATACTTCCGGGATGGTGGCGCTTCGTACTGAACGTCTTGGACTTTAGAACCACTCAATTTCGGAATATACATGTACTTACCACCAACTTACTACACCCCGCCACGGCGCGTGCACGTTTCGACTCGGATTAGGCGCAGATATCGCTTATCATCGAAGCGTAGTAATTATACCGTAATACGGTATACCGAGTTGGAATGTACTTGAGCTTGAACGCCGTCGGGGTTTTGCCATTTGGGCTCGGAGTTGAACGTTGAACTTCCGGACGAAACCCAAAAATACTTTTCACGTTCAACGTAGATCCCGCCCACAGGCAGATACCGATAACGGATAAGGATGCTAGCCACGTTTTCGTTCTTGCTTTCTTTTTGACATTTGTATGGATCTTCACGGCCTCTTGAACCTGCAGCTGAACCTCCGCCTTCTTATTATCAAGTAAATAATTCATCCTTGAACCAATAAATATAAATTCGGAGTCGCCCTTCCCCGAACAGCGAACACGCATGTATGTACATCCCATCCCGAACACGACACCGATATCTCCGGACACCTTGAATTCTTTTCTTTTCCTTCTTATCTTATCAAGTAAATAATTGATCCTTGAAGCAATAAAATTCCGAGTCGCCCTTCCCCGAACAGTGACCACGCATGTACATCCCATCCCATCCCGAACACGACACCGATATCTCCGGACACCTTGAATTCTTTTTCTTTATTTTCAAAGTCGAAGCCCGCGCGACGCGGTGATGCGAATTTATTTAAATCCAGAGGTCGGCGCGCGCTGGCCTAAATGCCGAACTTGAAGCAATTCGGCTGCAGACTGTGTCGAGATTGCGCTTGCGGATGACCAGAGTGTACGTGTACGAGATTATTCTAATCCGACCCTGCACGACATACCTAAATCTGTTACTTGCAGCTTCCTGCCGTGCCGGGCCGAGAATTCCGGTTTCTGCAAAATTACGCGACGACTCGCCAAGTTCTACTTCCACGGGCGACAATTTCTATATCCGGAATTCAGTGTTGAAAAAAAAAAAGTTTCTCTTCTCTTCTCAGAAACAAATTCTCTTTTCTGTGCGTCAGTCCTATATGCCGGCATACAGTCGCACTTTGTACGACACCCACTTTCAAACGCTATTTAGCCTTTCAAACGTTCAAACTTAACTGCGATCAAGTTTTAATTCCTTTTCGACTGAAGGTAAGTATATAGTAATATATACTTAGAACCCATGCAACCTCACACGACTCGCCCGAAATATACACCCCGTTGCCATTCATTTTCTTCATACAAGGGAGGCAGACATATCGCGTGAAGTCGATCGACGGAATAACCCGCCGGCACCGAATACACACGCACTTTACACCATATTCCCAAGTCCGCTCCAGACTCGTCGCTCGGCGGATTCGTGAAAATCAAAGTCTTTTCGCGGACGCCAGCTGGGATAAATATTAATTTCACAGGCTGTGGCCGAAGTTGAACAGTAATTTCCATATTCGGAAGAGGCGTTGAAACTTGCAATTGATTTCATCATTCCGCTGGGGCCTAAGTAAGACGAGTTGTGTTTTGCGGCCGTTCAGCCTTCTTCAAGTAATTTTCTCGTCCGTCGTCAGCTAACTAGGTACCTTATCTTGAATCCTGATCGTTTGCGGGTTGCGCGGGCTACGTAGACGAGCACTTATGTAAGATTAGGGGACGTGCGGAAGGAAGTTGATAGAGGTGCCCACTTTTCGGGTACTGCACGCGAACTGGAACTGCCTATTGTCACGGCATAGATCTAAACCCGCCTGCGAGTCTGTCCAGTGTCAACGTAATGCACGGTAGGAACGAGGCGGGCGAGGTGAAAGCGGCGCGACGCGCGTGAGCGCGGCCATCAACGTCGTTCGGTGACCCGAAATACATACCCCGCTGAATGCGAATCCCGCCTTTGCGATTGTCTTTTGTTTTCAACCCCGCGGGTTTCACGCGAGTATACATATATTCCCCTGCCCCCTGGAGACAAAACTTTATTGAAAATTATGCAATCTGACTCTTCGTTGTCAGAATTACACCGCACGCCCAGTCCCCGGTGCTTGACAGACAGAGTGACACAGGTACATACGGGACTCTGGTCTTCTGTGTCTGGTGACCCGAAAATATGCGAATACCCCGCTGCAGACCCCCGCCCATATTTATTGTACGTACGCAGATAACGCTTCACAACGCCGTCGGCTTTGTGAAGAGTGTCAAATTTTCGACCTCGGGGAATCGTCTGAATGTACTGTTTCCATGGGATTCGGGATGTCCATAGTTGCGATCCCGCTAGAAACCCAAAATAAGTTGGACCGTCCAGGATCACCTCAGATCATACCAACTCCATGCCATACTCTCGCCGTCCGAGTCCCCGATTCCTGGCACGGATTATGATTTTCTGTCAACGTAAGTAACATTAAATTTAAAAGTGCCAACACATCGCGACGAATTCAATATACGAAAAGCACAGTTCCTCGAGACCTGCTTTACGCCTACTCCCTTACTAGTAGGACCGCAGTCGGCATCCACCATATTCGTCGAGGCCACAAATACGATCCACTCTCACATCCAGATCCAGATTCTCAACTGTTTCGGATTATCGCGAATTTCACCTCGGTTTCCATCAACCACTAGCGAACCCGAAAGAATAATTCCCATATCTGGAATCAGCGTTGAGTTCTCCGAATCAAAAGACCTTCCGCTGTGGGTCTAGACTGTGTCATGCCGGCATGCGCCTGCTTATCTTTTGAATTGCCGTTATGTGTCGAGCTACGCCGTTCCTAATACGCGGCTCTGCCCGAATTCGGAATACGATGATCAACGCCGTTCAAGCCTCAAGCTTCAAGGCGAAACTGAATATATATATATACATCCCGCTGCCAAGACACATGCCGCGGGTTCGGCAGCGCGCCGCGCGCCTCGTAAATGTTACCTTAAATGTTATATATAGGAATCCCGAAAAATAGGAAAGCTGACTGATGTCGATATCGCTTCTACCAGTCTAGGCTCTCCTCCTGGCTATCATTCAGACGGCATGTATTCAATGGTCATCCAAAGCCACCATCCAACGGAGGTCAAAAAAAAAACCTCAGGTACGTAAGTATATGTTTGTTCAATTTCTGCGCATGGTTCCTTTGGTCCTGAGCAACGGGTTATCGCATTCTAATTTTTATTGATGCGACGCAATGCACGGCGCTGCAGTGCAGTGCACCCTTGCTATGCAATTATTACAAATACGTAAGTACACCGTTCATCAGACACTCGTAATTCGCAACTTGAAGGTTGCATCAGGTAATAAAATATTCAGGTTAAAGAGGCGAAAAAGGGGTCACCGCTCAATCTCCTAACGACCGCAAACAAAAGACAAATATTGCACCTCAGTAGCTTTGACCCCTCAAAATATCTGCATTCACCAACAATCGCCCCAAAGATCGACTCCTAATGACACACTTTGGACGCACGTCCACATGGTTTCGACGCATTGAATTCAAAACGAAAAATCACCCAGATCCCTCGTCTGGGACAACTTAAATACACTAGAGAGGTATTAAGACGTCAATTTAAACCCAGGACAAACACCAGCGGTTCTGATCATGACCCATCAGCACTAGGTTCAACTGATTTTGAACCGTGGGAATCCTTCGGGATGTTCCGAGCTGGAGAATGAATTCCAAGCTAAGCTAGCAGGTAGTTGGTTGATTAACTGATGAATATTAACCTGAACCTTCGGGACCGAGAATCGGTCTGCGTGGAGTGGTACCTCATGGACTGGAGCTAGCGGGACGCGGAATGAGAATGGGCGGGAATTAAGTTACGGGGGGACTCAAAGCGCGTCCATGATTTACGAATTAAATTCAAGCCACAGCACCATCCGAAACATATGGGACTCACACGGGCGCGCAGAATCGAAAGGTGGATAGCTGTAACCATTGCTTCGAGATCGATTCCACAATAACTTCGTCAGCAAAATCTTCAGGCCTAAGACTCCATCAGGTCTTTAAAAACGACTGTCTCTTCGCCTGATGCAAAGTCTGAGTAGCGAGACGGAGACAAGACATTTTCAAAGCACTGAAACACATTGAAATGCAAATGGTACGCAAGCGTCCTAGGATATCTAAATTGCTATTATTCTGTGGCAACATAGTGGCGAATCCTCAAGGGCACGTCATATCCCTTTTCTCCTTCGACCTTGGGTCTCGGCAGAATATTCGTATGTTTCCCTATCTCTGTTGCCACGCCGTTGGGGAATTCGAATGAGAAGTTGCGCACAAGCACAGAGAGCACAGCTTTGAACTCCATCAGCGCAAATACCTATCGCGACGGTCAGAACTCAGAATCCAAGTCGAAACTTCAAGTCGACGAACCCTTCCGAGACAAATACGAGCCCCATCTGAAAATGTGAGCAAATGACGGTAACCCTGGATCTCCTGGGCCCGGTATTGGTTGGCGCCCTGACTCTCGTCGAGCCAGCGCGACGGATTGAATTGTTTAGCGTCGACGCCCCAGAACTCAACCGAGCGGTTGATGCACCGAATCGGCAGCGTGACAATCGTGCCTTTGCGCACGAATATAGTGTCGACGACATCCCCACCCTGAGTCTGGATTGGCGTGCTCAGCGGGAGGACATTGTCTTCCGAGGCCTGTCACAAAGTAAAAGTCAATATTCATTAAAAGTAGGCAACGAGTAGGCCGACTAACCATGCGCTGGATTTCCGACAATGGTGGATAGAGACGCAGAACTTCGCAGGTAAAAGCGTCGAGGAACGAGCTGTGATTGTTCAGCTCCTCCCATGTAGGGTCCCCTTCTGACCGAAAGAGTTCTTCTCTCAGTTTGGTTTGGATCGTGGGGTTTCGCGCGAGTTCTATGAGCGCCCACTGAATGAATGCCTTGAATGAGCGTTTCATCCAGGTAATGCGGAAATCTCACGGTGAGGCTAACTTGAACCTGGATTAGCCACTTCATCAAAGTGATTTGGCAAGTCACTTACTGGCAGTTGTTTCGTACCCCGCAATAAGAAGAACATTTATCTAAGGAAATGTGATGAGATGCGGTCAGCACCAAAGAACCGGTTCGCCGACCTGTGCGGTAACCTCCTCAGGCGAAATCTTTTCTGTACTGGCTGATTTGACTGTGACCGAACCGCGTTAATTCTGTCGGCGATCTCGGAGTTGTTCAATTTACGCGCCTAAAAGACCTATCACAGATTTATCTGTGGACACATCGCTGGTGTTCGCAAGGAAATTGTCTCCGAGGCTTCGCATTGTCTTGCCTAGTTGTTTAAGCATTGATTGATGGCTCGTGGGGACTTTTCCGAAAACGGGTACTCTCAAGGACAGTAAGAAGAGTATGGTGTCAATAAAAGAAGCTTTGGAGCCGACGGAGTCGAACGCAGCGGCAATGCTGGACGTTTTGCCAGAGAGCGTGCGAAAATCATGAGAAAAGCCCGCCAGACCGATTGTATCGAGGCTGTAAGTTGTCAAGGATTGACTTTAGTGGTCCATGTGTACTGATAGGCAGCTGTAAAACTCACGAGATGTGGTTCATCCTGAAATTGGATGAATAATTGTCAAGGATATGGGCTTGAAACGAACCATTGTTGAACCTCGATTATGGTTCCGTCTGTATTTGAGGCTGATTCAAGCAGAGCATCCCACGCAGTCTTCGCCTAAAAACAATACGATTTTCAAAGGACTCGAATCTCAAAAATAAAAGCCGTACTTTGTAAGCCGAGTCAAAGAAGATAGGAGTCAGATTCTTGATGGATGCATTGCTAAACGCCGGGTTTAGAGCTCTGCGTTGCCTGCAATTTAATACAGTAAGCGACAAATTATTATTCATCCGCGACCTCCGCCCACCTTTTATGACTATCGCCTTCCGCCCAAAACAGCCCCCGCCCAATAAGCTTCTCAACAAAACGAGCAGATTGCGGTGTCTGAACGTATACATAGGTTTCTTTGGCGTAAACGTTGGAGATGGTTTTGGGGTCAGTGAAAACAAGTCTCCGGGTGCCCATGATGCTTGGGATCGCAAATACAGGACCGTATTGAGCGGCCCATTCTTCATAGACGGCGCCCGCATCAGGCGCCTTCATAAGCAGAGGTATCATGCCGAAAAAGAAGTTCCTGCTTGAAGGGCCTGAGAGAGGTGTAGTACGGCGACCAGTCAGACGACGAATGAGGACGTAGCAAATGAGACTGGATCCGACCAGGATGCCAGTCTCGACCACTCCAAAATTCGAGGAACGGACGGTGTCGAGTAGCGCTTGAAGATTTGGGGAAGCTATCATGTCAAATAGGGCTCCAGAATCCATGAGATACACGGGCGTTAACGGCTCGTATTTGTACTTCCTTGGTATTTCCTGACAATAGCGTGTCGCAACAGCCATGTCCGGTACTTCCTGATATGAATCGTCGGCATTTCCGACTCGCATCTCAATTGAAGTTATTATTGGACGGGTAATCCGACGGCATCTCCGCATTGCCTGATTGAAAATAGGTGCGAACCGTCCAAGAACCGTGTGCCGAATCGCTCGGATGGCTTGCGTGTATGTGATGCTTGAAAAGCAAAGCTGACGATGACGGCCGGCGGGATAGTCTGTGAGAATGACCGCTGGGAAGATTACTTTTGTGTCGACTTGCGGGTGCCAGAGTCCTGGCTCCCGGCGCGTGTGTGGCTCTTGGTGCGACTACAATGCAAGAGGTGAGTCGCCAGCACGGTTGGAAAACCAACCGAGTCAAACTTTGCGTATAGAGTGGTCGCCTACCAGTGACATTGATGATCTCGGCTGGAGGTTAATAGTCTCAATAGATACACGGTGTCCCCAAGAACCCGGATTTGAATGCTGCCACCGCCCAATTTAGCAACACGCACCTTCTTCCATATCGTCTTGGTACCACAGGCAGCAGGCAGCCCAAGTGAACCTGCAGTCCGCATCTATTATTACTGGTTAAGTGTCGACGGGATTCACCGTCATCTCTGAACCATGATATATCGGATCAACAATGTTTCTTGTCAACCTGTACTCACTCTCCAGCGTTAAGTGGATTCGGATATGAGACATTTCTCGGTAGCAGGACTTCTGCCTCAATACGCACCCGGATTTCCGGTCACGGTACGAGTGGTGTTCGAGCCGGGCTGCGCGAGAAAGTGCGGTGTCGTGTCGTGTACGCGACGCGATCCGACCCGACTGGACGCGACTGACGACTGTCAAACTCCCAAGTAGGACAAGGCCTTAGACTGACCTACGCTCCTCAGACTTGCGGAGGGTCGCCGCGGCCTCTGCGATATCTGGCATGGAGTTCATCGCGTAGCTTACATTGCCGCCCTCCTCGTTCTCGCTCATACGTTGTCCAACCCGGTCGCTCGTCCAGGGATTGCTTCTTATAGAGTGAATCGACAAGAATACCGCGGGAATTAATGCGGAAATTTGAGGCATGGCTTTCCGATTTCTGCACTCGTTGTGTTGTGGTTGTTCTGATCCTCAGAAACTTGGAAGGGATATCGATAATGGCAGGCGGTAGGCAATGGCGTAGGAAACCTTGGAGTTTAGAAGTGAAAACTTTCATGGTGGTTCTCTTTCCCCCCTTGAGAACGACTGTCTTCTCAACGTGAGGAAGAGACGAGACTGCCGTTATGGCAGTGATGATGCGCATCACCATGATTCTATCACTGCCGTACAGCCGCACAGCCGCGCAGATCCTCGTTCCCTAAAAATCTGAATTTGAGGAATCCGGAATCGCAGGGAATCGCTCTGGGCACTTCTCTTCTTTCCCATTCTACAGGCTCTTTGCCTCAAAGGCTTGCGCGCTATGATTGCTTGTTCAAACCTTTATCGCCGAACTTGTTTGACAGATGGCAACGCAAGCGAGCGCAAGCGGTCGCGTCTTGGTCGCATCAATGCTATCCAACGACAGCGTAGTGCCATGAACTTTGAAAGTACTTTGAAGTCTTCAGTTTCAGTTTCGACCTTTGCCCTTTTTCTTCGAGTCGTTGACCGATGATGCCCCCAGGTAAGACCGTCTGAGCCTCGCAGCCGTAAATCCTGACGTCCACAGTCGGGTTCTTTCTTTTTCTGACTTTCTTTTTTTGCCTCTGTAATGACCTCTCTATTCGTGCGTCCACTCTATTTTCCTCATTTGACGAATCTCTAATTTAGAAATGTAGATGTCCATGCGCGCCTTGTATCACGGCGCAGCACGAACGGCCCAAGAGACGCAACATCTGCCAGTACGTTTGCTTCGGCATCTTGGATCTGGACGTCGAATTCCGATGGAACGGCTAGTGCGTCCCCAGGAAGCGTCGCCTTCTTGAAGGACTTCCAGACACCGGCGGGTCAAATTGCGTCTAGCGCTCTGATTTCCATGACCGCCGTCGGTAATTTCACCCTGTGGATCAATGGCCAGCCAATTGGAGCTTCCAAAGATGTTCAAAACGGGTGGAATTCCGCGGTGGTGCTGAGGGCCGCGCTGAATGCGACCAAGAACACGTTCTCTGTTCTCGTCGCCAACAGCGGCAGGTCTTCTGCTCCACCGCCAGGTTTTTTGGCGGTCGTCCAGATCTCGTATATCAATTCCTCGAATTTGACCTTCATATCCGATTCGAGTTGGTTGGCGACCAGCAATATCCCGACCGACTTCCCTACGCCATTCGAGCTCTCGAACTTTGCGGCAGCAGCTGTTGCAGCACCCTACGGATCGGGCCCATGGGGACAGAACGTTTCAATCCCTATGCCCGATCCTACTCCCCTTACTCTGAATACCAGTACTTGGATTTGGTCAACACAGAATGCGAGTGACACCGCTGCCGTAGGAAGTGTCGGATTCCGGAAGACCTTTCCCTCACCCAGTGGGAAGAACGCGCAGTCAGCGACAGTGTTGCTGACTGCAGACAACACCTTTGCATTATACATCAATGGAAACTACATAGGATCCCCGCCAGGGAACTCTGGTCTTTGGCAGAACCCGCAGCAGTTTACGACTGTGACTTTGAGTGCTACCTCAAACGTTTTCACCGTCGTAGCCCAGAATTTCCCGGGATCCGGAACAACAGGTAGCGCTGCCGGTTTCATCGCTGCCATCAGCATTCTTTACGCCGATGGAACCAGCCAGATCGTCGAGACGGATACGTCTTGGCTGACCAGCAACTTCACCTCGCTCTCGGAGTTCCTCGCGATACCCGATGCTGGCCTCTCAACCTCGTTTGCTCAAGGTCCTATGGGAATGGAGCCGTGGGGGCAGGTTAGCAGCATTTCAGATGTCTTGAGCGCCGCGAGCGTCCCTGGCCCTCCTTTCAGCAACGGGAGCGCTGCCAGCGTTCCTTCCCCCATCTCCTCCTCACAGTCCACACTGTCGCCCTCCACTTCGCATTCAGTTCCAGTAGGGACCATTGTCGGTGCAATTTGGGCGGTGATTCTGGTGCTACTGATCGCTCTCCTCATTTGGTGGCGGCGCCGACGAAATTGGCACATAGTAGACAGCGAGGCGAAGACTCCTGACCAGGTCTTTTCAGAACTTCCCGTCGCCTTTCAGATGGGACCCTCCAACGGCGCACAAATCCCATCACAAAACAAGCATGTGCAGCGCGAGAGGACTTCACAAAGTGAGGGCACTGAGGCGCCGCCGCCCTACTATACTCCGGCGGTGGAACAGTCCATAACTGGGCGGTCAGTTGTGGCTGTGGATGACGACGTGGTGCGGGAGAAAGTCCGTTAGTAAGTATGTATTATTTATTCGTAATTCGTTCTAGTCCCCACGCCCCCAGCCCTTTTTTCTGGCTGAATATCGTATCATAGGAACGGTATGTCTTGTAAAATGATCCACCAGACCCACATATACAAGATCCCAAGGCGACACAGCTACGGGCTCGGGGTGCGGTCGTGTTACTTGAGGAGCCAATGTCTCATCGATAACCCTGAAATCAAGGCGCTCTGAAATTCCTCGTTGGCTTTGAAGCGGATGGATCTGATCAAGTTTCAGTCCGGAGCGCTCAAGATCTAATTATGTTGCAGTCAGAACCCTCATCTCGGCCAACTGCCACCAACTCGGTGTGAAGATTGTGCTGGATCTTCGTCAGCGTGATCATATTTGGCGGCCAGGTCTATGTACACTCCCGCCCATCGATTATTTCTTTGGGTGTGCATTTTCTCTCACTTGAGGACGCCAAACGTTGGTCTTCAATTGGTTAAGAAACCATATTTTCCGTGCCGCATCGGTGTTCTTCGAAGCACGGTCGAACCGTCTCAAAATCATGATGGTTAGATGTTCCCACCACAGCATCACTTAAATGGTAGAGATGTCCAAAATGCCCTTCCCATCCTGCCAAATCTGACGCCCTTCAGTCTGTTTAATGACGTCCGCCCTAGGTGAGTACAGTTCTTGATTCCTTAACGCGAACCGGAAACTCAATTTACTACATAGGCGCTCGAATACGGCTTGGTCTTACACTCCTTTGCTTTTACATTTTATGTGCGTGAATCGCCTTCCTCTTGGGGCAAATATTAACTTGTGGCTCGGGGGCGTAGTGGTGCAAGCACGTCTTCATCACTCCCACACCAAATACACACTCGGCAAGCGGGATGCACTCACTGGTAGTGAGCTGGCGACTGCCTCCTGGATCTGGGCCTCAGGGGCGACCACCGGAAACGTAGCGTTTCTGAAGACTTTCACTAGTTCTGCAGGCAAAATTGCGACGTCGGCGACAATCTCTTTCACCGCAGTAAATGCCGCCACCCTTTGGGTAAATGGACAGCCGATCGGGGTGTCTAATGACTGGACATCTGCCCAGGTGTTCAGCGCCGCGCTGAATGCGTCAGCAAATACGTTTTCAATATTGGCGGGGAACACAGGCAACTCTGGTGCGCCACCGGCGGGCCTTTTGGCCGCCATTCAAGTACAGTACAGCGATGGCTCCGCCACTACCGTCGTTTCCGATTCGACCTGGCAAGTGTCAACAAACATCCCTTCCGATTTTCCGACCCCTGCCGACACCTCGCAATTCGCGTCCGCTGCAGTTGCTGCATCTTACGGATCTGGTGCATGGGGAACAAGTGTAACGCTTGTCTCTCCTGACCCCAATGCACCAACTCTTGTCGGGGGCACGTGGATCTGGTCCACGTCTGACGGCGAGTATGCTGCTCCTGCCGGAACCGTTGGATTTCGCAAGAACATCGTTACGCCCGTTGGGAAGAGTGCGCAGTCAGCCACAATCTTGCTGACTGCTGACAATACCTTCGGGTTATATGTTAATGGGGAGTACGTTGGTGCTCCCCCGGATGAAGCGGATGCTGTAGTCGAGTCGACGGCCTGGGGCCGCGCGCAGCAGTTCAATGTTGGGCTCGACGCTGCATCGAACATCTTCACTGTCATCGTCACGAATTTTCTCAACCCTACGTCCGGTGCGACGTCGCCTGCCGGCCTCGTCGCGAGCATCCAGGTGTTATATGCAGATGGCAGCAGTGATCTCGTTGGAACAGACCCGAGCTGGCTGAATGGACCTTACACAAGCGTCTCGGCGTTCATTGCTGCCCCCGACTCGGCGCTCGCGGCTTCTTTCAACGTTGCTGCCGTTGGAGCCTGGCCATGGGGTCAGCTATCCGGCATCTCCAACGTGCTCGCTGCTGCGGGCGTTCCGTCGGCACCTTTCACCAGTAAAAGTGTGTCGACCGCCAATCAGGGTAGTTCAAACCCAACAGAGGGTACCGGAGCTGGACTCAGCGCGGGCTCCAACCCTCAGTCACAGAGTAGTCTCGCGAGTAGTCTCGCCGGCGCACCTGTTGCGAGTGGTCCTAGCGGAGGCTCATCCGGCTCTGCTGCCGCTTCTACTGCACATTTAGGGAATAGTATCGGCCCATCTACAGTAACCGGGAGCGTTGCTGCCGAGAGCTCAGGTTCGGGCACGGCGACGATTACTTCTCTTTCTTCGTTCCCCAGCGCCACTTCCGCCTCGTCTACACACGATACCCCAGTCGCTGCGATCGTTGGCGCTATTGGAAGTACGCTCACTCTACTCGTCCTGGGTTTGGCAATATTTTACTGGCGCCGTCGACGCTATCCCCGTCTCGTCCGGCGTCATTCGCAAGGCTCCAGCATTTCACCATTCGCCAATGATGCCCAGTCCCGCGTTTCATTGGTCGTTGCTCCAGTTTTGCGATCTTCGACCGAGAGCACGCGTAGCCTAGACATGGCAGAGCTACGGCCACAAGGAGTTGGAATGAATCCATTTTCACTGACCGCACAGGAGCAGATCCCATCCACTAGGATCGAACGCGAGAATAGCATACGGGACGTTTCCCGGGACTTGACAGGCGGGGTGGTGCCAGACAACGTTCTCATTCCCAAGACTGCTACCCCACAGTCTACCGAGACCCATACCCCTCCGCAGCGCAGTCGATCCGTATCAACGTCAGACGTCTCTGCCACCTATGACCCGCTCCCTCCGCCAAGCTACACAGAATAGTCGCCCTCATACCTTTGTTAGTTAATTTGAAGTACCCACCCTCACTTTTACATACCGCTCGTAACCTCTCGCAGCGACATTCTACCGACGCTTATACCCACCCGACCTGGGTTTCTCCATTTTCATATGCGTAGTTCCGACTTACTCGCCTGTCAGTCATTCGAGAGTTTAACTTCTCAATGTAGGATGCTTCTCGACTCCCATTCCTTTGGCCAGCACTCATGATCAGACGCGTCGAATAACCTTCCAAGATCCGTCCGCTCCGCCAAGTGACAAGTCTTATCGGGTTCGTCTTTTCGGGTTTGGGAACCTCTTTTTTGCGATTGCGCCAAGCCACATGGAGGACGAGAAATCCTGCGATGCGCGACGAAAGGAATCCTGTGAATCCCACCACGACAGTGCCAGTTTAGTCTCCATTGAGTGAAGAAATCGCTCATGACTCGCGCGATCTTAGCCTGACGCAAGCGTGTACATGAGCAACATAAAACTGTTAATCCAGGTGTACCTCCACCTTGGTATCTGAGGTACGCTCCTCCGGTGTGTGGCTAGGGCTTATAATCTAATTATTGCCGACCGCGGACATTTAAATCACGGTATAGGATGCAGTTTCGTCTGGAATTTGAAAGCCTTGAGAGAAAAGGAGATGACGCGCTCTTGAAAGTTCACCATTATGTTACCCCAGCATAGTTGAGCACGAGTTGATCTGGCATTACTGCTGCGCGGCGATAGTTCGTACCAAGCTGACACAAAACGAGGAAAGCGTTGCTTCAGTTTGAAGCTCCCGACGGAGGGAGTATCTTCCTCAACCAAGCGGCTACATCAGCCAACTCGTCATCCTGAATATAGTGGGCTAGTCCTTCGTACGTGTGGAAATCTAGTCCTTCAGGAGCACCAGGATGTGGTGCCTGCGGGACGCCGATCTCGGTCATAAGGTAGTTAGCACAGACACGGCCAAGCGCGCATGGCACAAGTCGGTCTGCGTCGCCATGTCCCCAGAAGATCGGAATGGAAGAAGCATGGGAGGATACCATCTAAAGTGAGGATGCTCGTTAAAAAAAGGACCAAGTTTTAGCGGAGCAGTTGCACCGATTTGAATTTATGTCTGAGAGGAAGACGCGCGCTCAACACAATCAATCCAGCAAGCTTTCTGGCGGTCATGAGACCTGTGAGGATGGTCATGGCTGCCCCTTGAGAAATGCCTCCGAGGACGATGCGGCCAGGATCAACGCCTGAAGCAATGATTTCCTTCAAAACGGCGTCGATGGAAGCTATGCTTTGTAGTATGCCGGCTTCGTCCTCTTCACCTGGAGGGGGAATTTCGAGCGGGAAGTCGAATATCTTTATGTCAAACCACGATGGCATCCGCTTTTGCATGTTCCCTGTTACCGAGATAACGGGCCTGGCGTAATGGGAAATGTCAAAGTGGGAACATCTGGCTTGGAAAAGGGCCTACGCCGCAGGCAATATCCATTTCACTTGACCCAGTCCGAAGGCAGGATTTGAACGGAGAGTGTGAACAACTTCAAGGGGGATGCCTTTTGGTGTGTCTCCCAATCCCTTTTAGTTTTCGGTTTTTTATGAGGCAGGATAGACAGACAAATTTTTGCAGCTCACATGGAGGAAGACAACAACCAGAGTTGGATTCAATGGGTGGAATCTCAACAACCGAAAGAGGTTGAGCTACAAACGCATTCATAATCAAGGTACTTTTGGCACGGTGGTAAAGTTCAAGCAAGGTTGGGTGACCGCCGCTCATAGGAGTCATCATCACTCGATCAAAAATGTTTTTCGTCCAATGTTTTTTGACGTGCGAATCCTTCCGTTGACCGCCCAATTACAACGAGCTCGCGTTAAGACATACTCAGAAAGAATCGAAATGCTGGAATTGTGCTGGGAAGGAACCTCAGGCTCATTTGAACAACTGTTACAGAATAATTAAATGTCCACGCCGCAATAGTATTATTATCGTTGTAAATCAGTGCGCCTTGAGGAATCATGAAAGTCAGGGAACAAGCCGAGAACACCAAGTATTGAGCACTCACATTCGGAGGGTGTCATATAGGAACTTGTAGCTCTTTAAATTACCCTTGAGTCGCCGAATATCTAGACTGTACATATCCTTCAATCGGTCCAGACGTGTAAGCTCGACAGAGAATCGGACTTCGTCGCCGATGTCTTCCGTTTGGTCACCATATACGACGTCGGGAAGTGGCGGCTCTCCGGCAGCAACGACGGTGCTGCTTTGAGGAGAATCATTCTCACCCAGAACCGGTCTGGCTGGCGAAGACCGCCGTCCAGCCGGTGAGGGCTGCCGTCGCGGGAGGAGACCACGAATTACAGCACCTCCGGCTGCGCTTAGCCTCGTCTGAGAAGATGAACGGGGCTGGGCCTAATTGATTATCTTAGCTCAATTCATCACACCGAGGTAACGAGAAGACGCACCCCAGCACTTGCGGAAACGTCCCTTCTGTCGCGGCGTCTCGCAGGCCGGATGCAGCGATATTTGAAGTCCCCCTCGACATGAATGTCGACACCCATTCCGGAGAGCACTTGTCGCATATGCTCCATCACCTCTGGCGGCCGCCCCGCCGTGATCATCTCATTGTCGACGGCACCGTGGTGGACTCGCATAGCTGCTCTGTTATTTCCACTGATGATGCCGGCGGATCGCCGAAAGAGTGACGTGATAGAGACCGCAGATGTTGTGCGCTGCCTATGCTCAACGGTCCCAGGCTTCACAAGAAAGGGGACTGTGGGGGTTGCGGCGATGCGTATTTGTGGGGAACGCTGGCTACTTCTACGGAGGAGGCCGCTGCTTCGTGTTTCGAAGGCGAAAACGGACTCGACGTGAGTCCACCGCTACCAGACCGCCGCCCTTTCGGAACCACTGCATAACCTTGTTCGGTTTATTCGGGCTGGCGCTGGCCTGAGCAGCGAGACACTGGGGTTGGGATGCGTCGGCGTGAGCGGCTGCTTTGCGCTCGAAGAGCTCGACGAGGCATCAATGACCAGCGGAGGGAGTTGAGCTTGGGCCTCTGTCCTGGTGAGGGTTCCCCGGGGAGTATTGGTAGAAGGGGTTGGTTGTTCATCACGAAGACTCGATAGTCAAAAGGCGGTTGGCGCAGTGAACCATCCAGGCCATAAATTTCTGCGTAATCGGTGCTGGGTGGGTTCTCTGCAGTGCTCTCTAACCATGACTGCACCGGCGAGATGGGCGAAGCAGCAGACCGAGCGCCAGATTTGTGGTTACCGGATGAGCGACTGACCCGCCGCCGCTCCTTCACTGACTCCGCGTCCCGTCGAACTCACTGATCGCCGATTCCGAGTCGTCGTAAACCATAGCTAAAGGACTCGTCGACGCAGCGGGTGTCCTACGAACCTCGTGCGGACCTTGACTCGAGCTGTGTCGCTGCCCTCCCGTGCGCCATTTGGGCTGTCGTATCCCACCTCAATCGTATGTCGGGACCTCTCTTCTTGGCGACCAACCCGTTCCCGCCCCTTTCCTTTCTCCTCCGTCACGCGTCCCGTACCGCGTTGCTTCCTCGGACTCCCAACCGTGTCTTTGAGGGGGCTACTACTGACTGTTCGGTCCTCCGATGCGTCATCTCGGACCGCGTCCGTCCGCTTCCTACTCCGAGGTTTGCTGCGCAGCGACAATGGAGAGCTATCCCCGTTGCGCGCGGTGCGTTGATACGCCAAGCGCGGTCCATCCTCGGCCAGCTTCTCTAGCTCCTTGACTGTCAGCCCGAAAGTAGTGATCTCTCGGAGGTTCATTGCGAACCAGGGATGGCGCATAATAGTGGCTAGATCGCGCGCGCACGAGGATCTGCGACGAGCATCGCGCTTAGCAGTTTGCGAGCTTCGTCGGAGAGTTGATCTGGGAATGAAAGGGGTGTGCGGGCGATATACGCGTACAGCTTGTTGATATCCTCGCCATCGGGGTTCGTGGGGTCGTCGTCGAATGGAAGGTAACCTGATAACATCGCAAACAGGATGACCCCACAACTCCAGACGTCTGCAGCAGTGCCAACGTAGAGGCCCTCGCTATTGACAAGCTCAGGCGCGGCATAGCAGGGAGAGCCGCACATTGTCTCCATCAAGTCGTTCTTACTATGGTTGAAGCGGTTGGCGAAGCCAAGTCGGTGATGACAAGGTTACGGTGGCGGTCAAGAAGAAGGTTCTCCAGCTTGAGGTCTCGGTGAACGATGTTCTTCTGGTGCATGTACCAGACGCCAGATATGAGCTGGGCAAAAAGCTTGGCAGCGTCGCGCTCGCGGAGGTAGCGGTGGGCAAGGATGTGGTCGAAAGCTCTCCTCCTGAAGCGTACTCTAAAATAATGCCGAAGAATTGTCCGTCTCAAAGACGTCATATAAGCGAACAATATTGGGGTGTTTGAGCAGCTGCAGCACATGTAAATGCATGAAAGACAAGTGTCAAATCACCGTACGCACATCCAAGATTTCGATCTCTCTCGCTATCTTCGCCATTTTCGCCTCGTTAACCACAGCGTCTCTCCGGATCAACTTTACCGCCACCTCGTCGCCGTACTTGTAGTGTAATCCAAGCTTGACTTTGCCAAACTCGCCTTCCCCTAGTGTCTGCAGCATATAGTACGCGCCGAACTTGGGGATGGGGCGATTGGGATGGTTCGCACCATACGCGACAACGGCGGGGTGCGAGAAAACGTCCGGCAGCGGCGCTTCAGCCACATGCGGTGACGGCGTTTGGTGCGATACACGCTGGGGCTCCCGACGCGGCGTGGCAGCACCGACCGCGACCGACCGCGTTCGGGGCGACCTAGGCGGTCGCGGGTCTGGAAGGCTCATCGAAGAGAAGAAGAAGGAGATATTGCCGTTTTGGGAATAAACGCGGAGGCCACCACTTGGTCGTCTGATGACTGATGAAAGAAATATTGTCGAACGTGGAACACCACGTGTAAGAAGTTTTTTCTTGGTTTTTTTGCTTCAGTTGGTCCCCGACGCTTCAAAGAAAAGTGTGCATCAGCGATGATGAGGGACTCCGATCTACAGCCCGGAACACGGAATCAATCAGAAGTCGTACCTGAGGGGCCCCAACGGAGGCAAATGCGACATATGGAGGAAGCATGTAAATGCTATCCTTTCCATTCCAATCACGCCAGCCCAGAATAGAAGCAGCAACGTGCAGCAACCTACTACTAGCTTACTGCTGGTATTTATTGCAATGGATTCAATTTATGGAGGCCATCCGCCATAGTCTATATATGGTGTGAGCAGGAGACGAACTGGGTGGCACGCACGCTACACACCGTGGACTGAATGGATTCAGAAATTCAAGCCGAAATGTCTACGAGGTCGGTGAAGACAGGAGCATTTGTTTGATCTTTAAGCGCCGAGAGCGTATGTATCTGCAGGATTGCACGTAATTCCAGGGAAGCGCGCTGGTTAACACCATTGAACGACGACGACCATGGACGTTGTAGTGAACCCGAAATCAAGCCCAAAATGGTATTTGCGTGATCCACCATCATGTGATGGACGCGTCTCGCGTCGCGTCACGGTCTTGTTTCAATCGAAATTCAGGCATACTTAACTCGCGTCGGCTGTTCTCAGACTACCGCGGGACCATGCGTCAGGGGAAACTGACATGCTCGGCCTGGTTCTGTAAGGACCCTGACGCTTTCTTCAGATCGAGATCGGCGTCTCGACTCGGACAAAGGGCTCGCAACCTGGCTGTGGGGCTCAAAATCGACACCAGGCCCCACACGGGGTACTTACTTATCTGCAGAAGCCGGTGGGATGAGTGAAACCCCACGAACCCGTGTCTTCTGAGAGAATATATCACCTACGTGGCTAGTCTCTTTGACAGACGCTGTAGAATCATTAGTCGCTCGTGCCTCGCTTGTACTGCGCGGCAATGATTTGGAAAAACCTGGACGGAACCTTCATTATGACAGTGTGAACAGGAAATGAATTTTTCGATCCACAAAGCGCACTGTGTCCATGGTCAAGCTCCAAGCTGCAAAATCTCTGCCCTTCAAGCTTCAGTAAGAGCTTCCAGATTCCTCGCTCACTTCAAGCTTCAAGGGCTTAGCGCAGGCGCGACTGCCTAAGATTTCAAGACGTCAAGGCGAAACTCCCTTCAATCAAGATTTGCGTCAAATCAAATCAAGAGTCGATTTTAAGGCGTGCCTCAACCTCACTGGCAGTTGAAGATGGTTCAACCTTAAACTTTCAAGACCTCCTCAAGAGTTGCCCAAGCTCTCAGACTCGCTTCGACTTACAAGGACCGCCTCAACACTCACTTGAAGCGGTCAAGACTTGTCTTCAAACCTTAAACCTTCAAGCCCTCGACTCGGAGCCTCAAGACGAGCCTCAAGATGGCATGCTCATCGAGTAAATACTAAAGGTGGGTCGTCTCCTTCCCGGTGTTGGGTGAGAGCTACTGCTTTCCTGCCGTAGGCCTCGGCATTACATACGCAGGCATTTGGCTGTACTAGCCAATGCACGCTGAAAAATCTTCCTTTTTCTTCTTCGTCTTCCGTTATTTTCAACGAGTTGACGCGCTTTTGACTACGTTTGAACGCCCTAACGAGAACCACGTGATCGCGTGTCCTAAATTCTTCCAGGGCTTGAAGTTCAGGAACGTATTCTGGCAGTGTTTCTCGATCGTTCTGGATTCTGAATGCATAATACATGGAGATGGCTATCGTGTACAGTATGCTACAGATGCAAAATGACATGGAATGCATGCAGATGTAAGGAAAAATGCTTGAAAAATGCATTGAAAAAGCAACCATGACCGTGTCCATGTCCTAGGCATATGAAGGTCATATCATGGCGTGCGTCGTATCTCATCGACCTCATCGTCAGTTACCGACAAGCCACAGCGTCATGGGCGCCCCCATCCAAATCCAGAACCACCCTGCACAGCGGGCACGTCCGACTCCTCACCACCCACCTCGCAAGGCATCGCTCATGAAACGCATGTTGCATTTCTCGCTCAGCCGTGCGCTTTCCGCCTTCTTGAACTGAGTCATACAGATCCCGCAGCGGTCGACGGCGATGCCGAGGACCGCGAGCTTGAGCTTGACTCGACCGTCCTTGGTGGTACGCCGACGCTGAACCTCGATGACGCCGGTCAAAAGCACCGATACGGGTGTCATCTTGGTGGGGAATTGCTGGAACGTGGACGTGGACGGCGAATCAGCGCGTGTGCGTGTGCGTGTCGCGGGTCCAATGAAGTCAGAAATCATCCAGAGATCCTAAATCAATTAACATCCCGTCAGCGCAGTTCAGAAATTGGAGGAATGTCCGAAAGAAACGTACGTCATAATTCCCCCCATCGCGGTGGTCGTCCTCGAGGCGCGCAAGAAGGAGGTCCAGATCCGTCAGATCCATGAATTCCGAGTGCGGCGCAGCCGGTTCCAAATCCACAGATGATGCAGAGGAATTGCGGTGCTGCAAATCCGCCGCAGTCGGTGCCAACCGATTCAACTCCGCATCTGCCGAAACTGAATTTGCTCTAGAGAAAGGAAGAGCGGAAGATGCAGAAGAAAAAGGCCAGGGGGTGCGTGGAGTTTGCACCGTCGGCGTCGCTGTCTCTGCAGTGTCCGCGTCCAAATCGATCAACAGCCCTTCCGGCGCGCGCGCGCTTGGTGGCTGAAGCGGGACCTCGACCAGCGGGAAGTCGGGGTGGGGTGCGTACGTCGAGTCCACGGGGACGCGGGCCCCGGGCCGGCGAGGAAGTGGACGGCCGGGGTAGTGGTGGTGCGAGTATTGCCCCTCGCCATCCACCGCGTTTTCAGACGTTCCAGACGAAGAGCGGGGAGTGGGGGACGATGGAATGACGGGAGACCCGGCTCTGAGGAGAGCGCAAACGGAGACGTCGGTGAACCGGTCACAGGCGTCAAAGGAAGTGGCGTGCGTATCGCGCGGTCCAGATCTAGTTCTGGCAATGCCGCACCGCGGAGAGGGGATGACACAAGTTGCGGCTTCTTCTTCGGCGGCGCCGGTGGAGGAGGCTTTTTCACACGCACGGTGACGATTGGGGGGCCTTCACCTGGAGCGAATGGCACTGGCGCCGGGGGCGGCGGCGGCGGCGGCGGGACGCGGCGCTCGCGCTCGCGTACGCGTGGAAAATAATGTTTGATTTTAGTCTGACGGTCTCGCTCCGATAACGGGTGAGGGGTTGAAGCCACAGGTGGCGGCATGTTCGCTAGGGAAACATCAATGACGGGAGAGACGTCCTCGGATGGGGCTGGAGTGGTCAGAGCTGCCGGCAACTCCGATTCCACGATTTCCCAAGAGTCCAAAGTTTCGCCTGTTGCGCGCTCCTTGCCCTTGTCCTTGTGGGAGAAAAACCGGCGGGAGCCTAGCAAGCTTTCGCGTGAAGACGGTAAAGGAGCTGCGGGCGTGGACGAGATCAAGTTGCGCAGCGAAGTAGTGCTACGGGAGAAAGGCGAAGACCGCGAAAACGATAGCGAGTGGGGGGAAGGTGTGCTCTGGGCTGAAAGTGCGTGTCCAGAGTCTCGAGGGTTCCGAGGAGGAAATAAAGTGCGCAGCGGCGACAGAGATAAATGGCGTCGGTGGGAACGAGAAGTAGAAGATGTCGGCGTGCACACCGAGCCGTCAGGATCAGGATCCAAAATACTGCGACCTCGCGGAGTTTGCGAATGGACCGGAGATGTATTTTCGACTATATCGAGGGAACACTCCGAGTCTGAGTCTGAGTCCTGGCGTGATACTGGTGCTGTGAAGCGGCCAAGAGTGGTGGTACTCGGGCACACCGAAACTGGCGGCGACGAAATGGCTTCCAAAAATGAAGGCGGTGGGTAGTCTGGAATATCCTCTAGCGCTGTAACGTTGCAATATATGTTATTCTGGCCATTGCAATTGCATGAATACCCACAGTCGTTGTACTGTTCCTCTGTTCGCGAGGAGCGTGTCGCGCGCGAAGGTCTTCCCAGGGAAACCTCGCCACTACTGAACCGAACGGGTTCCTCTCGAGGATTCCTGGATGATCCACTCTGCTTTGCTTTCCTCCGCCTCCCATTATTATCTGGTGGAACGAGAGTAAGCTGGCCATGGTGGGTTATGAGGTGTGTGAGATAAGGGGCGATATGTGCTGCGTCTGTCCTTGGTGGTGGCATAGTGAGTTACTTGCACAAAAGTCGTGCAACAGGCATGGAGACAGCAATAAAGCTGTTTGCATTACGGGTCAGTGGCAAACAAATGACCGCCTCCGTCTGAATATGGTAATTTTTCAACACCGACACAAGTGAGAATTGGCGTATGAACACTGGTCAGAAACCAGTATATGCCATTCATCGCAGCACAGTCTGTTCAGCAAAAGGTTAGCAGAACATTTGTATTTGCCAAAATGACGTCGACTCGCGATTTCTGTGATGGTGTGTCCCAAGTGCATCTGCTCGCTATCATACTGCAGTCAGAGTACGGGTCATGCGACCTCGCACGGCGACCGAATCGCCGTCGCCTGTGATTGTCTTGGGTGGCTGCAACACATCCAACTCGAACGGGAGCGACTCCTTCCCCGCTTTGGCGAACCACATCAGAAATCTTGTGTCAAGCCTTTCCCTACTCATGGTCGCGGATATGGAGAATTCAAGAAACTGTATCAGCCACAACCAACGCGTCGGGAATTCGCCCAGAATCAGGCCGGCCTCGGTGGTGAGATCGGTGTACTGCTGGTGGAGATGCTCGCTGTCGTCCAGTCAAGACAGGATGCAGCCGTTTCGCGCGTCCCACGTGGGTCGGACCTGGGCGCCCTCCCAATCAAGAAACGCTACGATCGTGGGGTCCTCATCGGACGCCACTAAGAAGTTACCCGGGGTGGGTACGTCGGCAGCTCCGGCGGCAAGCTCGTGACGGCTTCGTGGAAGAGTTGGAACCACCTTTCGGTGGACTCAGCCGTCAGCGCCTCAGCTCCGCGTTGAACTCGTTACACTTGATGCGCAGAGCAGTCCACTCCTCGGTCGCTCTCACTTCAGCAAGCGCGTAGGCGGCGTAAGCCAATAAAAACTGTTTGGAGGACGTGAAGGGAATTCTGTCGTCGAGGTACATGCGGTGGGTGCATGACTCAATTAGCGGACATCCGCGTCGACGAGGCTGCCGATCAATCAAGGGGTGCTGCAGAGCGAGACCTCCGGCTATCTGGGTACGAGCCCGACCAAGTTTGTGATCTGTCTGCCTAGTATTACGTCTAAAATCTAAGATAAGAGTGGTTAGTATCGGTCTGGGTGAAGAGTTCGCGCACCCGTTGCATCAGCGCGTATGCCGAACCACTTGAGGCTTGGTTTCGTCTGTGTCCCAGTGGTACAGCTCTGGTATATCGAGGCTTTGGCGTCGTAGTGACCTGCGCCGGCCCTTAGATAGATTGGTGCATCTGATCGGATGCGAGACCTACTTAAGAATCCAGATACGAACACGGCTGAAAGAGTCTGTGCGCATGCCGTCGTCGTTGCCGCCACCAGGATTCTGAGGCGCGCCGCAATGTCGTTTGTCGTCGAAATGCACTTGTGCTAGTCGATGAGGCACATTATACAGGGAGGGCGACGAACGCCACTGTACCTGCCGATTGCCAGCAGGTGTGCTCCAGCTCATTGTTTGTTCATGACGCACACACTTCAAGTTCGTCGAGATTCGAAGAGGCATTGACCTTGCACACATCGGGTGCACGACCCCACATTGTCTGTCAGCTGCCCAAGTGCTCCAAGAGGGTGGGATCCTGACAAGGTCAGCAGAAAGTCCCTGCGCCCCATACTCGCTTAGTTGAGCAGGATTCGTGCGGTGCGAGTTCGTCGCCATTGATCTCGTGCGATACCATTGTGCAGAAGCGCGCCACGCGTCCACGTCGCGTCCACAAAAATCGGAGGGCGAGCAATTTTGAATTGCCAACACGCGACCGCGTCGCCAAAAGGAGAGCGATGCGATCAGCTATTATGTAAGATGGCCGGCTCAAGCCGTTCTGAACTTGAACACAACGTCCATCTTTGTGATTTTAGCCCTCCTTATGATTAGCCCGGCCCTGGGACGCAAAAAATGTCAAGATCTGCTCGTAAGTATCAGGGACCATTCGAATTCGAATTCGGGATCACCCACCTTCGAGTTCGTTGATGATCCTCTCTGGCTTTTTTTTCGAATTTTCTCTTTTGCTCCTTTCCCGCGGATGGAAATTGCACCTCAAAACGAATGCACAGAGTTTCCACAGTCTCCAACGTAATTTTAAACGTTAGGTTATACGCCGCCTTGCCCCAATGCCGTCACCATCCCATGACCACTTCCGAGCTTCTAGGATTCGCAGGCTCTTCTGCGCCACCATCCACTCGAAATATCAACCACCTACCATGGCCGAGAAGCAGGGCTCCGACGACATCAAACTCGAGACAGCATCGTTTTCCTCTCAGAATATCGACCCAGAAGAAGAACGCAAGCTCGTGCGTAAACTGGATGGGCGCATTCTCGTTATTTTATCCCTGTTTATCTCTTTGCCTGTATGTCGAGTCTGAGGTGCTCCTTTCAAGTTGCTCATGTGGTTGCGCAGACCTGGACCGCTCGAATCTGGGCAACGCGAGGCTGCTCGGCTTACCAGCAGTATGTACTCTGAGACTATACGAAGTTGATTACAAATTTTACCTCCAGGACACTTTGCACGGAGATCCGACGGGCAAGCAGTTTGACTGGGTCAACTCGGTCTTCTTCTTCGCCTATGTATTATTTCTTTTTGTCTTGGAACCAGTTTCTCACATTTGGCCGAAAAGATTCTGTGTCAGGTTCCAGCCACAATTACATCCAAGCTTTTTCCCCCGCGTGTCTGGCTTGCATGCATGGCATTCGGTAACGCCCAATTCAAGCCTCAATTCATGGTGGATTTACGATAAGATAGGCTGGGGTCTCAGCTCAACTTTGATGGCGCGTCGCATGCCCACTACCCGACAATGTAGAAACTGAAACGTGATTCGACAGGCTACCGCGTTCGATTTCGGCGGTCTCATGACGGGCAGGGTGTTCCTGGGCATCTTCGAGGCAGGCTTTGGGCCCGTCATTCCGCTGTATTTTTGTAAGTGCCACAAACCCGTCGTTCCTCATTTATCTGAATCTTCCACGCAGCCTTCTTCTATACCAAGCAAGAAATGGGCGTGCGAGTAAGCTTCCATCTTTTGCTCAAGATTCCACGCGCAGTGACACCGGCACTCCGTGGCAGATGGCGTACTGGTTCGGCTTTGCGGCAGTCGCGGGCGGGTCCATTTATTTCCTTAGCGCGGTACGGTTGTTGAGCATTTATGCAGGCGCTTTCGGCGGCTCATCGCGTTTGGTGTGCAGCATGCAAAAGCCGCAATCCATGACTGGAGAATCCTTTTCTTAATTGAAGTGCGGCCCTTTCCAAGTTGTCCTTTATGAATTCTCAATTAGTACCAGGGTATCCCAGCGATTTTGATGGGACTAGTGACGATCCTTTTCCTTCCAAACCGTCCGGAATCGACCACATTTTTCAATGAACGCGAGCGCGCCATTGCATTGGACCGGATGAATCGAGGCACCAGCGGGGATACCGGTGCGAAAGTGGAAAAAGGTGAGAGTCAAACTATTATTGAAGAATGCCCAGCCCACCTTCACAGCCCATATTTTCATGGCCCTCCGCGATTGGCGGGTAGGTGGCCGTAATTCCTCGTTTCCCGGACATGCTTACCGAACCGATTAGTGCTATACCGGGGGTGGATTTACTTCGGTCTGAACTGCGCGTTGGCGTCCATCTCCGCATTCTTGCCTACTATCATTGCGACTTTTGGGTTTAGTTCGTATCTTATCGTCTCGCAGCGGTCCAGATTGTTGACCAATTTCCAGCCAATGCCATCACACAACTGCTCACAGGCAAGTGAGGTCATACTATCGCATTATTCTCTCACATTCCTATGCCTTTACAGTCCCGCCGTATGCAGGTATGAGCTCTATCAGTTTCTCCTGTATTTTCCCTTATCTTGCTTTTTTTAGTTGCCGCCATCCTGCTGCTCTCTTTCTCGTGGGTTTCGGATAGACTACAGAGTCGGGGAGTCTTCATGTCCGTCGCTTGCGTTATCTCTGGAATAGGCTACGTGTTCGTACCCTCTTGAACAATTTTTTGAATCTCCTAATTCAATTTGAACATGGCAGGCTTCTTCTCGCTGTTCCGTCGAGCGTTCACGTACGCTACTTTGCTGTATTTTGCATTGTCAGCGGCACATACACGACTATTGGGTCTGTTTTCGCTCCATCAACGGACAGGACATTTGCTGACTTTTCAACAGCTTGATTATTGCGTGGTGTAATAATCTAGTCTGTTGTAAATCTCGGTATACTTATAATGAACCCTAGTCGCTCATAATCTGGGGTCGGAGACAAAACGCGCGACAGGGATACCAATATTCATGGCAATCGGCCAATGCGGGAGCGTCCTCGGATCCCACATATTTCCACTCACAGAGGGACCTCGATATATGTTCGTTTCTTTATCCCGCTCTATCTTTGAATGCTCTGATTTTTTGAACAGTAAAGGCTTCGGGAGTAAGTCTCCGTCAGGACCATGAACTGCTAGTCTTACTTCTTCCCACCAAGTATCTTGTGCCCTCAGCTTTCTCGCCGCCGTGCTGTCTCTCGTTCTCTCCGTGCGTTCAATTGTTTCTCAGCTCCACCGATCATAAAAAGCGAATTGACGTTTCCAGTTCTCCTACCGAATGGATAACGCACGGCGTGATAAATTATACGGCAAGCCGAATGCCCGGGGCCGGGTGGATACTACGGAGCTGGCGGACAAGGTTTGTTCAAAGAACAGATTAATTCTCCAGTGTTACCAACTCTTCACAGGCCCATGACTTCCGCTATGTCATTTGAATTTTTGAACGAAACGGTTATCTTCACGATGTACATACAACTTTTTGCTTCACCCTGTTCAGCTCCGGGCCACAGTCGAGTGCTTGCGTGGTTCGACTTTGTTCAACTTCGGTGCTGCCAAAAAAAAAAAATTCGCATTGCGATTTCATTGGCATGGTATCCACTAATCAACGGTCCAAAATCCGTAAGGTACTTAGCTAGTCATCCATCCTCAACATTTTCTTTTGCTTCCGTTCAACTTGTCGATTTGTCAGCAGAGTATCGCCAATCATTTACGTACATCACATCAATGTTGGTTCTCGAAAAGGGAATGAGCTGATTTTTTATAAAAAAGTCTCTCTGTCGTTCCACTTCTTCCACGGTCTTTCTCTTCTTCCCGACCTACCACCTGTGAGTGTCAAGCCTGTCCCTCACCCCTGATGAACACAAAACTGCAAATCTATTCGCGACGGGCTTCGGCCTAGTGGGCGGGTATTCCTTCGGGATCCATTCAAGTCTCTGATACTTTCCTCTTCCTTTTGCCTCCAAAAGCGACGTATACGATACTGACCCAACCCGCAGTCCTTATTTCAAGATGTCCCTCGTACAAAATCACGGCAAGGGGATGGTCGACGGACGCCAACAAGATCGTATCGAGAATTACACCAAGTTTTGGAACAAGGACATCTCGAAGGAGGACAACACTGGCACCGAGAACCGTGTTGACAGCTACACCGACGTAGTGAATGGTACGACGGTCCCCGACTGGCGCTGAATTCATATTGATTTTCTTGTTTCCAGGTTACTATGACGGTGCTACTGAGCTTTACGAATACGGCTGGGCAGAGTCGTTCCACTTCTGCCGATTCTTCAAGGGCGAGGCCTTCGCTGCCGGCTTGGCTCGCCACGAACACTATCTCGCGGCCCAGATGGGCTTGCGACCTGGCATGCGCGTCCTCGACGTTGGCTGCGGAGTCGGCGGCCCAGCGCGCGCAATAGCGCGTTTCGCTGACGTCCAGATCGTTGGGCTCAACAACAACGAGTTCCAGGTGCAGCGCGCGCGCAAGTACACCAAAAAGGCGGGTCTGGAGAATCAGGTTACGTTTGTTCGTGGTGACTTCATGAAGCTCGAAGAGCAATTCGGCCCGAACTACTTCGACGCTGGTGTGTTTTTTTAGCTTTTCACTGTGTACACAAGCTGATAGGATGTGGTAGTGTATGCCATCGAGGCTACGTGCCACGCGCCGACGTGGGAAGGTGTCTATGGTGAGATCTTCAAGGTCCTGAAGCCCGGAGGCACTGTAAGTCCTTGTCAGATTTACCGCCTACAATGTCCTAACAACTATTTAGTTTGGTGTCTACGAATGGTGCATGACCGACGCATGGGACCCATCTGTCCAGTCTCATGCTGACTTGCAGCACGAGATCGAATTGGGTAACGGTATCCCTGAGATGCGTCCTATCAAGCTCGCGCGCCAGGCCCTCAAGACTGTTGGGTTCGAGGTTGAGCACGAGGAGGACCTCGCTGACCGGCCGGACGATGTGAAATGGTACTACCCTCTCGAGGGCGACATCAGCAAGGCCCAAACGGTCTGGGACTACTTCACTGTGTGGCGGATGAGCTGGAGCGGGATCTTTGTCACGCACAATGCTGTGTGGATCATGGAGAAATTGGGTCTTGTCCCGAAGGGGACGCACGACGTCGGGGAGGCACTGCGAGTTGCCGCGCTCTCCCTTGTGCGGGGAGGACAACTCAAGGTCGGCGCCCTTTTTTAATTGCCTGTTCAGCGATACTGATTCTTGTCGACCAGCTGTTCACCCCGATGTATCTGGTGGTCAGCAAGAAGCCCCTCACCTCTTAAAATTACATTATCATACCCTATATATTTGCTTTTTGTCCGGAGAGCATCATGAGCGTGTATCCACCGCTACCACTACTGCTGACGTTGTGCTCTAAGGGAGCACGGTGCAAACTTTACGTACAATTACTTATTCCATTAGAATGCAAACTGTGCATACACCGGGATTTTTGTTCAGAGTGCTACATTAGTTTCTCTTGACAGACTGTAACGCTATAGTCTTAGAATCAGTTGTAGCTCGCCTCGCTTGATTTATAGTGCTACACTGGCTCATCGCATTCAAAGCTTATTACGAAGTCCATATCGAAAGCTTGGGGCGCGGCTTTTCATGGTCTCGCTACTCACGTTCAGAAGATAGTCGTTCTGAAGGTCAAGTCTATCAGCGCATAAAAAGACCAGCGAGAATCATCCGAATGGAAAAAAGTCGGCAAACTGGCGATTTACGACGAATTATGGCCTCCCCTCGTGCCCACATGTCTACTTTCCCCAAAGGAATTTCCTACGTGGGCAAGGAGGTTCCCAATCATGCAGGTCAACCTGAGATCGTACTAGTACTGCTCGGGGGTCGTTCAAGGCACGCCATACGGTTCCGGCACCCGCCCCGAATCCGAGATGAGGGAAACGCGCCAGGTCAAATGTGTCTGGGTAGCGTTCCGCGTTGGCTTCCCAATGAACGAGCCCAAGGTGCGTCAGATGGGTGTTGGTGTCGCCAAGATCGGCGGGAGGGAGAGAGATACCGACGCCATAACGCGAGTGTTCGAATTGGGATCAAATTGGGATTGACCGGGGAATCGCAGCAGTTCCGCTGACTCCGCGGTCAATCCAACACGCAAGTAGCTGCACCCCTATTACAAGCCAGAAGAATCTCCGCCGCCTCCTGCATAGTGGGTAGAGAGGCATGCTTGGCAAGGAAATCTCGTGGCTTTGTCGCGACTATGCGTTTCAAGCGATCCCAGTTGTTCACCTTCGAGAACATTACTTACCATATTTTGACCCTGCGCACCACCAGCATCAGACAGAGACGTAGATGGGCATTGTACGGTGAGTCACGATCCACTGACTCGAATATCTGAATTTCAAGCTCGGGAGGAAGACGCGAAACGGCTGAGGAGATGAGAACTCGAGGGCGACTTGAATGATGCCCGGCACGCAGTGTTCCATGAACGCTGCATGACCGCGAGCTGTTGCGAGCCGAGGTGAAGGCTGCTCTCGACCGAGCTGCAGAGCTCTACGATCCTCTGCGAGCTGGTCCTATTCATACTTGTATTAATCTCTTCTGTGTTTGATAGTGTCCATTTGGTGTCCATGACTCTGTATTACATACATGCTGTAAGTTATGATTAGCGAATGTTAAGCCGATATCTGTACCCGAGCTGCCCGCCAAGCTACCACGTGCTAATCATCACGTCACATCTCGTACTGAGGCTCGTGCCACCGCAAGGCTCTCACGGGAATCGCCCCACCGCCGCCACGCGCCAAACAGCCAACAGCTGAGTAGCCAGCTCACGGAGGTCGCAGCATGCCGACAGCCCGCCGACCTGCCGACCCGCCTCGGTCGAGCCTCCGATATGGCCCGGAATGCGTGTGTCGCAGTGATCGCAGCTGTAGGCAGGAAGGAAGGAAGGGGCCAAGTCCCGAATACGAGTGCGACATTGCAATACAGCCTCACATCCCACTGCACATGGAAAGCCATGTCTCATCCGAACGCTCTTTGAGGATGAGCGATTAGAACTTTTCATTCAACTTACGAAGGCAAATTACGACGAATTATGTCTTCCCCTCGTGCCCACATGTCTCCTTTCCCCAAGCGAAGGTCCCAGTCGGAGAAGGACTTTGCCATGGGTTCCCAATCATGGAGGGTGACCTGAGATAGCACCAGGACCGCTCGGGGGTCGTTCAAGGCGCGGCGCACGCCTTCCGCTATCCCGATTGTGTAGTCCAGCAGCACTAAGACTCGAAGACGATGGCAGGTGAATACCATGCTGGACACCATGGGGACTGGCCATCGGAATCTCAGTCCATCGCTACGGAGACCCAGATGCGTGAGATGGGAGAAACGCGCCAGGTCGAGCGTGTCTGGATAGCGTTCCGCCTTCGCCTCCCAATGTACGAGCTCCAGGTGCGTCAGGGTCTGGGTGTTACGGAGGTCGGCGGGAAGGCAGAGGAAGTGGGATAGCTCCATCGACAGACGACATAGCGCGAGTGTCTGAATTTCGATTGACCGGGAATCGCAGCAGTTCCACTGGCTTCGTGGTCAATCGAGCACGCAACTCGCTGTACTCCAGTACAGGCTAAAAGAATCTCTGCTGCCTCCTGCATCGTTACTACGTATCGAGGCATGTAAATCGACTTGACGTGCTTGGCGAGGAAATCTGGCGGCTTTGTCGCCACTATGTGTTTCAAGCGATCCCAATTATTGACTGCTGAAAATGCCAAGCATTGGTAGACGAAGGGTTCCACCCTGTTAGCACCATTAGACGTGTAAAACCGCTGGAGGTATGCATGGATTCACCATATTTTGACCCTGCTTGCCACTAACATCAGAGTGAGACGTAGCTGGGGATTGAATGGCGAGTCGCGAGCCGCCGACTCGAATATCTGAATTTCAAGCTCGGGGGGAAGACGCGACATCGCTGGACAGATCTAGATAGACCACGAATTGCTTAAAAGATGCCTTCAGGCTGCGCCGCGGTGACAGGTGTTCCGGATGTTTTCTTCCGCAGGTGATGTCGCGGACGGCGATCGCAGCAGCTAGGTTGGAAACGGTGACGCGCTAAGATGCGTCGAGCAATTCTGAAGAATAGAGCACCTCTAGTAGATCGTTTCGACCAGGATTTATTATTCAAGGAAGGATTAGATCTATTAGACCCCGATGAGAGGATGAGCAGAGTTTTCCTGTCAGATTTTCGAGATCAAGTAGCCAAAGTAGCACTGCGAGTACCGATTCCTCTTGTTCGAGTTGAACGTAGCGGTAGAAAGCTTTAACCCACAAAGCCGGCCGATAAGCCCGAACCGTCTCCTTGCCATCTACTTCCATCACCTCAGACGCTTTATTCGTAGCAGCTCGCCCCTCGCTCAATAAATCACTCAGTTCGTTCCTGTTATCCACAGTACTCGACTAGTCAGTGCTGGGCGCCACAGCATACAAACCATCATGTCTTTCAAGCGAACCTCTTTGTTTCCTCCAAACCCTGTTACCGCTCGCGGGGCGTCGACGAAACTCAGTGCCCACAAGGACAAGATCGTGTACGCGAACGGTAAAGCCGTCATAATCCGCGATCTAAACGTGGGAATTCTCTTGAACGGCTTTGTATAAAATGTTGAGCACAGATTGAATGCTATAGAATCTACAAGCGATAGCATATACTGGGCATATCCAGAACACCACGGTCGCGCGTATTTCACCCTCTGGCTACTACTGCGCGTCTGCGGACGCATTAGGGACCGGTATGCAGTGCTTCGCATGTCGCCTTCGACACCCATGAACTCTTGTAGTTCGCATATGGGACACGGTCGGAGAGGAGAACATTCTCAAGGCAGAATACAAGGTCTTTGCTGGGAAGCTGTACGTTTCCATTCAACTGCGTTCCAAGGGCTGACTGAGATTGCACCAGAAATGACTTGGAATGGGACGGAGAGAGTAAACGTCTCATTGCCGTCGGAGACGGGCGAGAGAAGTCGGTGCCTTTCTACCTCAGAGGCCAGCAAGTCTGACTTGGTTTAGATTTGCCCATGCCTTCATGATGGATACTGGATCGTCCACAGGTGAAATCATTGGCCACACTAAGGTCTTGTATAAAATAAAATCCAGTCGACTTCATGCTCATGTGAAAGTAGGTCATTAATGCTGTCGCGATCCGCCACCAGCGCCCGTTCAGAGCCGCTACCGCTTCCGACGACACAACTATCGTGTTCCACCACGGTACAATCCAACGAAACCACGCTTCGCTACCATTAACTCCCTCTTGCAGGTACACCCTACAAATTTGAAAAGGTACTTTCTCTGCGCAGAGATAAAGCCTCAGCTCATGATACCAGACAATCAGAACGCACACAAAATTTGTTCAAGATCTGCGTTACGCCCCGTCGGGCGATCATTTCGCGAGCGTCGGATCGGACTCCAAAGTATTCCTGTACGACGGCAAGACTGGAGACACAGTCGCAGAGTTTACGGACAGCCCACACAAGGGCAGCATCGTGCGTATTTCCACTATTTGTCCATCATGCGTTAATAGTTTGTAGATGGCGTGTACGTGGAGTCCCGATAGCAAATCTCTGGCCACCTCTTCGGCGGACCGCACAGTCAAATTATGCAAGTTGTTCCCTTCTTCATTTTTCCCGATGGCTCATCCTATATCAGGGGACGTTGAGACCCACAAAGCGACGACCACATGGACTGTTGGCTCAAGCGTGAACGACCAGCAGATGGGGAACGTCTGGAGCCGCGAGACTGATATCGTTTCTCTCTCTTTGTCGGGCGACCTGAATGTCTTTGACTCCCGGGTGGGAGACAAGCCCGCTCGCGTCGTCACTGTTCGTCCTCTTGATCTTCTCTTGGTTTCGGTTGTATTAACCACGCCAACAGGGCCCGCAGAAGAACATTACCGCGATCGCACCCTCCGGTTCCGGAACGTTCCTCGCTGGTTCTTCCGATGGGCGCGTAGTGGAATACTCCACGGCTTCGGGCGAAGCCGTTGCGGTGGGCGGCGACGGCCACACGAGCATCATCGTCGGGCTCGCGTCTTCTTCGGAGGGCAAGGTCTTTTCCACAGGCTGGGATGACCGCGTCCGCGAGATTGGTGCCGCGAGCTTCTCCGCAGCCTCGATAGCGACCGCAGCGCAACCAAAGGCAATCGCCGCCGCCGCGGACGGCACGGTGTTCGTCGTCGAGGGTGGCGGGATCGAGGCCATCCGCAACAACCAGAAGGTGGCGCATATCGAGACCAAGTACGCGTCGAGTGCGGTAAGCACGACTGGGGCGCTCGTAGCTGTCGGAGGCGAGGTGCGTTTTCCTTTTGTGGTTCGCTGATTCGCGAGGGCTTGACGCGCAATGCAGGACAAGAAAGTCCGTCTGCATGAATGGAATGGGACGGCTCTCAAGGAGATCGCGCTGTTGGAGGGCAACAAGGGTCTTATCTCCGCACTCGCATTCTCTCCCGATGGGCCTACCTGGCTTCGGGTGATGTGTGTCTCTTCGTTTCCTCTGCGCCCGCCCTGTTTACGATGGTCGCATTTAGTCCAGCGGACGCATAGTCTTGTTCGACGTCAAAGAGCGAAAGCTCGCCACCGACCGCTGGTCAATCCACTCTGCGCGCGTGTACTCGCTGGCGTGGACTGCGGATTCCAAGCACTGCGCGTCGGGCTCGCTCGACACGCACGTGTATGTGTGGAGTGTGGACAACCCGGCGCGGAACATCGCGCTGAGGAACGCGGGCCCGGCGGGGTGAACGCCGTGTTATGGGTCGGCGACGGCGCCGGCGCGGGCAAAGGCGGGGCGCTGGCGAGCGCCGGTGCGGATGGCTGTGTGCGGGTTTGGGAGATCATTTTCTAGGCAGGCGGAGGAGGAGGGATCGATGTATCGCGCAATGTTCGCGTTGTCAACAATATAAAGTGTATACAAGGTTGGAATTGAATTTGGCGCGGTCCGATACGTGCTCACTCATACATTCAAAGTCGGATAAATGATATGCATATCGCGCATGCGCAGAGAATATTATAGCATCGGAATCTGGTGTCTGTTCCGGAGGCCTAGGAGGATTGCAAAACGTCCATATGGCTCGGATCGCGAGAAGTACCAGAGTCTGGCGCTGGTACGGTATTTTCTTGGAAGCTGAATTGTTGCGAGGTCTTCCTCACAGCACATGTTGTCCGGAATATCAAAGTTTAGCATATCTTGCCAGTGGCTGTAGAACTGCGGGCTGCGCATCGATCGGCGCATTGCCTTCCCATCCTTCCCGTGTGTCTGCTGACTCGGGCGTCAATTTTCTGTATAAAATTCTGCTCCTCGCCATCTGCTTGCTGCTTGAAGTTCACGCTGCATAACTGTGACCTTGTGTAGACTGGAAAGAGAGAAAGGATTAAAAGGATGTGAGTTTATCTTATCTGATAAATCGTCTTTTGATAATTGATTGACGTTCTCGGGTTTTTTCTCCGTAATGAAACAGCTTACATCTCCCTCTTCACTATGAGCGGTTTGCGGAAGCTCAAAGCTTGGGTACTGAACCATGAGCTCGACCCAAACAACATTCGTGCTCAACTCAGCGCTTCTGGCGTTCCTGTGTCTCCGGCGGACTGCAGAACATGCTCTGATCCTTGCGAAGAGGGTAGGTGTGCATCCAGCGCTTAATTGAAGTATTTTGACGCTTGTTAACGCAGGACATGGCGAGTATCCTCCCCGTTTCACTGTAGACATGGAAACCCAGATGTTAGGCTCAGTCCGACCGTTCCGCCGACAGGTAATTCCTACAGTGACATCATACCAAACGAGTCTGAATTCATGAATTTCCAGATAGTGGTTTCTACAGGTCGACAGACTGGGACCGGGAGATTACCCGGACTAGTGGATCTCTCGCTGCATATATCTCTGGAGCTCGCCGCAAAAGCTCTGTTACTCAACCTGCCAGTCCGGACGTTCCACGTCTGCCTGGAATCTTCAACGCTTCAGATTCAACAGAGATTGCCATTTTGAACGGAAGCCACAAGACCATTTCAGACGACCATGAGCTCGAAACTGTCCTTGTGTTTCCTGATTTTGTTGTCGTTTCTGGGGTCCCTTCGAGTTCTCAGGGCGCAAAGATGTTGTGGAATTCCGCACTGGATCCGCAGGTCCCCCGCATCCTAGGTTCTACTCCAGACGAAGCGCCCTTCCACACCTGGGTTCTTCCGTACTCCGTGGTGATAACATTATGTTCGATCTTGAAATCGTTCACTCTTCTCGCAACTGAAACAAAGCAGGTTCCCACAAGCGACGCGATAATCGGTGCGGTATCTCAGCACCAAAACTTCAACATGGTGAGTTGTTTCCTCTCAAGGTCGATGGTTTATTGATCATGCAGTATTCACCGATTCGTTGCACCGACGAGGTTGGACGGTTGACACCCAAATTGAACATATACTCGATCCTCCCCTCGAGAAATTCGCCGGCACAATGGAGGAGAAGAATGCCCATGTCATTGAAACCCTTAAAACACTACAAGGAGAGCGCAAAGCGCTTATTTTGTTCAACTCGCACATGGGAGGTCATCGGTACGCGGGGAACTGCATCGTGAGTTGACGATCTCAGCGAAGAGGTTGGAGTAAAATAATTCTGCAGATATACACTCCGAGTGGAACCTCGGTATGGTACGGTCGTGTCTCACCGCACGAGGTTGAATCTGTCGTAGAAAACACCATAGAGGGCGGACTAGTTCTTCCCCCACTGTTGCGTGGCGGCCTTGGGCTGTCTAAGCCGGGATGTGAGACCCTCCACGATTGGTAGAAATTTGGTAGCAGGGGGCCCAGCAGCAAATTTCTAGACGCCTCGAGTGACACTGTTCCACTGGTTAAACACATCTGCCGTTGATTTATCGGCAGGTTTCACTGCACTATTAGACTGTATTAATGATAGATTTAATAGTGAATCTCTCATCGTGGAACCAACGGGCCCCAAATTCATAATTATCTTTTTGCTTGGTGATATCAGTTTAGGACAACTTCATCTCCATCTTCGCCGCCATTTGCGATCGCACGCTGCTTGAACGAAGATGCGGGTGAAAAAACGACGAAACTCCAGGCAAAAGCGATCGCTTGTCAGCGGACCCTAGATGAGAATTGGGTCTGGGTGTTGTATTTCGAACCATATGCCTTGCTTGAATTCCAGCTCAGCCATTTATAGGCCTGGGTCGCATCTCCGATGGCACCCGTTCAAACTCGCATCCGCATTGCAGCGACTGGTTCTGATCATCTCATATGTAAACACAAAATGGCCAAGAGTTCGCTATCATGTGTTCGGGAGCCTAATGAGAATAAGGATACCGCTTTTGGTTGGACTAACATTATTCGCAGAAGGACGCCCCCCGGGACAGAACCGATACGTCTCCCGGATTATATTTTCCTCAGGCGCGATTCACTTTTTGAGGCTTGCACTTGCGGGGTGTTCTAGGTTCCTGAAGCATTTGCTGTCAGCCTTCTGGTCTCATTCATGATCCTATGGGTTTCCAAATGTTTTGTGTATTTTGTGGATTCCAGAATCAGGTCATAATAGTACATTCGTTCCCGTTGGTTCATTCTATCACAGGGAAAGTCTATGTCGTGAGACGCAGCATCAAGCAGTCATGTCTGGAAGGAAGCAGGTAAGTTTCAAGTCGCTGTGAGAGATTTAAATGTGTACGAACCATGGGTATAAGACGGGTCATAGGGGTATATGCAATTCATCGCGCAAATAGATATCTCGACGCGCCCATGATTTAAGGGTGGCGGCTAGAAGGAGAGGGTAAGCTGATTTTAATATGCAAAGCGATGAAATTACATACCGACGGAAACTGCGACGGCGAGTTTTCTCTGCAGATGAGTGAACTTCCGGAACATGTGAATATGTTCTGAGGGAAATGTCAGTTGAAGCTATTGAAAGGGAAGAAAGCGAACGTACTCGGACTGTTCGTTCACTACCACTGCAGAGAGAATATCTGCCGCGGGTGTTACAACAGTGTTTGTTGCGACAGTTGCTTGTGTTGCGACTTCAGAAATATCGCTCGATGCGACTGGTGTGACTGGGGCAGCCGCGACCAGAGAGGAGAAGAAGAGTGCGAAGACGAGAGCGGTAGAGCAGTGCATTGTAGGAGAGAGTAGATGTCGCGGATGTGTCGCTGAGTTCAAGACAGGGAGGCTGAGTGAGCTGAGGAAGGTGAAGACAGGACCAGCGTTTTGTACGAGTTCGCGATGCCGCATCCGGATTTAATGAAAGGCCCAACTTCCGATTATTCGTCCGCGGATGCACGGTTCTAGAACGGGAATTCAGGCAGTCTGCGACTAGGCTAATAGTGATCGGGCCTTCGGGGACAAGAGTAGTAACGGCACGCCCATCCGCGGTGCAGCACTCGGTCAATCCTTACATGATACGTGCATGGCGGCGCGCACGATTTTAGCCATGCCGTTGTGGTCGCGTGTTGGAAACAAGGCGTAAGTTTGCGGCTGTTGACGCGTCTGCTAGACCATCAAATTGTTTTGTTTTTTAAACCGCCGACGACTGGGACCGCCATTCGTTCTACATCGTCGAATAAACCTTCCATTTCTGTCTACATTTTGCGAAGGCGAGCATCCCGGGCCGGACACACTCCTGTGGTTGGCACGGTGGCACCACTTCCAACCCAGACTTCCATTCACAGGACAATTTTTACAGTGAATTTGCGCTGCTCAGGCAATTTTGACGTGATTTCACGGTTAACTTTCGGTTCAGGTACCAAGTTATTCAAAACCCAAGGTGTCGAGCCCTGAGACGTAAAGTCGGCGTCTTGTTTCTTGGCCTCTGAGCTACGACCTCCGTCGGTTGCGGACCCTGGTCCAACGTGGATTATCACCCCTGCCCACTCCCGGCGCACACACATTTTTCCGCTCGTCACCGCGAACTTACCGCACTGGGCAAAATAGGCTTTCTTGAACCGTCCTGGCCAGAAATGTGCAACATTCGCCGGGTGTCACCCTCTTCTCGCCGACTTTCCATCGGAGCCGGAGACAAGCCGGAGCCTCACAAGTCCACTGCAACGTGCATTGTCGTGTTTCCTTTCCGCGTTTCGCGGCGGCCCAACCCTAGCAGTTTGTCGCAGTCAGAGACGTCTCGAATGCCGACGGAGGGGAAGGCACTGGCGTTTCTCGGTAAATATGCTACGCTCTGTAGCTTTCGTCCGACACTCCCCTTGTCCGCTTTAGCTTGACCCTCGGCCCGCCGCTACACACGGATGCCCCAGGATGCCCCTGTATTCGCGGTCAGCTTAATCTATTGAGCTGGATTACTAGTACTGTGTCGTCGGAATAAAGCTTTCCCTCGGAAAGCTATTATTCAACATAGGCCGGCATGTTCTTTTCGTTCGGTTTCTCGGAGCCGCATTTCGCAAATTCTAAGGCCTAGAATTTCAAGAATATCGTGTTCCCGCCGACAACGGATGCGGATTTTGGAGGCGATGCATCCGAGGACTGTCAATGATCTCTTCTTGAAGCCCCTCAGCCATATATCGTTACAGCTTGGCGGTGTGAATGCAGCCACTGTGGCCACCCCTGACCGACATTTCTTTTTTAAACATGCTCTTCCGTTCGATTCTCCGGAAAGGAATTCAACTCTGTGACATTTAACGAGGGGCGTGCGCTATCAAATTGGAGGGCCTCGGCTTGGACGAGAAAAAACTAGGAGCTCCCGGGCTGCACGTAAACACATCCCATCCATTTGGAGTTTACCTACTCTGATTCTGCCGCCGCACACGGATTGTCCAAGATTTTATTTTTTGCGTCTTCGCATTTTTTCTCGTTGCAATCATAACTTGTTCATAGGATCCATAACTGGGCGCGGAATACTGGCCCCCCCCCCGACCCGTATTTTCCCAGCAGACCCATCGCGTTGCGAACTTCTACCCGGTCCATCCAGGATTAACGCCGAACGTGAGATGGCGTTGAACTCACTCAAGGTTGACCGGCACATGATGTGGGGTCGGTCGCCGTTGAGTACGGGCTCTGGATTTTCAATATTCCAACTGGCCTTTATATTTCTTGGTTAGGAAACGAGGTCATCATACTACTGAGAAGATGACGCATTTCCCTGTTCGCCATAATTCGTGTAATATTTTTTCTCTTTGTGTTCATGCGTGCCAAGCCCACCTGTGCCCATTCACTGCCAAGATGAAGCGTTTATCCTCGGACTCGCATCACGCTTCCCCTAATTCCCCATCTCATCTCGTTCTCGAAGGCACACCCTAGTGTCCCACGTTCATCTTTCGCGCGAAATGAACGACTTTCACATTCGCATTTGGGAACCCAAGAAGCCTCCGTCTTCGACGCTGTTCCATACTTGAGTCCTGACCAAATGATTTACACCGAGGGCAGGTACGCGCCATCACTCCGACCTTCTCTACCCTTCACGGACCTGGGCTCGTATGTAGCCTATTAGACTTGCAGGCACCTGGAAGTTGCCAATCTGTTGGCAGCAGAATTATCGAGGCGTGCCTGGTTGCAACATCATGTTTAGATTATAGCTATAGTCCCTTTGTGCACCCGCTGCCCTCAGCGGATTGGTAGTCGAGATTGTGATTGTGGTGGCATAGGGTATATACATAATTAGTAAAGTAAATCCGAGGCACTTCTAATAGTCCTGCGTGGCTGAATAGTTCTTGAGGGGATCGCGCCTGAGCGCCTCGGCTTCAGACGTCGGCGAGGACTCCGTCATGTCCGCCTTCTTGACCTTCATGACCGACTCTGGAGCTGGAGTACTCATCGCAGGCGCGTCGGCCTAATACCAAATCAGCAACTTCCTGATAACCAGGGAACAAAATACCTCGTCCTGGAATGGAACGAATTTGGGAGTACCCGGTTCTTCGTCCACGAATGGCTCCATCGGATTTTTTGAAGGCGTGCGTGGGACGGCGTCGCGTGCTTTCTTGGCGATGGGGGCAGGTGGAGGCGGCATGGCCTCAGCTTCTGAATCCACGTACGGAACGAAACTGGAAGTTGAAGCGGCGCCAGAGGCCAATCTTTTTGTCTTTCCAGGCTGCCGCAGCGTCGACCCCGCCATCTTCTTCGTCTCGGGAACGTTCTCCTTCACGCGCGTCTTACGTGTCCCGACATCCGGAAATGCATTCCCCGCGGCGTCGGCGGATTCCGACGTCGGGTCGCTGAATACTTGAAGCCGGGTATTCGAAGGCGCGTCACGGGATGCAGGGGCGCGCTTTGCGGGGAGAGAAGAGGTGGATGCCGCGGAGGTAGTAGCAAGTGCCGTCCGCTTCGTCTCTACCGGTGCAGACGCAGCGGGAAGAGCGGGAAGAGGGGCCGCACACATCATGCGCTTCTGAAAGTCCGCGTGTCGGGCTTTCAGGTGCTCCAGCGGAGAAGCGCGCCTGGCGACGCCCAGCATATACGCGTCGTCGGCCTCTTTCCGCCTTCATGTCCATCAGTCTACGTTCCGTTCGCTCCAAAACACGGATGTACGTACCGGCCATCCCGTTCCATTACAGCCGCCAACTCCTCATACAGAAGGGCAAACTTCGTGCCTATCTCGTTGACGATCAGAAAATTGTAGATGATCGTGGGCTTTTCCACGAAGCTCGCATAGAGCAGCCAAAGCTTGAGATACTTCATCTCTCCTCGCCATCTCCCATCCCTGTCGTCTTTAAGGACGCGTGTGGCTTCCTCCAGAAGTTCTAGCAGACCGGATTCCGCACTGTTGCCCTGCGGATAGTTCTCGACGGTCCAATTGACCAGGTGACAATACGCCTCTAATGGATCGTCTTCTTCGTCTTCAAGGGCCAGCTCGACGTTGATGCGTAGCCTGTTTCGGGTTGCGGCCAATTTGGATTCGCGTTGGGCGTGCGGGGTCGAAAGGATGGCTGAGAGCGCGGTGGCTCGGCGGCCGGTGGCCAGAGGCTGGACGTTCTCTTTGGCGGCCTCGAGAACATCAAAGTCGACGATATTGGGTGCATCGGTGAAGACATCTTGGTCCATAATGGAGGAAGGAGAGCCACTGCGAAACGGGGGCTTTGTTTCCAAACATCATGTGATCGTGAAATGCTTTGTCGAGTTCTCACGATGCACCGCCACCTCTAGTTAAACCTTTCGTTTTCAATTTTCTTGTCCGTGGACAGTTTTTTTTACTCGGTAGGTAGCTCGGAAACCAGGTGGGAGGTATGAACTGTGGACGCATTTATTTGACTACATGGGTCAAGTTGAAGCGTCCAACGTGGGGCTGGTCTGGGAGCCTGGGAGTGCTTGGCACTTGCAACAGTAACGCAACTTGAAGCCCTGCCGCCGGGACACGCGTTCTCAGCCAGCAAAACCGGGCCTGTTACGTAGCCTGCGCTATGTAGCTAACGGTCGGTGTTTACCGCTACGCAGCTGACGAATAGCTGATGTAAAAGTCCTGACTGGGCCTCGGTAACTCTTCCGGTGCCATGAATTTATAGACACGACGCGACGCGACTAAATCACTCAACAAGCAATCCTCTCCCAGATGTCCACCAAACCTATCAGCAATATTGGAGTTGTTTTCGGCGCCATGGTCATCGGGGCGCCTGGTACGTTTGAAGTATTTTACAATTTTCGCCTTACCAACGACCTCCCTCCAGGCTCTTTAGAGGGCGTGCGCGTCACTACCACCGAGGGAACGGTCGAGCTCCTCGACGTCTTCCAGAAGCACGGGCACAGTCTAGTCGACACTGCCCGAATGTATACAAAGGGAACGAGCGAAGAGATGCTCGGCAATATTGGGTGGCAGGAGCGTGGTCTTCAGGTGTCGACCAAGGTCTTCCCTACCAAGGGCAGAAACATGACCTGGCTCACGTCCGACGAGTTCACTCACTCGCCCGCTGACCTCCGCGCAGCCATGAAGACCAGCCTCACATCACTCAAAGCAACCAAGGTCGACATCTACTACCTCCACGTCCCCGACCGCGCTGTTCCCTACGAGGACACGCTCCGTGAGCTCAACAAGATGCACGCCGAGGGCGCCTTCGCCCGCCTCGGGCTCTCGAACTACCCCGCGTGGGAGGTCGCGCAGATCTGCGAGATCTCCAAGCGCAACGGGTGGGTCATGCCAACCGTCTACCAGGGAGTGTACAACGCGATCCACCGCGCCGTCGAGCCCGAGCTCTTCCCCTGCCTGCGTGCCTACGGGATCAGCTTCTACGCGTACAACCCCCTCGCAGGCGGCTTCCTCACATCGCGCTACACGCGCGAGCAGACCACGTTCGATACTTTTGATCGGTTCAACCCCGACCGCCCGTATGCGGTGATGACACGGGGGCGCTTCTGGAACGAGCCGAATTTCAAGGCGCTGGATCTGCTTAGAGCTGCGATTGCGTCGCACGGTATATCCGAGAGTGAGGCGGCGCTGCGCTGGATTGCGCACCACTCGGCGCTGAAGAAGGAGTCAGGCGACGCGGTCATTATCGGTGTGTCTGGAAAGAAGCACCTTGAGGAGAATTTGGAGGCGCTGGACAAGGGGCCGTTGCCGGAGGACGTTGTTGCGGCCCTGAATGCGGGCTGGGAAGAGACGCGCACGCGCCCGCTCACGTACGCCCACTAGTGCTCGCCCCCATCAAATAGTGATGTTTTATGTCGGTTCTTGCGATGAATTCGAAATTTTTTTGAACCCTGATAATCGTGCATTCCCACGGTTGAAATCAGCATAGACGGGAAGCGAGCCAAAGGCACATTTTGTCAAAAGAACAACACTTTCTCATATTTGCACGACACCATATCCTCGTGTTATCTTGAAGCGCAACATCTTTGCAAGGCGTGTTCCGGCGAGCGTCTAAAGCCTGAGCCCAACCGAGCTCAGCTTTCCTTTTTTTCGAGGGGGAACAGTTCCTGCGCCGGAGCTGAAAATTATGGTATCTGAAAGAGGCATATTGCGGCCCGCACCCGTGTGTCTCAGGACTTGGTACGTACGTATGATCATCTCCGCCGGCTCGGACGTCCTGTATGTATGAATTATGGTAAAACGAAACCAATATCGAATTGCGAAACCGAGATGGAAGATAATGACTGGACTACACGACGATATTGTCGATGTGTACAGGTATATGCCGCTTTCCATCCGAGGTCTCGGGCACCAAAGTGGTCGCAACGCGGGCTCTAACAGAATCATCTTCGGGGAGACTCAAAGAGAACCTCCTCACGAGTTCCACCACAAAGACTTGCAGTTCAAGGATTCTGGGATACATTATTAGTATCGTATATTCGGGAAACCAAAATATATACGCAAAACGCCAGCCGAGGCAGACGCCCGGGCCACCAAAGAAAGCGAGTCTGTGCAAAAAATATCAGTGTACTCGGATGGGAGCTAAAGTCTGAACACCATACAAAGAAGCGTGAGGTCCGAGAGCTGGTCCTTTGCAGGGGTGCGGTTGGAGCCAGCGCGATGGTTTGAACTCTCGAGCGTCCGGTCCCCAAACCGACTCAAGCCTGATTTCAGGTACTGTTAATTCCGCCGACAGTCATCTGTTTCCCGTACCTATGGTAAGCAGCGATTGCAACATAGAGGCATTGCCCTTTCTTGATTGGTATTTCGGAAATTTGGATCCCGGCGGCGGTTGTAATCGGGTGACTCAGTGGAAGGATACAGTCCGATGTCGCCACACGTTCTGCCAACGGAAATGCAGGATACAACCGTAGGACTTCCTGAGTAAAGTTGAATTAATGAAAAACATGTTGGACAACAAGACTCGCATTGATTAGAGCGTTCAGGAGCGGCATATTGTTGTAATTTAACTGGCCTTTCGCTTGTTCATGGTGACGAAGGATTTCTTTACGTAAATCTTTCTGATAATCTTGCATCTGAGCGAGTTTGTAGAACGCCCAACCCAGCGTGCCGCCCTTGGTCAAAAATCAATACGGTAAACGACACAGAGTGTAGTCTCACCGTCGTGTCTTGACCCGCCAATAGGATAGAGCGCACATTGTCAGCAATTTCTTCATTGAGAACCCCGCAATCGGTATTGGCTAGGAGAGGCGATCTTAAAATGATTTCGCTCAGCTCAAATGGACTTACCGAGATCGTGAAGAAGGCCAGATTCATCACGACCACGCTTCTCCCCAATCAAGTGCAAGCTCAGCGTGTCCGTCATCTTCTTGTATTCTTGAATCGTCCGCAGCGCCGGTATCGGGAGGCCGCATACAAAACGGAAAACACTATTTGGAACAAAGGAAATGGCGGCGCTGATGAGCTGCATAAATCCTGTCGGAGTTCCGGCTGAATCTCTGAATACATTACTGTGAGTTACGGGAAATGCTCGAAGGAGGAAAAGGTACAGCAGTTTTCTGTGCATCACTGCCAGGTCGCTCTGTTCGGCTAACGCGTTGAAAGAATGTTCGAGGATGCCTGGAAAGAAATGTGTGTTATCACTTGTGCATTAATGTGACCTGGAGACAGATTAATCACCCTCGCCCATGGCATCGAGAGCCGCGTCATTCAGTGTACGCGATATATCTACAATGCTTCCCGAGAGCCTCAGAGCCTCCCAGCAATCTCCGAGCTGTAATTATTTCATTTCGGGTCAACTATGTAGGCATTGACAGAAAATACGCGCCTTTTGACCGAGTTCCGTCATTATTGGCAGTGCCGCTTGGACATTTTTTGAAGAAAATGACGGGTTCATCAAGTTACGAAGATGGCGGTGACGCTGACCTGCGGTGAATGAATGCAATGAGAGCGATACTCATGTTGCACAATACCTCGTGCCACGATAACACTGCCGCGACCGAGCAGCATATCAACAAATTTCCCTTGCCATAGACGGGCCCAAAGCGAAGAGTCCACTACTGAGAGCGTATTTCACAGTCGCAGGGTCCGAAACCATCAAACGAGGCTCCTAGGAATGGTTGTGCATGAGGAATGAGCCAGGATGAGCGATGGAGCAGAACTCGCTCCAAAATAACCCTTTATCGAATACACTTGGCCGTATCTTTCTTGCCACTGGAATTCATTCTCGCCATATTCCCTACTGAGGAGCAGTTGAGGGATATTTCCTGCATCCACATTAAAGGTAACAGTCAGAAGATAACCGACAAACATACCGTAGATCCACGAGGGAGACTTAGGTCCGGGTATAAGCCGGACGAGGTTTCGCGATGAGCGTAGATAATGCACCGTGCAGATTATAAGGGTTACGAGACAGATAGCGAGAATTGGGCAGTCCATTTGGGGCGCGAGGATGTCCTTCTTCCACCCCGGCGTAGTATATATACCTGCCTGATTTTCCAACTGATTCAGCATATGTCGGAGACAGTTTCAGTTATTCATGTCAGGCACAATTCATTTGCACCCCTGATATGACTCCTGACACCTGAAGTGTCAGTGGCTGCTTCTAAACGGTGGGTATTAGGTTCCGCGTCAGGCAGGTTCCCAACACGGCTCCGGCATGTGCCGAAATATGTATCTCCTTATTTGGTTTCGGATTTTAAGAGTGTCAGATACATTTCTCGAGACCCTGATTTTATTCATTTTGCAGAGTGGCTGTCAGTCCAATAGTTTTACGTCTGAACCTACCTCAGGCCTTGAGTCATGAGGTTGCCGTTCCTTCCTTTCCACACAACCACATGAACAAGTTCCACTAATATTCTGGGTCGTGAAGCAGTGTCACAGAACAAGAATGATCAGGAGTGAAATCAGTGAAAAATATGTCAAAGGAAATGTGCGGAAGCCTTCGGAGCTTGAAGGATATGGGCTCTCGCATCCGACAGAACGCGGCTTTAGAGCTTACTACCGGCCCTCGTTTCAACCGCTTTTGCCATGAAAAGGTCTGTGACGTCCTGATGCAGGACCTCGACGCCGGATAATGCAAGTGACAGAGAGCTGGCAGAAATTTGGCAGAAGCAAGGTTGAGCAAATTGCGCAATGATCGGCCGGCCCAGTCATCTTGATGGTGCATCTCACATCAGTGTTCACTGTTCTGGCCTAGCGCTGTAAGAATCAAATTTAGTGGTGTGAGTAATGTTAGAAAGAAAACCCCCTCATGTTATTTAATGTAGGCATGCTAATAACAGGGTTTTTAACATGACATAGGCCTGCCTAAAGTCCTTTTTTTTGGCTGGCTTTTGACTGATTTTGGTGAGAAGTTGGCTCAGAAAATTCAACGAGGCTGAATAGGTATCGGAAATCACTTTTCAAGCTCTCAACAGCCCATCGGAGATGACAAAATTGATGACAGAGGCCGAACTGGGAGCCCATATACAGTAGAATTTCATTCAATTCGGCATAGGGTGTGGCCCGTGACCAAAAATACTGATTTGGTACTTCGGCACCCAACAAAATTTGGCGTGACACTTGTGAAATTCCGGCATTCAAGACGAAAATTTTCGCAAGTTCTGCCTTTTTTGCAGTTCCAAGAGATTTGGGCTGGGTGTCATGAATTTTACATTCGGCACTTGGTGCCGTGACCCGTGACCGAGACAAAAATTCATCGCGGCACAGGGGGTGCGTGATGCGTGACTGCTGATTTGAATGAAATTGTACAGTAGCTGCCTTTCTCACACAAAAATTACATGCATTCCAGGACCTCAAATGTGAAAAATGTAATTTACCTGTTAATAACAGTGTTAGAAAGCTAGTGTTATTTACAGCTAATTGCAGTACCAAAGGTGCAGATCAAAAATCTCTGTTTTGGGATGTTTCCAAAGAATTCCCGATATCTCAGTCGGTTCTTCACCAATTCACATGAAAACTATACAGATCTACTCAGCTAATTCATACACAATTAGTGATAGAAAGAAATCCATGAAAATATTATGTATTTGTAATTTTCTGTTGTGCCCATTTTGAATTTATGTGCCATGAGTGTGGTGTCAGCCTGGTCGATTTTTCTCAGGCGGGGAACCTGAGGAAAGAGGCAGAGAGTCTCATGGGATGTTGCCAGTACACCAATTCTCTAGTATCTCAGTGCCCCAGAATAACCTTCGATCTATCTGCCTGAGCTCGTGAAGGTTCCCAGGAGACATCATGGGCAAGTTCAAGACACTGACTCCACGTCCGCCTCCCCGAGCTTGACGGCAGCACTCCCTGCTCATTTGCCATAGAGATACTCGAGGGCGGGCGTGACATCGACGAAAAATGCCAGCTGCCAAAGTACGTCGGCAGCAGCGCGAGCGGGAACTTGGGGCGAAAAAAGGGATGGTAGTACGATCATTCATTCATTCATTCATTGATCCATTATAGTGCTGCGGGCCCCTTGGGGCCCATGTTGCACTTTAGGTACAGTGTAGGTAATGGCTGACTTCAATGGTGGTCTTGGGAAGGTGACACGGGATGGGGAGGGATGTAAGAGTGCCGCGGGGTGGGGTGCGAAAGTTGTGTATATAAGTCTATGGCGGTAAAAGTATGAGTCCGAGTTTTAATCTATGTGTCTGTCTACAGGAAAAGAAAAGAAAAGTAAGTGTAAGAGAGGGGGCCGAGTCAAATGGCGTAGCGAGGGAGGCAGCCAGTGTCCCGCACGAAGGTGAGAACAGGGGCAGCGTCCTCTTTGGCGGCAAGGAGGGAATGGAGGGAGAGACGGGCGGTGCTGGTTCGTATAATGAGGTGGAGGCAGTGGGCTTGGTGGGCAGGGCATAATAAGAGGAAGTGGGCGACGGTTTCTGGGGCGCGGCAGTTAGGGCAGTGCGGGGTCGGTGAGAGTTTGAAACGGTGAAGGTATGCGTTGAGCCCAATGTGGCCGGTGCGCAGCTGGGTGAGCACGCTGCATTGCGGTCTGCTGAGTCCGCTGTGCATTTTCTGCGTTGCCTTTGAGGGGGTGGCGTTATCAAACGCGGAGATGGCGGCATGACACGTTGAGAGCTTCCATTTGGCGTGCCATTGGGCCGTGAACGCCTTGCTACCCGCCGCAATGGTCGCCGCTCTGCTCGTTGGGAGTGGTCGCTTGAACAGCGTGATGGGGAGGGTGAGGGGCGAGTTCAGCCCCTGGGCCGCTTCCTTAGCACAGGCGTCAACGGCTTCATTGCCCGCTATCCCCACGTGCGCGGGCACCCAGTGGAGTCTGATCTTCAGGGTGCAGCGGATGCGGCAGAGGCGGGCAAGAATGGCGTGGAACGTTGCGAGGATGTATTGGCCGGGTTGTGGTTTGGGGGCTGATAAGGCAATGATGGTAGTACAATCTCGAGGAATTTGTGGTGAGATCAGCCATTCCAGGAGAACATAGACTTGGGCAGTAGTTTTCCAAGGCTTTCAAGTGGCCAATCTTTGCACAAGCTCTGAAGAATCACTGACTGCTGAGCTGAGATGGAAAGAAAACCTAGAAAAACATGCAGACTTCGCACGAAAAATGGGTTGAGAATCATCTTTCCTCAGACCGTATCGCAGAATGCGAGACGATCCTTTGAGAGGATACAGAGATGCAACGCCAAGACCTTCCCCTATGCTTCGAAACCACTCGGTACATTTCACATCCGCCCCTATGCCTTTTTGGGAAGTCCTTCCTGATTGGGTTGGGCCGGCCGAAGCTAGCCATCAGCGGCAACTGTGGCAGCAAACGCTGAACAAACAAGGCCAACATTTCACGCCCTCTCTCTCCCTCAATCATTGTCCCTCGCAATACCCTCCCTGCCTCTCACCATACTCTTTCCGAACGAAGCCACTATGGATATCAATGCATGCCAAGTGTGATGCCCTGAACAGGGCTGCGATGGCAAATTTCTCCCTGCCCCAAAATTGTGTACGAATGGCAGCCACAACGAATTGCTTCTATACCACGGTGCATAATCACGCTTTTCTCAACCTCGCCCTTTACTACCTAACCTTATCTCGTATTTTGACGACTCACATTCCAACCTCTACAAATTTTGGGCTCCCGGCATCATCCCCGCCTCTTCTTGCCCCCGTCTTCCAACTTCAACAGCTGCTGCTGTCCCAAACACCTTGAACCTATCTGCTGTTCATTGGAATGCACCAAGAACCGCCTGCGCCCACTGCCCCAACTCAGCAAAAGTGCCTTGCAAGACCAGTTCGTGCCGGAAACGTGTCAGATACACAACGTCATCAGTACAACTGTCCGCTCTGGCTCTTGGAACCCTCTCTAGATGCCTCCTGCAAATTTATTATGCCGTCGCGTCGCATGGACAAGACCCGACCCCGGAGTGTCGTGCACCCTACGCAGCCCTTCAACAACCTCGACATTCTCTCCTTGGGCGTGTACGACATGGCGTGCGAGATCACCGCCCCGTTTCGCTATCTCAAGGGGGCTACTCACCGCCAAAGCGTCTACGAGCAACGGCGGGTCGCTTGGTTCGTGGCACTCATCCCACCGCCATTCTTTGCACACCTGCCCCATTCCCGCATCACAGACAGACAATACCCTACAATTTCAATGCAATGGACCTACAAATTACTTTCCCCCTACCTACACCCCTACCCAGCTATCTCTCCTACCTGTCCCTTTGTACGCGCGAGTATTCAGACCTTTTGTACGCCTTGATATAATTTCAGAGGACTTTGTTTGTACGTCCTAGTAGAATTTCAAATCAAGGTGGCCCCTCGGCTGGAACCCACAGCCGGTTTTCGGCCGGTCCAACCCAATCGGGAAGGACTTCCCAAAAAGGCATAGGGGTGGATGCGAAATTTTTGCAACTCTTCGAAACTGTGGTGCGAGTTTGAAATGCGTGTGAAATTAAAGCTCAAGCTCCGACGCGGCATCACGGCAAGTTCAAGTTCAGCTGGAACACCGTCGAACATAGGTCGAACAGGTATCTGATTTCTGTTCAAGGCCACCGCGGCTATTGCGGGAAATTCACTTCAAAAATTTCTCTGCTCGAGCCTTAATCTCGACCTGTGCTCGGCGGAATCCGTCAGGCTTTATTCAACTTCCACGGTCCAGACCACAGCGTCCAGTACGCCCAGCCTTGAAGCGAGGCCTATTCATCACTATAAACATGACTTGCGCTCGAAACTTACCTGGACAATCCGAGAATTCCTTTTGCATTGCATTGCACTTAACTTCGTTCGCCAGCGAATTTTTCATACAGGTCTCAGGATATGAACCGAAGGCGTTTTCAACTGCTTATCTGCGGGGTATGGTCAGGTTTTCAAAAACGGTGCCAAACTGAATCTAGTCGAGTAAAAAGAATTGCATATACAAAGTCAAGGCATTACACGAATTTGGTAGTTGTTCCAAAGCTTCTGTCGTTTGCGGAACATGGATTTCATTAGCCCTCAATGGCCCGGTTGATTTGCCCCTCCAATTTGGCTTTGATGGTCTTTGCCCATTCTTGCTCGAGGATGCCATACAAACACACATCCGAAAATCCACCTTTTCCGTCAGACCAATCGTCCCTTGCTATTCCCTCCAGCATCACTCCAGCCTTTTCAAGCAAGCCACGCATACCGACGTTGTTCGCTGCGGTAGAAAGCCTCGCACGGTCTAACTTCATCGTCTCGAATGCGTACGCGAGTATTGTATACAGCGCATCAGTCGCAAGTCCCCGTCGAAAATACTCGGGATTGATGAGTATCCCGACCTCGCAGGATTTAAGGTGGTTGATGTGTGATAGCCCCACTGTGCCCCCGAATGTGCTAATAGTGGATCCCGACTCGTTGGATACGTGGATATTGAAAGACATTCGTCTCTCGTCAGCTGCACGTGTGATTCTAAGCGCACGAGCCTCCTCTACGGACAAGTGCGCTGACTCGAAAGTAAGATGGCGGTGAGTTTCTGGATGAGAACGTAGAGCCGCGACGGCTGCATCATCCTCTTCCCGTGGACGAATGAGGAGTATGCGTCCAGACTGAGACGGGAGGATATCGGGTACAGGCATGAAGCCGTGAGAACTGTGCGAGACCGACTTCAGCTGAAAAGTCTGCGTATAATAAACAGAAAACACAACCCTTCAGAAATGACTAGAGTTGGAGCAGAAAACGTGGTAGAGAGCCGTTCAAAAACAGTCGCAGAATAAATAGGGGAATATAGAATCTACGGAATATTACAACTGCGGCGTAGTTTAAATTGAAAGTTGTGAGTTCAAAGAGACAAGAAAGTCAAGGGGAGCAAGACGATCACGGCCACGCATGGGAAGCGTTGCATACGGCGGCCGCCGACGTCACCTGGTGGCCTGAGAAATCACCAGCGGGTATCGGCTTTAGGTTGAAGAATCTTTGAACTAGGATCTGATTACATAACCCAAGATTGAGGTCGCCAAACTTCAATAACTCCATTGGTTTGTGATGTGCACATTCCATTTCGAGTCAAAACTGTTCGCTGGAAAAACTTAAACTCAATCGGAACATGGGCCAGAAATTCCCTTTTGGGGCCACGGGAGTAGTGTACAAGCAGTAAACAAATAGTTATTCAAGGTTTGTCAGACGAGGGAGGGGGAGGGAGTGGAACATTTAAAATCATTTTTCGAAACGGTGCGATTCAAATACAGCTTCTTTCCCGGGGAAAATTCGGATGTAATAGTATGAAACACTGACTGGACTACACGACGATATTGTCGATGTGTACAGGTATATGCCGCTTTCCATCCGATCTCGGGCACCAAAGTGGTCGCAACGCGGACTCTAACAGAATCATCTTTGGGGAGACTCAAAGAGAACCTCCTCACGAGTTCCACCACAAAGACTTGCAGTTCAAGGATCCTGGTGTACATTAGTATCGCATATTCGGGAAATGAAAATATATACGCAAAACGCCAGCCGAGGCAGACGCCCGGGCCACCAAAGAAAGCGAGTCTGTGCAAAAAATATCAGTGTAATCGATCCGGATGGGAGCTAAAGTCTGAACACCATACAAAGAAGCGTGAGGTCCGAGAGCTGGTCCTTTGCAGGGGTGCGGTTGGAGCCAGCGCGATGGTTTGAACTCTCGAGCGTCCGGTCCCCAAACCGACTCGAACCTGATTTCAGGTACTGTTAATTCCGCCGACAGTCATCTGTTTCCCGTACCTATGGTAAGTAGCGATTGCAACATAGAGGCATTGCCCTTTCTTGATTGGTATTTCGGAAATTTGGATCCCGGCGGCGGTTGTAATCGGGTGACTCAGTGGAAGGATACAGTCTGATGTCGCCACACGTTCTGCCAACGGAAATGCAGGATACATCCGTAGGACTTCCTGAGTAAAGTTGAATTAATGAAAAACATGTTAGACAGCAAGACTCGCGTTGATTAGAGCGTTCAGGAGCGGCATATTGTTGTAATCTAACTGGCCTTTCGCTTGTTCATAGTGGCCAAGGATTTCTTTACGTAAATCTTTCTGATAATCTTGCATCTGAGCGAGTTTGTAGAAAGCCCAACCCAGCGTGCCGCCCTTGGTCAAATCAATACGATAAACGACACAGAGTGTAGTCTCACCGTCGTGTCTGACCCGCCAATAGAATAGAGCGCACATTGTCAGCAATTTCTTCATTGAGAACCCCGCAATCGGTATTGGCTAGGAGAGGCGATCTTAAAATGATTTCGCTCAGCTCAAATGGGACTTACCGAGATCGTGAAGAAGGCCAGATTCATCACGACCACGCTTCTTCCCAATCAAGTGCAAGCTCAGCGCGTCCGTCAACTTCTTGTATTCTTGAATCGTCCGCAGCGCCGGATCGGGAGGCCGCATACAAAACGGAAAACATATTTGGAACAAAGGAAATGGCGGCGCTGATGAGCTGCATAAATCCTGTCGGAGTTCCGGCTGAATCTCTGAATACATTAGTTACGGGAAATGCTCGAAGGAGGAAAAGGTAAGCAGTTTTCTGTGCACATGCCAGGTCGCTCTGTTCGGCTAACGCGTTGAAAGAATGTTCGAGGATACCTGGAAAGAAATGTGTGTTATCACTTGTGCAATGTGACCTGGAACAGATTAATCACCCTCGCCCATGGCATCAAGAGCGCGTCATTCAGTGTACGCGATATATCTACAATGCTTCCCGAGCCTCAGAGCCTCCCAGCAATCTCCGAGCTGTATTATTTCATTTCGGGTCAACTATGTAGGCATTGACAGAAAATACGCGCCTTTTGACCGAGTTCCGTCATTATTGGCAGTGCCGCTGGGCATTTTTTGAAGAAAATGACGGGTTCATCAAGTTACGAAGATGGCGGTGACGCTGACCTGCGGTGAATGAATGCAATGAGAGTGATGCTCATGTTACACAAACCTCGTGCCATGATAACACTGCCGCGACCGAGCAGCATATCAACAAATTTCCCTTGAGACGGGCCCAAAGCGAAGAGTCCAATATTGCATTTCACAGTCGCAGGGTCCGAAACCATCAAACGAGGCTCCTATGAATGGTTGTGCATGAGGAATGAGGAGCGATGGAGCAGAACTCGCTCCAAAATAACCCTTTATCGAATACACTTGGCCGTATCTTTCTTGCCACTGGAATTCATTCTCGCCGTATTCCCTACTGAGGAGCAGTTGAGGGATATTCCTGCATCCAAATAAAGTAACAGTCAGAAGATAACCAACAAACGTACCGTAGATCCACGAGGAGACTTAGGTCCGGGTATAAGCGGACGAGGCTTCGCGATGAGAGCAGATAATGCACCGTGTAGATTATAAGGGTTGCGAGACAGATAGCGTGAATTGGGCGGTCCATTGGGGCACGAGGATGTCCTTCTTCCACCCCGGTGTAGAAAAATACCTCGCATAACGGTAATGACTCAACTCGGTACAAATACTTTCACCATTCGCGCTGTCAATGAGATCAGTGAAAAAAAAAAGGGAAAAGAAACGCGCGGAAATCGGAGGCGAGCTTGAAGGATACGGGCTCTCCGCGGCTTTAGACCTTACTCCCGGCCCGTTTCAACCGCTCTCAGTGCCAGGGTAACGCAAGCGACAGAGAGTGGCAGAAATTTGACGGACTCAAGCAAGGTTGAGCAATGATCGGCTGATGGCGCATCGCACATCAGTGTTCTGGCCCTTGAAGCTTCGCCTGTGCTCAGAACGTTCAGAGTTCACTACTGGTCTTTGACCCTATCTAACCTGTTAACATTTACGGAGCAAGGCGGCATGGAGGCGAGTCCGCGCGTACGCTATGCGCGGGTAATACGACAGCTAGAATTTTACTTACATATAGTTCAGGTTTGCGTCCGGCGCTCTTCATTCTTTCGTGACCGTTTACTCCACATGCGCTCCACACCCGAGTACCCCTGCGAGTCCCCTGAGTGTCAGCACACGATATCTCCGACGCGCGCAAAAGGAATATGCATAAAACCCTCAACCAAGATCTAATTTCTTCAGCATCCACCAGAGCTACTCCCCACTCACTCTCCTTATCATCGTCCTCCCCGTTCACTCTTCTCAAAATGAAGTTCACATCTTATTTTGCTGTCCTTTCGCTTGGCCTCTTCGCCGCTGCCAGCCCTACCCGCCCCGACAGTGCGGCAATGGCTGCTCGGTCTACCGTCCCCAACGTTGCCGTCGTTCCTCTCACCCTATCTGCGGTCTTCAACACACTCAAGAAGTCATCGTCGCGCTCACTCCTACCATTGGTGCGGACATAATTTCCATAAAGATTTTCAACTAATCTTGTCCCACCTATAGACGCGCTTGTAGCCGCAGCGGGTCCGGAGGGCCAACTCTCAACCGCCAGCGTTATACCCCTCGTTCAGGAGCTCACGGTGCGCTGAACACTGCGAGCGCTCAGCTCGCCGCGAACCCTCCTGGAGACATGACTGTCACCGACGAGGTCCTCGCGCAACTCATCAAAAATGTCCTTGATGTAAGTTGTCCTACATTTCTTCGTCCTCACACTTACAAACTATCTGCTAGGACCTTAACACTGCTCTCAACACACTCGTCCCGAAGCTTGGTCTCGACGGGTTGCTCACTCCCTTGGATGCGGCTGTCGCCGGCCTCCTCACCAGCTTGAACGCTTCCCTCGTCCCCGGCCTCCTTACGGCCCTCCAGCCACTGTAAGTGTCCAGCTCTTGCTTCTCTCCTGCCCAAATTCAAATTCTGATCTGGTTTCATTTTAGCTTGGTCGGTCTCGGTGGAGTTGTTGGCAGACTGTTGGCCGGGCTCAATCTCTCCGGTCTTTAAATTCTTGGCGGCGCTCATCAGAACTTCAATATACTAGGAGGAGGACGAAATAATTCATTTTGTGCAAAGCAATTACACTCGTTGAATAAAGATTTGAGATGTATAAATGGTCTCTTCTTGAAAGTGGAAAGGATACTTCAACTGATCGAGCGCAGTTATGCGACTATTGAGCCAGAGATCGATTTGTACCAGCGAGAATCCAAGTGGGCCAGCTGGAGCCACAAAAAAGAAAGCCCAGGACAAAAGCCAGAGAAAATTTGCGACAGGGAGAATCATGAACGCAATACGCATGCATGTCTGCAATCTGACTGAGTAGTATCACTAGTATCATTAATCGTGCTGGGATTCCGGATTTTCGTTAGGAAGACCACGGTAGGTGAGTAGAGAGAGTACAGTTCATTCCGTCGTGAAAGAACTCAACATTTGCCTTACGCGAACAGGTTACTGGCGCGTTGCAAATGTTCGACAGTGTCTTCATGCAATTTGCGCAGAACATCCTGGAGTGATTCAGAGCTCCGAAATTAGAAGATAATCCAATTTCAACTTACCGCCGCCCCCTTGATCTCATCTGTCAGCCCGACACCGACGCCCGCCCAAATAATCACTCTCGAATCCCCGCCATCCCGAGCGCACTCATCGTATTTTGCACGCCGCTCCTCCATGGTCAGCCCCGCTTTATAGTCGTCCATGATTCCGTTCGAAATCGCACGTCCATTGCAATTCGGCGGCCAGTTCATCCGGTTGGATGCCTCATCGAAGGCCTCCGTGCGAACCGTAGCCTTGAGATCCGCGGTGATGAGCGCCTGTTTCTGCGCAGGGGTATACGCGCATTCTGGGGTGAATAAGAACCGCGTCCCTAAAACAACTGCGTCTGCGCCCATAGCGAGGAGCGCTGCAATTTGAGTGCCGGTGGAGATGCCCCCCGCGGCCACGACCAGGGGTTTGCCAGTATTGCGTGGAAATTCGCGGAGAATCGCTGCTAGAAGGACAAGGAGTGGCGGGGCATCTGCGCCTCCGTGCCCCCCAGCTTCGTTTCCTGCCCAAATTGTGAGTCAGATTCATAGTCGCGCTTGGAATAGTATTAAATTGGGCCGAACCTTGTACAACCACTGCATCGACACCGTGCAGCGCGGCTCGGCGTGCGTCTTCCACTGAGTTGACTATCACGAATATGAATGTGCTGCGCCCAGTTCGCGTGTTGTACGCTTGGACCTGATCGACGTATTTTTCAATATCAACGCCGAAAGCAAACCAAACAGCGGCCGGACGCTCGTCCAGGACAGCGATGAGACGGGGGTCGTCCGAGGTCTCGGTTCTGTCGAGAATCCAGCCGAGGAATCCTACGGCGATGGGGACAGGCTCCTCGGGCGGGACCTTGAGGGTCGCTCGGATTTTTTGAATCTCGTCTTTGAGAACTTGCGTGGACGAGTATCCTGGAATCAATATGAAGAAAACGACCGGAGAGCGTGATCATGATCCCTTGCCTGCTCCGATGGTTCCGAAACCACCGGCGCCGGTCACCGCTGCGGCTAATTCAGGCGTAGCTACCTCCGCCATCGGCGCAGAGATGATTGGGGACGTTATATCTGGACCGTCTGATCAACAAAATACTTGCGTAGAAGGAAAAATAAAAGGCATGCTTGTCCTTACTGAGGCGCTCCGTGAGACGGGTTTTGACTGGGATCATTTTTACTGAGTAGAAGGAAGGTGGGATTGGGAAGCAAGAGGTAGAGCCTGAGAATTAGCACGCAATATGATCATGATGGCGCGTGGTCACGTCAAAAATCGTGGTCTTCCAGAACGTGCTGATTGTTTGTCGCTTTCGAGTGAATGAAGAACCAGACGAGTAGCTAGTCATCGAGTATTTTCGCCACGTACAGGCTGCGACGGGAAGATATGGTTGGAAGCAAGTTGAAGGATATCGATCCCATCAACGCCTATCCGCATTAGGAAGGTGGTTGCATTTTCGTTGAACACATACCGAACAGAGCGCTCGTACCTCGCATTACTTGTCAAATGCATCGGTGTTTTGAGAAGTAGCGTTGAAACACAGAAGCAAGGTGCAGTTTGAGTACTGAACGGTAAACCTTCGAGCGTGCGATTTGTGAAGCAAAACCAATCCACTAACAGAAAGGTTCATGTTTTGTAGGTAGATAAGTTCATAAAGAGAGGAGGCCATTTATTCCAGTGGATAGTTCCGTGGGATAAACCTCCATCAAAATGTGGCAAGTTCTTTGAGGTTCCACTGCTGGTTTTCATTAGAACCAGCTGTGGCACAGTCCCACACCTGGATCTGAAAGAAGCGTCAGTACATACCGTTGTAATGCGCAAATAGAAAGGGAACACACAGGAGTCCCGGTTGAAAACACGCCGTTCGTCACGTCGAGACACTTGCCCGTGCCCGCCCACTCGATCTGACCACCCGCCAGCAACGTGAACATCTGGTTCGTGTCTCCCTCCGTGCATGCGTACAGCTGCAGCAAGGTTCCATTTTCTTCCACGCCATTCGTTACATCGAGACACTTGCCGAACCCGGTGATAGAGCCCGTGAGCGGGGACGCCGGGACGGCGAAGACGTTGTTGCCACTCGGGAAGGTCGCGGTGCAGTCGGCGCAGTCAGCGAGGACGATGCCGGAGCCATCATAGTCTGAGACAGAGGTGATGCAGTAGGCACTGCTACTGGCGACTATCTCCGCGATTCTGCCGTGGAATTAGCTGGCGCTGGACACAAGGACGCGAGGTTCGTTGACTCACAGGTCCATATTTGTAGTATTGTCCCATTCGCGGTGGCGCCGCCGGTGAGGTCGATGCATTTATCGGTACCGGCCCACTGGAAGCTGCTGTCGGTAATAGAGATCCACAGTTGGTTCGTATTTCCCTCTGCGCATCTGGAAGAATAGAAAGTCTGAAAAGGTCACGAAAGCAAGGAGAAGAGTCGATGAAGCGCCACATACGTCCAGACTTGAAGCGGTACTCCGTTGGAGTTCAAGCCATCTGTTACATCGATGCACTTGAATCGATATTAATTGCAGACCGTGGAGAAGAAAACGCAGGCGCACCTTGTCACCCAATACGACCATTGGTGTCGCTGGGCCGTTCTCTTCGGTAAAGAAACTTACTTGCCACTCTTGGTTTGGAGGGGCCGCAGGGCTGCACGGTTGGACGACGAGTAGAGCGCCATTCACGTTCTGTGACGCGGTGATACAGATCCCGGGGTCGACTGGTCTCAAATTTTTTGGTCTGTAAATGCAACATATAGATATTAATAGACGCACGACCCGAGAAAATCTGGTCTGCAGCAGCCAGAAGAACGAAAGTGAAGAGGGATGTAAAGCGTAAAAGAGAGACCATGATTCAAGGCAATCCTATTGTTTGTTGTCCCCTCCGCCTGCTTTTAAACTCGACACGAATTGAAGACGGTATTCTCTGGCTGCATCCCAAAAATATGAGGTATCCCACTCACGCCGGGTCGAGGCCGTGTCCATTGAGTCAGTGCTTTTGGCGCATCAATACAACTTTGCCGGCGGCGTGGAGCTGGGCACGGCGCACGGCCTCACCACGGCTCGAGTGAGAAAGGTTCTTGACAGGCATTTTCGGGGAGACGGCCAGAAAATACCGTCATTGAGTCAGTTCGTATTAGCAAAGTGTCGGGCGTGAATGTATTCTAGCTACCCGGTTCAAGGGTTCACGTTGAATAATTTGAGGGAAGTCGAAACCCGCGGTTGACTAGGAGCGGCTGATATGACGGTATCAACCAAGTCTAAAATAGCGCTTCCCAGAAAAACGCCCTACACTTGCATACCCCAATTCAGGCGATCAGATTATGTTGAGACTCCACGACCGCAAAAATTGCGTACCAGTTTTACGGATTTACGTTAGAGCTCACGGTTAACGTTATATAGAGAGAGGGGATGAAGCACGGTATCAACCTAGCTTACCGCTGGATTCTGATATTAAATCCAAGACCACTCCAAGCTCACCAGCCTGAGGACTCCGCCGCGTTTAGATTGAAAACACTCGCAACCCATTGGTCCAATAGGTTATATGGTCTGATGCTGTGCCCATAGAGCCGTAACCTGGCGAGTCCCACACAAAACCGAGGTTTTCGCTCAATTTCAATCCGGAGAGTAATAAACCGAGGGAAAATTTCAGGGATATTTCAATGTTCAACCAGTGGGACCTCGGGAAAGGACGTGCTAGAACTTGAAGACTGTCGATTGAAACGTACGCGCGTTCGGCCATTCGAGACGAGAGAACCAGCGATCAGTTCGTGACCCGACCCCCTTTCCCGAAAACGTGGCTGCAAAATCTTGCTTGAAATCCGAATGGATACTGACCCAGGTTGGAATTCCGAGACGAGGCCGGGTTTTAAGGGAGACTATCCAGAAGCAGCGGTTGTGGGCGCACTGCAAGTTTGCCGGGTCCCGAAGAGATCTGAGAGTCCGCGCCACCATGGAATTTGGACCTGAATGCTCGAGCACGAGTAGCAGTGAGGAATTTCGGCAGAAAATATTTTGTGAGGCCTTCAGAATATTTGCGAGATGTTGGGGTAAGAGCAGAATTGGCAGACGTCCAAGGCTTGAAGCACAGCCTTTTGGGCGCCTGCCGTGTTTGGGCTTGATTGACGCACGCGCCCATTGCCCTCATTTTCTGTCTTGAACGCCCACAACCTCCCTTGTGTTCTATCTCAATGGCATCCTTCCGGTCGAACCGAGTGGCTCGCAAGCCCTACATCGTCAGTTGTCCTTGACCAGAGCCGCAGCCGCAAAAATTCAGTTCTTCTCCAGCGACCTGCTGTAGCACGGCCCAATATCGACGGACATGGGTCCACGACATGGCCGACGACGACAATCCCTCTTTCAACGGTGGCAACTTCAACTCTCGGCCCAGACTCGCTGGCGTCGTCGCCGGCCCTTCCACCAAACTCGTGGTCACCAACTTGCACTACGAGATTTCTTCAAAAGACCTCACGGTGCGTCCGCCTGAATAGAGTAGAACCCAAAGCCACGAGGGACAAGAGTGGCCTGGAGTGTGAACGCGTTCTGACTCGCGTTTGCAGGCCATTTTCGGACAGATTGGCACGCTCGTCAGTGAGCCACAGATCAGGGTACGATCCGACTCGCCGCGCTCTTCTCCCTGAACACCCCAAATGACCCGACCCGCCGCTCGCGCTCTTCTACTCAAAAGTACGACCGCAGCGGACGCTCCTCAGGAACTGCCACCGTCGCCTTTGAGACCCTCGCCGAGGCCACCCGCGCCAAGAATCAGTACGACGGCATCCTCGCTAAAGGTGCGTTTGTGTGCCCTTTGTCACTTATGAGCCTAAGTTACATTTACTTTTTTTTCCCCCCGGAACAGGCCAGCCCATGTCCATCGCGTTCGACGTCGCCCCGCCGCGGCAGCCGCGCACCCGCTCCTCCAGCGCGCCGACGACATCCACCGCCTCTCTCCTCGCACGGATACAAAAGCCGCCGCTCCTCGACCGCCTCAGCGGCGGCAGCAAGGACGACTCGGCCCTCCCGTCGCGCGCACCGTGCGTCATTCCCCTCTTGTGTCCTCGCGCATATCACATATCAACGACAACTAACCTTCGAGTAGGCGAGGCGGAGGCGGCGCGGGCCCGATCCGCACCACACGCGGGACGATACAGCGCGCGGCGCGCGGGGTGGCAATGGGGGTAGGGGTGGAGGTGGGAGGGGAACGGGAGCGGCAAGGAACAAGGACAAGAAGCCGAAGACGGCCGCAGACCTCGACAAAGAGCTCGACGCGTTCATGGGCGACACGCCTGCGTCCGCATCCGCGCCGGTGGAGGGAACAGGAGCAGCGGCCCCCGCGCAGGACGTCGAAATGGCGTAGCGTGTGTACATGTGCAGTTTTAGTCTCATACGGTGGTGTTAGCTGGTGTCTTTAGTGTATATTCTTTGTAACGAACGCTCCGGATGCATACCTCGCTTCACTGCGGAGAACGATTGTATTAGCCAACTAAAAGGGTTTCAAAAAAGTACTTGTGTCCGAGTGTGTTTTTGAGTGTGTATTAGCTGCATCTAAAACATGGGAACAAAGAAAGCTTTTTCCGTGCTTTTTCGTCCGCATAAAGGAATGATTTTACCTATGGAACAATTATGCCAGTTTTAGTGCTTTTAGCGCCCGCAACTGCACTCATTTTTCCTCAAGTAAATTTTGTCCTGTTTTTCCCTCGGTAACATAACATGTCTTTGTCCCTCTAAAACTCAGGGAAATGAATCATTTTAGTGCCTGGAGTTCCAGGGATAAAGGCATTGTTTTCTCTGGCTAAAACCTGAGAAAATGTTACATTTTTCTGGTGTTTTACCGTTGGAAAAATTAGTGCGGGCTGAGCACTGTACTCAGGCGCGCGCTAGCGCACGCTTGCATGCATTTAGAGTGCGGCCAGTGTACACTCAAGGTACACTCAGCGGCAACTCAAGGTGCACTCGGAGAGCGCTGGGCGTGACATCTAAGTGTGCTTAATGAGAATTCCGCCAGTTTTTCCTAGGGTAAAACACGAGAAAAATGAAACATTTTTCTGGAGTTTTAGCCAGAGAAAAACAATGCCCTTTATCCCGGAACTCCGGGGCTAAAATGGTTCATTTTCCCTGTGTTTTAGAGGACAAAGACATGTTATGTCACCAAGAGAAAAACAGGACAAAATTTACTTAGGGAAAAAAATGAGTGCAGTTGCGGGTGCTAAAAGGCACTAAAACCGGCATAATTGTTCCATAGGTAAAATCATTCCTTTATGCAGACGAAAAAGCACGGAAAAAGCTTTCTTTGTTCCCATGTTTAGATGCAGCTAATACACACTCAAAAACACACTCGGACACAAGTACTTTTTGAAACCCTTTTAGTTGGGCTAATACAATCGGATCTCCGCAGTGAAGCGAGGTTAAACGCATTTAACGCTGGCAAATGGGGAGTTCAGCTCTTTCGAGACCTGTAATTCTGTTTCACTGGCGATGGCAATACCCAAGGAAAGATGATATGCCCGGACTACATACACTGATACTTTTTGGAACGATAAACGGCACAAAAGAGCAGGTTCAAACTCCGCCAACTTCCCCGACTCGGATCATTTCTTGCCGAATTACTCATCCTGCCAGTGAGCTGAGTAATTCGGACTTTTGAAATTGAATTGTAGGTTCACCGTTCAACGACAACAGCGCTGCAGCGACCATCCGTCCGACACCGTCTCCCGGAAATGGACTCTCGAATCTTTTTGGCTTACTTCGGCTCCAAACGACGGCACTCATTCGGCGGAACATAGCCCAACGCACTCCGGAGTCCGATTGAAGCTCACGGAAGTTGCGACTTAGCTGCGACTTGCTCATAAAATCCCAAGTACGGCCTACCCCACCCAACGACATTCTTGTTAAATAACGCTCGACCCTTCAGTTGCCTGATCGGCTCGGCTAGGTCTGAGATGGGTGGCACCGTGTAATTTTCAAGGGGCGCACACCGCTTTTCTTCGACCCCCGTCATCTCGTCATGGCTGCGAATGCAGACGGGCTCAGTCCTGCGACGCTATTCGCTACCGCAGTTGTCGGTTTGGTCATCTTCCAAGTAGCTCGAAAGCTCTTCAAACCGCAGGTAAGTCGCCCTTGTAATAACTTGTTTGCTGGCACTGAAAAATCGTACTTCCGAATAGTCTCCCTTGGATGCCATTCCCAGTGTCGGAATTCCGAGTTATCCGTTTGGCTTCTACGTAGGAGCTTGGAATTATATCAAGAACGGGCGTGCAATCACAGCAGAAGGGTTTCGCAAGGTTTGGAAGAATTCTGAGAATCCCGACGGCAGCACGGATCAATAATGTTCTATGATTAGTATCCGGGAAAGGCCTTCAAGGTCGCCTAGCGAACCGGTGGCTCGTTGTCTTGAATGGCCCAGCATTAATCGACGATATTAAGAAGGCTCCCGATGAGTTCCTTTCCATAGCCGAGGCCACGAACTCTGTAAGAGAATAGATTTTTCATGGCGCGAACTAATAGGCGATCTTAGTTGCTGCATCTGGAACATACCATCGGCCAAGAACAGTACTACGACCCTTATCAAGTTGGTGTTATTCGGACTGCCATGACTCGCAACATCGCTATCTGTTTCCCTGACATTCGGGATGAGGTTGTGGCAGCTTCGAAGATCTAGTGCCCGCAAAAGCAGATGGTAATCATTATTCTCCAGCTTGCCGCACTCTCTTTCGCTTACCAGCGCTGTAGAATGGATTTCTGTCCCGGCCTTGCAAGTACGCTCACTCTTCTTGCAAAATCATTCGATGCAGATCACTAAATGAACCTGCAAGACTATCTTGCCAATCATTTCGAGGGTTTCCAATCGATTCTTTATTGGGTTACCTTGTGCGTGTTCCGAATGTCTCGCCCAAACCGCTCTCACCTCAATGGTTTTCAGGCCGCGATCCGGAGTACATCAAAATCACGTCCCAGTACGCGATGGATGTCACCGGCGATGCAATGTGGCTTCATGTGACTCCGTCCTTCCTTCGTCCGTAAGTTATTGCCCATTTTCCGCTCGAATCAACACAAACGAGAGAATTTCAGAATTGCCGTACACCTTTTCGGTCATTTAGAACCGCCACGCGCGCTGCCATGAAACATCTCGCTCCAATTCTTCAATATCGGATTGAAATGGACGACAAGTATGGACCCAACTGGCCTGACTTTGAGCGACCGGTATGTATTTGGAGTCTGTTGAAAAGCGGGGGTTCATTTCGGGATAGAATGATATGATTAGCTGGTTATTGGATGAAGCACGCGGGCATCCAAAGCGGCGAACAGTGCGGACCATGACGCGCACGGTTCTCAACGTCAACTTTGGTGCACTCCACACAACGACGCAGGTGACTATATTTCTGATGGCGCTATAACTGGCTGACCCCATTTCAGGGACTTTTGCATGCTCTTTATACCCTCGCTGCGAATCTCCAGTATGTTCAGCCCTTGCGCGAGGAAATCGAATCCGTCTTGAGATCCGAGGGCTGGACCAAAGCAGCCATGGGGAAACTGGTAAAACTCGACAGTTTTTTGAAAGAGAGTTTCAGATTTGTTCCCGGTGGCGCAGGTAAAGTCGACATTCCTCAGCGGAAATTAACGACTCACTTTCAACCACAGTTAGCGTGCTGCGCGAAGTGCTGAAAGATTTCACATTCTCGGACGGGACAACGGTACCTGCTGGAACCCTGATCGGAATCCCGCTTCTCTCGGAGCACCACGATGAGGTTTGCTTCACGCTTCTGTTCTTCATTCTAAGCCGTGCTGAGCGTCAATCCAGGCTAACTATCCAAACGCTGGCGTATTTGACCCGTTCCGCTTTTCCCGGATGAGAGAGCAAGAGGGCGAAGGGACAAGGCATCAAATGGTGACTCCCACCCCAGAATTTTTGTCTTTTGGACTCGGACGCCATGCATGGTGAGTAGATACGATCTTGTTCAACTGACAACTGACTCGTCGAATTCTACCGCAAGCCCTGGTCGCTTCTTTGCTGTGAACGAACAGAAACTTATCCTGGCGCATATAATCATGACGTACGACTTCAAGCTCAAAGATGGGGTGCGCCCGGAGGACGAATGGATAGCTATGGTAGGAAGTGCAAACTCAACCGCCGAGGTCATGTTCCGCAAACGAACATAGATTTGGATGATACCTGAATTTTCTTAGATTAGATTTCCGTAGTAATTTACTCGGCCTATACCCGGCGGAACGCATGTCTCACTAAAAGGACATTTGAACCCCACTGACCGTTTTGTTAACCCTGGATATATCATGAGGGGATGATACCGTGTGTTCTTGTTTCTTGGGTCGACACCTGGAGAGCAGAGGACGAAGTAAGTGCCTGCGCCAAAAAGAGAGTGTTCCCCGACCCTGCCGAACCGTTCAATAGGTTGGGTATCTTGTGTGATGAACGAACGGTCAATCGCGAGGTATATTTATACACCACAATATCCAACTGGAAACCAAGCCGAGTAAATACGAGGTCGGACAAGGAACCAGGGGGTACGGCATCTGTGTTTAATATCACAGAATTAGCCAGCGGCCGATAGCGCTCGAATTGGAAATTTAAACGTCTGAACCAACGAATTTCTTCAGAGTGCTTGAAATTTGCCGCTCAACTCAAATTCAACTTACGGCGTTCCATAATACCCATATTGGGATGTTTGTCAAATGTTTGTATATGTGATTCTGAACCTTACTACTTCCTTTTCCAATCCTTTTCTCGTTCCGAAGTGGTCTACGAGACCTCACGCGCAGGGAAACTAGCTAAGCACCAGTCCTTTTGGTCTTCGATAACGACAGAAGATCGCTGAGAAGCTTGAGCGACTCGGAGATGATGTTAGCGGGCTATTTCGCAGAATGGCGGCGTCGGCACTTGGGACATTTTTTAAGGAACGTTCGCCGCGGCAACTTAGATGGCCTTCTCTCTTGGGCTTCGCGGCAACTTAGATCGTGCCGGACTCCGAGTCGGAGATATGCATCTGAGATTCCCACGGCTACTACCGTCGTACACAGTTCGCTTCTGTCGACTCCCCCCATCCTCATGGATCCCGCGACCTTAGCTGCTGCTGCAGCTGTGGGCCTGGTCATCCTCCAAGCAACCCTGAAGTTCTTCAAGCCACGCGTAAGCCACAAACCGCTTACCTCTCTGCCAAACCTTTACACCCCGCAGTCTGCTTTGGAAGCCATCCCTAGCGTCGGAGTTCCTAGCTATCCATTCGGGTTTTATGTAGGAGCTTGGAATTATATAAAAAATGGACGCGCTATCACAGAAGAAGGGTTTAACAAGGTTTGGGGGGGTTCCATCTCATCCTCTGAATCAGCGAGTGACCCCATTTTCAGTATCGGGGAAAGGCCTTCAAGGTCGCCTTTGCGAACCGGTGGCTGGTTCTGTTGAATGGTCGAGCACTGATCGACGATATTAAGAAGGCTCCCGACGAGTTCCTTTCTATGTCGAGGCCGCGAACTCGGTAAGGGAATTCCTTTCGAATAGCGCAAACTAATCGATATCAGCTGCTGCAATTCGAGCATACGATGGGTTACGAACAGCAGCACGATCAATATCAAATTCCCGTTGTTCGGACCTCCATGACTCGCAACATCGCTGCTTGTTTTCCTGATATCCGTGATGAGGTCGTGGCGGCTTTCAAAGATCTAGTCCCCGCAAAAACGGATGGTAATTCAACAGTTATCCACCTCTCCCCGACTCACTGACATTACAGAATGGATTTGTGTCCCGGCCATGCAAGTACGCCGCTCTCAGATTCATTTGGTGCCAATCATTAAATGAACCCTTCAAGACCCTACTGCCCATCGTTTCAAGGGTTTCCAATCGGTTCTTCATTGGATTGAAATGTGAGCGTTTTGGATGTCGCACTTGCCGGAACCGCTTTCATCGTTGTAATTCTCAGGCCGCGATTTGGACTACATCAAACTCACGTCCCAGCATTCTTTGGATGTCAGCAAGGATGCGATGTTGCTTCACATGACTCCCTCCATTCTTCGTCCGTAAGAAATCGCCCATTTTGCTCGAAAAAACACAAACGAGAAAATCCCAGAATAATTGCACGCTTTTCGGTCATTTGGAAACTACAACACGTGCTGCCATGAACCATCTGGGTCCTATTCTTCAACATCGAATTGAAATGGACGATAAATATGGACCAAACTGGCCCGACTCTGACCGGCCGGTGTGTATCTCGAATCGGTACCAACGCAGGCGTTCATTTAGGGACAGAATGATATGATCAGCTGGTTATTAGATGAAGCACGCGGGCATCCAAAGCGGCGTACAATGCGGAACATGACGCGCACTTTGCTTCTCGTCAACTTTGGTGCACTCCACACCACGACGCAGGCAACTATAATATATGATACTTGTGAATATTGTGCTAACTCTCGCCAGGGAATCCTCCATGCCCTCTATACCCTCGCTGCGAATCTCCAGTATGTTCAGCCATTGCGCGAGGAAATCGAATCTGTCTTGAAAGCCGAGGGCTGGACCAAGGCAGGAATGGGAAAACTCGTAAAGCTTGACAGTTTCTTGAAAGAGAGCTCGAGATTCGTTCCGGGCGGCGCAGGTGAAGTATATTGGCTGCTTTTCACCTGAGATCGACTCACTTTGACCTCAGCTGGAGTGTTGCGTCAAGTCTTGAAGGATTACACGTTCTCGGACGGAACAACGGTTCCTACTGGAACACTGGTCGGAATTACGGTTCTCGCAGAGCACCACGATGAGGTTTCACACTTTTCTGGGTTCTCTGCTAGAATTGAACGATCTCCATTTCAGGCGAACTACGCAAACGCCGGCGTATTCGACCCGTTCCGGTTTTCCCGGATGAGAGAGGAGGCCGGTGAGGGGATAAAGCACCAAATGGTCACTCCTACCCCAGAATTTTTGTCATTTGGACTTGGGCGCCATGCATGGTGAGCAGACGATTGTTTTGCTCTTTACGTGACTCATCGCGCGACAAGTCCTGGTCGATTCTTTGCCGTGAATGAACAGAAACTCATCCTGGCGCACATAATCATGACATACGACTTCAAGCTGAAGGATGGAGTGCGGCCAGCGGACGAGTGGGTGGCTGTGATAGGAAATGCAAACTCAACTGCCGAGATTATGTTCCGCAAACGAAAGTAGGTTTGAATGATGTCTAAGAGTTGTTCAATTATGTTTTCCACGATCAAATTCATATGTATTCATGTAAACTGTTGAATTTGGCATTCTGACAAAGGAAATTGCGCTGATTGTAAAAAGAACATTAATATTTAAACCGTAACTTACCAACTGACCTGTTCTGGTGGGATGCGGTTGTTAGGATATATCTTGGATCAAGAATGGTCAAAGCCAAAGAGCTCCTACCTACTTTGAAAGTTTTCGAAGCCAGCTGTCTTGGGTTAACAACGGAACACGTGCATTGTTCCCGATTCCATACCGCACTTCCATCACCCAAACAAGGCAATTGTCTTGAGCGCCTCCCGTGTCGTTGCGCTCCGATGTGATGTTTCTTTTAAATGTACAATCGGACTGTCATCGACTCCGGAGTTTGTGCTTGCTAAATTTTTCTCGGCTGACCAACTACGCCGCAAGCTCTACAACTACGCCGCAGCTATACAATTACGCCGCAGCTATAATTTACCCATGGATTTTCCGTTCCACTATTTATTCTTCAACTATTTTTCACCGCGCCTCGAACATTGTTTACCCCAATTGAAGTGAGCTGATCCATTCATTTTCCTTTGTTAGAGGTAGTAACCACCTCCGAAGTTTGCTTTGCTGTATTATTGCCATGATCGCCCCCGGTCTGATCCCATCGCTGTCCGGCCGCACAATACTGGTGCGTCCAGGGGAGGAAGAGGATTCAGCCGTTGCGGCTCTACGTTCTCATCCAGAAATTCGCCGTTATCTCCCTTGGCGGCCGGCACACTTCTCAGTGGAGGAGGCTCGGAAGCTCAGAATACACGAGAAGCAGACGAAACACGGATCTCCTTCCACATCCACTTATCTGCCAACGGAACTTCCGCCTCTCTCCAAGACAAAATTCGCCGGCATGGCTTCCATAACGCACATGATCCCCGAGTTTAAATCCTGCGAGATGGGAATACTTGTTAGTCCCGAGTGTTTTCGAGGGGGGTTGCGACGGACGCGTTGCATACGCTTCTAGCGTACGTGTTCGAGACGATGAAGTTTCACCGGTAGGTTTATTACATCGGCGAACAACGTCGGCATGCGCGGCTGGCTGGACAAGGCCGGGGCGACACTGGAAGGGACAACGAGGGAGGGTTGGTCGGATGGAAACGGTGGTTTACAGACGTGTGTCTGTACGGCATTCTCGATCGAGAATGGGCGGAACCGTCAAGCCAAGGCTGGAACAGCGAATCAACAGGGCCATTGGGGCTAATAATGTATATACTTGGGCCGCGCCGGTCCTGGAGTTTCGATGATTGTAAAATTGGCCTTCACTGTCTATGCCAAGAACCTGCTGAGAAGTATTCCCGAGAAGTACATAGCTCAAGCGCTTAGCGAACGTAATTGCACGGTGTAAAATTCAGTGCTCGAAGCCAAGGCAAAGCATACAGACAGAGAGTATCAAGAGACTATCGAGCATGATATAGACAAGTGTATACCGTTTACTCTGTAAATTCATCGAGGTTCAAGTATTGCTTCATCAGCTCGTCCTCCTCTTCAACTGTGCAGTACTTCGTTCCAGCGGCCCTTTCCACGTCGTCCGCGGTATCCAACGTAGAGCGCAGATTGAATCCAGGGCTCCATGAGCCTCCATGTGATAATGCGCGCTGGACATCTGAGCCTTAAAAATATTCTGCTATTTAGTACAAGTTGATGTAGGGGGCTGATATCATACCTGCGATCCTTTCTTACTCGCGGACTCTTTGGAGTTAATTATGATCTCCTTGAATTCCGTCCGCCGGTGCTGATTTACGTGCCAGCCTCCAGGCCATCTCAGCGAACGGCCGTCGTTCTTCAGGGTCATATTCCCCCAGTGGTTCGCGATCAACTTGGAGAGTTCCGTCTGTGAGGTGGTAATAGCTCTGAATAACCCTTTCTTCAAGGCCCAAGAACGGTAACAGAAAAATTGGTTCGGGCTCCTACGGCCGGTTGGGATCGACTCGGACTCGGACGCAAGCGCTATATGATTTGCATCAGCATATGCTTCCAGAAATGAAATAAAAACTGACCCTTGAGCATTTTCCGAGAGGCGTTTCGTTCGGCAGGCATCTGGGTTCGAAGGTAAGATTCGGGTTGTCGAAAGGAAAACAAAGATATATATATAAGTAGTACACCACACGAGTCATTGGCGACTAGTTTTCAAGAGTCTTTGGACGGACCCGAATCAGGACGGATGGACTTCTTTTGAGCCTCGAGGCATCTGATGGAATATGACCTTTTACAGCCTTTGCGGAACTTAGGGCGCGGAGTGTTTTTTTTTTTTTTCAATGAATTTTGCGTCGGATGGCTCTCCTGAGCTCAATTCTCAACCGTTTTCCTTTAAAATATGCTCATTATGTTTGCATTGAAAGGCCGGAGGGCATGGTATTCTCAGATTTTTTGATGGCCAATCAAATTGCTTGATTGGGAAAATATCCCGTGTTTTGAGTAGGACAGCTGTAGCATTAGCTACTATTGTTCAATTGGTCTGATTTTTTGATACAATGGGCTCACAGGTGTACCGGAGGGCACAACATGCCGGTATTTTTAATGTGACCTATAGATCAGATGCAATCTATATCACGACAACACCCAATTCTCCATTCAATATTTTGAGCCAAATATAAGTCATAGAAAAAATACCGGCATATGGCGCCCTCCAGGATACCTGTGAGCCCTTTGTATCAAAAAATCAGACCAATTGAACAATGGTAGCTAATGCTACAGCTGTCCTACTCAAAACACGGGATATTTTCCCAATCAAGCAATTTGATTGGCCATCAAAAATCTGAGAATACCATGCCCTCCGGCCTTTCAATGCAAACATAATGAGCATATTTTAAAGGAAAACGGTTGAGAATTGAGCTCAGGAGAGCCATCCGACGCAAAATTCATTGAAAAAAAAAAAAACACTCCGCGCCCTAAGTTCCGCAAAAGGCTGTAATGTGTTGGAGAAGCGAGCTTGTGCTGATAAATTCAGACCGAGAAAGGTTTAACAGTGAGGGGAAACCCACACTGCTGCGCCGGAAGCCTGAGGAAAGCAGGTAATTTCTTTTCTCAAGTCCAGAAAGGGAACAGAAATCAACCGTGGGATTATGAGCGTTGACTCAGAATCGATCTGGCGACCGCGGCGTTCTTGGAAACCAGAAGGCTGGTAGGATTTCCTCCTGGGATCTTCGGGCTAGGATCTCCAGGATTCAATCCGATTTTGCGCCCCAAAACGCACCGACCCGGGCCGCAAGCGACTTGGAATTCCAGAGGTTATGGTTCGAGCCGATGTGACTAGAAGAGTGCATGGCGAACCAGATGGGCGAGCAATCATGTTCGCTAGCGAGGTGCCCGCCGATTGAGCAGTGGAGGAGGCTCTGTGAGGCTGTGCCACGGGCCGAGTTCTCCGAGCCAATCACATTTTTTGCATCTTTCTCAAGTTCAACCATCTTGTCTCTGAGTGAGTATGTCTGGGCTTTTCATGATCAATACCATTCAAGTCGACCCCTACTGCCCAAGCCTCCATTATTACCGTGTCGCGGGCTCGAGTCTGGCGCACTGAGCACTCTCTGATTCTGCATTTGCTTGGCTTGAAGGGACGTCAAAGGGACGTAGAACATCGTCCCAGATTCACAAATCCTCGAAGGCTTTGTTTTCCCAAGTGACGAACAAGTCTCAGACTGACCTGGGCTGGCATCCCAAGGTCGCAATGCAATGCTTGCGAAAAAAGACGCTGATAAGCAACGATGGCTTGCCGATTTCCCAAGAACCTGCGACCACTCTTTCGCCTGAACTTGAACCCTCGTCAGGTATTACGCGACGAAGTCATTCTGGAGATTCAATTGTTGAGGTCTTTGTTTTTACAAAACAACACATCATGCAGTTTTCCTTGGCAAAATCAGGCCAGCAGCGTGATTTTGAGTTTTAGTGCAACAAGTACGTCGACGAGCGATTATTCACAGAAATACAATTTAATATTGTAGATTACCTCAAGTGAGGCGATGCAAAACCTCTTCACCCAGAAGCCAGCGCTCCACGTTCTCTGCCGTCTCAGCATACCAGGCGTTGATCAAGCCCTCGTCAACGTATCCCGTGTGCGGGGTCGTAACGACGCGAGAGCGTCCGTCCTTTCCCCAGTAGTCGGCGCGTCTCCACGGACTATCCAGCGGCAGCGGCTCGACATCGTACGTGTCAAGCGCCACCCCCCGTATCCGTCCATGCTCTAGCGCGTCGAGGAGCGAGGGCTGGTCGATCAGCGGGCCACGCGACGCGTTCACGAGCAGCGCATCGCCCTTCATCAACCCCAGCTCCCGCGCACCTACAAGGCCGCGCGAGCGCTCGCTTAGGACGTAGTGCAGGCTCACAACGTCCGCGCCTTGGAACAGCTCATCCTTGCTTACCGCGCGGAAGGTCTTGTCGCCTCCAATTCCCTCATCCGCAGACAAACCAACCTCAGCTGCCATCGCATCGGCTTTGTTTTGCGTGAGACTCGCACTCCAACACACGACGCGCATGCCCCACGCGAGGTGCGCAATGCGCGCGACGGCGGCGCCGAGCCGGCCGAGCCCGACTACGCCAAGGGTACGCCCCGTCAGACCGGTCGCGAGCCCGCTCTGCCATGCGCCCGGGGTGGACTTGAGCGCAGCATCGTCTGTAGCGACGTTGCGTGCAAGTGCAAGGATCAAAGCCCAGGTGTGCTGTGTCGTTGGGTGCGCGCCGCCCTTCTTGATGTTGGGGCGGGGTGGGCTTGAGCCGAGCTCGTCCGTGCGGCCGAGACCTGGCGCGGCAACGAAATGAATCCCGAGTTCGCGGGCGGTCGCGAGGTCGAACGTCTCGAATTGAGTGCCCGTCGCCAGGAGAAGCTTCAGGTTAGGGAGTTGACGCAGTAGAGAGCCCGGAAACGGGGTGCGCTCTCTCATAGTGGAAATGAGATTGAAGGGCTGTAGACGCTCGACAAGCCGCGCAGTGTTGTGTTCGTCAACTGGGATGGTATCCTTGAAGGTGGCTATTTGGAGCTGGTCGGACGTGATGTGCGCGAAATGCGGTGCGGAGGTGTCGAGGTGGTCATCAAGGATGGCCAGCGATGGCCGGGACGAGAGAGCGGACAGCGTTCGCCGCGCAAGCAATGGTTTCAGCGAAGCCGACAGTCGCTGTGCCATGTAATCTGAAGAGAAGTGGGCATTGGAGGATCTGCAGCTTTCGGCTTGTCTTCGGCCGACATCATCACTGGTTTCGATCACTGCCAAAACCTTGGTAGAATCTCTTCCTTCTCTCTCTCGTGCCAAAGCGACAGCGGCGACGCGACGAAGACGCCTCTACTGCGGGAAGAACGAACTGGTTGTCAGACGCACTATGGTAATCTCTGCTTAGCAATCAACAGACTGTTGTTGTGGCGCCTGTCGCAATTGGCTCCATCCCTCCGAGTCGCGCGAACCCCAGTTTCTAACACCTGGGCCTGGTTTCCTCGAGGACCATCTACAGGCTCAATGCTGGTCAAGGAGAATGGAGGCTAAACTTGCATGGAATTCTCGGAATCTTCTGATTGTTCCCAAATTGCATTGTCAGGGCCCATGTCGTCAAGATTGGACCGGGGTACGATACCTATATGCGTCCAACTTCAGCCAAGTCAAGTAACCCGTGGTACGCCCCCATCTCAACGACAGCTTTGACACCGACGGCGTGCTAGCGGTCAAGATCATCTCAGCGCGCCGTGAGATACTCTGAGCCTGATCCACGTATCTGTATTCTGCGATCGACAGATGGAACAGATATCCGTCCACCGGTCCACATAGTACATATATCGAGAGGCCGATATGAGGACTGATCAACAAGCCTTTCCGGACCCCAATGACCCCATACACGAAATCGGAAGAGGTGAGCACGGCTACTATAGCTCAATGATGTTTGAATGAACTCTACTTCCAGGATCGAGGTTTTCATGACGATCGAGACGAAAAGCCTTCCAGTATCTTCGAAGCTCGAGAACGAGACTTACCGCCGTTGCCAGACAATGGTAAGCGGACCCCAACCGTTGCTTCGTTCTCTAACAAGCTTGGGCTTCCACAGAGGTGTTTCAAGCCGGCGCTAGTCCCTTGCCAAAATGTGCTTTCAAGTCCTCCGCTCCCGTATCGGCCCTGTTTCCATCTTCACTCGCCACACCGTCCACCCACGACCTCGTATTCCCGGTCGCGCTTCGGCCTCCAGGGTATCCTCGCTTGTAAGGCCGAAATTGCACCTGGACACAAAATGGGATGCTCCCCCGCGTCCGGCATTTCTTCAGGAAATACATTCTGCTGGCGATGTAACGGGATGGAGCGCCTCCCATACGTCCCTATCGACCCCATCCTCTTCACGGCAAGGTTCCATCTCCACCTGCACGTCTTCACAAGAGAAGCTACTGCCGTACTCCTCATCCCCCTATCGCGAGTCGGACGAATATCTTCCGCATCGCCCTTCCACCTCTCCATCTCAGACGTCACTGTTACCAGGCCATCATCCTCTGCATCCCGAAATAATGATGTCAAATCCTGTCGCTTCCGCAGTGCTGTGGGACTCCTTCCCAAGCTTCCCGCGTCGAAACTGTCCACCCTCGTACAAACCAAGCGCGCTGTGAACGCAAGCAGTAGCACCATTGATAGCATAAGGGCTTCGCCCTTCATAGACTCCGACCCGCGTAATCCCCTCCGCGGCATCACCGTGACGGTGTCTCGCCAACGCCTGGTCTCCGAGCCGATGATAATGCCGCTCCCGGAATTATTCTGGAAGAAGCCGACTTCGAGCGCAAGGACGTTGCTCTCCGTCGCTTCGGCGTCCGCCTCGACAATGTCGCTGGTGGATTTAAATTTGGATAAACCACTTCCCACACCCGCGCCTCCAGATGCGGAAGATCTGCATCTGCCAAGCGGAGATAAACATACAACTATTCCCGCCGGCTCCCGAGTTGTTCAACTCGACCTCGAAGCTGATCTCGATCCGCTTGTTGGCACCATAGCTGACGGAGACATTCCATCGACTGATCCCGACTCCGACCTCGAGTCGGACGCCGAGTTGGTCCAATTTAAATCCAAGCTCTCTATAACGGTGACACCAGCGACTGCGACGAGGATGCATTTTCCGCCGAAGCGCAGGAAGCGTTATACTACGACAGGCAGACCGCCCACGCATACCGTATGAGCATTTGTGGGTATATTTACATTTTTCAGTGCCATCTCGACTTGTGATCAAGTTGGGAACACGTCATTCTCTGTCTCTCTGACTATAGCACTGTTTTCATGCACCTGGCTTTCATCATTCTGTACATGTCTCTTGGAAGGCTTTTTCTTATGATTATTCTGTCAACTATCATATGTACACTTCACGCATCATCTCATTACCTCTGTATTCTTGGCAATTGAACCGCTGCCATTTTCAGAAATTGAAAGGACGCGTTTGTTTGCGTGTGGTGTGATACGTCGGCAAATCGGCCCGAGCACAGCCGCGAGTTCAAGAGTTCAACTCCTTGTTCTGCTCCTTCCACTGGTCTTATCTGATGCTGGACCTAAGTCTGTGGCACTTCCCCTTCGATTTTAGGTCACCAGGGCATCCATGCGCTGACCTCGTTTTGGGGCGCAAACTGTAGAATCCTAGGATCTCGACTGGATCTCGACTTCAAAGAAAATCGGGTAAAATACCGCATGTATTCCTCGTTTCGATCGGGGCCGACGTCAGCAGACCAAAAACTTATGCTCGAATGGGCTTGTAGGTCGCTCAGCTGGCTTAATTCCCGCATGGTCGTTTTTTTGGGGTTCAAATCGTCTTGAATCCTGGAAATCCTATGGCGAAATCCTACAAGTGGCACACGTTAGCACACGTTGCATCTTGCTGTTTTCACGAAAGCGCTGTCACCAGATAGACGGGCATCAATTCAGAGACCCATAGCTTCCGCCGTCGATTTTTGCTTCTTTGCTCGGTTTGAAGAAATGTTAATCAATTTCGCTCGATCTATGCAGGCGATATGGACGGTCGTCTTCGCAGAATATGCCTGCTCTCATTCCGTCAAAGCCTTGGAGGGCATACGTTGCACGGTGGTACCTTTTCTATCATTCTCTCTTTGCTTTGAGACCTCTCTCCGCGAAATGGTTTATAGGCCCGTATCGCAAATTCCATCAGATACCTCGAGGCTGCGAGCGTAGAAATCCGTGCAATCTGACCCGGGGTTCCCTCTCCAAAGGATTCTGAAATCCAATCTTGTCTGACTCGTTTGGGTACCGGTGGTTTATATATCTGACTTTCCCTTCACAACACAAACCCACTCATTCGACTTCATATGCCAGCCAAACGAAACGCGTCCCAGGGAAAGCGTAAAGGTCGGCTTTAATTCAATCCTTGCATGCACATGCTGATGCATTAAGCCAAGGTAAAACCCCGCAGCGCCGTGGCTCGATATCTGAACCCCGGCCGCATCGACCAACTCGTTATTCTCCACAATCCCCTGCGGTTTTTGACCCAACTGAAATCCTGAAGACCCCGAACTCATTTTTCTGTTACCGCTCACACGCCTTGAGGAAGGGCTATTCAGCGACGTCGACACTACACTGCAGACGGAACTCTCTAAATTGATAGGGGCGGCATGGGGGAACATGACGGTTGAAGAGAAGCAGCCATTCGTTGACAAGGCCTTCGCCCTTAAATTAGCCGCCCGGGAAGCTCAGCTGGCTAAATTCATGCTTGGTCAAAACATGACGCAAGGTGACAACGGGACGCTACGCGGGAATACAGAGAGTGTTTCTAAAAACGAATCGCAGGTCTGAGCCATCGCTTGCACTCATATTCACTTGAACTAAATGCCCGATGTTTAAGGCCCCAGATGGCCCACCCGCATCTTGCGACTACATGGAACCTCAGTTTGCCACGGATATACGCCCTGCATCGTATGATCGTATCGAGCCGCAATTCGCCTGTGCGGAGGCTGCCAAACCCATTTTCCCGCCTCCACATCTCCAAACATGGAACATCCTTGGAACATATTATCCCTCCCTCGACACAGATGTCGACGGCGTTGGGCTGACCTTATTCCCTCGGTGAATTGGTTATTCCCTTGGCCCACGCTGAGCGCGCCGTTCGACGCCTTGGGCCCTGAAGAAGTGAATGGGAAGCACTGCGATGTGGTCGAGGAGGACGATTCAGAGATGAACCAATTCGTAAACTTCGATGAATGTGAAGACTGACTGGAATTCACCTGCCCTCATTGTACTCAATAGTTCTCTGGCTGTGCAGCACTTGACTTGGTTTTCTTTGAATATTCAATGTTTGCACTATGATTAAAATTCGATGCCCATCGAATGTACTATCTAGCTGGAAATTTCGTATTTAAACCCTGCTTTGTCTATCGCCAACACTCCTGAAATCGAGTTGCTTACAGGCCGAGGGTAATATTCCAAACCCTGGTGTTCGATCACGACATGCAAATTTAGTAAGTACTTACGTTAACCCTGCCGGGCTGAAGGCTTCGATTGATTCGTACTGCCAAGCTTGGTCTCCGCCCATTCTTGCTCGAGAATGCTGTACAGAGATAGACTCGAATCGGTACTCCATCATTCCTTCCAAAGGCGAAGAACACTGGAAAGATAGTCGTTTCCATCATTCGCAGCTCGCTACTTTGAATTGATCAACTATCATCAATATTGAAATTGCAAAAATTCTTGTGGTCCCGACAACCATGTTCTCTCGCTTGTACTCCCTGTTTGTGACTCCGAGTCCTACACTGCCGCCTGCCGACGTGCGCGTCGTACCGTGCTCGGGTATCGACCTGGCCGGGCGCGATCTTGTGGTCACTACTGGCTTTGTCATCGACGCGCGCCTCGATACCAAGAAGCTTGAAGATACTCTCGCCGTACTTGTCGAGCAAAAGTTTCCGCGGGCAGGTGCACGACTCGCGCTGAGAAACGGTGTGCGTTTGTTTCCCAACGTTCTGCTGTGGGGTTGAGTGCCTGAAATTTGTTTGTGCAGAGCTACGAGTTTCACATTCCGAAAACATTCGATGCGCAAACGCCGCCAGTGGGGTTTACGGCGGAGGATCACTGTGAGCCGTACGCCTCCAGCATGCGGCCCCCAATCCAGCATTTGTTGAATGCATCAGCGAGCGAGCCCTGGATATGCTCCTCACCGCTGCTTGAACCTTACTTTCGGAGCCCCTCATGCCCTACGTCCCTCGAAGCGTTCCTCGTGCCCAATACACCGCTGATACATGTCCACGTCACCGTGTTTGACGACTTCACGTTTCTGGGCATTACCTCAAGCCATATCATGTTTGATGCGCTCGGCATTAGTACCATTATGCAGGGGTGGCAGCGCGTTCTCGCAGGAAATGCGCTGGAGGACATACCGGGGATGCCGTGGGACATAGAGCCGTTTGCGGCTTCAAGACGCCGACGCCAGGACACATGTGCCATCGTGGCTGGTATGACCTCGGCCTGCTCGCAAAGATTGCATTCATCGTGTGCTTCATGTGGAAGATCCTTCGTGATCGGAAAGAGGAACACAAAGCCGTGCGTGTGCCGAAGGCTTTTGTGGAGGAGAGAAAAAGAGAGATTATGAAAGAACTAAAGGCAGAACGGTCGGAGGACTGGGTGGGAAGTTCGGACGTACTTATGGCTTGGTGGTTCAAGGTTACGGCTTTCACTTCTTGCTCGTTGATGCGTTGCTGATGTTGTGACTATCAGGCAAGTTACAACCATCGTACCGACGCAACGCCGCTGCACTTCCATCTGACCGTGAACTTGCGCGACATGCGCATCTTTCCTGGTGCCGCAGGCACCAACGAGCTAGGCCCCATGTCGACGCCTTTCATCAACAACGCCGTCATTTCCATCGCCATCCCGCCGCTTCCCGCAAACACCCTCGCAACATGTCTCTCCGCGATCTCGCGCTGCACATCCGCGCGCGATAGAAACATACAAAGATGATCTCGATGGGATCGCAGCGGACGTGCGCTCGTGCTGTGCCCAGTCCCTGCAAGTCTTTCCGCACCCCCCTGGCGCCGAGTATTCGTTGCAGTCCAATTTGCGCAAGGGAAAGCTCGGGGAGGCGGATTTCTCGGCGGCCGCTGTGGGAGAGGCGGGATTGAAGCCTCGGGCGCGTGTGCGGTATGTGACGGCATTCCCGTGGGGGCCCGGAATACCCCTCCGGGGCACCGGCATGGTGTTGTTCGAGGACGAGCAGGCTATTTGGATGAACCAGGTTCGGGGAGTGAAGGATTGGGAGAGGGTGAAAAAGGCAGGGGAGCTTGAATTTATTTGAAGCGGGTGAAATGCATTGTCGCACGAAGTAACCATTTTATTTTACAGATAAAAAACTCGCGTTTCGACTAATTAGAGTGAATAAAGAGTTTTGTAACGCAAGGTTGAAGACAGTTCATGCAGACAGAGTTCTCGGGTTGGAGGACGAGTCAGTCCGTCAAATTGAAAGATGTAGTATTAACCTTCGAAATCGAATCGCCCAATACCCAAGACTTGGAGCCAATATTTCAAGCCGCATGAGTATGGATGATGAGCCCGCTACGACCCGGTTTAGTCGTTCTCCAGCCTTGGCTTGACTGTTTCTGCCCATTCTCGCTCGAGAATGCTATACACACACAAGTCTGTATATCCGCCATTCCCGTCAGTCCAGCCATCCCTCTTCGTTCCCTCCAGTGTAGCTCCAGCCTTATCTAGCCAGCCTCGCATGCCGACGTTGCCCACTGCAGTAGCAAATCCAGCACGGTGGAACTTCCTCGTCTCGAATGCATACACCAATATCGTGTAGAGCGCGTCGGTCGCAAGGCCCGTGCGAAAATACTCGGGATTGACGATTACGCCGGCCTCGCAGGAGTTGAACTGGGTGCTGATGTAGGATAGTGACACTACACCGCCGAAGGGGCCACTGCCGTCGATAGACTCCTTCGATCCGGTGGTTAGGTGGATGTAGAAAGTCAGCAGGGTCTCGTCGGTAGCGTGGGTAATTCGGTATGCGCGGGCCTCCTTTACTGTGGAGACTTGGCCTTGGAGGAAACCAAGATGACGGAGACTCTCTGGATGAGAATAGAGGGCTGCGAAAGCTGCGTCGTCTTCCGCCCGCGGCGGCACCAGTATGATGCGTCCAGACTGCGAGGGAGGATATCGGGTACGACCATGGCAGGTACAAGTGAGTCAAGAGGGCTCCGAAACAAGTCGGAGCAGAAGTCCGGCGGGGAACCATTGATTTAACTCCTCTGGTTTTCGACACAGACCTTTTTATAGAATGCACAAGGGGATCGGCAGCCTTCGGCCGCCTCCTCCCTTTCGAGACATCGTCAATTTGGACTCCGACGCTAGGCCTCGACCAGAGGAACACCATGAAGCACAGGGGATAAACTTATCTGTTGCACTGGGAAGGAATTGGAGAAAGCGGAAGCGGAAAAATAGGAGGAAGAGGAAACAAGCCAAACACGTTCCCCAAAACGGAATCATGCCAAGACCACGGTGTAATTTTATAAAGAGTTTGAATGGCTGATTCCATTGGTGCCAGAAGACTTGATGTCGTCGCAGACTCTAAGATGGGAATGATCGTAGTTTTTGACAAAAGGGAGAGCGTTTAAAAGGTAAAAACTCCGCTCAGCCCACTACGACCCGGTTGAGTCGCTCCTCCAGCCTTGGCTTGACTGTCTCTGCCCACTCTCGTTCGAGAATGCTATACAGCACAAGTCTGTATATCCGCCATTCCCGTCAGTCCAGCCATCCCTCTTCGTTCCCTCCAGTGTGGCTCCAGCCTTGTCCAGCCAGCCTCGCATGCCGACGTTGCCCACTGCAGTAACAAATCCAGCACGGTGGAACTTCCTCGTCTCGAATGCATATACCAATATCGTGTACAACGCGTCGGTCGCGAGGCCCACGCGAAAATACTCGGGATTGACGAGTACGCCGGCCTCGCACGAGTTGAACTGGGTGTTGATGTGGGATAACGCCACTACACCGCCGAAGGTAGACTCCTTCGATCCGGTGGTTAGGTGAATGTGGAAAGTTATTAGGGTCTCGTCGGCGGCGTGGGCAATTCGGTATGCGCGGCCTCCTCTACAGTGGAGACTTGGCCTTTGAGGTAACGAAGATGGCGGAGAGTCTCTGGATGAGAACGGAGGGCTGCGAGAGCTGCGTCGTCTTCCTCCCGCGGCGGCACCAGTACGATGCGTCCAGACTGCGAGGGGAGGATATCGGGTACGAGCATGGCAGGTACAAGTGAGTCAAGAAGGCTCCGACTCGGAATCAAGCCGGAGACAAGAGAAGTCCGAGTTTGGCCAGGGACGTATTATTTTCCAGGTATTCGGCCAGAACACAGAATCTAAATACTAGTTGCGCGACTAACCAGCCCCCTGGACCCGGTTGAGTCGCTCTTCCAGCCGTGGCTTGACCGTCTCTGTCCATTCTCGCTCGAGAATGCTGTACAGAGCCAAGTCTGTATATCCGCCATTCCCGTCAGTCCAGCCATCCCTCTTCGTTCCCTCCAGCACAACTCCAGCCTTGTCCAGCCAGCCTCGCATGCGGATATTGTTCGCTGCAGTGACAAATCCGGCACGGTGAAGCTTCATCGTCTCGAATGCGTACGTCAATATCGTATACAACGCGTCGGTCGCAAGTCCCCCACGAAAATAATCGGGATTGATCATGATTCCGACCTCGCAAGATTTAAACTGCTTGTCGATGTGGGATAACCCAAGTCGGCCGCCGAGTGTCGTAGAGTCCGTTCCCCCGGTTAAGTGAATATGAAAAGACACCCGTGTCTCGTCGGCATCGCGGGCAATTCGGAGTGCGCGAGCCTCTTCTAGGGAGATGCCCTCGCGGAAAGGGATGTAACGGAGAGTCTCTGGATGAGAACGTAGAGCCGCGATCGCTGCATCGTCTTCTTCCCGTGGTCGAACCAGTAGGATGCGTCCAGATTGCGAGGGGAGAATATCGGGTCCCATGGGAAGAGTTAGGAACAAGGAAAGTCACGCCTTGACTCATCGAGGCGTGCGATCAAAAGTCGTCGTGAGATTTCATCTGCAGATTATGCCGCAGATTCTCAAAAGTGTGGCCGTCTTGTCTGATCCGTGTCCATCCCCATCCTCACGCGCGGTAATTAGATCCCTCCAGACTCGGGTTCGGTTGCCCGTGCAACGTTGATTTCGCGGGATGGCTTTTTTAGTCGGTCGGAGTATAGCAGTGTAAACGGAGTGTAGAACTTGACGAAAGCGTGGGTAGAGTGCGGCGTTGGGAATGCGGAGATAATAATATGGCGAGTCAAGTGTTGGACGAGTCGAGCTGGCAACGGCGCGTACATAGAATTGAGAGGCCGATTGAGCGGCATCGCGAACACAGCGGAGCGGAAGAGAGATTGTTTGTTTGGCCCGTCGCAGCGGCCGTTTTAGATTAGAACCCTGCACACTGCATTTCTCTGACAGTCAACTGGCACCGCTGTGGCAGCCCATCTCGTACCAAACTGCCAGCAAAATCTTGGTCTTGACCACTGCATGTCCCTTGGCGTATAATCTCTCGGGTCCTCACTGCAAACGCTCTTGACTTCTTTCTAATGCCTTCTCCCGATGTACCTACAGAAAAGCCGGCCTCCAAGGTTCTCGTGGTATGTGCAGTTCAGCTGCATTCAATCTGCCTCTGAAATTGTTGGTTAGACCGCGGTAGTCTTGTTCTACATCGTCGCCGCCTTGGCGGTAAGTTCAATCAATCTACATACATAATTTGGTCACTCAATGCATCCCATAGATGGTTATGGCGTGAGTATGTTGCCCCGCTGCAGACACAACTACTGAGCCACGCCTAGCAATAAATCGGTCTTGAATGTAACTGACGCGCCGCTGTTCTTTCTTCTCATCCAATTCGTCATTGCCGTCCTGCTCTTCGGCATAGGAGATGTCCTCCGCATCTTCCCAGATCGCCTCTCCTTCGACCTCAAAATATGCAAAGGACTTGGCCCCCTGGTGGCCCTGAATGTCATCGGACTCAGGTACACATTCCTCCGAACTCCCTGCAGTCACGTCTGATAATCATCTATCCAGTTTCAGCAATTACACCCTCAAGTATGTAGATGCCTCATTTTATCAAGTCGCCCGTGGTATGGTCCTCCCCTTCACCGTCGGAGCCTCTTTCGTCCTCCTCCAAGTGCGCCCGTCCGTCCTCATCCTGGTCTCCTGCGCGATCGTCACCGCCGGCTTCTTCTGCGGCGTCCTCCTCGACGGCACCCCCCTCTCCCTCGTCGGAATCGCGTTCGGCGTCGCCAGCTCGTCCATCACTGCCCTCGCGTCTGTGGTCATCAAGCGGAGTCTCCCGGTCGTCGGCGGGAGCACGATCCTCCTCTCGTGGTATGGCAACCTCCTCAGCACCATCGCCCTCATGCCGATTGTCCTTCTCGCCGGCGAGGGCCCTAGCGTGGTCGCCCTCGTTTCCGGCAACGCCAGCGAGATGAAGACCTTCCTCTGGGGCTCGCTCATCACCGTGCGCGCTCTTCGTGTCTCGCAATCTAAATCTAATTTGTCTAGGGCGCGGTGGGATTCCTCATGAGCATCGCCGGCCTGCTGTCGATCAAGGTCACCTCGCCCATAACGCACATGATTTCGTCTGCAGTGCGCGGCGTCGTGCAGTCCTTCCTCGGCTGGTGGTACTTCCACGATGTAATCTCTGGGTGCGTTTTGCTGTTTATGTTTATCAATGTTACCGACGCTGATGAGCATCGCAGTGGTCGCGCTACGTCGATTACGATTGTCCTCGGCGGCTCCCTATATTATACATGGGTTAAGCACAAGGAGACGGAGGCGGCGTCTGTAGCGAAGGCCGCGTACAGCAAGGTTGCGATGGATGACTTGGAGGGGGGAAAGAGGGAAGGGCCTGACTCACCGGAGTAGATGTTATTTAACGCAATAGATTCAAGATGTCTGACTCGTCTCATACTCTACGGAAAGAGGTGTAATTATATTGACGGTAGCTTTTAGAATTTTTTTATAATGGGATTTGGGTCGATTCGGGTTTCTCATTGAATTCGAATGGTAAGACATATGCGGTTAGAACTCCGATCCGAAATCGCTTGACCCGGGCGTTTCCGTACTTTTGGCTGCACATCTGTACGCATTGTGATCGGGTACGCTGTTTTTTCCTCAAGTTTCGTCCGCATTCCGGATCGGACTTGCAAGCACGAGAGGGTCTATTTTAGGGGGTAAAATGGCGCGAAATCTGTGGTTTGCGATCATTTTCCTCCTCGAGCCAGTGACGGCCAGATGTTCGGGATTTTGGTGGGGTTTCGGGTTGAATTGTACGTGCAAGGATCGGACTTCGGGGGTAAAAAGGCCGTCCCGTCGGCAGCTAGGATCGGACTTCGCGTTTTTTTGCGCGAAAGTGTCCGCATTGTGATCGGAGTTGAGGCCCTTTTTCGACCCAATCCGTACGCATTGAGGTCGAACATCTAACCGTATGTATATGCCGGGGGCCTGAAAGAATTTAAACGGAAAGAGTTTACACTTGATTTGGTGGCGTTTTTTTTTGCCTTTTTAGGCGCTCAACCTCTTGCAACAAGTTACCACCATGCCCAACCGACATTGAAGTTTCCTGCATTTCGATGAATCTATTTGTGTTCTAGATTTTGGCCACCCAAATGCCCTACTGGAGTTGAATAGTCACCGGCCGGACTTTTCGGCTCGCAGAGTCCTGACTCACCAGTACACCATGCCCGTACCTGATACCCTCCCCTCGCAGTCTGGACGCATAGTCCTCGTTAGTCCACGGGAGGAATACGACTCCGCCGTCGCAGCTCTCCGTTCCCACCCAGAGACTCTTCGTCATCTCGGTTTCCTCCGAGGCCATGTCTCTACAGTGGAAGAGGCCCGCGCACACCGAATTGCCCGCGCCGCCGACGACACCTGGGTGTCTTTCCATATCCATCTAACAACCACCGGAGCGGAGTCCGAGTCTACCGATGGCAGCGGCGCTTTCGGCGGCACGGTGGCGTTGTCGCACATCGACACCCAGTTCAACTCGTGCGAGGTCGGCATTCTCGTTAGTCCCGCGTATTTTCGGGGCGGACTCGCGACCGACGCGCTGTACACAATATTGGTGTACGCATTCGAGACGAGGAAATTCCACCGTGTTGAATTTGTCACTGCAGTGGGCAACATCGGCATGCGAGGCTGGCTGGACAAGGCTGGAGTCACACTGGAGGGAACGAAGAGGGACGGTTGGACTGACGGGAATGGAGGATACACAGACGTGTGTCTGTACAGCATTCTCGAGCGAGAATGGACAGAGACGGTCAAGTCGAGGCTGGAAGTGCGACTCAACCGGGTCCAGAGGGCGAGTTAATCGCAACACGTACTTAGATTCTGTGTTCTGGGCGAATACCTGGATGAGGATACTTGTGCTCTGGCTGGAGTTTTATATAATATCTGCCCACTTGTAAGTACTTGCCATGCTCGTCCCCAATATCCTCCCCTCGCAGTCTGGACGTGTCGTGAAGGCTAATTAATATCCTAGGGCGTGTAGTTAAACGACAGTTTGAAATATTGACCAGGAAACACTGGGGTGATTCGATGCTCTGGGTGAATCATTATTCTACGGTGCAGAAACGGATGAACTGTGCTGCTAATAAGTATTCAAAACACCCAAGTACTTCAGATTCGGTAAGGTTCGACTATCGCTTCATCTCATCTCCAATGCTTATTTCTCAAAGTTCGAAGTTCAGCATCGGATGTGGATTGAACTGCGGCATATGTAGGATATACTCCGTGAGGCATACCAATATTTTTCAACCATTCAAGAACTTGAAGCCGACAGAGGCACTGTCCATCTGAATGTTCGTCTGGCACGTACCATTCAAGCTCAACCGCTGGTAATACGACCCAGAACCCGATCGTCTCCACCGGGGGTGGGCTAAGCTCGCGTAAATTTCTGGGAGCGCAGTGGAGCGATACGTCTTTGTCGATTCAGACACCTACAGAAGCGGTTCACCCCATCAAGGCATTCGGATTGCGCCAATTGTAAGATCCGTGGACAGCAGCTCGAGTGCTCGTAACGTTCACAGATAAACGCTCCAAATAGCTCCAGATACAAGCTGAAGTCCGCGTCTCGGGGTAATAGACCAAATTGCATGCGGCGAATGAGCCTCCATTGAACCTTGATTGGCATTTAGAAGCTAGAGTAGCCATGCGCGGGTCGAATGGCGGCACTTGGGACGATTCCTGTCTTGGTCCAGGATCCCTCCGAGTCCACGAGTACAACTTATCCGGACGTAAAACTGACCCGACAATCTTCCAACGCGAGCCAGCAGCTTCTACCAAAGTTAGAGAGCCTGAAGAACAGATATGACCGAAAGCGTGAGGACGTTGGTGAGGCCAAAATGAAACTTTTTGCGCTTGTCGCGTGTAGCCCAACGGTCCATATCCGAGAGCCAGATTTATATGTTGCAACCGGAAAGCGGTCCGCAGAAGGTATGTTCGAGTCGATAGCGAGATTGTTTCGGGGCCAGCGAACAATGGTCTCGTCGTCGTCGAACTGTTTCCTGTTGGATAGTTTAATTGTCAATTGCCCATGTATTTGTCGGCGGGATCAAGGCCACTAAATTTCCGCGAAAGGTCCTGATAGTGATTTGCTGTGTTCAACGACGGTGCCAGCAAATCTCGCTTTCGGCACCCATTCGTTGTAAAAACAAGAAACAAAGCAAACCTTTGCACAGCAATCATCCCAGATCCGCTATTATGTGTTATTTTCGATGTACAAACCAGAGGATAGTCCTGATTCAGGTTCGCGTAACTTCGGGTACAGACAAGACAAGATGGGGCAAATGAACCTCCATCAGCCTTTTGACATTTTGATTGCGGGTTTTTCGGGGTTTTCAGGTTGCCGGATTAGCCGACAACCTCACAACCTCAACATAACCGCAAAAGAAGCAAAAAAATGTCTCCAAAGTCGTGAAAGGGGTGTCTGCCAATGTTTTAAGAAGTGCAATGCATCTGGTCCCCAAAGGAATTTGTGAGAAAAGGGGAAATAATGCCCCAACGGGGGCTCGAACGGTCAAGGTTGTGGATTCGGGACATAGGGTTTTGACGTTGTCAGGTTGCGAGGTTTTTGCCGGTTTTCCGAGGTTTTTCGGGGTTGTACAACCTCACAATCAAAATGTCAAAAGTCTGATGTCATGAACCTTGATTGGCATGGCTTAGCTCAGACACGGATAGAGGGCCGCACTCCGTGCGATGCCTTCCGCGGCAGAAGACACCATATTTTCGTGGACGTACTGGTCGAGAACTGGTGCTTGGCGCTAAATCTAGAATCACCCAACCGCGGGCTCGCAGACGCGGGCTAAGGACGGGCTAAAAAGCCTCACATTGCCGGGTGCCAAAATCAGGCGGGGGCAAGACCCGTGGATATAGGGAAATTAAGACGATGAGAGAGCCAGGCCAAGTTGTCGGTTAAGCAGATGCTGGTTCGCGGCCCAAGGAGCTAGCTTTACTCCAGTGAACGAGGCAGGTGGGAAGCGGCCTCTTCGGGTCTTGAACGTCACGAAAATTTAGAAGTTTCCTACAAGTGGGAGCACAGGTTCGACGCCCAGTTTGGACTTGGGCTTGCGGTAAGAGGATCTTTGGTACGTCATGAATTGAGTGCCTAATTTCAATAAGTATTGTACGCTTACCGCTTTAGCAACAGATGTCAACACAGCTAGGGCCTATTTAAAAGGTTCAGCCTGCGGTATCGCTCCAGAACTCAACGCCCACTTGACTTCACCAAACCAAAGCACAATGATCGCTGTCTGTATTCAACTGCTCTTCCTCGCCGTCTATGACTGACCCATTCACCTTCAGATCACCCACGTCCCTGTTAACCAAGCTTGTAGCTGCGGCGGCAGCTCAGGTAGCGCAACTTGCAACTGCGGCGCTAAGTAAATCATCGGGCCCACACATCCCAATAATTATGAACTGACTGACCTATTCGTCTCAGCTGCCAGTGCAAACCCGGCGGTAGCAAGTGCTGCTGAATGCCGTCGGATGGCACCACGAATACGTACCGAGGTTATCGTGGACGTGACTTTGAAGAAGGATATTGAATGATAACTGTTGTTCGTGGCGCTCAATCAACTATGCATTTATTCTCGTTTTGGAAACCTTGAGAAAGCAACATTTTGAGTCAATGTTAGCCAACACCGAACAGTGTCCCACCAAAAGATATCCTGACCTCGTGTACATCTTGACGCCTCTCATCTCCACTTGCTGCGCCGGCTGCCCCTACTTGAGCATATACGCCCCCAAGGCGGAATACGTCTGTCATGTCTAGCGACGACGTAGTTTTGCAACCGCGGTGATTGGAGACCCACAATTTCATGAAGATAGATACGCGTATACAGCTCAGATTGATTCATTGCAGAGACCAACATCGGAGTCCGCGAGTTGTTTCTGGCAATGCTCAGGCAAAGGCTCCCACTGGCCATTTTGTCATTGAGCGAACCAGAGCTAGTTTCCCAGTTTTCTGCGACGCTGATCTACGTGGTTGACGCGACGTCTTGGACCAACAGGCTGCTTCGGAACCCGCTGCATCCTCCTTGACTTGTAATGGTGGTTGGTGGAGGTCAGGCTGGTTAGAGTTGCTTACTCATACGCGACGGCCCAAACCGCTCCAAATAACGCGTGATAGGGGCTAATACCCTGCCAGCATCAGGATCCTTTTCAAGATCAAAACATCCACAGCGACAAGCTGATAACATGTCGGGCAAGCAGGGACAGAAGGATGGGTACAGAGAACTAAGTAGGCGCGAGTCAGTATTGGTTCAGGTTGAAAACTGATCGCGTTAAATAAAGCAGAATTTGGGTATCCAAAGGTTATGAGCGGAAAATGGTAGAAATATTCAAAACCCTCAAGGGAAACACTTCGCCGGGGTACCGTACTAATCCAATATTTTCAGCTTTGAACGATGTATGAATCACAACCCATACCTTCTGTGCACAGTTCAAGGCATCTAAGCCGGCGGTCATTGTCAAGTTGTAGTTGACGATCGAACCTCCGGCGCTGTTCCATACGTTTAGCGAACGAACTGACGACCCAAATGACGTGCTTACTCTGGAGCATACCATTCGTTTCCAATGTCCCCGCTCGATGTCGTTCTGGCAACGACAGCGGCGGCTTGTTGGCCAACGAAGCTGGAGCGCTCAAATCAGTTTGCTTCTTCTGAAATGGGAGTCTATTTACCCTGCGTATTCTTCTTTGACCGTATCATCGACATTGTCCAAGAAGTACTGGAGATGCTGTATCGATAACTTTGGTCACTTCAGGTTCAGTGAAAGTGAGCAAAACTTGCTTTCATGAAGGCACCCTAGATTCAGAATCACATCATTCGTTGAACCGCGGCGCCGCCCATCTACGAATGGAAATATCGTACCTTGAAATATTGCTGATCACCGTCGCAGGTGCTCGATGCAGCGCCGTCACACCACTCGGCCAATACACCGTTCACAACTTCAAGGAAAGGGCCCGGACCATCCGGTTGAGGTAGCGGCGTCGAACCGGAAGAATTTACCACCCCATCCAATGTCACCAGGGCAAAGGTAATATATTGATTATCACCAGTTAGAGCATTCATCCATCCCAGAGCGGAGAGGATGACGCCCTGATTGTAGGTATACCTGCACAGGTCGAATCTCCGTTTATCTCTTATCATGTGTTACTCACTTGTGTCCATCCGGTGCATCGCAAGTGCTGCTTTGCCCGTCAAACCAGAGACCGTCTTTATCCCGAAGGGTTGTGCCTTTTCCTGTAAGATACCAATTTGCCACCTAGGAAGCAATATCAACTTTGGACCCATCCGGAAATGGAAAAAAATAACTGTGTGGGCAGTCGAAACCATGTCAGGGTCAGATGGTTCATAAAGAGCAAGCGCAACAGTCAGCGCGAAATATAAATGGGTCGTAATCGTGTTTGGGGCCGTTCCACTGGTCTTCTGCGGAACTGCCAGGATGATTAGACGCCCGTGTGGAACGTGGCGGAACGAATAACACGTACCACCGCCTCCACAACCGCTGCTTGAAAGCCAAGTCTTCTGTATACCTTGCTGGATGTTAACAGCTTGATCCTAAGGCACCATAAACATCAGCCACAGAGAGGAAAATTCAGAAAATACAGACATAATAGTACGTTGAACCAGAGCTGAGGCCATGGTTGTCGTTGTATTGCTGAACCTTGATGTACATTAGGGAGGTTGTGCAAAAGCCGCATGGACCGCATGCGGCTTTTTGGCATTAGGGGGTTTCAGAATTAAAATCTGGAGCCTCAACTTGTGTTCCAACTCAAGCCTCAACTTCATGAAGTTGAGGCCCGAGTTGAGACCCGAAATCGGAGTTGGATGTCAAATCGTGCACAAGAGCCCGATTTGACATCCAACTTTGGTCCCAACTTGATGCCCCAACTCCGTCCCCAACTTCGCTTCTCGCACATGTTTGATACTTCGCGTATCAACATCACCTCAACTTCTGAAGTTGAGGCAGAAACGGCAGCTTGGGGGTTTCACAAACAAGGTCCCAACTTGGGTCCCAACTTAGCCCAAGTTGCGACCAAGTTGGTGTCAAGTTGAGGCCAAGTTTTGACGCAAGTTGGGCCCAAGTTTTTAATTCTGAAACCCCCTATTGTGCAAAGCCGTTATGCTTTCTTACCTGATCTCAGTTGTTTTCTGAGTTCAATAGCATCCACTGTGCCTCTGAACCGGGGAGGCATATCCGCAAACGTGGGAAGCCTTATCCTTGTTGCATCATCGAAGCTCCATAGTAACAAAGCTCCACAGTTTGATTTTGGCAAGCTTCAGCAAGTGTTGAGGCGCCCCGACAACTCACCCAACATGCACCCACAAGCCTAAGTATCTTTCCACCCAGAGACTTTGTTAGCACCACAGAACACTTGTCATTTCCCACGCGGCTTTGCACAATGCACAAAAGCCGCATGCGGCTCGTGCGGCTTTTGCACAACCTCCCTATTAAACCAGCCCAAGCGGCATCTGTCAAAAAAATTCGTCGCCCATTCCGAAAGCTTGGGCAAGGAGTACATACCATCTTGAGATGCTATGTCACTGGAGGTCAGATTCATCAACCCGATTAGAGAGAACGGCACTCACTGAAGCTCCCAGTGACTGGCAAAACATTTGAACTTCCGTGGTCTTTGTTAGGAACCACCGCCTGCTCTTCAACCAGTAATTGATATTTAGTCTGAAGGCAGAGATTGAACCAAGGTTGAACACAAAATCACACTTGAAAAAAAAACGCGTACCGTGTCCGTCTGCCACATGCCATTGTATATTGTTTCAAATGTATTCACATTCGTCCATTCCGTGGCAGAGAGTCCTGGGGAGGTAAACGAATCTGGGAAATGTCCACAGATGCCAGTTCTTTCACAATCTGACAGCGAGTTCAAGTGTGGATCATGGAGACTAGCCATGTTTTATTTCACCTCTGTCGTACCAGTACGGGCCTGCGACGTTCATGAGCCGATCCATGGCTGCCTAGAAGACGGTGAAGTTTTATTATCCTGTTAATAATCGGTAGTTGATTCGCGCACAAGAACAGGAGTTTGCAACGCTGGACAGCCTATCGGTGTGGGCGGGGGCGGCGGAGTGGTTACGGTTGAACTCCATTTACTCAAGGTGCTTTGCAATCCATCAACATTGTCTGCGTGGTTGACAGCGTCCGTACTGCCGACGGTAAGCATTGTTGTGGCCCCGATAGTGCTGAGAGAGTAGATGAAAACTGCGGCACTCGTAGTATCTACCAATGCCAGGCTCTTCTGGCACGACACAGACGTTTTACAAGCTTGTGAGTAGTTCTGAGGATAAATCATGTCAGAGACGGCTTGTGTGGGTAGACAAAATTGTGTACGTCGAAGAAGCTGTAGAGACCAGCGCCATAGATGAAAACACTGTTAGAAGTCGCGATGTTAAGCGCCCAAGCAGAACCACTGTGTGACCAATCAGGATCGTCCCAGTCTGAGCTGGATTGGAACGGTCCGGGAACAGCTTGGAAATATTTTCTCAAGTTACGCCGGCGAAAATGATTCCAAAGAACTCACCAGGTACAGGTTGATAATACGGTGTCTCAGTCTGGAGAATGTTTACAATGTCGCGCCAAATATAGGACAAAAACACACACCTGAATCATGCCGGCATAGACGTTGTTCGAACCGACAATGCTATATTGGTAAAGTGTCTGAACGCTGCGGTCAGTGCGCCCAAATTGAAAAGCAAAGAACAAATACATGATGCTCCGCCGCAGTCGCCACCAACCACATCTGGAGCGTGAGTTATTCAAAGAACATTGAAATATAATGAGAAGTACGGACAGGGCCAACGGCGTTATCAATGAATATGCCTCGAGCACTGAAGCTATTGATCTGACCTTGACCAGGGTTGTCGTCAAGATCATGATCGGCACTGAGAGGTAAATCAGCTCTAGAGTCGGATTGACATCGATTTTTCTCCGCACCTCCAGACCCATATGTTTTCGAAATAACCGCTGCCTGTCGCCGCCACATGCAACCCGAGGAAGGCACCCTGGCAACTTGTTGATGTTGCACCCGCAGGGCATTCACTAACTTGGATGCCCGTTCCAACTGCGCCACCAATGCGAACGTGGACATCCTAGTAATGCAAGCAATGAGAAATACATTTTGCAAATAAGAGGATGTACTCGCCCACATCCCGACTTTCCCGGGGTCACCCTTAACGTTCCACTCGACGCCGATCGCACCGGCGGAGCCTGCAGTTGTAGAGATGACGATGTCGCTGATTTCCACAGCTCCGGTGTCTCCTGCTTCTCCAACCTATGGCATACTCAGAGCGGAGTCAGTTGGGCAAACCATGAAAATACCTGTAATACCGCAGTAGGACTGCCGGCGTTTGAAAATGCAGTCCCTGAGGCAAGAATCGTGGTCCAGAATTCTCCGAAGATGGTTGAACCTGTTGGAACCTTGATGGTCTGTGTTACCAAGCACGTTCCTGCGTCAAGATCTAAGGAGCGGGTAAGATTGATCAAAATGAGCATATAGAAGACAGTACAAAGGATTTTGCATCCCCAAAACTGTATCAAAGTTATACATCGAGCTTCGCTGTACAGAGATGGAAGTACCTTGTTGATGAAACTTTGTAGTGGCCCACTGGCGTCTGTCTTGCCATCGCATACAACCCCATTCGCCTTTGCAGACACAAATTCTGTACAAACTTTGAGATGAAAACGTAGGACAGGAAAACAAACAAAACATACCACTAGGCGCGTAATTCTCGTACTGCGGCCGAGTACGAAAGAAAACCCCGTTGTTGCCGCTTGAAGCGTCCAGAAGGGCAGAAGGGAGGTCTACACCAGGAGCGGCAACAGTCGAGTACTTTCCACTCGTCTCTGCGTCTGTAATAGAACAAAAAACATGTTGAGTAGAGGCCAGATAATTTCAAACAAAACACATACCGGAGTAAACATTCCCGAGCACAAATTGGTTTACCGTTCCACCGCCGCTGAGTAGATTATGACTGGCTCCATCGAGAACACCAACGGGAGAACCGCTCAAGTCCACATTTTGCAAAACAATGGAGCCACCGAGAGAAGTTGATTGATCGGTCGTTGTCTGAGAATAATCAGTCTGAAAGATATTGCCCGAAATAACATCCCGCGAGCACCTGAACTGCAGCTAGAGTTGCGCTAATCGAGCTGTCTAGGACCACGATGGATCCTGCGGTCTGCGTGGCTTCCGTTAGACCACCAGTAGTTAAACCGAAGCCAACGCGGCAGCCGGTAATCTGGATATTCTTGAAAGTGAACACCCTGCACGACATTCATTCATTTGAGATAACTTAGATATGCTGGAATGAATCTGCACCAGTTCCAAAGAACATATACTGCGGTATCCGCATTCGTGATGACCACATTGTGTATTGTGAACCTGCGTAGCTTTCATATTAGAACGGTCTCACCGGGCAGATGAGACTAACTGTTGATTGGAGATCCACATTCCGAAGGCCCCACCGTTAAAGGACAAGTCTGCCATAAATCCGCCACTACCATCTGCAGTGACATTAGGCCTGGAAGTAAATCTGAACTCCAAAACGTACTCTCCATAAATATTCCTTGATGCTTATTGCCACTTGCCGTCGACGTGGACATTGATTAAGCTAGTAGCTAGATGTCGTATTTCTTAGCCACCCATGTCTCGCAGCCCCGAATAGACCCACCTTGGCCTACCTGCCAATGAATCCCAGTCCCAAATGCGTCGGGAGGCATTGCAGTTGTATCAATGATGAAGTTGCGGACAGAACTGTAGGGGAAGTCTTGAGCAAGATGGGGACCGAAAAAAAGAACCGAGCTCAACTTGAAAAAATTGTTGACGGGGCAGTACCACTCGTGGTCGCTACTTGGGCAATTCCAAGGACCTGTAGTGACTCCGGTATACACATCTGCATCGATAACCGCGATTCCACTGAAATCGCTACTGGCCCGAAGTGTAGGACGATTTAAAGCATCACCCACACTGCAAAGAACGACGATTGAGCTGGACTCGAGATATAGTGAATATATCCGCACATTGCAGTATAATAGTAAAGAATAATGGGCTTCTTGATCAAGTACTGCGGTTCGTGTCAGTTGTTGAGAATGTTCATTGCATCGTCAAAAGTACATACAATGCGGTTCGGAAAGTAGACAAGAGCGGGAGTCAGTGTACTTGACTGGCAGGTCTGGTTGCCACATCTTGAACCATCTGAGATCGCAAGATTGATTGCATCCGAGTCCTAGATGAAAGCCCCATGTAAGGAGTGAGGTTATGCGAAACGAGCATAGACACTTACATCTGTAACGCCGTCTCCCTTGGCGCCGTATTTTGGGTCCGTAAAATCGCGATAAACCTTTCAGATGATTGAGTTAAAACGAGACGAAAGTCCAGAAGCCGTACCGTGTACGAATCTGGGTTGAACGCAGAGATGCCATCATGGGTGATCGTTTGCATCCAATAAGCGTCTGATGGGTTATCTCATGTTTCGATATAAAACGCGATACTTTCACCACGACTTACCTCCAGAACCGGCTGTTCCAGATCCAAGCGTTGAGCCAGAGCATGAACTTCCCTGCGCAGAAATTTGGGAGCAAAAGGCAAGTAGAAAACCCCAGAGAAGTGTTCTCTTCATCTGAAAACGTTGGGTTGTTATTCGGCCCCAAACGATGGGACTAACGCTTCAGGCCACCTGGTTTTTGTAGGCTCATGTCCGGAGATCGGATCCAGCTGGGTTCATCAACAGTTGGGTTCATCAACACGGATGACTACGGAGGGGCGGTTGCACTCCGGTGAAGCGCCACCCGACTGCATATGGACTAGACCTAAATAGACCAAACAGTTTCAGCACATCGATATACTAACGTTACTCGTGGCCTGAAGTTGGAGATATGGATTAGATAGGATAAAGTGCAGTGGGGTTTAGAACATTACCGTTGAAAAGCTGGTCGTATAGCGGGAGATCGCTTGCACTGCGCATGTGGCAAAGTGAAACGCACCAAAAATATTGAGCACCTGTCTTTTTGTCAACTTCCCACTGGCATTGGTATTGCTGTTGACACTCGTTAGTTGATTCATTCAGGGTGTAGCGCAAACCAGCAATGTTTTTGAATTTGCAGCCGTGATCACGTAGAAATCAGAACAAGCCGCGTTGAATGTTTGTCGGTGTGTGCTAATTGTTAGCTTTTCGAAAACACTTTCAAGCCATTTACTGATTTTTTTGCTCTTGCATTCGCTGGTTCGCGCCACCAAATTTGGTGGTCCCTAATTCGAGTATTCCCGTTGATTTTTTCCGGACCTTGCAATTATCTTGCTCAGGTCGACATGTTCGAGTGCTTTTGGGATGCATTCACGGAAAGCAGCCGGGAGAAGTATCAGAGTCTTGTGGACGTTCCATATTAAACCAAAAGCGAGTTGGAATCTGCCAGTGCAACTCGAACTGTAGCCGTATGACATGCTGTGGCGGAAAAAAATCTATTCGCTGTGATGCCAAAGGATCGACCAACTGCCAGTGATTATGATCAGTGCGCGGCGAAGTGGTCCAGTCTAAAATTGGGCCTGATCAATCCGGAAGGGCCTGTATGGTATGAGCTTCGGGAAATCAGGGGCAACTGCGGTGGTATCGTTGTAGTAGATACGACTTTTGCTGCCGTCGCCTTGCCGTATATCCGAGTTGAAGTGTGCTATGCGAGGTGAGAACATGGTGGGCATAGTAACGCCATGGGCGAGAAAAGGTGGGCTTGGCATTGAACTGAGATCAGAAAGTCAACAGGAACTGTTCGGCGCCGCATTAGCATTAGCATTACGGCTGCAAACTTGTTCAGTAGCCACTGACGACCAAATAACGCGATGAAGCCTGCGGACACAAGTTGCGCTGGACAACGCTCTCGATCAGAGCCCTGGAAAGAAAGTCCAGGTCGTTGTCTGGAAGAAGAGAAAGACCTATAGTGAGCACTGAGCAGTAAGAAATCAGTACCGAATATTTAGATTGAAAAGATCCCAGTGAGAAAATATTCGAGGCAGAATCACGTCGGATGATTACGTCCAGGGGGAGAGGGCTCAGACTCTACAATTTGACTTTGGAGCGCATGAGGACGAGAGACATCTCCTCGACCGATAGATCTGGTTACCAGTGTATCAACCTAGGTAGTTCCGAGCAGAGAATGGTTGCAATCTGTGTGTACCGTGCTTACTGCTTGCAACGTTCGAGCGCTGGCCTCACACGTGGCCGTTTATGCGTAGAGTCCCGATTCCCGCAAGCGTGTAAGTAGGAAGCGTAGGACCTTTGTTTGGATCAAAATGATGGCGCATCATTGCCATCAGTTGTTTTGCCTCAAACGTTCATGACCTTGTGCCGCGTTATGCAGATACCGAGTCTTTGTCGGGTGCGACACGTTATTCATGGCTACCAAACTCCCCGTTTGATTCGAGCTGTCTGGCTGGGATTGTGCAACGAAAATTAACCAAAATCTCAACTCCCTGAATTGTGCTCTTTTCTCTGAATCGCTTCAATTGTATGCCACCAGGACTAACGTCGGTCCACGCTTCGAACCCCTTTCACTAACAATCGATTCCTATCAAGGAATTGAATGACGCACTCTGGACCAACATGCGCCCATACCCACGAACACCCACTCCGCAATCGTAGTGACTTCGACTCGTACAACCCACAACTGTTCGCATCGTCGACTCAAGATATCCAAAGAATCTTTGCAATAGTTCTCCCGAGCTACTCGATTCACAGAAAGAACCGCCCCTCGGACTCGCGATCTGAAATAATTCCAGATTAAATCTTTCTGTGACGACGCACTGAATACATGCTCATTGGTTCCCCCTCTTTTGCTCCACCAAACCCAGCCATCGAACGGGATCGAGTATGTCTCCTCCTTCTGAACGAATAATGTGTCCCTCATTGCGCTCCACAATGTGCGCGATGGGCGCGGTCGAAATAAATATAAGAGACTTGGCCTAAAGCCCAATTTCTCTAGCATTCACGGGAGCTACTCATTAACTCACCTCTCCTCTTACTCATCCTTTTCCCCTCCATCTCAACAATGAAGCTTGCATCTTCTTTTGCCGTCCTCGCGCTAGGCCTTTTCGCCGCTGCAAGTCCTACCCGCCCCGACACGGCAGAACGCGCCTGCCCGATCTACCGTCCCCAACGTTGCAGTCGTTCCTCTCGCCCTATCTGCGGTCTTCGACACACTCGACGAAGTCATCGTCAGGCTGACTCCTAACCTTGGTGCGGACATGACCTTCAATAATTTTGGCAAAGATTTTCAACTAGAAAGGTCCGACTTTGTCGGAACGGACCTTGCCGTCTTATGTTTGAAATTTTCCCCAAAATTTTGTTGAACTGGATCTTGCTGCACGTCTTTTCCTTTTTGTTCTTGATTTTCTGACCAAGCATGCATTCCCTTGTTGAGACAGTGCTTTCGGCAGCATTTCAGCACCCTGATACGTTTTGATTCTCCGCCATATGCATCTTTAAACTCATCGCACTTTCTTTCCTCCCACCACCATGCCACCCTTCCCTTTACTGAGGATTTTCGATCATTAGTTCCTCCTACAGTCACTTATTACACGGTGAGCTCTCTCCCAGACAGGTTTGACTAGTTTACGCCCATTTAAGTACGCGTCATCGTAAGTTACGCGGCGCACATGCCACCAACTATTTTCCTCCCCCACTCCCTACTTTATGTCTCAATCTTGAATATTTCCCGTGCATTTCTCTGTCATTGTATATACCTACACTGTGCCACCCTTCCGACTACTATTGCGTCTATTTTCCCTGTAATATATGTGTGCTTGCAATTTCGACTCATTTTATCATCTCCCTTCAATTCCTCCCAGAAAACGACACAAGTCTTGCTGCATTTGTGTTGCTGTATTCTTTTGGGGTTGAGTTGTGGCCATGCTGTTTACCAATGTTATACACCAGCCGCCGTGGAGGGGGAATTAGAGCATTTAAAAACATTTCTCGTGTAACGGTGCGATTCAAGTGCAACCCAACTTTTTTCCCGGGGAAATTCGGAATGTAATATGAAACAATGACTGGACTACACGACGATGTTCTCAATGTGTACAGGCATATGCCGCTTTCCATCCGAGGTCTCGGGCACCAAAGTGGTCGAAACGCGGGTTCTAACAGAATCATCTTTGGGGAGACTCAAAGAGAACCTCCTCACGAGTTCCACCACAAAGACTTGCAGTTCAAGGATCCTGGTGTACATTAGTATTGCATATTCGGGAAATGAAAATATATACGCAAAACGCCAGCCGAGGCAGACGCCCGGGCCACCAAAGAAAGCGAGTCTGTGCGAAAATATCAGTGTACTCGGATAGGAGGTTAAGCTTGAATACTATACAAAGAAGCGTGAGGTCCGAGTGCTGGTCCTTTGCAGGGGTCCGGTTGGAGCCAGCGCGATGGTTTGAACTCTCGAGCGTCCGGACCCCAAACCGACTCAAGCCTGATTTCAGGTACTGTTAATTACGTTGCTAATCCTCTGTTTCGCGTACCTATGGTAAGCAGCGATTGCAACATGGAAGCATTGCCCTTTCTTGATCGGTATCTCGGAAATTTGGATCCCAGTGGTGGTTGTAATCGGGTGACTCAGAGGAAGAATACAGTCCGCTGTCGCCGCACGTTCTGCCAAGGGAAATGCAGAATACATCCGTAGAACCTCCTGAATAAAGTTCAATAAATGAAAGATCCAGAGACAAGAAGACTTGCATTGATAAAGGCGTTCAGGAGCGGCATATTGTTGTAATCCAGCTCACCCAAGTTCCCTTGTTTGTTCTGAATCTCTTGACGCAAATCTCTTTGATAATTTTCCATCTGCGCAAGCATGTAGAAAATCCAATTCAGTGTGCTGCCCTTGACATCAAATTAATACGGTAAGCAAGTGATAGTGCAGTCTCACCATCGTTTCTTGACCTGCAATCAAGATAGTGCGGAAATGGACACCAATTTCTTTGTCGGCAACCCTGTCATGGGTATTGGCTGCACATAACAAGCTTACGACGATTTTTTCAAGTCGGATGTGACTTACTGAGATCCTCGAGAAAGGCGGAGGCGAGAGATCCCTCATCACGTTTCTTTGCAATCAAGCGAAGGCTCAATGCGTCCGTTAATTTCTTGTATTCCTGGAGCATGTGCAGACCTGGGATCGGGAGATCCCGTACCAAACGCAACACACTATTCGGAATGAAGGAAAGGATGGCATCGATAAGCTGCATAGACTCCGTTGGATTTGAGACCAAATCCCTGAGTAACGGCGACTATGAGTGACCGATTCAAAGAATAAAACTAGACCTACGTCATTTTTCTGTGCATCATTGCGAGCTCGCTCTGTCCGGCCAACGCATTGAAAGAATATCCGAAGATTGCTGGAAGGAGAATGCGACATCGGTTACATGGCATAGTCACGGCCGAAGAAGAGATTCACCGTCACCCATGGCGTCAAGTGCAGCATCATTCAATGAACGAGATATATCAACGGCACCTCCAGAAAGGCTCAAAGCCTCCCAGCGATCCCCAAGCTGTGATTACACCAACTCAGAATTCAATTCCCAGGGTGTTGGACGTGCATGCCTTTCTAGCGGTTTCCATGATTGCTGGGAGTACTGCTCGAACATTTTTTGAAGAAAAAGAAGAGTTCATCAAGTTGCGAAGATGGCGGTGGCTTTCACCTGCGGGGAATTAATAAAACGAGATATCCATCTTACGCACGCCACCTCTTGCCATGAAAACATTGCCGTCACCGAACAAAATATTGCCAATTTTTTCCTGCGAAGGGCCAAAGGCGAAGACACTAGTATTGAGAATGTACTTCACGGTCGCGGGGTCGGAAATCATCAAACGAGGCTCCTGGATGAATGACGGGACATTAAGATTACAATAGGATGAGCTGCAGCAAAAAAAACTCGCCCCAAAACAACCCTTTATCGAATACACCTGGCCGTATCTTTCTTGCCATTGGAATTCATTCTCGCCGTATTCCCTACTAAGAAGCAGTTGAGGCATATTTCCTGCATCCACACACAGTAAAGGGACCAGTCGGAAGAAGATTACCGACAAACGTACCGTAGATCCACGAGGGAGACTTAGGTCCGGGTATAAGCCGGACGAGGCTTCGCGATGAGCGCAGATAATGCACCGTGCAGATTATAAGGGTTGCGAGACAGATAGCGAGAATTGGGCGGTCCATTTGGGGCTCGAGGATGTCCTTTTTCCACCCCGGCGTATATATACCTGCCCACACCTCTCATAACGGTAATGACTCAACTCCGAGGTACAAATACTTCCGAACCATGCAGTCGCGCTGTCAGTCCAATAGTTTTTACGTCTGGACCTACCTCAGGCTTCGAGTCATGGGGTTGCCGTTCTCCCTTCCACACAACCGCATGAACTGATATTCTGGGTAATGAAGCATTGTCGCAGAACAAGAATGATCAGGATTGAGATCAGTGAAAAAAAATGAGAAAAGAAACGCGCGGAAGCCATCGGAGGCGAGCTTGAAGAATACGAGCTGTCGCATCCGACAGAACGTGGCTTTAGAACTTACTCCCGGCCCCGTTTCAACCGCTCTCAGTGCCAGGGTAACACAAGTGACAGAGAGCTGGCAGAAATTTGGCGGAAGCAAGGGAACCCAGGGGCAATCAAGCTGATGGCGCAACATGATTGCTCTTGTTTCCTTTCATTTGGTTTCCTTCCTCAATCTCAGCCCGCCACCATCTCGACACCCACAAGACCGACGACCTTGACTTTTGCTGTGGAATAAACTTTTGGAACTTTGAAAGCAAGCTAACTCCGGGAAATCATGTGACCATTGACAAGACAGAATTTTTCACTCCGTCTCTGCCATGTCGCGCCGCTTTCTCGCGACCCTTATATCCAAAGTCGAAATCGAGCGCAAGTTCCTCCCGACGCGTCCCCTCTTGCATGCACTGACGCAGATTGCGGTCCCAACTCTGCCACCCTCCATCACGCGTGCCCACCCAGCACCTGTGGAGTTCATCCGCGACGTCTACTACGACCGCCACGACGAGCGTCTCGCCGCGGAAGGGATTTGGGTGCGTCGGCGGAGCGTCGTCGTCGGGGGCGGCTCTTCTACTTCGTCATGGGAGGCCAAGGTGCGCGTGGGCGGCGACTTCACGGCATCCCAATTCCTCGAGGTCGAAGGCGTCGAGGCGGTCGAGCGCCAGATGCAGCGCGTGCTCGGCGGCGACCGTGTGGCTGTGGATAAAATTGGCGAGCATCTTGCTGTCATGTCAGATTTGACGACGCGTCGACTCTCTGGACGGTTGGAGCTGCGCGATGAAAAGAACGACGAGCCCGAGGGCCTGAAAGGTCTCACCGTGGCAATCGATCAGGTCGTTGAGACGACCGGTGGGGATTTCGCGGCTGCTCGCGCTGTGCTAGAGCAGATACCGGCTGGGCAGGACGGCGACAGTAACCTCACCCGCCCCATCCACAGCTCACACGACGTCTTCTTTCACGAAATTGGCGAGCTCGAGCTAATGGAGGAGATTCTTACAGAGGGCGAAAATCAGGATGAGGACAAACATGAGACGCGTCGGAAGGCCGTCGCAGCGGCCCGCGCTGCGCAGCTCGAGGCGTTCATGCGAGCCCACCCGACGCTGTTCCCCATGACGCCGCGGCCGCGCGGTAAACTGAACGCGTATGCTGCTTGGAGGGAGGAGAGGGCGGCGGCGGCGCGTTGACCAGCCACCCCACCTGTTGATCAGCAAACAGCTTTGGGGGTAGCAGGGATAGATTCTTCAAGTTCCTTGCTAGATGTGTCGTGATGGCGGGCGTGTACACTGCCACGGTGCGCGAAATGCCTCGGTTCGATCACTCACCTTGTGTAGATAGTCGATGCTGGATGATAGGAAGTTATACAGGTAAAATATTGAAATTATGGTGATAGGCATATATGATTTAGAGACCGGAGAGATCGAGCCCATCCAAAAATCCCTGAGGATAACCACGTATGTTTTCCTTGCACGTTTGTTGACACGATTTTAGTATCAGTTGGTGCACTTCTGTGGGTAAAATCTGATAAGCAGCCAAGGGGCCGATTGGAAGCGACATCGAAGGTGGCGAACCCCACCTTCAACGAGGCGATCCTGATTTTACCTTCCTACAAGTTTCATGACTGAAACGAGAATTAGGCCAGCAACGCTTTTTTCTGGGCGGAGACAGTGCGCGTTACCAATGGATGGTTTGCGGAGATGGACGCGGCAACCACAACATGGACCCCTCGAGCTCCATTACAATTAATGTCACTGAGAATCTAACCCAGGTAGGACTTTCCTTCGGGCCATTATGTTATTTACCTCACCATCATCTCAGCTCGCTGGGCATCTGCTCTCGTTCCGCAAGGCTGTCACCGGTGCGATCTCCCATGTCTTAGTCCAGGCCCTCACCCCCAAATGGATCCACGCGCTCTCAGAGCGTGTGCATCTCTCATTGCTCGGCTCCGTCCTCAAAGAAACGAGAGTGACATTCGAAGCACTGCGGCGCCGGCTGCACATGTTCGTATCGCTGTCTCGCGCGTGGGTTGTTGCCGTAAGGTATCAAACATGGACACAGGCCTCATGCGGAATTTAGTGGAGGCCAATATGGTAGAGGACGACGACATTACCCACAAGAAGCTCACCGACGACGAGGTGTTTTCGATTATATTTGTGGGTCCTCATTCGTTTTCACCCGATTGTCCAAGAGTTGATTTCAAATTCAAGGCTTTTCTCCTTGCCGGTTATAGTCAATCCTCGTTTAACCGAGTCGAACTCACGCACTGAATTAGTCTGCACTGACACTTGCCAGTACAGACTGAATCCCAGTGATAACATTTTTTGTATATATGCGTGGTTATGTAAATGCAACCGTGGGAATGCCGTCATAGTTGGTCAAAAAATTTAGAATTGATTGTAAAGACTCAAGCTGGAGAAGTAAGACTTGAAAGAGCACAAATGGAGATGCAATTCAACAAATTCTGGTACTATCTGGTATAGACTGGCTTTAGTGAGCGTACGTGAGCGGGCGCGTGCGCGCCTCCTCCCAGCCCGCATTCAGGGCTGCAACAACGTCCTCCGGCAGCGGCCCCTTGTCCAGCGCATCCAAATTCTCCTCAAGGTGCTTCTTGCCAGATACCCCAAGAATCACCGCGTCGCCCGACTCCTGCTTGAGTGCCGAGTGATGCGCGAGCCAGCGCAGCGCCGCCTCGCTCTCGGATATACCGTGCGGCGCAATCGCAGCTCTAAGCAGATCCAACGCCTTGAAATTCGGCTCGTTCCAGAAGCGTCCGCGCGTATACACTGCATACGGGCGGTCGGGGTTGAACCGATCCTGAGCGTCGAATGTGGTCCGCTCGCGGGTGTAGCGCGAGCTGAGGAAGCCGCCCGCGAGGGGATTGTACGCGTAGAAGCTGATCCCGTAAGAACGCAGGCAGGGGAAGAGCTCGGGCTCGACGGCGCGATGGAGGGCGTTGTACATTCCCTGGTAGACGGTCGGCATGACCCACCCGTTGCGCTTGGAGATCTCGCAGATCTGCGCCACTTCCCACGCAGGATAATTTGAGAGCCCGAGGCGCGCGAAGGTCCCCTCGGCGTGCATCTTGTTTAGCTCGCGGAGCGTGTCCTCGTAGGGAACGGTGCGATCGGGGGAGTGCAAGTAGTAAATGTCGACCTTGGTTGCTTTGAGTGCCGTGAGGCTGGTCTTCATAGCCGCGCGGAGGTCGGCGGGCGAGTGGGTGAGTTCGTCAAATACGTGCCAGGTTATGTGACTGCCCTTGGTGGGGTAGATCTTGGTCGACACCTGAAGGCCACGCTCCTGCCAGCCAACATTGCCGAGCATTTCTTCGCTTGTTCCCTTTGTATACATTCGGGCTGTATCGACTAGGTTGTGCCCATGCCTCTGGAAGACTTCGAGGAGCTCGACCGTCCCCTCGGTGGTGGTGACGCGCACGCCCTCCGTAGCGCCTGCAGGGAGGTCGTTGGCAAGATGAAAGTTGAAAATCCACTTCACACGTACCAGGAGCCCCGATTACCATAGTGCCGAAAACCACTCCAATATTGCTGATAGGTTTGGTGGATTCAGACATCTGAGAGAGGATTGGTTGTTGAATGATTTACTAGTCGCGTCTATAAATTCACGTCGGAAGGGTTACCGTCCAGTCAGCCGTTTGAGTCAGCCATCCATATAATTGCAGGTTCTCATCGTGATCAGCTCCGTCATGAGGACGCGCGTCGCGGCGGCAAGCAAACCCGACGTCGGACCCTTGAGAAATCTGACTCAGACAAGGGTCTACGTTGTCGGATAAGCCCACATTTCCTACCTCTCTACATACCTGTTTTCTGAGTAGCGATCTGTTCTTTCACAAGAAAATCGAACTTGCCGTGATGCCGCGTCAGAGTTTGAACTTTGGATTCGCTCTCCGAGAGTTGGGCTTGCTCTCAAAAATCACATAAGTAATAGTCCTTGTGAGGGAGTTCGGCTCTGCATGTTGAGTCGCCGACTGCACTTAAAGTAGAAGTTTGTATCGGAAATAGGAAGCTGGTGAACCACGTGGTAAGAGGTCACGGTGTCGAGCGAGACGCTTTGAAGGCGTTCCAGGCGGCTTTTTCAGAGACAAGCTGGGCACTTTGTAGCCAATGCGCGAATCATTGCTTCCATTAAATAAGAATGGGATGCCCTGCGACTACTTTTGCATGTGCTTTGCTGTATGCTTTTTTGACTTTCGATGGACTGCAAGTTGCATGCCAGTCATCTGGAAAACCAAACCATGTAGCTATGAGCGCTATGGGCGCTATGCAGCAGCGCATAGCACTCTATAAAATGGATGTACCTATGGCGTACTGCCATAGTACTTCCATAGTACCGCATAGGACTCGCCTAGCACCGCCTAGCACTGCATAGCACCCGGAGATAGCGGTTTTCCAGATGCAGTGGTTGACTAGATCACGAAGCATTGCAATTCGCCTTGAACTCCACACAACCGTTGCCCTGAATGAGAATCCGTCGACGAGTTCGACGACCCGGGAGCTAACAATTATATGAGGGGGGGTAAGGCCGCAAGCGGCAGGTGCCGAACCTTTTTTTTTATTTAGATTTATCTGATTCCAACGCGGAGGACATGGCTGGTACACCTTTCAAATCCGCTTTCCGACTGCAGTTGGTTATTTCGGATAAGAGCCGGTCCTGCGGACGACCAGGAACAAGGTGGTGGATTCACAATGTAAACGGAATGCTTATAAACAGTAAATCCTAATTTGATATGTGTGTTGTCGCACGGTCGGTGCACCACAGCAGCGTTGCCAACAGTTCCATTGGTACACAGTAATACCAGAATTTCGACAGAAAACCTATTCCGAAGACGCGTCCGGAACCACACTCCGAATACCCTTGAACTTTGCTGCCGCTTTTCCTCTCTTCCTCTTGGCGTCCTTGACGGCAGCATCGGCTGCCTTCTGCAACGCTTTCTGGTAGGCAGCTTCTCGATGAAGAGCCTTCTGCCTGGAGACTTCGCGGACCACATCGTCTGCAGCGAAGAGAAACAGACTTCAGACACCAGTTGCGAGGAACAGAGGAACAAAGGGTGATCACCGTCTGTGATAGCCCGAGTCAAAGTCCATCTGTTAACCAAGAGCTTTTTCGCGGCGGCCTTGAAAGCGACTGCCTTCTTGACCAGCTTCCGCTTATCTTTACGGAAGCCCTTGGGCCAGGCTCCGAGTGCTTCCCACGATTTCTGGATGTACTGCTGGTCCTTGTCGTCGAGGGTAGGATCCCAGCGACAGAGCGATATTACCCTTGAAATAGAGAGTGAGCAGGTGTTGACTCTGGCTCCCGATCGCGACAATATACGAACCATCCTCTGCCACGCCTGACTGCTTTAGCATGGCCGCAGAAGTCCATAGGACCGACCGTGTACAGCTTCGTCGTACGTTTGACCGTAGTAAGGGTTTTTTTACTGCGTAGGTCGTCTTCGCACGGAAAGAGGGTGGAGGAACCGGCAGGCCGATACGCAGAGGCGGCAGCAGCGGGGACTTTGAGCAGCCTCAGTGGAGTCCAGGTGTAAAAGACCGGTTTGAGCGTGTTCTTGTATAGTATGGTCGGCAGCTGTCTAGGGGCCGTCGCATCTCTGATAAGAGACAGAGGCAGGTTGTCTACGGAATGGATCAGCCACAAAGTAGGTTCAAAGCACAAAACTTGCCGCCTCCGCTAGCATAGTGTTCCCCGGTCTCGCAGGCTTCCGGAAGTGAACGATCGACCGTCCGAGCGGTGCGAGGAGGCTGAGGAGGCTGAGGAGGTTCACCATCGCTTTCGCTTTCGCTGTCTGTTAGAGAAGGCAGACCTCCAAACAAGATGTCGTCGTCGTCGTCTTCGTCTTCGTAGTCTAAGGGAGAGAGGGAATGGGTAGCACGGGCCTTCAAGGGGAAAAGGCCGTGGCTGTGGTAGCAGTCGAAGCGATTGAAGTAGTCGACTACGGGGTTGACAGCTGAGCCGCGCGAGGTAGACAACATTTGCATCTCGAAGGCAGTCATGTCGACTACCGGTTTAAAAGCAAGGTGCTGAAGTGGAGACAATTCTGACGGAAGTTTAGTTTCATATCTGGAACGCATTTCCGCAGTGGTCGCGGAAAGGCCTTCTGAAGCTACTAGTTCGTCCCAGTTTGGAACAATCGCTGGACCCATGTGACCTGGCAAGAGAAGGGCGCCAGCGATATCGGCGACATCGAAAGGCCATGGCGCATCACGCATAACGGCGGCGGGGTCCAATTGGTGAGACAATAAGCTTAATCGCTGAAAAGACGTTGCTATTCATCAGAAGCGACCATCGCGGCGTCACTAACGGCACGCACGTTGTATTGGGACACCAGTTCTTTCTTTCGGTTACTCATCGAGCACTGAAGCTGCTTGTGAACCGACAACGTGCGGTTGTATCTGGGGTCGGTCAGTGTCCGAAGAGATTGCCTCGTGCCAGAGCCCACCGCAGGACAGCGTCTTGGGTTGTAATCAGCAGGAACGAGCTGTCAGCATCCTGAGCGTTGACGCCACAAAGCTTGTTCAACCTCTTGCATTGGGCGAGGATTTCGCTGCGTACTTCATGCTCGGAGTTCGTTCGAAAGGAATATAAAGTGAGACGGGACGCACGGTATCGCCAAGTATCTCTCGAAAGCGAATAGGAAGAAACATTCCAACAAAGCGCACAGCTTCTGGCGATTTTTTCTCACATCCCCCCACATAGTATTGAGCGGCAATCCTGTGATGAGAGTGGTAAGGTGGAAAGAGGCGAGAACAGAAATATACGGTTAACTTGCCAGCCGTCCAAGCAAGCTCGTCTGAGGTGTAGCGGCCAACGCCGCGGAATGGGTGATGACCAGGCATAGAGAGGACGTGGGATAAAGGGTGAGAGTCCCAGCGGGGCCTCGAGTCCTGATCCTTCAGCCAGTGGACGACATATTTGCACCAAGCCCAATACTCGAAGATGACGTCTTGCAGGAGAGGAGGATTAGGACAATATAAATTGTATGAACAAGAACAATAATGACGAACCGGGTACACGAGCAGCGCGCGCCAACTCCACGTCCGCTCTGGAATACCAGTATATGTAGCATAGGTTGTCGTGGGAGAGGAATGCCAAGGTGTAAGTCTTCATTTGAAATGCTATCACAATTTTGAAGCCTCTGCTATCGGCGGGCACTCGCACCAACTCCTCCCAGTTAAAGTTGGCGAAAATCTGTGGAGACGTGTGCAGGAGAGGCTCAATCTGTCAATAGAGGTAAGCACGATCAGGGAAGATAATAAAAAAAGTCCAAAAAAAACAAACCTCCACACAACAAGACCCCATATCGAGGATAAGAGAGCGGGAATCGTGGTGTATGCCGGTCAGTTCCAGCCCGCATTCAGAAATGTCCTGTCCCTTGGCCAAGAAAGGGAACAGATACACAGGATATAGAAATAACGAGTGGTCTATGTCACGCTCGGTGCATTGATCAGGTTTAACCTGTCTTCGTTTAACGCCCAAGGAGGCTAGATGGGCTGAGACGCCAGCCACGGTAGGCTGGGCAGCAGAATCCTTCTTCTTGTTTGCAGCAGTGAAGCGGTACAATGTAAGCAGCGTTTCCGACGAGGATACCTTGTCTTTGGGTTTGGGCTGACGGCGGGAGCCTCGGGATACTGACGGAACACGCCTGCCACTTGGGACCTAAAGATAGGGCCAGGTCAGCTGCTGGTCGCGAAGATACGAACTAAGGACTATACTCACTTCATTATTCTTGATAGTCCGTGCGGACCCGGCCAAGGCTAAGGTGGGGGGGGCAACGGGGCTGAACACGTCCCCGTGTACTGTATGCCGCATGGGCCTTTTTATTATTAATTAGGTATCGTCGAGTATTGAGTCGAGACGCGGAGTGGGAAACCCACCTGGGAGAGGGATAAAGACATGCGATCGAGGATGGAACTTGTATAGGGTCCTCCCACGCCACATCAGGAGGCGGAGGTACGCGAGCGGCGGGTCGACGATCGGGATTAGGACCTCTCCAAGTCGGTTGGCTGTAGATGGACATCTTCGAGACCAAACGGCTTTTGGAGGGGAGATCGAACTTGAAATTCGCGGCAGTAGGTTGGCGGAACCAAGGCAGAGGTACTAGGTTAAATATGTGTCCAGAGGTCAAACACCATTTGCACGGGGAACCTACGTTTGTCGGGGACAAGAAAGACGGATGTACGCAGAGCAGCGATTGCCGCACAAAATTCTGACCATATGCAGTGGTTTGGGGAAATCTGCGATTTGACAGCGGCAGGGAAGGTAGCCCAGACCTGGATCATCCTATTCAGGCACGACGGGTGCTCCAGGTGAGACCGCACCTTGGGTATCAGAAGACCGTGTGTGTCAGGAACAGAGTCTGCAAGACGACAGAGTCTAGTGGCCCACACAGTGTGATACAGGTTTTGGAGCATTTCGATCTTGAACGTAGCGCCGTATTCGAGAAGTCTCTGCTCCCTAGCTTCCATTTCACCGAGCTCGCTGTCTCGTACATCTGTAAACAGCGCTTGCACGCTCAGATCACCTATGGGCAGGTTCGCTCGAGCGTGATCGATAAACCGTCGAATCCAATATCGAAAGACGTTGACCTCCACGATTTCGGGCATGGTGGTGGGCAATAGAGTACAAAGAAAGGGGCACAAGATTATCGAGTTCGCACAGCCACTGATTCAAGCCTATTCACAACTGCCATCTGCTAGCTGCGGTAGATATGCCGGGATTCGACCCGGATCAGCCCCGGAACATCCTCCCTCTGGCTGCGTTTGGATACACAGGATACTACCCAGTATGTCCACCCGGGTTACAGTTCGTCATCAACACCCATCGCCGAAAAGACAAGAGGGTCGACGAGTACGGAAATGCGTACGCACGTCGTATCGGCGCCGGATCTCAGCCCAGCGAGGCTATCAACGTCGACGGGTCGGACGAAGAGAGGACAGACGGGCGAATTTCGGAAGGAAACGGTGAATGTTTTTTATTTATTTTTTATTTATTTTTCGCAGCGACGTTTCGATGCAGAGCTGAGTGAGGGAGGCTTCTCAGGGAACCCGAACAGTCCTGTTGTCGTGAAGACGCGGGCCAGCGAGGTGCAAGCATCTCAAGACCTGGATGCCGCGGACAGTGTGGCTGCACCCGACAACGCGGACAGCGCCGTTGACATTACACCCGGCAGTGAGCGCAGTGAGCGGCAGCGGCGCCGTCGCGGTAATACAGACATTTCAGCCGTGTTGGTCGCACACGCCCCCGTTCAAGTAGAGCGTACAGCAATTGCCGAAGTCCATGTCGCATCCAGCAGCGACATTGGAGCCACACGAACACCAACACGCTACGTGGGTCCGACACGAAGCTCAATAGACAGGGGGCCCGTCCGCTTCCTTCCTCACCGACCAGCACACGCTCCGCACCAACCTGCCCGCCTCGGGCGCGAAGGCATGGAACTCGAGCGCGAAGCACGACTTCTGCATCGACCTCGTGCCCGGCTCGAACTGGAGCGTGCGGGTCTGGAACTCGAGCGCGCTCGCGTGCAATCCGAGGCGCAGAATGTCGTGGACGCCGAATCGGAGAAAAGCTGGGGCCAACATTCGCATTCTGTGGATAGGGACGTGCCCTCTGGATACGAGTCTATGGCGTGCCCCATCTGCCAAAACGTCATGTCGCACCCCGTTCTGTACGTTCGAACTGGTACATCTGCTATAAAGACTGAACCCTTCGTCAGCGTCCCGTGCCAGGGCCGGTCGCACTCGTTCTGTTACAGCTGTATCAGAGAGCACCTGAAGAGATCTAGACAGTGCCCAACCTGCAGATGGCCTATAACCTCCCCACCCATTAGAAACGACCAACTCGAACATGCCATAGTCCTGCTTTTCCCTGAAATGGTGGACGACAGCCAAGTGGACTGGTCCAGAGCATGGAGCGGCGTATATTTTCACATATAGGTATAGCGATCACATAGCGTATAATTTTCATATAGGTATAGCGATCACATATAGCGACGTACTCTTATCTTGCATCCTCATCTTGCACTCTCATCCTGTACTGTTATCTTGCATCCTCATCTTGCACTCTCATCCTGTACTGTCATCTTGTATCCTCATCTTGCACTCTCATCCTGCAATTTACTTTTGTCTGGGATAATCGCACACTCCCTTCTTTTCTTGCATCACACTCTCTTCTTATCTTGCACTCTCATCCCGCACTTTGGGACTCCTCCAATCTCTTCTCCGATACTATCTTGTGCCTCGAGGTGCTGCTGAATAAAAATTGCAACGTTTCGAATGGGACACAATGGGACAGTCTTAAAATATATTACCAAAGATCAACGGGAAGTATTACCACAGATCAACGGTAAGCGGAATAACTAGTATCTGAACGATAATCGAAGCACAGAGATCGGGGGGGGTTTATACAAATCTGAGCAAAATTCCAGTGGGGACTGGTTGGATAGAGTTAGAGACGGAGTCGCTCGTCTGGACCGGCAGAGAAGAGGGCGAATATATAAGTCGAAAGGGAGGCAAAATCAATAAATACATGGAAACGCCAAAAACACGTAAAACGGTATTTCGTCGGACTTGGACGCGCGAAGATTTTCTTGTACGCGCTTATACACGCGCATGGTCGTAAACAATTAGCGAAACGGATGAGAGAGCAAACGACAGGAAATAACACGAACAAGATCAAGACGGAGCCAAGACAGTACACGATCACGTGTCTAGTGAACGACCTCTCATGTTCGCACAGTAATCGAAGCACAGAGATGGGGTTTAAACAAATCCGAGAATAAAATTCTGCGTATGCCGCTCATCGGACAACAGGATCGGCAGTGAATAGAGGGAATGTCGAAAGGCAGCATGAACCAAATATTTCAACAGTAAGAAAGGGCAAGAATCACCGCTCATTTTGTTGCAGCAACGGCGTAAGTCGTAACAATATGTATCTTCTTCATAAAGACATTGTATGCAACGCTCGCATGCAACATTCATACCAACAAGGTAGAAATGGGCAAAGAAATCGCTCGGCAGTCGCACTTGCTCTTCAAACAGACAGGTTTTTTTCGTAGAACAATTCGGGCATGCAACGAGAATAAGATCGCATATTCACACAAGAAAGAGCACAACAAGAGCAAGCAGTACACACACACACACGCAGCTGCTGAAATATCAAGCGTCAAGCAGCTGGACCACCGCCCCTCGCCGGCCCAGCGCCTCGTCCAGTTCCCGCGCCTCGTCCAGTGGCGGCTCCGGAAGGTCCCGAGGAAGAAGATGCACCAGGAGCATCAGCAGAAGGGACGACCGACGACGCAGGGACGACCGACGACGCAGGGACGACCGACGACGCAGGGACGACCGACGACACAGGGACGACAGAGCCGGTGGACTTGGTTTTTCCTCCAGGCTTCTTGGCACGTTCGTCGCCGGAGTCGTCGAGGTCGAGGTCGTAGGCCTTGCGTTTCACAACCATTTTGCTGGGGCTGCACAAAGCTTCTTCTTCGCGCTGATGGGAGAAGAGTGTAAGCAAGCTAACACGGAAGCGGAAGCGAAAGATAATATAAAACCAACCTTTCCGACGACGGTGATGTTGAGGAGCCTGTACTCCCAGCTCATATCAGCTTCCTTCCCCTCGTGCTGTTTCCCGCCCCATGAAAAAGCCTGAACGAAGGGTCGGAGAGGGAGAAAATCAGAGAATGCCCAGTGGGTTAAAGGGAAAACCTACGATGGGAGCAACGGTCAGGAGCATGACGATGCCGAGACCAAGACGGTGGAGTTGATGGAACGACATGGGATGGTAAGTCTTGGACTGAGCGTTGTAAATCAGAACCTCTGGGACACGGTTGAAGCGGAGGTCGGTGTTGGGCAGGAACGACAAGAGCTTGTAAGTGTCATCATACTCGGACGCTCTGCCCTCCTACGGAGCAATCAGTACACTTGCACTGACAAGGAGGGCGAGAAAGACAATAATATAGAGAGAAATAGAAGAATATAGGAAGAGAGACGAAAAACTCACGTCCTGAGTTGCAACGTTGGGCAAGAAAACCGAACGACGCGCGGCCAGAAACATGGACGAAGAGGGGCCGTTGTTTGCCTTCTTTTTGACGAGGTCGTCGCGGCCTCTTGCGAAAGACTACCGTTGTAGGATTAGGACTAGTAGGACTAGAAGCGAAGGTGAAGTTGAAGGACGTACCGCCCATTTGGCATCGAGGAGATCGTGGATCTCCACTGCGGACTCCCAAGCGACGGGTCGACCGGAAACCGTATATTCAGCTGTGCGCGGGTTTATAAATTGATTATTCCACCTGAAAGAAGGGATAGTCAGGAATGGCGCCCGAAAAAGAAAAAAAAAAAAAAAAAAAAAAAAAAAAAACATACAATTGCACCTTCCACGAGAGCTCCAAATCGACGGGGCTTCTGGTGGTCTTGATCCAGGAAGGATCGGAGCCGACGCCGCGACCGGGCTGCAGTTCCACCTCTATTCCGTTAGGCCACTTGTTACCCGTTTTCCAGGCGATTTGACCGAAGTTTCCGCCTGGACCGACGTTGAATGCCCATCCGGAGCGGGGAAAAACCAAAGTCGTGTACTCGAGAGGTTTGACACTGCCAGAGCGATGGTCAGGGAACTGAAGAGGGCAGAGCGGCAAGGATATATACCAAGAAGGTTTTGTCCTGAGAGGAGGAAGAAGTTTCAGCAGGGTTCCAGAGTGGCATAGCACAACGGGGACTTACTCAACGTTCATATTCCAAGTCTTGTTAGCGGAATATGAAACAGTGGCTCTGGAAATTAAGCTGGCGAAAGATTCGTCCGATATAGGACCTTCGGAAGTCCCCAGGGCGGTCTGCTGGCGAGCCAAAGCCTCTATCTTAGCAGGAGACAGGGAGCGCAACATTGCAGAGGCCTCGGCTGGCGTCAACAGAGTTTCGGAAGATGTGGGAGAGGCGGAGGGGGGGACAGAGAGGCGGGCATGGCGAGAGCAAGAGGGAAAGAGGGAAGAGGCGACGACAAAGAAGGCGACCTGAGCTGGGCCTTATAAGGACCGAGGACAGGGAGGCCGTATAAGGAAGGCACAAAGGACGTCCCAGCCAAAAGAGGCAAGGCGAAAGAGGCAACACCGGAAGAAGCAATACAGGCAAGATGAAGAAGGGGGAAAAAAAAAAGGACAGCGGCGGTGAAGGAAATGCATAGACAGGAATACTATGGACAAATAAAGAAGGTGGAAAGAGGATCACACGGGCACGGCAAGCGGAGGCGTCTCCACAACAAAGCTTGGCAGACAGAAAGTGAATGCTGATTCGAACACGCGTCAAGGAGGTCGAGGAGCAGAGGTTCCTCCAGAAGGAAGGCTGGTGCATTCGAAAGGAAGGGTCGAGATAAGTTAATATCGGGCAGGATGGAGGACGAGTTGCCGGCGGACGAGGGAAGCAGCAAGCAAGGGAAGCGCAGGACGATGGTAGAAGGAGGGAGCCAGAAGAATAAAAATAAAATGAAAAATAAATCCAAGAAATAAAAATAAAAATAAAAATAAAAATAAAAATAAAAATAAAAATAAAATAAAAATAAAATAAAAATAAAAAATAAAAATAAAAATAAAAATAAAATAAAAATAAAAATAAAAATAAAAATAAAAATAAAAATAAAAATAAAATAAAAATAAAATAAAAATAAAAATAAAAATAAAAATAAAAATAAAAATAAAAATAAAAATAAAAATAAAAATAAAAATAAAATAAAAATAAAAATAAAAATAAAAATAAAAATAAAAATAAAAATAAAAATAAAAATAAAAATAAAAATAAAAATAAAATAAAAATAAAAATAAAAATAAAAATAAAGGACGCCAATGGAGGCGTCAACAGTGGCACCGCGGATTTGCCAAGTCCGTGAACAAGGAATTAAAATAAATAAAAAAGCAAGGCCAAGCGATCGAAGCTTGAACTGTGGTAAGGCTTATTTGCCAGTTCCGTGAACAAGGAAAATTAAATAATTTTTTTTAAAAAAAGCAAGGACGAGCAATGGAGGCGTGAAACGCGCTGAACTGTCCCGGCGGGCAACTAAGGCACGGGCTGCAAAGAGCGTGAGGTCCGCGGCAAGCAAAAGACGTCGAAAGAGGTTGACACCTGCACATAATAGACAGAGGACGACACACGCACATAATAGACCGAGCGCTCTAGAGGTGTGTCACGGAGGACCACAGAAGTGGAGAGACGTGAGAGGCGACGGAGGACCACAGAAGTGGAGAGACGTGAGAGAGGCGGCGACGAGAGAGAAGCGGAGTTGACACCCGCACATAATATATAATATACGGAGCGGGGACTAAGGTAGCGACGAAAGAGGTTGACAATAGAGAGAGCGATGACGGAGGATGACAGAAGTGGAGAGATGATGACAGAAGTGGAGAGACGCTGGCGAGAGATGCGGCGAGGAGAGAGACGAGGAGACAGACGGAGAGAGAGACGACGAGAAGAGAGAAATGGCGAGGAGAGAGAAGAGAGAAACGGTGATAAAAAGAGCTGACACGGAAGGCAGTTGCGAGTTGACACAGTTGCGAGTTGACACCGGCACACAATATATGGAGAGCGGGGACTAATGTAGTGACGACAGAGGCGGACAGATGCGCGGCAAAGGCCGAATATCAGTGACGAAAGAGGCGGAGGTGGAGGCGGACGTTAGAGGCGGACGGCAAAGGCCGAATATCAGTGACGAAAGAGGCGGCGGAGGCGGACGTTAGAGGCGGACGTTAGAGGCGGACGTCAGACGGCCGGGCACAAGGGACAGAGGGCGACAACAGAGGCATAGTACAGTAGAATTCGATTCACCAACTTTTGATTCAAGGAACTGCGCTGAATCGCGGTGGCTCGCCATGCGCTAAGTCGAAGAGGAGCAGAGCTGTAAGAAGACTTTAAGAACAGGGCTGCGTTCTTCGACACGTTCGTCAAACCCAAAAATATACGAGAATACCACCACAATTAACAAGGAAGTAAGACGACACCCTATGCAGCGGGGACAGATGAGATTAAATGCAAAGTAACGGAGCAGTGTCGGGATCGACAATTTACAAGTACGCAAACCAAGATATGAGAGCGACAAGAAGGACAAGACGGAGATGATTTGGGTAACTCTGTTGAACGATAAGAAATAAGATAAGACAGGGTGTATGGGAAACAAAGAAAGCAGCGTACGAGCATTACTTCCATGCAGGTTTGCCCACAGTCTGTCGAACTTGCACGACAGAAGACGTCCACACAGCGGAGTGTCTTTCCTGCCAGGCCTCCATTAGATGCGCTGCACAGTCGACGAACTGGATAAGACGAGGCTGGCAGCCGCTGCGAGCGAAGAAATCGCCCAGCTCATCAAAGGCCCCCATAACGAACCACCTCTGTGGAACTACTAGCTCCGTCAAAGAGGGGGCGACGAAGAAGGACCAGACGGTGTTTAAGACCCATTCAGGGGCCGAAGGGTCCCACCCCAGTTGGGAGCTCGGATGGGGCGAGGAGAAATAGAGCTCGCGAAGGGAGGCATGGCGAACGGAGATGGAACCGGAAGGAGGATCAGAGACGACGTCGTCGAGGACGGTTCGCAGGCGTTCGAGCAGCGGAAAGGTGTTGAGAACAAAGAGGAAAAGATCGAGCGAGGCCTCATCCCGAGAACCGACACTGCAATCTGCGAACAGTTCGAGAGTGGTAAGAAGAGCACGGTGGGGCATTCCCGACAATATCTCGCGGGTAGCAAAGCTCGTAGAGAAACGGGACAAAGGCGACGCAAACATGGCGGGACGGACTATTGGCGACGGGTCCTCGAAAGTGCGCAAGGCCATGTCAGTGAGTTGCGGCCAGACATCTGTGCGGGGAACGAAGTCAGCGGTAGACATACAACGGGCAGCTAGCACGTACGGTCGAACAAAGGTGCAATGATATGAGGGGTGCCGACTATGTCAAGCGAGCGCGTACGGGAGGCGACTACGGAGCAAAAAGCAGCGAGTTCGCGCATAATCTCCTTCACTTCAAAAGTAGCGGGATCCCATCTTGAGCCGACGCTAACGGTTATACGGAGATCGAGAAGAGCGGACTGCGCTCTATCGACAGCGCGACGGCATCGTCTCACCGTGCGGGAGAAATTGTCCAAGTCGTCATCATGGCGGTGGGATAGGTGGGATATGTAGTAGAAGTCAACGTGTCGGTGGCACGCAGCAAAGGAATCTACGAGCGCCTTCCACCTCGGACAGACCAGACGCAGCGCCTTCCGATCGCTTGGTTGAGCGCTGATAGCGATATCGAAAATTTTAACGCATATTTCGCTGGGCAGTATGTCGATGGGGGCGCCTTCCAGCAGCATCCTCCCCAAGTGGCACACATCGCGCAGGGAAGCGGGTTCGTTCACCAGCTCGAGGATCGGGAGCCAGAGCCTGCCGGGCAAAGAACAGACAAGGGTGGATGCGCTGCTATCCGTAAAATATGAGCGTCCGCGCATAGTAAGTGCGAGCGACTCGAAGCCTCCATGGGGGAGCGGATGCATGGCGTTGAAGAGTGTGGGGTGGTTGAAGAGCAAAGGCAAGGAAGAGAGAGAAGGGCGAAGGGCAAGGAGGATAACGCGTAACGCGACACCAGCGAAAAGCAAAGCAGACGTGGCGTGGGCCGAGCGTAATAGATTGAGGGCGGATTGAGGGCGGAGACGGACGCATAATAGAAGGAACTGATAGAAATAGAAGCACTGAAGCGAAAAAAGACAGTGAAAACGGCGGCGACGAGTTTTCCGCGGGGGTGAGGTGGGGTGGATACGATGAAACTCACAACGAATCTCAGGCCCCCAATCAACCAAAAGTGCAGGTTCAGAACAGCTTTAAGTTAAAGCGAAGACGCAAATCGCAAATCAGAGAGGGAAAGCAGAAGGGAAGCAGAAGGAAACACCAGATTTGTCGCACATACAAGACATACAAGATATACAAGAAGCAGTCAATGTCGGTACATACAGCCACAGATCTGTGGATACCCGCAAATGCACACTACGCAACAGCAGGTTAAAATTCCGCTTTTCGCTTTTCGAGAACGCATTGAAAGAGAACAACGCACCTCAAGCAAAAAAGTCGACGTCCACGAAGCATGGGGTGTCGTAACCCAGTGTGCGGACGCTGACGACAGACTGGGTCCACAAGGCCTGATGCCTCCGCCTCCACACGTCTGCCAACGGTCGGGGACATTCCGTAAAGCAAATAGCTGGAGGAACGCGCCCGTTGCGCTCGAAGAAAGAGCTCAGGTCATGAGATGCCCCCATGGTGAACCACCGCTGTGGCACGGTGAGCATCCTTAGCGACGGCGCTACGAAGTGGCCCCACAAGGAGGTGTTTCTCCAGTTGGTGTGCAAACCGGAATCTCGAGGCAGACGGGACGACGACAACACCAAAACGCGGAGGAAAGGTGCGGGAACCAACGCGGACGGCGGGTCGTCTATATCATCCAGAGCCACAGCGAGGCTCTGTAGCAGAGGGAAAGCCGCGATTATCTGCAAGAAAAAGTCCAGAGAGGTATCCTGAACACCGGGAAGCTTCACAGAGAATAGATCGAGACGTGTGACGCGATGTGCTGGTAGGAAATTAATGAGAGGAGGGGTGATGTAGCTCGAGGAGAAGTGATCCAGTAAAGGCGCGCGCAAGGCAGGGCATCCTAGGAGGACGCGGTAGGGGTCATCGTCGACATGAAGGGAAAGGTCCTCGAGCACGGGCCAAAAGCCTAGAGAGGGAAGGTGGGCAAACGGTAGGTAATGGACGATACAAGAGACCTACGGTCTTTATTGAAAAGCAGCTCCAACACCAGCGACGTCCCTCGAACCGTCAGAGTAGTGGTGCGAGAGGCGATCCGACTGCAAAGGGCTGTCAACTCCTGCCACAAGGCAAGGACGAAGTAGTGGCACTGATCCCAACCACGAGCTGTTAAGAAGACGGCGACGCGGAGCTCGAACGAGTGACCAAAGCGGTCCACGACGTCTCTGCACGACCTGCCCAACGCTCTCAGCGTGATGATATCGCCTACATTGCCTGTCCAGTAGACGGAGGTGAAGTCGACCAAGCGATTGCAGGACGGGTCAAGGATAAGGATATCCCTCCAGCGCCGGCATACTGCCAGCAGGACCCTTCGAGGAGCGGGGATGTCTTCTTCGAGCGCGAAGTTCAGAATCAGAACTGTGGCCTCAAGTGAGAGCTCAGCAAAATAGCAGCGCCGAGACAGCGATTGGCTCGTAAGAGGAAATAGATGAGCCCAGCGATGCGACATTATGAGCGACGAAGAACTGAGGCAGAAAAGATGGAGGGCAGAGAGGCCAAAGCGGACCTCAGACTTCACGGACGACGGAGCGGGATCCAGGATGACATTGAGGACAAGAATATTGTTTTACGAAGGGCTGCCAAGGCAGGACAAGCAGCGAGCAATTCGAAGCCGAAGCAGAAGCAGAACGAGATTCAGATTGGGACCAGATTGGGACCGGCGATTACCGGAGAGATGGATGAAAGCGCAGACACGAGGAGAGCAAAGAGACTTCTCGGCGAATGAAGGTACATTGAGGACGGCGACCACAGACGGCGCAGCCGCCAGCGGAAAAGAAGCACGGAGCCCAAAGGAGAAGATCTACAAGGCAGCGGCAAAGGCAGCGGCAAAGTCCGAGCCCGAAGGACGGCACGGAAAAGGGCGCCAAGCAGAGTATTTGACGGGCGTGCCGGCTGCAGGGAAGAGGCGACGACGTTTAGCGAGGACCGAGAAGCAAACATGAATTTTGTACTATTTTCTACAAACCACCCCCGCCTGCTATAAGGGATTCTTGGAACAGCGGCAAAGCTGCAGAGACATCAAAGAAGCTCGTGCTCGCATTTGAGAAAGAGTCAGAAAGACTCTGAAAAGCCGTGTTTTAGAAAGAGTCTGAAAGATACTGAAAAGACAGCCTATCGTTATTTGAAAAGACAGCATATCGTTATTGTAGGAACTAGCACTCTGTTGGTTGTTGGTCGTAAAACAATTTATCTACATCTGAAATAGTGGGCGGGCTCGAAGTGAGGAACTCGTGGGCTTTGAGGCCGTACATGTTCTTCCACTCGAGGTGGTGGACTGTTTCACAGGCGTTTGTTTGGCAGATGACTTGGGCGCCGAAAACGATCCTCCTCCTCCGACTTCAACCCCGGGGGAGGGCCACCTCGCAGCCGCGCCTCGACATTGGCAAGAAGGTTCTGTGCGGCGTCTGTCTTCGCGTTGCGTACACTTCGGTCCTCTGCAATGGACTTGATATAGCGATAGGCGTACTGCCAGGCATCGTCTGCTACCTCGACCGTCAAGCCTTGGGCCGCTAGCAGACGCGAGACAGCCAAATCTTGTTGTCCCTGCTGAAGAGACAAAGGATAATATCGCACTTCAGTCGCCACTGCGCACCGGTCCGCACTGAGCAGTTCAGAGTAGCGGCGGGGTAGGGCTAAGACGTCCAGGATGGCGAGAATGCAGCGCTGGCGGTCGCGACGATCGGTGCGCCCGGAATTCTTTCGCATCTCGGGAACGCGACTCATAATTTCCCTGTAACCGCGAAGATCCCGGAGGTCGACGTCCCAGTGAGGGCCACAGAGACGAACACCGCGGAGACCAGTGTGCTCCTGAAACTGGAGCCAACAGGCGAGGAGTTGCGGAGCCGCCGATGGGGGGGGCATTTTCATTGCCAGCCACTCCGCATGCGAGAACGAGAACGAGAACGTAGGGATTGTAGGAGGATGTATAGGCGCACTCGTAGGGATTGAAAACCCAGCCAAGGGCGGAGTGGTAGAGACTGCAGACGTAGACCCGGTCGCACTCATAGCGAGTGCAGGCGCAGCAGCCACGGGCGGATTAGTAGGGATCGCGGACATAGCTGCGAGCGCACTTTCAGTTCATTCTGCACCACCGGAGAAGCTCGGTATACTCACTGGAGAGGCGCTGCTTGAGAACCTCAAGTTCGTCTAGAGCTGCCTTATGATGTGTTTGGAGCTCGTCGTGTGCTTGGGTCAGAGTCTGAAGCGACTCGTGCAAGGCATCCTTCTCCTTGTCAATCAAAGCCCAGCGCGAATTGGCTGTATCGCGGTCAGCTTCGGCACGGAGTTTGTCGAAAGCCAAGGCGACCATCATGCCCTGGAGATTGTCGGGTTCGTCCGATTTGTACGCTCGTTTGCGGGCACGAAGGTCCCGAAGGCGGAGCAACTTCTTGATGGACACGCTTTTCTCCTGCACCTTGTCAGATTCAGAGTCGGAACCCGGAGAGGTAGAACGCTCGTCCTCCTCAGGAGACGAACGAATTTGGGCTTCGTCGGCGCTGTCGTCGTCGTCGTCGCGAGCGAGGCGGGCAAGGAAATGACGGGTGTGGGCGTCGCAGATTGAGCACTCCGCGTCGTCGTCGCAAACCGGGACGTCCCAGTCGTTGAGCGTCCAGCCGCAAGAAGATTGTTGCCGCAGCTCCTCCTCAAGGTTATCCATCGTGACGGTGTTGTTCGCCCAGAGAAGGGCTCGAACGTTAACATTGCTGGTGTAGGCAGACATGGCTGCGAGCTGCGGTTCAAAAGGGTTTTTGCCTGTAATGCGCGGACGTTTCGAAGGGGGGGCTTCTGCAGAAGGGCCCGCATCCTGGATTTTTCGACGAAAAGCTTCAGATTTGGAGTGTTTGACGCTCGGGACGGTAGCATGAAACAAAGCCATGAGCAAAGGAGAAGCAAGAGACAGGTGAGCGAGGCTGAGGAGATGGCGAGCCGGGAGCGATGGAGGTAGAGATCAAAAGACGGAGATGGAGGTAGAGATTAAAAGACGGAGGTGGTGACGGAAGGAGTTGATGTGCTCATCGTTTTTTATTTATTTTTAATTTGAATTTGAATTTTTCCCAAAAGAAAACGAACAGCAGAGGGACAATGTCCGCATTATCTGCAGTATGTAGCAATATGTAACGGAATGCACGATATGTAGCAAGTAGCAATATGTAACGGAATGCACAATATGTAGCAACATGTACACGGTCATGTAAGTACCGAGATGTCATGTAAGTACAGAAATGTCAGAAAAGACAGCAAAAATGAGAAAGCGGATATGGCTACGGATAAACGATGTAGCAGGCGATGGTAGTAGTCCTGAACTAGAACTTGATAGTCCACGACGAGCATCTTGACATAGTAGAGGCAGATAGCAAGACAGCCTTGGCGCCGAGCATCTTCACATAGTAGAGGCAGAGGCAGATAGCAACCGAGCACGTCGAGCATACGCCGCGACCGGAATATATAATTAAAATTAAAAGAAAAAAAAAAAACGTCGGCCGAAAAGAAGAGATAAAAAACCAAGAATACGATGCCAAGTGCAGTGCAATGCCGCTGAGCATCGAGCCGGGAGGATACAACGAGGAGAGGATACAACGTCGAGACCCGGCCGAGCCTCGATACCGACGGCTACAATGAAAAAGACAGCCCCCCCCCCCCCGAGAATCGAGAACACGAAGAAAGAAAGACACCAAGTCCCATAGTGGACACAAGGACGAGAGTCTACAACGACGCGCTAAGTCCGGTGTAGTCCCGCCCAAGCCTCCCAAAAAAAAAAAAAAAGACGCGACGTCCCACAGGAATATGACGTCGAGTTGCCAAGTCGCGGTGCAATCCCGGACGCGAAGTTCGACAGGAACACGAGAGTCGCGAAGTCCCAGTGGAGGCGAGTGGCCAAGTCCAGGTGCAATCCCGCCTAATGTCGAGCCTCTAGAACGACGTCGAGTCTCAGCGCCTCTAGAGAACATGAGCCCCAGTCCCCCGACGCCAAGCCCAGGTGCAACAATCCCGCCGAGCCCGACCGTCGAGGATGCGACGTCAAGACCCGACTGTCAAGCCCCGACGACAATAAAAAGACAGTTCCCACGGAACACGAACCATAAATTAAAAAAAAAAAGAGAACACAAAGAAAAAGACGCCGAGTCCCAGTGGACGCGCGCTGAGCCTCGAGAATAGAGAATACGACGCCAAGTCCTAGCGTAGTACTTCGCCGAGCCTCGAGAATAGCGAGGAGGAAAGAAAAAGAAACCAAACCCCCCCCCCCCCCAAAAAAAAAACCAAAAAAAAAAAACCCCGAAAAAAGGCTCCCAGTCCTCGCCAGGTCCCGAGCCTCTAGAATACGACATCGACTCACTCCCGCTGACCGGTGAGCACGGAGAACACGAATAAGGACTCCAAGTCCCAGCAGAGCCTGGAGAGAATACGACGGCGAGAAACCGGAAATATGTCCCGTCGGTTGTCGGGTTAAGCCAAGGCACCAGTGGGGCTGAAAACAAAGCGTTAGTTTGAGAGGGAGAGCGAAAGCGAAGGGCGAGCTCATACCGTCCAGAGCAGTGGTGGGGAACGAAAGAGACGATGACGATACCAAGTCCCAGCGGATTCCCGGATTCCCGCCAAGCGTACAGGAGCCCACTCGACCGGTTCCGTAGAGAAAACAGAGGGAACGGGCGCTCTACCGTCTGCGAGTCGCGGTGGGAAAAGAAAGAGACAGAGAACGATATCGGAAAAACAACACCTGGTCCCAGTGGATTACCACTGAGCCTCGCGAACCCGTCTGAGAGACAGCGTCGATAAGGTCAGCCTGGAGAGACGGCAAGTCCCAGCGATTTCCGGGCTCGACAACAGGCGGCCAAGTCCCGGGGGAGTCCCGCCGAGCGTCCAAAAAAGAACAAGGGAAAATATACGACAGAAAAGAGCGTCCAGAAAAGAACAAGGTAAAATATACGACAGAAAAGAACCTGAAAGAACAGAACAAGGTAAAATATACGACAGAAAAGAACACGCAGAAAAGAACGACAGAAAAGAACAAGGTAAAATATACGACAGAAAAGAACAAGGTAAAATATACGAGAAAAGAACAAGGTAAAAAATATGAAAAAAATCGCGTCAAGCAGCGATCTTAGCCTCGACAATACAAGACGACAAGTCGCAGTGAGAACAAGACGACAGCAAGTCCCAGTGGATTCGCACTGAGCCTTGCCAAGAAGAGCACTGAGCCTTGCAAACAAGACGCTGGGCCTGAAAGAAAGTGAGCCTGGAGAAGAGGATGTCGAGTTCCAGCGACGATGCCAAGTCCCAGTGGATTCCCACCGAGCCTCGCTAAGAAGAAGACGCTGGCAAGCCCCAGTGGATTCCCACTGAGCCTCGCGAACACGACGAAGAGGCTTAACCTCGACAAGACCAGCTTAACCTCGACAAGACTAGCTTAACCTCGACAAGACAATGCCAAGTCCCAAAAAGTCCCAAAGACGATGTCGAGTTCCAGTGGCAAGTCCCAGTGGATTCCCACCGAGCCTCCCAAAGAAGACGCTGGCAAGTCCCAGGGGATTCCCACCGAGCCTCGCGAACAAGAAGTTGAGCCTCGACAAGACAAGACAATGGCAAGTCCCAGCGATTCCAACTGAGCCTCGCAAAGAAGACGCAAGACGACGGCAAGTCCCAGTGGATTCCCACTGAGCCTCGCAAGCAAGAAGCTGAGCCTGACAAGAAAATGGCAAGTCCCAGTGGATTCCCACTGAGCCTCGCGAAGAAGACAACAACAACGGCAAGCTGAGCCTCGCATGACAAGACAATGGCAAGTCCCAGTGGATTCCCACTGAGCCTCGCGAAGAAGACAACGGCAAGCCTCGCAAAGAAGACGCAAGACGACACTGAGCCTCGCGAAGAAGACAAGACAACGGCAAGTCCCAGTGGATTCCCACTGAGCCTCGCGAAGAAGACGCTGAGCCTGACAAGACGAAGGCAAGTCCGAGTGGATTCCCACTGAGCCTCGCGAAGAAGACACTGAGCGTCGACAAGACAAGACGAAGGCAAGTCCCAGTGGATTCCCACCGAGCCTCGCAAGCAAGAAGCTGAGCCCGACAAGACAATGGCAAGTCCCAGTGGATTCCCATTGAGCCTCGCGAAGAAGACAAGACAACGGCAAGTCCCAGTGGATTCCCACTGAGCCTCGCGAAGAAGACGCCGACGTGGATTCCCACTGAGCCTCGCGAACAAGACACTGAGCGTCGACAAGACGAAGGCAAGTCCCAGTGGATTCCCACTGAGCCTCGCGAACAATACGCTAAGTCCCGGCGGATTGCCCAGCCAAGCCTCGGAAAGTTGATAACTGGCAGCCTCAACCGTTTACCTACAAAGCGTTAGTTAGAGAGGGAGAAGGAGAGCGTGCTCGTACCGTCAGCGAGTGGTGGTGGGGAAGGAGAGACGGATAAAGTTGTGGCATGTTTGCGCAGCATCAAGCTTCTGCGCACGGACCTCCCAAGCGGTGCAAGGTCCGAAACACGCGGAGAGGCACCGGGAGGACACCGCCGGCAGCAGCGAGGCAGCCGACACGTCAGCTGTGGGTGCAGGACACAACACGAATTTCAGCAGATTTTTTACAAACCGCCCCCGGACAGTATATCGCAAATAATCATAAAATCATAAAATTTAATCGAGACCGAAGGAAGGAGTGACGAAAACCTCTGCCGGCAGTAACGAGGACGGTAAAATGAACTCCCAAGTAAGGAAGGAGTCCCGGATTATTTTACCGATTTTAGCAAACCCCCCCTGCCTGGTACGCGCGAAACGGACGGAAATGAAGGATTCAAGAAGAGGCGAATTGACGCCATCCCAAGAACAGTAACGGTGCCACGATCACGTGTACGTTGAAGGCGTTCTCGCGCTTTCACATCAACCACCAAGTCGCTGGACTGTACATACCTCCCACAAAAATCCTGGTCGCCAGCCGAAAAGCAACGTCTGCTCCACCTATTAACCAACACGCATCTCGGCCGCCTACCTTTCGGCTTACCTCTCACGCGCATCGAAACCGGTTTTGATACTACATCTTGATACGCAAACTGCTATAGATTGGCTACGATATCTTGGCCACAACATCTTGGCTATCCATTTCTAACTTGCTGGACGATCTCGGGTCTTTTCTTTTAATTTTTAATTTTTATTCTTTTTCTTGAAGGCACGACGAATGGACAGACCATACAAATTCATTGCATACGTTCATCCTGGGATCTCAAACAACTCGAACGTGAACTGTGGACGAGAGCAGAGCTCAACGGTGGATGGAGACGTTGAAATGGTCTCTGACTACGCGTATGAACAGGTGAGATATATTTCAGCAGCAATATGCTGAGCTGTAGCTGACACAGGATATGAACAGGTGAGATATATTTCAGCAGCAATATGCTGAGCTGTAGCTGACACAGGATAAGCCCGAACAGTTGCCTGCATCGAACGACGCAAATGCAATGGACGTAGCCAACCCACCCACAAGGCAAGTAAACATGCAGGAAGCCGCGAACAACGGGATACATGCAGAAAGCACGAACAACGGGAAGCATGCAGAAAGCACGACCAACGCACCAGAGCTGGCGGCGACCACGCGAAGAACATCAACGTTCGGAATGAACGTAGATACTGAGTCCGCTTCAACGTCCAGAGACGTACATGTAAGCCGGTGGCAGCAGGGTAAGGAAACAGCGCAACTGACGCGGTCATTCACAGGCAAATTCCGGGGATCGGTTTAACGCTCGTTACGGCGGTCTGTACTGTTCTAACGCCCAAGCTAATGCGAATGTGCTTTATAATGCGACTGCGAATGCGATTGCGAATGTGCCCGTGAATCCAGTGTATTATCTTCCAGATGCAAGAGCCCGTGGAAGGTTGCACGGTACACGCCTCAACATGGAGATGCCGCACACGACGTTCGAGCAATGCAGTTCAGGAAGTACCAACAACCTAGATTTCTCAGCATCAACTTTGAATGCGGTCACCGACCGTGCGACGATGCCACGAACGTCCAGTTCCGGAGGGAGCAACACCCTAAATTTCTCAGCATCAACTTTGAGCGCGTCCACATTGGAGGAGCGTTCCAGTTTGGGAGGTACCAACATGCTAGATTTCTCAGCATCAACTTTGAACGCGGACACCGACCATGTGACAATGCCACTCACGTCCAGTTCCAGTTCGGGAGGCACCAACACCCTAGATTTCTCAACATCAACTTTGAACGCATCCACCGATGAGGTGACAATTCCACGCACCACAGGGCCTGCAGAGCCTAAGTACCAAGCGGCCAATTATATAGACGCCACTCCTGCTCAGAAAACAGCAGCTGTCCATCGGCTTGTAAACGGCGCTTACCTCAGTTCGAACGTGCTTCGAGCGCTGACAACACTGCACGACGGTGTGACTGCGAACGACAAATCAATGGACGGCAAGCAGCAGAGAAAGAGTACGCAGAGGCTGAAGGACGATTTCCTAAGTCATTCTTGCACAGAATCGTGCCTGCTGTCTAAGGAGGCAGCACGACAGAGCGGTACGACTGGGATAGACTTAGGAACAGACAAGTTCCTGGCGGCAGCCGGCATACTAAAGCTGAGACTAGGACTTAACACCAGAACCGGGGAAAAGCGCAAGCAGGCGGAGGACGGAGAGAAGCGGCCAGCAAAAAAGAAAAGAACCGACTGCAACGGGAGTGAAAGGCAGGAAAACACGAAAGACAAGCAGGACACGCGGGCGCAACCTTTTGAGCTGACGAGCGAAGATGAGAAGAAGCAAATCCTGTTGGAATTCATAGAAGCGACGTCTAACAGCGCGGTGAAGAAGAAGATGTGCTCATTCTGTGGGTCTCGAGAAACAGCGAGCGAAATGGCGCGCCATCCTTGCAGCCAGCTTGACATAAGCTTACTGGAAGCCGCCGTAAGAACGTTGAGAGAAAAAACACACCAACCAGCGATCCAAGCATTTGATGAGTCGACCATATCGGATGAATGCTACTCAGTCTGCGGCACATGTAAACGCGACATAACAGGTAGCAAGTTCATCAAGTTACCGCTGCGAAGCTATGCAAACGGGATGTGGGTGGGACCGTGTCCAAGAGAGCTGGAAGACCTTACCTACCTGGAGCAACAATGTATAGCGAGGGCGAGAACGACGCGCTGCATGTTCAAGCTAGAAATAGGTCCCACAGGGCAGTACGCGTCTCGGGGGAACGTGTGCATATTCGTGCAGGATCCAGGGCCACTGCTGACGATACTTCCGCCCCCGCTGTCAGAAGTATTCGATGAGGTATCAGTTATTCTCGTAGGGGCAAAAGATGCTACTATAACAGCGGACACGCTAAAGTTTACGCCATTGCTAGTACGGAGACAGAAGATCATTGATGCGCTACTGTGGCTGAAGAAATTTAACCCGCTATACGCAGACTTAGACGCGAGCTCGATCCGAAGAAACGCAGCAGAATATCCGGAGCACGGAGTACCACTGCCTGCAGAGACATTTTTTTGCGTGCCAAAGTCAGCAGAAGGGTCTTCGTATACGCAGCAGGCCAACGACGAGGCTTTAGCCGACACCACAAGACCAACGCGCATGCAAAGCTGCACGGTGGTGGACGCAGATTCAGTAGACTCGACTTTTCAGCAGAGGAAGCTAGCGGCTTTGCAGGAGCTAAACAAGAGCAAGTCCACTTACAACAGCCGGAAGAAGGCAACTGTAGGGCTTATAAGAGATGACAACGAGCCATTCGTGAAATTTCCGTCGGGGTCCAAACCCCAATCCACTCGGAACAACCCCCTTCTGTTCGGCCACCTATGGCCGAGTCTCTTCCCGTACGGGGTGGGTATGATGGAAAACCAAGAAATAGCGTCTGCAGGGGAGGCTGCCTTCAGGAAAGTAGACCTAAAGGTTCATGTGGCACACCTGCTACAGAGCGGCAAGGACCGCCGATTCCAAACGCACCCATCTTTCATATTTGTAATGGGAAACCTCCTGCAGCGGCGAAAAGCAGCGTTTGGAGCGCGCCTATCGGTGAAGAGAGCCTGGTTTCCGAGGGTTCACGAGCTGTTCCATCAGATAGAGGGTGAAACTATAACGACTTACCAGGCGAAGCTCAAGAAAAACCCGTTCGCCAAGGCTGAGACCCCAGGGGAGAAGGCTGCAGCCGAGCTTCTGAGATACGTGGACTACATTTCCGACCAAATCCCAGGATCAATAGGGGAGGTAAAAGCCAGGCGGCAGGAAATGCTCTCCGTTTCGAACTGCGAAGGCATACCGCACGTCTTCGTCACGATAAACACGGCAGACTGTAAAAATCCCATTGCACAGGTGCTTGCAGGACGCGAAATTGACTTAGACAAGATATTCAACAACATGACAGAGGAGTCGGAAGCCACGGAAAGAGCTGAGTTCATTGCGCTAAATCCAGTGGCAGGCGCCGAGTTCTTCCACTTGTCGATTGAGCTTTTGATAAAGATTCTGCTCGGCATGGGAAGGCTGAACGGGGTAGGCGTATTCGGTAAAGTTAGAGTGTACTACGGAGTGGTGGAAGCACAGGGACGAGGCAGCTTGCACATTCATCTGTTGATTTGGCTTGACCACGGGTTATCGCCATTGGAGATTAAGCAGGAGATGGAGAAGCCGGAGTTCATGGAGAAAGCATTTAGATGGTACGAGGACGTTATTTCCCATGACATCCCCGAAGGTACAGCGCCGTACGACGCAGCGGCACGCGCATACAAAGGAGAACCGGTGATGAGCAGACCCGCATTCCTAGCAGACGAGCAGAAGAGAGCCCAAGACATCAGAGACGTCATTGAAAACACGGCGCAAATCCACGTCCACAAAGACACATGCTTCAAGTACTTGCCCAAGACATTGAAGAATATGAAGGACAACGACAAGGACTGTCGATTTCAGCTGCCAAGAGAGGAAACGAAAGATACTCACCTGGATGAAGACGGGTCTATGGTACTGAAGTGCAACAACGGCGCTGTTAACGGCTACAACCGAACGATCGTCACGGCAATGAGATGCAATATGGATGCGAAACTGATAGGTTCAGGGACAATGGCGATGGCGATGTACTCGTATGTCGGAAACTATGTCATCAAGACATCATTAGACACCGCATTCATGTTCTCAGCTTTGTGCGCGGGAATAAAAGCATTAAAAGACTCCCCCCCAAAGACAGAAGACGGGCAAGAAGATGTAGGAGAGAGAAGTCGGCTCTTGATGGTCAAAACAGTGAACCAGCTGATAGGGAAGCGCGAGCTCTCCGGCCAGCAAATGGCAACGGAACTTATGAATTGGCCGACGAAGTACACCAACCGAAAATATCCCAAGTTTTATTGGACGAGAATGCTGAGAGAGATATGCCCAGCAGCGTTCAAGCCAAAAGATCAGGAGACGGAAGCAGGGCACTCGACAGACGCAGAAGACAAGAGCGATGAAGTCGAAGAAGCCGCGACAGAGAAGCAGGTTGAAGACGCGGCCATGGAGAACAACGCTGAAACGGCACCTACGGAGCAAGAGGACGAGGACGACACAATCTTACTGAACGAGCAAGAGTTACTGCGAGAGCTTGACGAGACCGACAGCGCGGACCAGAAACAAAAAAGCTCGCTTTACAACGATATTTTCTGGAGGCCGCCCGCGCTGAAGGAAACAAACACATGGGAGCTGTTCACAAAATACGAGAAAAAGCCGGTGCCCAAATCGAAAACAAGGCAGAAGGAGTACCACCGCTTTGCAGCATCGCACCCACAGTACACGAGCCACTGCATGAAGAAGTTGACAGAGACAGAACAAGAAAGAGTACCTGTGCTGGTGGGATTGCCGATACCCAGAGCCGATAAGGAAGAGGACAAAGCAGCCCATCAGATTGCTATGTTGGCACTATTCAAGCCATGGACAGAAGATTCCGAGAGCCCTCTGAAGGGGAAGGGAACGAAGTGGGACGACGCGTACGCGGAAATGATGGCAGCAGCAAAACCGGAACAAAGACGAATTATGCACAACATGCAGCTCGTCTACAAAACAAGGGACGCCAAAGACGACTTCTCGGCAGCAAGGAGGAAGCGAGCGGCAGAACTAGCTCGCAGCTTACCGGCAAACCAAGGCCCCTTCGAGGAGGAAGGAGAGGACGGATACGATCCTGTGTGGGAAAACGCTATGCAGAGCTCGCTCGACGAGGGGCAGGACGACGTCGACGGGGTGACGGGCAGCATCGACACGCTACTCATAGGAAGAGCCACAGCGAGTGCCGGTTTCTACCAAGGGTCGGCAACACCCGAGCGCAGGATAGCAGGCGATGCAAAGCAAGCAGACGGAGAGGATGCTGCTGTAGCGAAATTGTCAATGAAGGAGCTTGCCAAAAGGAGGGAACGGTACCTGAACGAACGGTTTGACAGAGTCACTGCCGCCGATGTTGACGAGACTAGAACGCGGAGAGAGTCAGAGAACATTCCGAGTCCGACGGTGACATCTCGCAAGCAGGAAGAAGACCGGGCGGCGGAGTTGGCGAAGATGTATGCAGACGAGGGAGCAGTAGAGACGGCAGGATGGTCCAGCTGGCAAACGATCGCGGCAATGCTGGTTAAAAAACACAACTTAAACGACAAACAGACGCTTGCATTCCTGCTCCTAGCCGACCAAGTGGCAGCGCAAAGACAGAACCCAGACACCACGAAACCGTTGAGGATGCTGGTAACGGGACCTGGAGGCACGGGAAAGTCAAGGATATTTGAAGCATGGACAGAATACCACACGCTGATAGGCGCGTCGGACAAAATCAGACTAACCGGGCCAACGGGAGTAGTGGCCAGCGACATCGGCGGATCTACCACCCACGCGGAGATTTCACTCTGCGTGAAGAGAGACAATATGAAGGCAAATACGCCGAGCGGAAAGAAAATCAGGCAAGCACTAGAACGGAGACTAGCAGGAGTGGAAACGTTAGTGATAGACGAAGGGTACTTCTTAGGTGCGGCAGATATGAGCATCGCAAGTGAGTACTGTTCCATAGCCAAGGGCGTGACTGCATATCCGTTCGGAGGCATGAACCTGATATCCTGCGGAGATCCGTGTCAGCTGCCACCACCTAAAGCGGCAACAACGTTCAGCAGGGAGCTGGTGAACTGCTACAAGGCAAACATACTAAACGCTGGCAACGAGGGCACTCAATACCTGGTGAAGGGGGTGCAAGCTTGGCATCAGTTGGACCACGTAGTGGTACTGACAGAAATAATGAGAGAGAAAGGAGACGACGTACTGATAGACATTTTGAGCCGGCTGCGCAAAGGCACCTGTACACAAGCCGACAAAGACGTCCTAGACGAGTACGTCCTGTCTCACGGAACGCGCTCGGACCAGACGAAGGAGCTGATAGACGCAGGGAAATGGACGGACGGTGATGGCTGCCCGCTGATAACATACAGGAACGAGTCGCGTACGGCAGGATAACCGGACAAGATGCGGTCATGTACCACTCGACAGACACCAGAGGTAAAGGAAAGCGACTAAGGGAGCTCAAGGGATAGCAGCAGAAGCAGCATGGAGGGTTCCAGTAAAGAGCGTGAGGGACCTCCCAGGGAGAGTGCCATATATGACAGGCATGCCCGTGTTCTGCACTGAAAACATAGCAACGGAGCTTGGGCTATCCAAAGGATGCATGGGAACGATAGTGTCTATAAGATACGTTGAACGGGACGGGAGGAGATACGCCGTATCAGCAGAAGTTGAATTTCCTGGTTTCAAGGGAGAAGACGAAGAACATCCCAACAGGGTGCTGCTAAGCACCCACAGCGAATCCTTTAAGTTCAAGCTTCCGAATTCGGACACGCAATATACGGCGACGAGGAAGCAGCTGCCACTGAACCCGGTGTTTGCCTTCACATCTCACAACTCTCAAGGCAGAACTCTAGAAAGAGCTTGCATAGACTTGGCGAGCTGCACGACGATCCAAAGCGCCTATGTTATGCTTTCAAGAATCAAGTCGTTAAAAGGCCTGTGCATTTTGAGGCCCTTCAGACTCGAAGCCATTCAGAAACACATCTCAGAAGAGCTAAGGCAGGAACTAGCCCGAACAGACGAATTAGAGAAGCACACGATATCAGCGAGCAGGACCCGTCTGGAGTGGTACTACAAGGTGTTTCCGTCCGCCATATTCGCAAGGGATTAGATGCGGCGGAGACGCAAGGGCGGCAGGGAAGGAGAGAGGGACCACCGGGCGCGACAGGTGATTAGAATTCAAACAGCCCACGGAGTGGGAACGCAGCGGAGAAGACACCATGACCATGCAAGGGGGAATTTTTTATTAATTTTTTTGTAAATTGAATAGAAGACGTGGAGCGAGCTAAACAGTATACAGAAAAAGTGGGGGCCAAGCAAGACAAGAAGCCAGACAGAGAGCTTCCCAAAAAAAAAAAACAGGAGCAACACAGGAAAACGCAAAGAAGGGGAAGCAAGAGAAGAACGGAGAGTCGATGCCAAGAGACAAGAGAGTCGGTGCCAAGAAAGAGAGAAAGAGACAAGAGACGACGACAAACGACAGGTGCGAAGAGAGACCGAAGCCAAAGAAGAGCAAAGTGAAAAGCACAGGATAATACCATATAAGGGCAACAGTCCATATAAGGGCAACAGTCCATATATGGGCAAAATTCCATATATGGGATGCATAGCAGCAAATGCTCTCGGACACTTTGTGTGGCGGTGGCTATGCAAAGCAAAGCATCTCATTGGATATTGATGCACCGCCTCATCAAAAGCCTTTTAAGGCAAGAGAATGGATAGTCAACTTTGGTGTAAGGAGCCAGAACCTAAAGGTTCGGCAATAAACCTCTCACCACTATAAAAATCGTATTATTCTCGCCAATGCGGACTGGTCAACACATGATGATTGGATCTAAGGTGCTAAACTCAGGGGACCTTCCAGGGTCGCGGATTGATTCTGTGGGCGCGACGGCAGCAGTGACCACCCGGTCGCCTTCAAATATACTTGCGGATCGCTTGTCCTTAACTTGGGTCAAGGCGACGGCAGCAGCGAGCGACCAACCGCCTTCAAATATACTTGCGAATCACTTGTCTTTGGATTAAACTTGGGTCATGGGTGCGGGCTCAAACATAAAAGATGAGATTGATAATTCACAGAAGAGGAGATTGGGCTGCAAAGAACAAGAATAGCCGCTTGCAGGCAGAACAACCGTACGCCACTGGCAGGATCAGGGCTTGGGCACTAACGCTAAGCGCTCAGAATACCATAACGCCGCCTCGTTTATTCACCTACAAGAGCGAGGCGGGACGAGTGACTTGGGTCTAAGGTTAACGTTAATGGGTGAGCGGCAGAAGAACCCGTGAGAGCCGACATCGGCGACCATTGCCCCAAGGCTCTAGAACGCAACCTCTGCCCAGTCAAGAACAAAGAAGGTAGCATTTGTCAAGAAATCGAACCTGAGACTCAGCTTGATATGATCCAGACTTCAAATAAACAACCTGAGAAGGTGAGATCAATTTCGGCCCGTTGCTCGGAGAGCGCGGAATTTGCGGAGTGTGAAAACTAAGCTTGACAGACGGGACAGCCAGAGAGCTTAATTTTATAAAGAGGGTACATAATACTCCATGACCAGGGCTGAGCGCTAGAGCTCAGCGTGTATTTATACGATAGGGCCCTAGCCGCCCCCATTTCACTGGTGTCCACTCATGTCGCAGTACCTCATCTCGACGAACTGGGCCTGGGCGGTGGCTGCTGCTGTGGCCCCCGTGCTCTTCCTCCTCCAGCACAAGCTCGTCCTAGCGGACGTATCCAGCCACGATAACGGCGACACCAAGCCGGTCTCGGTCAATTATCATTTCACACGCAAATGCAATAAGACTTGCGGATTCTGCTTCCACACGGAGAAGACGTCGTTCGTGGCTCCGGAGGCGGACATGCAGCGTGGGCTGCGGCTGCTGCGCGACGCGGGAATGCGAAAGATAAATTTCGCCGGAGGAGAACCATTCCTGTACCCGAAGCAATTGGCAATGCTGTGCCGGTTCTGCAAGGAGGAGCTCGGGCTGGAGAGTGTGTCGATCATCACCAACGGCACGCTCGTGACTGAGGCATGGATGCGTGCGCATGCTCGCTGGGTCGACGTGCTCGGTGTTAGCTGCGACAGCTTCGACGAGGAAACCAATGTGCGCATCGGCCGCGGCACGGGCGAGAACGTCGCGAAGCTCTTCCGCATTCGCGCGTGGTGCCAACTCCTTGGCGTAAAGTTCAAGCTCAACACAGTCGTCTGCAGGCACAATTGGCACGAGGACATGGCCGCCACGGTGGAGCAGCTCGACCCATTCCGCTGGAAGGTGTTCCAGGTGCTGCTGGTCGAGGGCGAGAACGACGAGAGCGAGAAAGACAGTGCGCTGGACAAGCGTAAGCGCGATGCCCGGAAACTTCTCATCTCGAACGATGAGTTTCGCGACTTTTGCGAGCGCCACGAGCACCTGTCGTGCTTCGTGCCCGAGCCCAACTCTCTCATGGCGTCAAGCTACCTGATCGTCGATGAGTATTTGTGCTTTCTGGACAAGGGCAGCGGGCGCGAGAAGCAGTCGCGCAGTATCCTAGACGTCGGCGTGCAAGCTGCTCTTGACGAGGTCCATTGGGACCAAGACGCCTTCCGTGCGCGCGGGGGCTTGTACGATTGGAGCAAGGATGTTGAGCAGAGTTGTGGGGCGGCGAACAGCAAGGAGCTGGAGTGGTAGGGAGCTAGTAAATACTACTCAGTCTTATTGTACGGGAGGATGTCCGTTTTCTTGGAATGTACATTATCGTGAGCTTGTTCGAAGCACCGCGGCAAGCCCCAGCCCGCAGGCCGAAAGGGCGTACTTCCTGAGATAGTACAAGGATCCAGTAACAAGTAGCCCACAAAGGCAACCCGGACAAGTAGGAGGAAGGTCGTTGAGCTACGACGACGAGGGAATATACGGTGGCGAAGAGCGAAGCCTATTAAGCGCAGCGGGGGTCCCGTATTTCTGATTCATGAATCCTTGACGACATTGAAACCCTGAGGGACCAGAGTCGGCCCCAGCCAAACGTCTTCGTGGATTCTATCCTGCTAGCGAGCTATAGTATTCTGCCAATCGACTGGATGTTGGTGGAGAAAGCGCTGAGTTTAAGATTATCTGGCGGATTATGCGCGACGAGAGTGGTCCGCTGTACAGCCACAATTCATTTGTGCGGCTCACTTATTACCGTCACCACCGTCACCACCAAGTCAGCACTTCAAGTTTGAGGTTTCAGGAACGTTGTCGGAAGCCGCTTTTTCGGGAGTGACATGACTGCGACTCGCAAATTCCTCAGGCGCAGAGGTAAAAGCGACAAGCATCTGAAATCATCGGAACTTTCGGTTCTCAGACACGTCAACGTCTTTCTTCCCTCCGACAATTTCTATGAAGATCAAATCCAAGACTCTCCTCCTCTTGTCCTCATTTTTAACGAACTGCTATGCTACGCTGACGACTTTCCAACCGTCTGGCGTGCCATTTCAGTCCCCAGTGACAACTGCGCCAGGATTTTCTTCCAATGTCTTGTTCTCAAATCTGACTGCTCCGAGAGGAATCACTCTCGATGAGCGGGAGAACATTCTTGTTGTAGAACGTGGTTTTGGCGTTACCGCTTTCAATCCTACAAGCGGAGGCTGGGAGCGCACTGTGGTCATCATAAACCCTAATTTTACTCAGGGCATCCAAATCGACGGCGACCTTCTCTACGTCAGCACGGCCTCAGATGTTCTCCTTTATCACTACAACTCTCTCAACAAATCCGTGTCGAACAATGATACACCCGACGTTTTAATCACTGGACTCCCTCCTGATGGCGGTAAGTTTTTCTTCTTGAGTGTATGTCTGATACTGCCTCATCCGCGGCTCAGATTTAACCACACATACCCTCCAACTTCAGAAGGATGGCGCAGAAACTAAGTTGCTCATCGCTAACGGGCCTCTTACGAACATCGACCCCACTGCTCGAGACCCATCGTCTGGGCGCTCTCAGATTCGGAGGTTTGTCCTCCCGCAATCTAAACCAACCATTCCTCTTCAGTGGTCAGCGGGGGAGATTCTTGCATACGGCATTCGGAACCCTGCAGGTTTCGCTTTCCATCCGTCCAGCTCCAATCAGCTGTATGTGGTCGAGAATGGCCCTAGTATTGACAATGTCACAGGTCGTAAGATCGTTTTGACACTCGAGCCTATCACTGACAATCAAGAGTCTAGGCCTGACCCCCACCTTTGTCAATGACAATCCGGCGGACGAGATCGATTTGGTGTCTGTTGGCGGAAAGCTCGAATTCTACGGGTTTCCGGACTGCGTTCCCCTCTGGAATCCAAGCGCAGATCCCATTGGGGACCCTCAGTATGTCAAGTTGAGACGCGGCGACGAAATCAGCCTTTTGCTGGAACCCGAAAGAAATGATACTTGGTGCATGTCTCCCAAGAACAACGTTCCTCCGGTTTTGAATTTTCAGGTTCCTTTCCCTCCATCAGACCCATTTAGAGTACGTCCCACTGACAGCGTTTTCAGGCCCATTCTGTGCCTCTGGACATCAAATTCTACGAGGCACCAAACCAACCGTCAGCGACATCGTTCCCCTCCTCATTCAACGGCGATGCCGTGGTTTCGTTCCATGGTTCTTTCGATAGGGTACCTCCCACAGGATATGGTGTTGTCCAGTAAGCATCCCTCTTCCGTTTCGGGCTACGTGCTGATACAATATAATAGTGTCCCATTCCCTCTCCACCAGAACTATTCTTTCCTTGCGCAAGCCACGAATTTGACCTCTTGCCCAGGGACCTGCATCCGGCCGGTGGGTCTTGCATTCGGTCGTTCCGGTGTCTTGTACGTGAGTAGCGACTCAAGCGGAGAGGTAAGCAGCCTTTTATTTGATATTCACAAAACTGAGTTTCAGTTAGCTCTTCGTCATCGAAAGAAGTTGATTTGAGTTGGCGACGTTCTCAAATCCGTGCATTTCTGTATGTATCGAGTTTCTTGACGATGATCTGTAGGCGTTGATCCTCCTGATAAGATGAACTTCCAGCTATATAGTGGTAAGTTTTCGGTTCTGTGAGTAGGATAGATACAGTCGGTTGTCGATTTGCTTGCCATTTTGGGATCCGTGAATTGATCTTTTGATCCTTTTCAAGTTGACCTAGGACCACGACCACAAGAACTTGCTCAGACATTCTTCCCTTGGTACCCTCAACCAACACTGAACCGACCCAACCGATTTCGCACTCAGGTTCATCCACCGACTCGCGCAAATACTGGATCCTTCCAGCAGCAGGATGGTCTGTGTTCGAGACCCCGAATGACTCCGTGACAGTTTGAGTGGCCAATACCCCGTCGGACGAACGAATCAGATAATAAGCTCGAGTTTACTACTATGACCCGACTTCCTCGAGAATGACGGGTTGATCCTCATCGTATCCCGGCTGCCTTGCCGGACCGTGAACGTCGGTGCTCCACTGCTCGGCATTTCCTCGATCCCTACTGGAAATTATTCTAGCGCCGATAGCTGGACTCGCACTTCAAGAGTCATTCGACAAGTCGCCGCAGGTCCGGTCCAAACCTGGATTAATTTTTCTTTCTGCAATAGGTCCTCGAATAATTATCGAACAGAGTTCAATTTCTCTTGTCGCTACAATCGCAGATAGCCTGGTCAGATAAGACTCAATACTCAGGATGATGATTTTATGAGAACACTTCGAATTCGTTACATCATATTTTTGTTACAAAATTTTTGTATCAGGAAATGCATCATATTTTCTTGTCTAAGACCCGAGAGGACATGATCGTTGCTCCATCTTTCCTTCTCCTTTTTGCTTCCGGCCACAACTGTGCTCGTGTCCACCCAGGGTAGTTCTGCTCGCAGTTTTTGGAGCCACAGACCAGGTTCCGGAGAACGGTGTGCGTTCCAGCGCAGTCCAGCGCCCAAGTACCGCATCTGGAAACGGTCCCGAGCTTACTCTGTCTGAGTCTCTTTCGGAATTCTGAATTCTCTGATGTACAACTCCATGGACGAGATAATTCCTGGGTTATGGGTGGGGGACCTGCCCAGCGCTAAGGACAGCGAGAACCTCAAGGCCAACAAGATCTTTAGTATCTTGTCTGCGATGCGCGGCCGGGTCACGATCAACGAAGTACTTGCGGAGCTTGTTCTGGTGTCGCAACTTGGCTGACGGGATACCAGACCTTTGTGCGCCACCAGATCCTCCTAGACGACACGGAAGAGACGGACGTTCTCATACACTTCATCCCCGCCATAACATTCATTCAGGCGGAGTTGGACAAAGGACGCGGAGTGTTGGTTCATTGTCAAGCAGGAATGAGTGCGTGTTGTCCTATCACTAGGATTTTTCTAAAGAGCGCAGGTCGCAGCGTCACCATCGTCGCGGCGTATCTTATGTACACGGAAAAGATCGACACAGAAGCGGCTCTTGATATCATACGGCAGGCACGACCCAACATCGAGTATGTTTACCTCACTGTCAACCATCTATGTGTCGCTAAGCATTGCAGCCCGAATCCTGGATTTTTGCAGCAACTTGAGATATTTCACAAGGCTGCGTTCAAGATCTCTCGGAAGGACCAAACGACGCGCAGATTTTACATGGAGAGGACAGTAGGGGAGGTCATGAGTGCGTCCCCGTCGGTTTCCCTATACACGTCCTGACGCGCCGCCTGCAGACGGCGATGGAAGTCTACCCGAGACGGAAATGTTCGCGAAATATCCGCGCACTCCCAGCGATTCCGCCCCCGCGACGCCTGGGGCCCGGCGACGCATTCGGTGCAAGATGTGCAGGTGAGGGGACTCGCACCTTCCTCCAAGTCCCGTAGTCTCACACTGGGGCTTGATTTTCAGACAAGAACTCGCAACCCGGGAACACATGCTGGACCACGGGCAGCTCGGCGCTCCCACACCTGCGGCCAGCACACCCGTCGCTTCGCGCCATCCCTCGATGAGTATGGCGTCGCGCCCGCGGCTTGGCTCACTGGGTGCCGCCTCGCGCCCGCGGCGACCATCCGGGCTTGCAGAGGGGCTCTCGATGTCTGCCCTTGAAACCAACGACCTCCCGTCAGAAAAGGCGCCCGCAGCCGGCGATTCGGACGACCCTAATGGCGTCCGGCGCTCGATATCAGACGGGCCCCGCCGCCCGCGTCTGCGTCCGCTCATCAGCGGAGTGGCGGACCTGACCATGTCCGCGCTCAATGTGTCTATGTCGGCGCTCGATACGGATGACGAGCCTGAGGATTCCGCCGCACCTCCCTCCGCAGTGGACCCAATGCAGCATCAGGAACCGCTGCCAAGCACACACGCCTTCGAGGCCGCGACGCGCCTAGGGCGCCGCCTGTCAGACGCCGTGCTCGCTTCGCCTTTGGACACCTCTCCTCCAGCGCCGGATGCAAACGGTGCCGATGGCGCGACGACGCACTTCTCGAGCCCGGGTGGCGGCGACATCGCGGCACAGCTCTTCAACAACCCGAAGCTTGCGGCATTCCGCGCGCCGTTAGGGATGGCGATGTCCCCGATGACGATGACGATGACGAGTCTGCCGTCCCCCGTAAGCATGAGCCAGCCCATTCTCGTGAACCCGAAGTGTTCGGGCTACTTCGTCGAGCCGGTGCGTTTTGCCTCCCTCCCGCCGATGATTGATTCAGTGTTGACGTTTCTTTTTTTTTTTTTTCTTTCCTTTCCTTTCTTTCCCATTTAGATGAAGTGGATGGAGCCGTTCCTTGAGTCGGGGCAGATCGCCGGGAAGATCGTCTGCCCCAACAAGAAGTGCAATGCGAAGTTGGGCAACTACGACTGGGCGGGCATGTGCTGCGGCTGCAAGGAGTGGGTCACTCCGGTACGTCCTTTCTCTCCCTCCTCACCCTCTTGTTTTATCTCTGCCTCGTCACTTACATCGGCACTGGCAGGGCTTCTGCATAAACCGCTCCAAAGTCGACGAAGTAGTATGATTCCAATCGCCCGTTGATGGACTATCGCTAAATCTAAATATCATCTGGTTCTGTTTTCTTTTGTCACACACGGTTTCCTCTACGCGCTGTAACTTGCATATCCTCACTGTCATCCGAGCACACCATCTACGCTACATATCTGTATAGAACATCCTCCCTTGGAGCGTATATGACGAACAAGAATAATTCCGCTTCGTCTCCTTCCCTGTTAGCAAAGCCGCAGGCTTTGGGCACTTGCGGCGTGTAAGCGGGCAATAAGCGGGCCATAAGCCGTGCGTCGAGAGGTAAACACAATATTTTACAGGGATAATCTAAACTACTGCTGAAAGATGGCGATCTCCATCAATTTCCTTACTTGACTTAGCTGAATTATACGTCCTAAAATAATTACTCCAAGCAGTTGATTCCTGGTTCATCTCTGCCTACGCGGGCTCGGGGTGCGCTAAATAAACACAAGTCAGCTTCACCAGCGAAGGGAAACGACGCGACACGACAGACCGTTACGAATTCGGTGTGCTTCTCCTCGGAGTCGGGATGACGGTCGGCGGTTTGGTGAAGCTTGGGATCGCTTTCGAGCCCGTGCTGGTTCCCGCTTTCGAGCCTCCGAGAACGGGCGGCTTCCGTGGGCCCGATTGTGGTGACTCGGAATGCGCATGGCGAGCGGATTTGCGGAGCGCGTTTGCCTGCTCGGGCGCCGCAGCCTCGGTGCGCCGGACCTTGATCCGTGGGTGGACGAGCGGGGAGGGCGCCGAGCGTTTGGAAGACGTCGCAAGGCGTGTTGGCTCATCGCCATGCGCCTGCGTCGCACTTTCCCACTCAGGTATCGTTCTCGCGAGTGACCGTTTAGCTGCCCCCGGTGCGTCTGAGGGACGGTAAGTATTTCGCAGTAAGCGAGTGGAGAAATGGACAAGTATACCTTCTGTAGCGCGTTTGGACGTTGATGCAGCCGGGGTTTTCGTCGACGAGGATGAGGGATTCGACTGCCGACCCTTCACCGATTTGGCGCGCGAAAGCGGCGGCGCGGTGCCTAACACATCCGCACCCGCACCTACACCATTGCCACCATTTGCATCGAGCACAGGAGACGGCGCGGGTGGGGCCTTGTGCGGGACAGCAGCGGGTTTCGCCTTGGAATTGGATGCGACTGAGGGCGGAGGTCGAGGGGCGCTTGAAGAGTTTGGAACCACCAAGGCCGAGGGGAGACTGTGTGAGAGTGAGAAGCTTGCGGTAGGGCTGCCCCCGTTGGTCACAACGTTCTTGTGCACGGACGAGCGGCCGTGCAGGCCTACGACGGGGCCCAAGGCTGGGGCTGGGGATGATGGCGATGACAATTCTGTTGAGAACCTCGTTAATCGATATTCATCTGAGAAGAACAAGTAGACGACAACGTACGATCGGCGACAGCTCTCAAAGTACTGGCGGTTGCGGACGGGGTGCTGAAGATTCTCCGAGGCGCAAGTGGGGTTGCGACGACGGATGCGGAGAGTTGAGGGGAGCCGGGCGAATCGGGCGGAGGTGGTTTGTCCGGTAGACCGAACGGACGCTGCCGGGCTACAAGGGACGTAATTAGAGATTGAACAAGACAGCCAGGCAAGAAACCGATAGCAGTAAGAAGACTACTTGCGTTTTGGTGTGATGAACATGTGCGAAGGGACCTTTGGTAAAGCCGTCCCAGTAGCTGCAGTTAATTTCTTCCGTACATCCTCTAACTCGGCAGCGAGCGCGGTGTTCTTGGCGAACGCCTTCGCGTTGTCCTCCTGAAGAGTTTTTTTGAGCTCATCCCGCTCCGTCTCGACGGCTTTGAGTTCGCTTTCCAGGTTGGGGAAGTTGGTTCGGTTTAGGGAGGCGTTACGCAACTTCTTCCGCATATCCTCCAAGTCAGCAGCGAGCGCGGTGTTCTTGGCGAGTGCCCGATCGTTGTCTTTCTGAAGCGTTCTTTTGAGCTCATCCCGCTCCATCTCGACAGCTTTGAATTGGGCTTCCAAGTTGGGCAACTTATTTCGGAACTCTATGACGAGGGAGGCGTTATGCGAGTTCTCCTTGCGCATATCCTCCAACTCAGCAGCGAGCGCGGTGTTCTTGGCGGCTATCTGTGTGGTTTCTTCCTCAAGAGTTTGTTTGAGCCGATCCCGCTCCGTCTCGACGATGTTGAGTTTGGCTTCCAGGTCGGACAAGTTAGATCGTAATTGTGTGATGAGGGAGGAGTTGCGCGAATACTGACTCTTGTATCGCGTGCGCTCGGTAGCCCAGGCCGCAGCCTTCGCTGCCCAACCGGCGAGTTCCGTTTGGGCGGTTTTGAGCTCTGTCTCCAGCGTTGCTTGGGCGTCCAGTAGGGAAAGTTCCTTCTCTTTCTGGAGGCTTTCCGCTAAACTCTTTGCATCCTCCGCGGTCTGCAACTGCGCCTCCACGCGACGATAGTTCGTCTTCCACTCCTCGACCTCCGCCTGACATGTCCGTAATTTCCCGTCGCTCTCATCCTTGGTTATCTCGAGGTTCCCTTCCGCGACGAGGCACTTGCCCTTCCACATATCCAGGTCTGATTGGGCGGCGGCCAAATCGCGTTCCCTTCCCTCCCTCGCTGTCTTTAAATCTGCTTCGCCTTGGAGACATTGGGTTTTCCATCGATCCACCCCCGCCTGAATTATCCGTAAATTTTTCTCACTATTGTCCGCGAGGGTCTTGAGGTCCGCTTGCGCCGCAAAGCACTTGGACTTCCACGTATCCAAATCCGTCTGGGTAGAGACCAAAATTTCCCCGGCGGTGCCGAGCGACAGCTTCAGCGAATCACGCTCAGCCTCGACCGCTTCGTGTTTGGCCTTCCACAGGTTCGAGTCATCGCGGGCGGACAGCTCCTGCAGTTGGGTCTGGAAGGCACCGATCGCCGTCGTAAGCGCCTTAACCTTCTTCTGCTCCTCGAGAACGACCCCATCGAGCCTTGTGCGCTCGGCATCCCAGCGAACCATTTCTTCCTCGGTTGCAACCTGCCGCTGCGTAAGCTGTTTCTTGAGGTCGTCCTGCTCTGCAACCGCATTCGCATGCAGCTTGTACACGTTGTCTAGTCTTCGCTGGTACTCGGCGAGGCCCTCCGCAAGGACCTTCACGATCTCGGCGGGGGTGACGGGCAGGACCTTCTCGCGATCGGGGGAGAAAAGCTTGATATCTTCTTCGAGGAGGGTCATGATCTTCCCGGTCTCGCCGGCAAAGCCCAAAACTGGGCGATCTCCCGCACCAGGACCAGACGCGACTAGAGTGAGTCCGCTGACTTCGAGGGCTGCCTTCAGCGCGCTCAATTCCATCTCAACATGCTTCGAGTCCATGGCATTTCTCTGAGCATTGAGCTGACGCTGAAGGGCGTCAACTGCATCCTGGTATGGTTTAATTGCGTGCGAGACCTCGGACTCGATGAGTTTGTGGAGGAGGTTCGCGCTATTATGAATCGCGGACGAACGCGCCGTTGGTTTGGCGGGAGCAGGCGAAGATTCGGCCATAGGGATGCATAGAACAGCCAGCAGACCCTAATCTCGCAAGCTGTTCTTTCTAACCCCGACGAGAAGAGTCGTTCTTGAGAATCTGTATGAAAGTATAGGATTAAGACGGTTTTGTTATTTCTGGACGGCGATGCGTCACTCTGCAAACACGTTTATCTGCTACAACCACCTCGCGTTTCGGGAACTGAATAATCGGACGTGATGCCTGCCTCGAATGATCCTTGGTTTGGAGACACGGTACGAATATACCCGCACTACCAAGAACCGCTCGCCTGGGTTTATTTCATCGCGCGCAACTTGAAATTAATGTCGATTTGCACGTCCATGGCTTCCCATGAACCTAACGATCTCGTCGTTTCAACATGCAAGAATTTTTGGAAGCTGTCTGCTGTAACCCCCACAAGCTACACAATTTGGGCAAAGTCTATTATGAGTCAGGGCTGCCCCTGCTCCTGTCTTTCAACTTGCTTCCTACGTACACTACGATGGCGGACAGCTCGCGGACTCACAATCCCTCGGCCATCCCGTTGCCCAACCAAAAGACTCGCGTTGTCTGCGTCCTCGGCCCGTCCAACTTGGATGACGACGAAAATGAGTCCATTGTAGCCGATTTTGCTCTCCTCTATGACGCCTTTGGAGGAACTGCTGCCTCAGAAACTTGGCTAACATCCCAAAATCTTCATCAAGACGCAGAAAATCAAGGCGAGCGACAGATCCTCCACGGTTGCACCCCACAGCCATCGCGCGTCGTCTTCAACGAGGACACCCCTAGGTTTTACAGTGTCGTCGCGGATCCCTTCGAGGCTTTTGATAAATCGTTGCGGAATGTCGTGCGCAAGGCGAAGAGGGACGAGCGTATCATCGTTATCATCTGTGCCCACGGGTCGCGCTATGACGATTCAGTCCATCTCGGCAGGCGGATGTTTTCGAAAGCGAGGATGCAGGGCATTCTATGCCAATCCAAAGCTCCGATAACAATCATCTCCACAGCATACCACTCGGGCTTGTGGGCGGTTCCACACCGAGCCCTCTCCAAGTTGTTCTCCGCATCTACCGGTAATCAGCTGGGGACGCTACCGGAGGTCTATCGAGAAGGAATGGTCGAAAAAGTGATCGATATCAATCCTTTCGCCTCGACAGGCTCGACGCGGGCGACATCCCCCTTCAGCGATTTTGCTGACAGTGTGGCATCCAACATACATATACCTCAGTGCGACAAAGACTTGCCGTTGGCCACGATTCTGGGTCTTCGGGATAAGGTGGCGCTCCTCTATCGCTTATGCGCGTTGAGAGAGCTCCCTCCCCAAGCCAACTACTCGCTGGTTCCCCTCGGCGTTGAACAGGTGGAAGCGAGAACACCCACCGGTGGTCTCCGCACGACAGTTTTGGCACGGGTGCAGCACTATTGGGACACCTACCATCCGTCGCTCATCCACCAATCGCTCGCGCCCTACAATACTCGCCTCGTAGTCGGCGCCATAAATTTGCACCACGATCGGCTCGATGTAGACGGAATCGCCCGCCTGCTCTTACATCTCAACGTCCGGATCGAGCTCGACGATGCCGCGAACCGCCTCGCTGCGCACATTGTCTCATTTGGAGACGATAAGGCTTGCGCAGGCCGCCCGTCGATATTGCACTGGGACCCGACGACGTTTCGTTTCGCGACGATGAGGACGCTGTCGTGCTATTTCTGTGACCTACATAACACGCTTGTGTCCTGGGTGGCGCGGGGTCCTGCATTCGCCGTATTCGGGATATGTCGACGATCGTCCGGCGGCGTTCCTGGCATGCGTTGCGTATGACCAGGGATACACGACGGTGGAGCGAGTCCAGCCCGTCGTTGACGTTTTCTTTCAAGCTCGTCGGTCACTGTCCCTATCGGCTTCCGCCAGCCTGGGTCCCGACTCTGTCAAGTGAATCAGAGCCCCTTGAAGTTTGGGGGCTAGCCACCCCAAAATTAATTCCCATGAATATCATCACAGAAGCCTTATCACGCCCGAAGTTTGTTTGTTCGTCGGATTCGCAGGGACTCCGCTGACAGGCACTTCATAAAGACGTAGGACCGGCAAGCGGCAAAGCCCGCTACCATCTTTATGGGCGGGACCCGGTTGGTGGTATCCAAAACTAACAGACAGTAATTCCCAAATATTAATGGTAGCGGTATTGATGCAATATTGATGTATGAACACAAACTAACACGAGACTTTTGCAACGAAGACCTGAAATTTTAAATCCGTGCGCGATGTAATGTGTTCTGTGATGTTTAGACATTCAGCGAGCGTTTCGACTACTTATAGCAGTGAAGAACTAGAGAAACCGGCAAGGGATTGTGTACGTTGACGGTCATGTTCGACGCAGGACGTGAAGCGCGTCGTCCAGGCTCAATGATTTTGGAAAGCATGTAAATCGGGATACCTTATACGCGGCACTCGACCCGAGGAGCGACATCGACAGCCGCGGGTAGAAGGATCGGTGGGGGAGATAGAATAGGAGGGAAAGCGGGAGGGAGCAGGAATACAGGTAGAAAGCGCACAGGAACAGTCCACGGACAGTTTATCTCATTGGTATGCAAATCCTTTGACGTTCGCCCACACATTTTCTTTCTGTTTACAGCTGCCTGCCGTCGATGACCGGTAGCGAGGTCGCAATCACCTCATCCATGAGCGCGCAGCCGACATCAAGGTGGAGGTTCTTGGCCGAGCAGTGGTGAGGTGTTAATGTCGAACCGTGAAGCTTCGGTAGGGTTCGACTCGGCAATTGGGTGTTGAGCCTCCTGAATCGTGTTTTGGATTTCCAGGCAAGGTCGACTTGAATTTTGACCAGTCTCCCATGAGGTTCAGAGTCTTGACGGCCGGGGGGCTTGATGGGGTGATATGGGATATTAAACAAGCCGGAGACTTGGTCTCCCAGAAGCAGAATGAGATACTTCACGCCGTTCCTCATTAATTGCGGACTCGGCTAGGGTATGGTCATGAAATTTTAGACATATTGACGGAAAAGATGTTCCGGGGGGTGAACCCTTGAAGCTTGAAGTTGGGATCTTGCAGCTTCCCAAGAGCGTTCAAATCCGGCCGTGACAAGTTTGGAGTCTGGAATTGCAATCTATTAGAGGTAAATGTGCTCTAGTGGGGATTTTGACGGTAATGTCTTGACACCGAAAACTACACAGAGTAACCGCGGAATGCCTTGCATTCTCGCTTTCGAAAACATTCGCTCGCGAAGATCGACCGAATCGTCAAAGCGCGACCGGTGGGTACAAATGATAACGATGATACGCTCACCTCTCTTCGCATTTGCTATAGTATCCGCAACGATCTATCAAACGCCTCGAAGGGATCCTAGATACTAGCGTAAAACCTCTGGGTGTCCTCGTCGAAGACGACGCGCCGTGGCTGGGTGCCGCCATGAACGATCTGTCTCTCGCCTGGATTCTCTGCATCTTCATGAAGTTTTCGGGCCAGGTTTCTGAAGCAGCAGTCCCCCAAAGGCGTGATAGAACTTATCATAGAAGGGGTCGAAATCGGCCACAATGAGCTCATCCTCGTCATCAGACAGACCATATGAGTCTTTGGGTCGGGCAACGCGATGGTCGAGGGATTGGATTGGCCTAGAAAGCTGGACAGATCAGCCATCGTGGTGTAGATTTAGAGGAAGCAACGAGAGATAGGATAACACAGTGACAGCACTCGTTCAATTGGTTAGAAGACAAATATCGGCGGCAGCGAAGATTTTTGGAGACGGGTAAGGATTATAACGCAATAGAATTCATTCAAGGGAGGTCGGGACCATAGATGGAAACGCAAAGAAGGTATATCGGCTGGCGGCGCAACAAATCAGGAAGAAAGAGCAATCAGGTGGCTGTACAGCTCGTTGCTTCTCTTCTTTCACCTCTTTCACGCGACGATGGGCCTTTGTTGGGTCTTACTCGGACTGTCGGTCTCTAATTCAACAGGGAATAACAAACGACAGGCTCAAACGCCCCCTATGTCTCCGATTTTGTTCGAGCTCTATTTTCGTTCTCGGCGATCCTCATTTTTCAAGTTGACTGCGAAACTCTGGGACCTCCTGGAAAGCCAAGGCTCCCGCAGACTCCTGGATTCCGTCAATATCGTTTTCGTTTGCAAATCAGTCTGCCCAAAATTGAATTATGTTGTCTGCGCACAGCAAATTGCGTTCCATCTCTTGCGACTCTGGATTTGGCCGAGCATAGCGGCAAGAAGTAGTCCCGTTCGTCTGCCGGGTGATGAGAAAACGGCTCTCTGGGGCTATAGAAAGCCCTCTCAGCGTCGGGGGCGCTTTGGCTCCGCCTCGGTCGTCTGTTTCTAAGAGACCCATCACCGTCCCACGCCTCTAAACAATGGCCTATGCCGTGCTTTGAATTCGCCGGCGCCTTTATCATCGTGGTCCAGCACGACAACTAAAGATGTACGCCACGCAACTGCAACGCAGTATCGATACCATCTTGACAATCAAATCGCTCTCGATGTCCATGTAGCCTCCTCCTTGGATGGTACGTACCTGTTGATGCCCTCTATCCTACTTTATCCCACTGACGACCGTCTCACCTGTAGGGAACGCTACGGCCCGAGTACTAGTTCTTTCTTCGGACTGAAATCAGAAAGTGATCAGCTTTGCAGGAAATCCTGGATGTCACAAGACACTCGACTGAATTTCCAGAACACACTCTCCGGGTGCAGACCGAGGCCATTGGCTCAATAATAATGCTCCCTTTCAAAAATTTCGCGGAAAGTGTCTTTTAATTATGCGAGGGACTACAATGTACTTTGAAACTCATGTCATGAATTGCCTTTGGGGAAAAGATTGCTTCCGTTAATAGAATGAAATGAAATTGGAAGAGAGACTCTCCCTACCTGAATTTGGGCGAAAAAGACGCGTCCTGATGTTCGCATTGAGAATAAGGTGAGACCGTGTACGATTTTAGCCGAAGCACGCATTACCTAACACAAGGTGGCTTAACTTTTTCTGCACCTTGATCTTGGGCTGCTCACAGCAGGTATGCTCTTGTGCCTCTTGCCGTCTGCCACCACTTGCTCATACTCGTATTTGTAGTCCTTTAGACCCTGCTCAAGGCCTTGGTAGATCTCGCCCATCGCGATGGAATCAGAGTACCAGATGCCACAGGAACCAGAGCAGTACGGCCCCCAGCCCCACCCTATCCTCCACGAGCCTCTATTATACATCTCCAACATCCCACCCTACGTTTCCGACGAAAACATAGCTTTGGCGTTTGTCACTTGTGGTCCTTTTCGTCCCAAGATTCCCCGTGATGGGAGCAACAATCCTCTCAATGGCACAATCGAGTTCAAGTTTCTAGAAAAAGGTGCGCAATAACGTTCTTGAGAAGCCTGTGTTTATGTTTTTTTGTAGCTGAAAAAGCTCTGGCGACTTTGCAATCAAGACCTTTGCCTGGTCTGGTGCCTCCCGTGCCGCTTGTGCTGTCTCCGTACCCTCCCACGACTCCCCCAACACCTTTGCCACCGCCTTCCGCGCTTCCCCGATTGGTCAAGCACCTCCCAGCTGGGTACACCGATTCTGAGTTGTATGATATCTTCCGTCCATACGGCGCCCTCGCGTCCGCCCGCACACCCACGCATTTCGGCGCAGACACGGGCATGGTGGAGTTCTGGAACGAAGACGACGCACGACAGGCAGAAGAAGCGATGCACTGCGCCGACGTCCAGGGCCAAAATATTGCCGTGCAGGTGTATCAACCCAGGCGCTCCGCCAGCGGGGGCAGCCACGGCGAGTTTAACACCAGTGCGCCGTCATTCGTGCCCTCGGGATCGGTCTACGGGTACCCCACGCCAGCACAGGCGTCTCAGGTGTGTTTGTGTCCGTTGCTTTTACCGCGCGCTCATTCCCGCAGTATTCGCCTCCTCGCGGAAGCCCGTACCGGTCGCCTGTCCAGCCGGTCGCCAGCTTTGTCCATGGCCCCGGCCAGCAGGTTCAGCTCGCGCCACTTTCTGGCCCCGGATCCTCGAGCCACAGCGGGCTCATCGATCCTTGCAATTTGTTTTGCAAGAACCTCGACCCAGACATCGATTCTAATGGTCTGTTCTCGCACTTCCGCCAGGTATGCCGTGTACGCACGATTTTCAAATTTATTTGCTCATCTTTTTGTACAGTTTGGTCAGATTGTCAGGTATGCCGTGCTAATCCCGCGGGAGGGGCGGAGCTTAATCTTCCAACAGTGCTCGCGTGATGCGGAATGAAAACGGGGAGAGTCGCGGCTTCGGGTTCGTGTCGTATCAGACCCCCGATCAAGGTGTGCTGTTCTGTTCCCCCTCTCCATTTGACCATGACGGCCGACACGGTATGCAGCATCGGCCGCTCTGCATGCCATGAACGGGGTGCTCTTGGGGACGAAACAGGTTGTAGTTCGATTGCACGAGCCGAAGCAGTTGCGGCAAGAAAAGCTCGCGCAACGATTTGGTGGGCACAACGGCCATCCGAGGAACTCAAGCGGTGCAACGAGTCCGACGGCGAGCGAGGGTGGGGAGAGCATGGCGGGATGGAGCCCGCGCCATCATACCTCCGGACTGGCCTCGCCTGTTCAGACTCATTACGACCGCCCGGATCGTGGCCGAAGAGGCTCGGGGAGCTACTACAATGTAATTATTTTTCAAGTTGCTTGTTTTCGCAGCTGACATTCTACAGGCTGCTCTTTCTGGCACCCTCAATCTGCCTATGCGCTACGACGAACTTTATGCATTGTCACCCGTCGTACGCCAAGAGGTCCTCACCGGCGAACTCAGCCGCCGCATCAAATCTATGAGCATCGTGCCCAACGCAGAGGTTGACTCCATCGTCGAATCGCTCGTGCAAATTTCCCTCCAGGATGTCGTATACTGCATTGAGGACCCCGCCAAGCTAACCGAGCAGGTGAACACTATCCGCCACTCTCTGCGGCCGTCCAAGCAGTCCTCTCCGAGCAAGTCTCCCTCCCCGTCTGCGTCACAAGACTCGCGCCTCCTCGACCCCAACGCTTTGAACGCGACCGCGAGCGCGCCCGAGCACCCGAGTACGCCCATCTCGATCAACGCCTCGCTCTCTACGCCGCCGCGAACGTCCTCGCCTTCCGGCTCCGTTCCGCCGACATCTGAGCGCGAGCGCATTCACGCCGCCATAAGCAAGCTCGAGTCGACGCGGCAGGCGGAGCTCACGGAGCTCCTGATGAGTCTGCCCAAGCGCGAGCGCGCGATGTGCCTCTTCAACGTCGAGATCTTGCGCGCCAAGGTCGCCGACGCGAAGGTCGTGCTCGACAGCGGCGACGACGATGACGAGAGTCCCGCACAGGCCGCGGCGGCGGAGGCGATTCAGCCCGTGCCGATTACGCCACAGGCGAAGAAGATTGCAGTCCCGACGGCGTCGCCTCAGACGCCGGATTTGAGCTCGAGAGGGCCGAGCGCGACAGCGTCGCCTTCGCCTGCGACGCCTGGGAGTACCGCGGCGTCAGGGCATACGATTGCCAGCCTTGCACGGCTGCCGGCGGCGGAGATTATCCGACTGGCGACGTCGGCGAGCGCGACGGGCTTGCCAGTGCCAAAGGCGGACCCGCTGGTGGTGCAGGCGACAGATGAGTTCATCGACGGGCTGATGGATAAGGCGCCGCAGGTGCAGAAGCAGCAGCTCGGTGATAAACTGTGCGTTCTTCCTTCCTTCTTTCACCTCCCAGGAAACTTAAGCTGAGTGTTCTGCGTTGTTTAGATTCAAAACCGTCAAATCGTTTGGCATCAAAGGGGCGCCAAAGGTTACAATTACCCTGCTCGACCAGGAGGATCTGCGCGCCCTCGCGCATCTGATGAACAGCTACCCGTCGGTGCTCAAAGAGAAAGCCCAGGCCATCATACCCGCCAAGTAAACCGAGCAAGATGAATGCAAAAACGCCTCGGAACGAAAACTCACGATTCCATTCCACGACTGTCTGTCTCCCTGGTCTCCTCGCCTTCCAGTACATAGCAGTACATACACGTCCGGATTCAGAAGGAACCGGATCCTCTCCTCTCCTCCCTCATCGCTCAGCATACATTACTGTCTCCACTTCACCTACCCTCGTTTCTCGTCGAATACGTGCGCTCATTGTCCATCCCTGAAATGCTTTCTCATTGCTGCGCCATTTCCCTCCTCTCGTCTACATATCCCCGCCCTGCCCCCGCGTCTCGTCTCGTATTCATATTCATCCTGTTACGACGGCATCGGCATTGTCTCGCTCTTCTTCCATCTCTATTACGGCCCTCACGACCCTGTCACGACTTCCGCTTCTTCCCTTTTTACCCTATCCTATCCTATTAGTTGTGTTTTCATAAGTAGGAGGAGGATCGAGGAGGAAGGATTTTATACAGTAGGATTGATGCCAACTTGTAATTCGTGTGATCCTTGTTCTTTTGTTTTGCGAAACCACTTTCTACGACACAGACAAAGCTTTCTTCCTCCTCCAACAAGCGGTGTGCGGCCGAAAAGTCCGTGCAATCGACCCTTTTCAGACCTGCAAGCCCCGTTCTGGGTTTGAGTAGCAGTTTGCCTCAACTTCCGTTTTTCTCGCTCAGATTTTACTTTCTCATGAAACCAAGCAGATATGACCCATTTATATATTTTCTGAAGGGGACCTATGTAGTTTCCATAATATTTACCGAGCATGCAATAAAGATGTGGAATAATACAACCTGCGCGCCGTCGGTCCGAACAGGCGAAGTTCGAATTGGTAATTAATGACATGCACACCGTAAATACCAATATTTCTGCTTAGCAGGAAAGTTGAACGGAAAGTGCCAGTTTCTGAGTGAAAGGAAAGTTACAATGAATTTACCTCTTTTCCAAGCCACGCGCGAAAAGAGGTTTTTTCCATCTACCTTTCTATCTGATCGGAAATTTCCGAACAATTAGGATAGGTCCAGACAATTAAGGAGGGCCAGCATGCTGATGTAACAAAGGTTTATTTGAGACCACAATGAGCTGGAAACGACCACTTAAAAGTTTGATTTATGTGATCTTTGACATTGTTTGGTTCAGTCCACCAGGCTTGCTTTGAACCGCGATCCCAAATGGCACTGCAGCGCGAGCGGTGGCGTTCTTATTTCCCTTGTGTAGATCTTTCACTCATCCGCGTTCAGAAACCGATTTCCAGTGATGCGCACCAATACAACGCCTGCGCAAGCCGGCCGTGCGGACGCGCGGGGTCTGCGGCATCCGTCTTACACATATGGTTGGATCGTCCCATTCGACCAGCTGGACGATGCTGCTTGCAAGGCTCTTGGCGAACCTCCACATAGACTCCAGGGCGCTGTTTGTAAGAGATGGAAGAATCTCGGTTACGCTGATAAATACGGGCGGGTTGCACGCTATTGTTATGGATTTATTGACCAAGTTGTTCTGGGGCAGGACACACACCCGCCCACAACTCAAAGTTCTCTACGACCCACGCACCGACAGCGTCCTCGTGGATATAACCAACAATCATTCCAAGGACCAACTCGCTTTGGCCAATCCCGAATTTGTGCAGGCTTGCCGGGAGACTTTAGGGCCGGCGAAAGGTTTAGAGGAGGGGCCGGTATGGTTTCGTTCAGATCTCACCGCGGTACCCGAAGGATATCCCTATGAGTTCCAAGGGTACAGGACGCTTTATACGACATTAGTATAGCAGCACAACACTGCACTGTATATCCACACACTTGTACCGGATTGCTTCACTTCTGCAACCACGAATCAACCCACAGCTCTCGATATACGAAAACTGGATCGGCGCAGGATTTGGCCTCGACAGTGGACATGTTTGGACCCGCGCGATTCCTTTTTCATATGCGTACCGCTTCGGCGGATGGCATTCTTGCGTTCCGTCGAGTTTTCAAGCCCGCTTGCCAAAGCAGTGACCTAATTGTAAGTATTATTGCATCACTCAACCTCTTTGAACCAGTACCTATCCTGCAAAGATTGAAAACAGTCTTTCGATGAATTGTACTGGAAATTTGAAGTTCATGCAGGTTTGGCTAGGTTTGGGCTTTCTTCCTACGTCTACTTCAGGGAGACTAGCCTTCACTCTCAAAGGAATCCTTGGAAAATGCTCAGAGGCACGAAAGGTCGAGGTAACGAAAACCCCCATTTGAAGATATCTTGATTTTTTTCAGTTCGTGCCCTCGGCCTCAGGCAAAAATGTCTATCTCAGGCCAACGTCACAAACCACCGCCGGGTCTTGAACCCCTCCTCCGCGTTTCCTCGACGGTCGATTGCTGATTTTTTTTTCAACCCTGTGTGAACCTGCAGCTTCAATGAAGGTCTTCAACGGTGAACGGCCCGACAGACAGTGATGTTCGACATGGTCTGGCAGCTTGTAACAGAATTTTTGACGGAAAACTCCTCTACAAGACCTTTGACTCGACTTGTCGTACAGCATGTGGCTTGGCCAATTCCAGGTCCATGATCTTCCGCCTATTCTGCGTCACCCGCTGGAAACCCTCCGGGGTCGACTCCTGGCCCAGCGACCGACGATTCCTTCTCGTCCAGCTTTGTCGGCCCCGGTCCGTAGGTGCAGCTCGCACCACTTTCCCGCCCGGATCCACAAGCCACAGCGGGCTCGACTCCTGCAAATTGTTATGTGAGAACCCCGACCTAGACATCGATTCTAACGGTCTGTTCTCGCACTTCCGCCAGGTATGCCGTGCACGCGCGATCTTCAAATTTATTTCTCATCTTTTTGTCCAGTTTGGTCAGATTCTCAGGTGTGCCGCGCTAGTCCCGGGGCGGAACTCAATCCTCCAACAGTGCTCGCGTGATGCGGAATGAAAACGGGAAAAGTCGCGGCTTCGGGTTTGTGTCGCATCAGACACACGAAGGTGCGCTGTTCTCTTCCCTTTCTACATTCGACTATGGCGGTCGACGCGGTATGCAGCATCGGCCGCTCTGCATGCCATGAACGGGTGCTCTTGGGGAAGAAACAGGTTGCAGTTCGATTGCACGAGCCGAGCGGCAAGAAAAGCTCATGCAACGATTTGGTGGACACAACGGCTATCCGAGGAACCCGAATGGTGCAACGAGTCCCACGGCGAGCAACGGCGGGGAGAGCATAGTGGGATGAAGCGCGCGCTCTTGGGCGAACCTTCATTCAGACACCTTAAGCGAGCTGACTGTTGGCACAAGCCTTACACGGGTGTATGCCATCCAACAAGGCCCATGTTATACTTCCAGCTGAGGCCCCATGTTATACCCCCAGCTGAGGCATGGTGCCACTTCGTCCAGCCAATTCTCCATCTGCTTGTACTCCCCGCACACCAGGGGAATTATCTCATCCCACGACGGGAAGATATCGTCCTTTCCCCAAACAATCTTCTCATTTTCCGCCTGTTCCTTCATCGCCACACTTTCCCACCATTCAGGGTAAAAACCTGCCCAAGCCCAATCGACAATCCACAGTTTTCCGTCGTTTCCAACAACGATATTCCTTGGGTTCAAATCTTGATGAGTCAACACGAGAGGATACGAAGTGTCGAACGATGTCACATGAACACCTTTGAACTTCTCGACGCAGTCCCGTCTAGAGTCCCAGAACGCTGCGAGGTGGGCATACGAAGGAAATGGACCTCGCTGGGAGACAACTGGACCGAAAACCGGAGGGCTTTCGCAGGTCTTGGGAATCATCTCGCGATCGAGAGGTCCGGGGATCCGCCCGTGGTCAATTTTGATCTGGCGCAGCTGCTGAATGTAGCCTCGAAGCGTTTCAGCGACAACAGCCCTCTGGTTGTTGCTCATCGTGGGCCACAGGGTTGAGAGCTGTTTTCCTGGGATAAGGTCCATGACAAGAAGATGGCTATGGTCGTAGTGCGGTAAATGGATGACTTTTCGTACGCGAGGGACTGGGATGGTGGTGTGTTGGGAGATAATGTCCAGCGTGAAGGCCTCGCTATCCGTAGAGATTTTCGCAACCGTGTGATCGGTGATGAGGGTGACCAAATTTTCAGCGAACGGATGGTCGGTCGGACGGAGTTGTCGCTTCTTTGCGAAACGATTCATGATTTCGTTGTCCGACAGAGCATCGGCCTGCGATCTCATCAGGAAGAGCCTAAAGACTCGGAGGACGACGTATGTACCTCGTCATATTCCATACCGTTATATAGCGGGTTGGTGGGATGATTGCTAGAACCCAAGGGGCTGTCAGGATTCGAAAAACGGAAGGTGGGTCGAAAAGATTTTTAAGGTCCTCCGCACCCCCCCTATAGGGAATGAGTTTTCTAGTATTCTACGGGTAGCGCCGGACTGTCACTCCGGGTCATGTGCACCTGCATCGCCACTTGATGGCCGCTTCCTGCCGGCCGACGTGAAATAAGTAAATTCTGTGTGCATGTCTTTGGGTGAATATCAGCCGTAGGACATGATACTGTGGTATTTCGTTCAATTTGTAGAGTCATGCGTCACACACCCAAAAATCCACGAAAATTTTCGTAAGTCACTGCGTCACAGAGGCATTTTTGGCCTTAGCCGAGCAAGCCGAGGCTAGCCGAGGGCTGCCGGCGGATCAAATTCCCCAAAGGGGCTCGGTTACGAAAGGTTCAATTCATACAATGGTATCACACCCCGAACAGCCCTACGAATTGAACGAAATACAACAGTATTCCAAGCAGACATCACCACAAACATGTGTTTTGGACAGCTTCTGGTGCCCTTTCAAGGGCCTCCAAATTATAAAAATATTTCTGTGCAGGCTACAAGAGTTCCTAGACACCTCCAGGGACCCAAGACATGTCCCACACAGGGTGCAAACATGTTTTAAACATGGTTCTAGCTTATTTTAAAATCTACTATGAGACTTTTAAGCTGTTAGTCAGCACCTCCCACTCCCTACCCCCTATCCGAAATTTAAATCCCACCAGCCCCTTGCTAGAACCTCACCAATTTTATTTGTTACAGACACAACTTGTCTGGGAGGACCAAGACGGGCTCCACAGTTACCGCGTCCTTGAGGGCTTGGAACACGGTGGCCGCAGCAGCAGTCCAGGCCCAGATGACACCTTTGGGAGATCGAAGAGAGGCCAGGTGATGTCCGAGAATGCACGGATGAACCTCTGGTGAAGCTGAGGAACTGATGCACGTCCTTCTTGTTCTCTGGAGCAGGCCAAGCAGTGACTCTGGCGACCTTGACCAGGTCCATCTCAACATGGTTGTGCAAGATGATGATGCCTAGGTACTCAATTGATAACTTCTTGAACTCACATTTCTCTGGCTGGAGGTAGAGCCAATGCACTTAGAGTCACTGGAGAACCTCCTGGACAATCTCTTGGGTGGTGCACAAGGTCGGAATGAGCAATGAGGATGTCCTTGAGGTATACCATGACGTCTCCAGACAGGATAAGGTCCTGGAAGATGTTGTTCATCATCGTCTGGAACATGGCGGGGGAGTTGTTAAGGCTGAAGTACATCACCAGTGGCTCAAAGAGTCCCGATTAGTACGGAACACAACCTTCTATTCTTCACCTCCCTAGATCCAGATATTGAGTTTCGTGAAGAACTGAGCTCCCTTCAAACAGTTAATAAGGTCGTTGATTAGGAGTGGGTACTGGTTTTTCACAGTCATCACATTGAGTGCCCAGTAGTCCTGGACGAACTGGAGACTCCCATCCTTCTTGATGAAGAAGACTGGGGATGCTATCAGAGACTTGGACAGACACATCCGGCTGGTGCTCAACCTGTCCTCAATGAAGGCATTGAGCTCCTTCTGTTTGAGGGGGAAGATCAGGTACACCTTGCAGTTGGCTGGTTTGGCATCTAGAACGAGCTCGATGGCATGGTCCCAAGTCCGGCATTCCAGCAACACGTCAAATGACTCCTTGTCAAAAACATTGGAGAAGTCTGCAACCCATGTAGGGACTGAAGTTCCAGACGGGGTTGAGTTCTGGGCAAAGGCCTCTGCAAGCTGTTTGGAGATGGTGCTGCCGGCACAGATTTCCTCAGCTGAAGCAAATACCATGTGGAGGATCCGGTTGCCATCCTCGAGCTCATCATCATCATCCGGGTCCAGAGTAAGGTCCAGAAGATTGTCTCCATCATCTTCTGGGTCATACCCATCATCTTCATGCCATGCCTCCAAGTCAATGGCACAGATGGATGGAACCAGACATTAGGATGTTTCACGATGGGTTTTTTAACTGTTTTTTGAGACCTTTTATCGAACCTTTTTTCGATCAGCCTCAAAAAAAGATCTTGAAAAAAACATCATGTTTTTTGACCTCGTGTATAAAAGGCTCCTACCCTTTTTATGTCACACTCCTCCTTTTTTCGAGGTCGTTTTTTGAGTTGTTTTTCGCTGTGTGTATGAAGGGTGGATGACTAATGCAGCTCGGCACCGTGCTGTGACTCCACTTGTCGTCCCGTCTCACCCCGCTGCTTACCCTCATGCCGCCCAAGCTCAAGAACCCCAGCAAGGAGCAGCCCCAGCCTACTCGCTTGCCCAGCTGTGCTAAGAAGACTACCAACAAGGCCACGGATGCCAAAAGTGACAGCAGTGAGAAGGATGCCAGTGATAAGAAACGTGCCACCGGAATCCCATGGGTCGAGAATCCGGACTGGCTTGCAAAGGCCGTTGAGTACCTCACCAACAACCCTCCCTTCCGTATCAAACTCTTCAGTGACTCCACGGAGGACGCAACGAATGAGGGTCGAAAGAAGCACGTCGACAAGGAGAGTAAGATTAACATGTACAGCACACTTGCGGACCATGTCTTCAACGACCCGGATCCTGACTCGGAGGACGGCGATGACACGGCAGGGGTCGTTTCCGAGGAGCACTGTACCGCGTATGCTGCGGACCCGTCACGTTATGCCAAATCAATGCAACATCAGTTTTCGCGGTGCATGTTGCGACCAAATATATTATTATTCACGGTGCTGACATGGCCTCCAGCTTGAAGACAGAATACTCTAAGCATGTCAAGGCGCTGTATCCGACCGGCGGCGGTCTCAAACCAGAGGATCAGCAGAGTAATCTAATTGGTATGTCATACTTGCGCTCGAAATAGTCTTCACTTCACCCAGTCAACAGAGAAGATCAAAGCCTCCTTCCCACACTGGGACGAACTTGACAGCTTTTGGCGTGAGCTCCCAAACTATAATCCCATCAGTGTCAGTAATGCAAGCGGTGGTGTCGACCATGCTGCTGCTGCCAAATCTCTCTTTCTTAAGAAGAGTAATGACGCCGATGGCGAGTCCAGCGGGATTGAAGACGGACCAGATCTCAAGGTCTTGTCTGGTCCTCACGGGAGGTCGGCGTCATCTGCCACTGGGGGCAAGCTGTGAACTACAGGCCTTGTAAACTCAATGTAAATTTAAGGGAAACTTTAAGTTTTCCCAGTAAATACCCATCATTTACAGTGCCTGTAAATTAGGAGTAAATTTAGAGTTTCATCTGGAATTGCCCCCAATTTACATGCCCTGTAAATGATTGATAATCCTGGGAATTAACCTAAAAATACCCATCATTTACACCATGTGTAAATGTGTGATTTACATGCAGTGTAAACGGTGAGCAAATGTAGATACCAAACAACCTATTTATAGCTACACCTTCCTCAATAGGAAATTAAGAGTTGTCAGGGGTTATTATATTGTCACATGAGACCAGGATTCTTAGTGATCAGGATTGCTGTCACACTTGAATTGATCAGGCCTTGCTGTGTTCAACTCCGAGACCCAACAAACAGTAGAAATTTTCTGTCTATAGGAAATTAACAAAGCAAATTCTTCTCCTGACCGAAATCTCATTGGTATATTGTGTCATTGAAGCATTACTGCAATTCCTGAAAATAATGGCAAACACAAAAAAATTTTGGCGCGATTCCCAAAAAGGAAATTCTCATCTGCAGCTTTCATTTTCTATCGAAACGACCTCTAACATGTCCCCAAATCTCTCGGAACTTTCATCTGCAGTATTTCGACACACAGAAGGTATTTAGACGTCAAATATATATAAAAAACACCAACCAAATACCAGTACCAAGTACAAAACTACTGTTTCGCCTCTTCGCTGTACAGAAAAATGTGCCGTACAAGCCCTTGTACAATGTGAAAGCGAGGTGAGAATGATCCGACTTCTTGCAATGACCGTACTAGTTGCAGAGTCAATACATTGAGAATGCCGCTGGTGAAGTGGGATTCTTTGAGGAACTTTGCATCGCCCATGTCATGTCATGTCCCATTGTAATGTGAACAGTTGGAGGAAGCAGAGTCATGGAACGAAGTCAAGAAGGTGTTTGCGAGTCGTACGACGCCCTCGGGTCGGACGTCCAGAGAGAGAACGGAGAAGACGAAGGGCTGGCCACGACCATGCGCTCGAGCTCGGTGCACACAACGCCGCTGAAGCGTGCGACGTCGGGAGTCTGAGGACCGCATCGCACCCCGGCGGGTGGCGGCCGTACACGGCTCGGGGTAGCAGGTGGGGAGCCAAGATGCTCGTAGGGTCGAAAGATCCTCCACCTTTGAAATTTGTCGATGCGGAGACGGACTGTGATATGCTTCCAGCCCGCGGTGTTTGAAGGTGAAGCGCCAGGGCAGCAGGCAGGAACCGGACGGCGCTGTAGCCCACCCGCGGGCGGGAGACGCAGAGCGCACGCGGCTCATCTGTTGGCGCTCCCCGAAGCTCTGTTGGCCAAACTTGCCTATCGGCGTGCGAAGGTCGGGCATCAGCAGCTTCACGGAGGCAGATAGCGAGGGCGGGGAGGTACGGAGAAGAGGGGAGCATCCTGCTGATCCTGCTACACTGAAAGCCACTGAAAGACTGCTAGCACAACCACCGATTTCCCGAGTAGTAGCTGGGTGTTTGTTCCCTGGACAGCCTCCCGTTAGCCCTTCTCTTTGGTCAATGGAGGTCTTTACGCACCTTCTCTCTCTCACAAAGATGGATGGCTCCCTGCTACTGCTTCTTTGTGCACTCATTCGGCTCCCTCTAGTCTCTTGTGTGTGTATCTTTCTCGTCTAATGTGACCTGGAGAACGGCTCAAGCGTATGCAGTGCAGCGGCTGAAAGGGATGCCATGCCAATGACAGCTGCAGTGACATCGAGGCGACTCAGATACGAAAGCGGTACCCTTCGAACATGTCCTCTGGCGTTGCACGACATCAAGGAACCGTATGGAAAGCCTGTGCGGTGAGAGAAGAGTCGTGGAAGAGCGGCAGGTGAAATTTTCCTTTTTGGGAATCGCGCCGAAAATTTTTTGTGTTTGCCATTATTTTCAGGAATTGCAGTAAAAAAAGATGCATATTGTGAGGATTGAACACAGAACAGCCCAAGATGGTTACATACACTTTTGACAGCTACAAAAGTACAATTGGTGGCTGTGAGACGCGTTCTGGAACGCATCTCACAGCCACCCATCAACTACATCAAACCCAAAACATTGTTAACTTTGGCCCATCTCTTTAGCTATTCCCTCATCTTTTTGAGAGTCCATGGGTTGACACCCATTGGATTGTGCAGAAAGATGAGATGACTAGCAGAGCTTCAAGATGCCATCCAATTGAGTCCACTATACTCATACTGGCTTTCCCAGAGAAAGTCCTGCTCATTCCACCCACCTGGCAGGCAGCTCTTTCTTGTTGGCTACCTTCTCAATCAGGGAAATCAACCACAATCCCAACCTGGCAGAACAGCATAGAGACGCTAACAAAGTTTTATGGTGTCTTCATTGACTGCTTTAATTATTTAACAAGATGCAGATGACCAATGAATGTCAAGATAATGGGGATGTCACCTACTGTGAACTCTGGGGCAATCTGGTCACATTTCTATCAAAAAAAAATGAAAGGAGAGCAACATGACAATGACATGGTGCACAGGAATGCTACATATATAAACAGCAGTGAGTCAAAGAAGTGGAATTTGCAATGTTTAACTGATGTTCCAACCAGAATCCCACATTCTGACTCATTTTGAGACCAACAAGGAGTGAAACAGAAACAGAAACAGAAACAGAAACAGAAAGCCTTCATCAAGAGCTCAAGTGGGGAAACCTTGCAATATTCTGACAAAGTGCAGGTGAAGATAGCCACCAAATAGAAATGCTCTCATTGTTTTGAGTGGTAGACATGCAATAAGAATGCATGAAGCCAAAATTCAGATACAGAGAAAGAGAGCAGACTGAAACTCAAGAAGGAAGAGATGTAGCTGCTACCCCTTGTAAGCTTGGAAGTGCTCTGGCATAATCATCCCCTTAAAGCCAGCATCCCAGAAATCCTGATCAATCCTAGGAATCCTAGACTCACATGACAATAGAACAACCCCTTCTGGCAATTCTGAATTTCTTATTATGGAAGGTGTAGCTATAAATGGGTTGTTTGGTATCTGAATTTGCTCACCGTTTACACTGCATGTAAATCACACATTTACACATGGTGTAAATGATGGGTATTTTTAGGTTAATTCCCAGGATTATTAATTGTTTACAGGGCATGTAAATTGGGTGCAATTCCAGATGAAATTCTAAATTTACTCCTAATTTACAAGCACTGTAAATGATGGGTATTTACTGAGAAAACTTGAAGTTTCCCTCACATTTACATTGAGTTTACAAGGCCTGTAATTCACAGCTTGCCCCCAGTGTGCGCTGTCTGTAGGCGAGGATATTGACGAGCTTTACTCTGAGTCTGAGGTACGCAATCAGGCTGATTGATAAATATTATTTTTCTCACATGATTCCGCATAGGTGAAGCTGTTAAACTGCTGACCAAAAAGATGGTCAAGGCTGAGAAGACCCTGAATCGCAGCACTAAGCCTGCCAAGACCAGCGAGAAGTGTGTGCTCACCCTCACCGGTCTCGATGAGGCCCATCACCAGGACATGGCTGACTCTGCCCGGCGGCAAGACAACCGCATTGAGCTCGAGGTGAAGCGTACTGAGCTGGAATTCGAACGTGAGAAGAACAAGAAGCACAAGCTTGAGCTTGAGGCGGAACGGACGCGCATGGAGCACGAGGATCGCCGGGAGCGGATGTGGGATGACAAGGAGCGCGATAACCGCTTTTTTAGCATGATGTCCGGTATGATGGGTGGGGGAAGCGGGATGCAGGCAAGCTCTTTGATGAGCAACAGCAGCGGAACCTCGAACTACAGGTTTGATGATGATTTTAGCACTTGGAACTTGAACACCACGCAGTAGTTACATGTTGTAGTAAAAATTGTTAAATTACGGTCGCTCTCCTGCTATCTCACTTGAATACAAGTCATCCTTGAGTTTGCGACGTTTGCGCTGTCCACGCGTCTCACGTTGCCGAGTGTGGCCTATGGCTGGTCCCTCGTTTCCAGAGCGTTCAGAGTTGGATGGAATCCCAGCTGCGATCAACTCCTCCTCCCACTCTGCATCCATTGTGTTGGATTCGGATTCAATGTCTTGAATGAACATGTGAATAACAAGACATTTCCGGATCCATTTGAAGGCACGAAGGTGATCAGTTTCGTTTTTGATCTGTTGCCGAAGTTCCCGCAGGGACTGGAAGCAGCCTTTGAGGAAACCCACAGCATGCTCGGAGCGGATTCGGACCTGAATTTAAATGAGGAAAACCAGTTGTACAGAAGAACAGAACACACATGTGAAACCCAATAATTGAAAGTCTTGTTTTCCGGAATATTATTTGCAGGCTTTTTAGACGGTGTAACACACCAAGCCTCGACTGGGTAAGCTGAATCTGCCCAAATCCATTCATTTGGTCCGATAAGTTGAGCGCGGTCCTTGAGGGTGCGAGACTCGGTGAAGGCTGTAGAGTCATGCGTACTGCCAGTATGACCGATGACATAGTCCACAATCCGCAGATTTGGTAGGGTGATTAACTTCAAAGCATCAGAGAATTGTGAAAAAATTAAGCAAAGACATACCTGCATATTCAATGAGTAGTTTGACTTGCGGTCGAAGTAAGTTTCCCCATGGAAGGCAGGTTTCTCTGCCAAGGGTACCAGTGTCCCGTCAACCAAGAGCCATCCATCCCTCCAAGCTGCACATGAGGCAGCCTCAACCCATTCCTTCGCCTCTTCCTTCATCTTCGCGTTAGGCCAGCGGATTATTTCGTCATGATGATCAAGGAACGCTACCATGACCCGCCGTGTTGTGTTTACAACCATCCCTGCTGAAACTCCGGCCCATTGCGCAACTGACTCCACCGATGCACTATTCCCGAAATGACCAAAGCGGAATAGCGCAATAGCCAACTGCTGGTCAACAGGCAGTTGACTGGCACTGCCTTCGCTCAGAAAGACCCAGTGGTCTCGGATCTTCTCGACCAGCGAATCAAAGGTGGAAGGCAAGACCCGTAGATTACGGCGAAAGCGCTTCTCGTCATCAGCTTTGTAGCTCTCCAGAACAAGATGAAGCTGAGAGAGTTTGTGGACCTTGTTCGGGTTCACATCCCGCGTGTTCTCCAGCCGCTGAATATGGCTGCGAATAGCCTCGTAGTGGGTCCAATACAGGGTTTCGCGGTCAGCATCTGTGTCCAAAGAGAAGTCGGTCGCAAGATCGGTGTCGGATCCGAGAGAGTCGATGGAAGATAGTGAGGAAATAGAGGAAACAGAGGAGCCAGAGTCGGAATCCTTGGTCTCGTGCTGGGCAAGGCTGGTGCTCGTGAAGTGCATCTCCGATTCCAAGACCAGTCAAAATTTCAGCTTCCTCCTCGACCCAGTATGCTTCCTGCTGCCTCTCCCGTTGCTGCCACTTTTGTAGCTTTGCAGCATATTTGTAAGCACCGTGCAACAGCTTTTGGCAGAAGGACACATGCGGCATGGCTGCAGGTTGCCCCCAAGCGACAGATGTGGTCACCAGTGAAGCAGAGTGACCAAGGATTACCAATACTGTGACACTGCATGGTTTTGCGGCATTTTTGCGGTGAGGGTTTCATGACGAACCCTTTTTTGAAGCTTTTTGATGTTTTTTGATCCTTTTTTGAGGCCTTTTTCATTTATAAAAGACTCAAAAAACAAGGTCAAAAAACGATTGAAAAATCCTCAAAAAACCCGTCGTGAAACACCCTATTGCCAGTGCTGCTGGAGGATTGCAGCAGAAATCTTTGCACCTCAGCGTGCAGTGCGGAGCTTGTCTCGGCAGGCTGGTCAGGCAACAGGTCATCCATACTTCCTTGGTCTCCCAGTCAATTTCCGGATTGTGCTTCTGAAGCCAGGAGTAGCCGAGGATGACATGCTGCTTCCCGAGTCGTGTCACAGCCAGTTGGATGCACTCAGAATGTCCCTTGTAGTTGACTGCCATATCAACCACACTGGAAATACCACCAGACGTGTTCAGTATGCTGTCAATGTTCAGGACCAAAATAGGCTGCGAGAGTCAGCATACAGGGAGATTCCGAGAAATCATGTACTCTGAGTTGATGAAGTCTTCAGTCGCTCTACAGTCAACCAGGCCCTTCGCGGACATCTTTGCAGCGGTCTCAACAGACTGCATCTCCAGCGGGATGTGCAGGGAGTTTCGGCCCTTGACAAAATTGATGATGTACCGCCAGGATAGTTTACACTCCTACTTTGGCCGGCGAATGGGGGGAATGGAAAGGAGGGGTTCCATCTTTGCTTCCGGCACAGAGACGGGGGGTTCCGTTTTCAGGGCAGAAGCTGGAACAGGAGGTGCACCTTTTGCTGCAACTGCTGAATCAGATATATTGACTATCTTTTCATACACAAGAGTAACAATTGGGAGACATGACCGAGGGTGCACCGCTCACTCAGTCGCATCTGGAAAACCCTCTGGCTCCACATCTCCTACTTCTGGCACAATTTTTCAAAGACTTTGGTCTGAACGCCCCACCCCCTATCCGAAATTTGAATCCTGACAGTGTTAGGTGTCTGTTACACCTGGCACTCTTAGTTCACAACAAGTAAACCAGACAACGTTTTATAACAAAAGCAGTACTTGTGTGTGTAAGAGTATGGGTGTAAAAGGTAACGAACAGATGCAAACACGGCAGCCTTTTATACCATACATTAATACTGTAGGTAAATATATATCAATAGTAATTATTAGTGTCCATAAACAGAAGGCGGTAACGGACGCCTTACACTCTCCCCCATGGACACCTCCAAGAAATTGTCCAAGAAATCGTGGTGGCTGGATACAGTGGTGACGGGCAATCAATAGGGAGTCTGTGGATGCAAATGTGCAAAATTGTCAGAGGTGGATGTGGTTTCAAGCGACCCGAATGAATAGACTCCATGTCCAGAGCTAGGCTGCGGCTGAGACGTAGGATGTGATGGTACGAACGCGGGCGCGGAATGTGACGGTGGTGCGTTATGAGATTGCGTGAACGACGGCGCATGCATAGACTGGTGAATGCCGTAGGGACTCGCGGGATTCGCGGCGTGGTGCGTAAATGAGGTAGGATGCGCTGTTCCCTGCGGCGTCGATGAATGGGAGTGGAATGGTTGCTGGTGCAATGCTGCAGGGTCGACAAATCCCGGCGTGCCATCCCAACCATGCGCTGCTCCTGTCGCGGTCGGGAATGAGTGCGGTGTCGCGGTAAATGAGGATGGGTGTCCTGTTCCGAACAACGAGCTTTGCGAGGTGGTGTTCGTCTGCACGAAGGTGCCGCTGTTAGCGTGCAATACCTCGCCGATATCACCGATGGAGTGGGTGCTCGCAGATGTTGTAGCTCCGTTGTGGGGAGGGCCTCCGAACCCGCCACGTCCAGTCATCCCGAATGTCCCACGTCCGCATCCGCCTCCACGTGGCACGCCTGCAATTGGTCGTGCTGTCCCCCATGCTCCCCCATTTCTGCGTCCCGGCGCTCCCCCCTTGCTGGTGGCGCCCTGAATGCGGGGTGCAGTTGGAGTGCCCGTTAGTGGTCGCAATGTCACCACCGTGAATCCACGATCGGATATATGGCCGTAGGGAATGTTCAGCAGAAACGCGCCTCGGTCTTGGGCTGCGTTTATCTTGGAGTTCTCCTATGGCACCATGGGAACGCGCGGGATACGATCACTGTCTTGCATGGGTGCTGTATGCGGAAGTCCGGCGCCATTGTTCTGCGTAGCCGCATATTCATCGATGTTGGCGAGCATCGACGACAGTTCCTCGATCTCCCAACCGTACTTCGGATGCGTGCACAGATCCGCAAGATACTGCCGACCAAATGCATACATAGTGTCTACTTGTTCTACCGTAACTCCCATTGCTGCGAGTCGGCGAACTGTGTCAATGTCGGTAGATACGCCATTATCCAACACATTCCATGTCTGGAACGCGCTGGTAGTGTTAATAGTGATGCCTTCAGCGGCGAGGAGCTGTTCGTAAGTGTTTGGAAACATGATTACGCCGAGCAAAGCACGTCCTACGGCGACAACGTGCGCCATCTCCGCAGGTGAGTGCACCTTCTTACGCGGTGGCCCAATAGCACTCCAGATGAGGTACCCGCGAACCAAGCGTGCATCGAGCGTATGGACTTTGTCCAGAAATGGACATCCTACGGGACCAGCCATGCGCTGCTGTAGAAACGCAGCAGCGCGCACTGACTGCGTGTGCTCGGGATGCGACACGTTCTGCCAAAATACATTGTTTTTGGCAGTCGCGTCATCCTTGATACATATCGTTAATTCAGCCCACATCCAGGGCGGCATACGGAACCGTCCCAATGCGAATGATTGCAGATTCGTTAATTCTACCTTGTTGTCACGGTTCTTTCGCGCGTCCACATAGGTACGAAACAACACCATGCCAATTCCCCAGCATTTGTTGTCATGCACGTACACATGCGCTTCGCTGTATGCATCCAGCGATGAGAATTCGCCTGCCGTCGTCAGCGTCCATGACACCCCCTGCGGAGGTGCCACAAACGCGGTCATGGCTGGGTCATGCGCAATGTGTCGTGATAGTTCAGGCATATTGGTCCAAGAACGCGCCACTGCTCCAGTCGGTGCAGCGGTAGCCTCAGCCATGGTAACATCTTTGGATACTCCCTGAGCCTCTACGCTGGTAGCGGTCCATCCGGCTGTCCTTGGTCCACAACCGTCTCCCGTAGTATTGGAATGGCTAGTAGCCACCCGTTTACGGGACCGGGAGTCGTCGTACCGACGCCGTTCTTCCTCGAGATCATCTTCTGTGCGCCGAAGCTGTCAACGAAGATCGTTGATAGTCTTCTCGAGTTCCTTCCCGTACTCCCAGTTCTTCTGTGCTGACTTGTTGGACGCGAGTAGATCGCTTTTCAGCGCTCCTACCTGCTCCGTGCGTGCCTTTGCATCCTCAAGAGCCGCGGCTAGTGCGCGTTCCGTAGCATTCAGCTCGCCCTGCAGTCTTGCGACAGCATGCGGCTGGGCATTCTTGGCACACCATCGGTCCCTGACCGTCATGGTAGCCAGTAATCCTCCATTGTCCGCAGCGACCGCTTCAGCCGTATGTTCTGTAAAGTCAAAACATATTGTGCACCCCTTTTCCATCTCTTCACCTTCTTCAAGCAGTGACAACGACGCGTCATCCGAATCTGACTCGTCATCCGCCGCTGCGTCTCCTGTCCCTTTCACCATGGTTTTAGCGTGCACACAAAACCCAAAGCTCTCATGCACACGCCACTCCCCCTGCCTCATCCGCTTCAGCAGGTCCTCCTCGACATCCGCGTCCTCCTTATCTGCCTTCATAATCGGCTTAAACGAGGACCCTGTCATTCTTCCTGGTTTTCCTTCATTTCTCTGCATGACATACCCTCCCCCTCGCATACCATCGGTATGCGAGACAGTGGCATTCTTCTTCTGAGTCCCAGTCGTACCCTGCGAGCTGCCCCCCTTTGAGCCGCCCCCAGAGTCGTTCCCTGCGCGAGGACCACCGCCTGGCGTTTTCACCCCAGTCTGTGTATCCCCCGTAACCGCCGAGCTCGAAAGCCCGTCCACTTCCATGGCCGTAGGTCCCTGCGCAGTTTTCTTCTTGCTGTCGCTCGGCGCCATTACCCCGCTCGATAACAGCGTTGAGCGTGTCGTCTTTGATTCTCGTGTTAGGTTGTAGCGTGGTGGTCAGAAGCAAGGCAGAAAAAAAAACTTTTCTCCCCCATTCCGAGTCCCACGATCCTGTGCGGATCTCTCTGATCTCCGCGGCCGCAAATCCGCCAATCCCCCACCGTGTCAAAAAACGCCAATCATCCCCTAGGCGCCCACCTCCTTTGGTTTCTTTGGCAGATCCTGCCAACGCTTGACGCCATGCAATGCATAGTAGTCATCCAACGCGGCCAACAACTTTACTGAATTAAATGGCTCCCAGGTTGTATCTCCCAAGTTCCACTTTACCTCGAAATCCACTCGCGTCCCCATCCATCGGTGAGCCCCAATCGCATCGACAAACCATTCGTCCGTCGCAGGTGCCCCAAAGTCATAAGCACCGGGCTGGTCCCTCGCTGGGAACAACACGTCGCTTTTTTCCACATATGGTCTTAATAAACTCACATGGAATCTATTGTGGACCTGTCTTGATGCCAGCACTTCTGGCAACTCCAGCTCATAGTCTGAGCACTCGGGGAATGCTCGTTGTACTCGGTAGGGCCCAACAAACAGCGGTAGCAGTTTCTTGGCTTTACCCTTCGGCAACGATAAATTTTTTGTCGAAAGATACACCAGCGTCCCTGTCGGAATACTTGGTTCCTCTCCACGATGTTTATTCACCTGCGTGGTCGCGAATACTCTTGACGCGATAATTGCATCATGGGCCTCAGCAAGATTCCTCAATGCGCGTTCAGCAAACGCTCTCACCCCTGGCGGCGGGTTCACATGGGAGCGTAGCTCCCGAAGCATACTGGGCATATATCCCCCAGTTAACTCAAACAGTGCGTACCCCGTAGAACTGCTAATGCTTGCATTTATCGCAAATTCTACTGACGGCAATTTTTCCACCCAATCTTTTTGATCAGGCCGAACCATAGCTTGTAACATTTGCACCACAGACCGGTTGGCACGCTCAGTCGCCCCATCTGTCTGCGGGTGAAATGCAGTAGACATCAGAAGTTTAGCTCCTAATAATCTATGCACTTCGCGCCACCATGCCGATGTAAATTTCGAGTCTCTATCTGACACAATAGATCGTGGCAATCCATGGAGTCGGACAATCTCGCATACGTAGACCGTAGACAACTCGGTTGCCTTGGTAGTCGTATTTACAGGTATCAAATGCACCGCCGAGGTCAATCGGCACATTATCACCCACAAATAATTAAATCCCATTGACTTGGGAAACGGTCCCACAAAATCCATTGATACCGACTCCCAAGGTTGCTCGGGAATAGGTAGTGTGTGCAATTTTCCTGCCGGCCGTTGATTAGACGGCTTGCTGGTGGCGCACATTTGGCATTCATCACAGAATTTATGAGTCTCTGCCGAAATTCGAGGCCACCAGTACCAACGTCTCACATAGTCGCTAGTACGCTGCCCTCCGTAATGACCAAGTACAGTGTGAGCTTGCTCAATAATCAATCCTCGCACTGTCTTTTCTCCAATTCTAGCATCCGGGATGCACACCACTTCTTCCCCGCCCCGATTCCGCGAGTATATGATCCCGTCTTGTACACGGAACCCGCGATACTCCTTTGGCCGTTCCAGAATTTTACTGAAGAATACATCTTTCCCATATCCTTCAGTAATAGCCTGCTGGAAGTCCTCAGCCAGTTTCCCCAACTCAGCAATGCCTTCATGCCGAGTCCGTGATTCAAACACGATGGGATCCTCCTCGCGATCCACTGCTGGAGGCGTAACTTCCTCCCCACAGGCTGCGTCCATTTCATCGACTTCCTTATCTCTTGGTTCCATGCGGTCGCGCTTGTCATGCAACCGTGTGCTTCGTCGAATCCCTTTGACTGCAACCGCGCATCGTTCATCCATTTCGACCTCCAGACGGCGGTCCCATGGTATCTCGTCCATGCCCGGGTCAAGATGTACATCCGCGTTCACATATTGCGAACTGTCGTGTGTCTCATTCCATTCGTCGTGTTCATAATAACGCGACAAGCAGTCTGCCACTTTATTCAATTCCCCTTTGATATAGCGAATATCAAAATCAAATCGCGACAGATACTCCATCCATCGTGTTTGACGTCCCGATAATGTTTTCTGTACATGGAAAAATTCGAGTGCTTGATGATCCGTCACCACATGCACTCTGTACCCCATCAACTTATCTTCCCATTTCAAGAGCGCCTCCAATATTGCAAGCGTCTCTTGTTCAAACACACGGTAATTGTGTTGTGCTAATGTAAACTTTCTCGACATAAACCCAGCTGGATGGCACGTCTGCCAAGTTGGACCTTGCCCGTACATTGCCCCGACTCCAGATGCTGACGCATCGCAGATGATCCAGATAGGTTCATCTTTCGACGGGTCAATTGGAACGAGGATTGCTGTTTTACAGCAAATAAGCTTAATCGTCTCGAAACATGATTTGTGAATAGGTCTCCACACAAATGGAGCACTATTCCTAGTCATTGCCGCCAATGGCCTGGTATACAGACTGATGTCGGGAAGAAATTGCGACAGATATTGAATTAATCCGAGAAATCACTGCACATCATGATATGATCGCGACGTGCGCCATTCTCGTATTTTCTGCATTTTATCTGCATCAGCATGAAGTCCCTTGTCATCAATTAGATGGCCAAGACAGTCCAGCTTTGTCGGATACAAATCACATTTTTCCTTTTTTAAATAAAATTCATTCTTGCGCAGTGTATTAAATACTTTGCCCAAGTGAACTTCATGGTCTTCAATAGTATTGGAATAAATGAATATATCATCAAGATATACATGAACGAATCGTCCAATGTATTCTTGAAACACCATTGTCATAATTCGTTGAAACGTAGCGGGTGCATTGCAGTTACCAATTTGCATTGTGTGACTGATAAATGTCCCATAAACTGTTGCAAAAGCTGTCTTCCACACGTCTTCTGCAACAATTCGTATCTGTTCATACGCATCTGACATATCGATCTTTGACCGATATTTCGCGCGTGCACAATCAAGCTGAATCTCATCCTGATCAGGAAACGGAGTCACATCCTTCTTGGTATTCACATTGCGTTTGCGACAATCAATCGCAGTGCGAAGTAACCCTGTCTTTTTGGGTATACACAGCATGGGAGCCGCTTGGTCCGTCTGCACAGGTTCCCACCATCCTGCTCGTGTATACCACTGTATCTTCTCACTCAGCTGCGGTTTCATCGCATCAGGGCATCGTGGAAGATGATAGTGGTACAGTAATTCTTCATCAATAATAGGGATACGGTGGTTAACCGCGCGCAGTGGAGGCATTGTCTCGGGTACACCCGACATAATGTCCGCACTAATCTCCATCCACCGATCGCGTAACCAAGGAATATCTTCCTCTGTGTACGTGACCGCTCCAGTCTCAATTTCTTTAATGTGAGTATCAGCGGCATCCCGGAATATCCGTGACAGCCGCTCCTTTACTTCCTCAGACAACACCAGAGCCTTTGTAGGCTTCCGTTCTGCGTCTGCGGACTGCTGTAACGCGTGCAATCGTGCTGCTTCACGTGCTTGTTCTGCTGAATGTTTATCCGGGAAGAACAGCCGTGAAAATTCCATTATATATTTGGGATGGGCTACCCCTTCTTGGCTGGTAATCTCTCCCGTCGGTTCCAGTGTTACTGGAATCGCGGGACCAGCTTCAGACTCACATGTACTCCGTATCTCGGCCAGATCTTCTTCATCAACTATCTCTTCCCATGACACCTTTCCATCTCGCGTGACCCCCGACTGCGACCGCGCAGGTTCCGCGACCACCGACACTTCTGGGGCAGGGCCAGCGGCTCCTGCCGCATAGCGTCATTGTCGTGTATCACGCTCCACTCGTCGCGCTGCGTTACGCCGTTCCAGCTCAGATACTTCTGCGGTAACTGACAGCGTCGCGCTGGGAACTCCAGCAACGCAGATCGTATCTCTTGCAAAATCAAGTGCCATCTTATGCTTCCGCATAAATTTGGTGCCAATGATCAGGTCAAATTGATCGAGATTGACAATATCCAAATATTTTTCAGAATGAATATCATCATAATCTAGTGTCGCTGTAACACCATGATTAATTTTTGATCTACTCCCCGCCGTTCCCAGCTGAAGAGTGATTTCAGAATGAAGGGGGAATACCCGCAGCCCTGCTACTCTAGCAAAGTCAGGGCTACACGCTTCCGTTGTACATCCAGAGTCAAACAGTGCAAATGCTTCCTTTCCGTTTACTTTGACATACGCAGTAAGGCAGAAATTCTCCGCCTTAGTACGTGCCGGTCTAGGCTGCGGGATCTTGGACCGTTTGACATACACAGGCCTTTTCCTGCTACCCGTTGACCCAACTACACTTGCATCGGCTCATCCCGCCGCGAAGTATTCCACTACTTCTTGTGGATTTCGCGTGACACTTAGCCGTGCTGCCATTTCTCGCGCAAGTGCGTCTACCTCTTTCTCCGTGATGAACTCATCGTCTGAGTAATTGTCGCATACTCCATATAATCCCATCTCAGCCAGCGTCAGCGTAGGTTTCTGCCGTCTGGGTGGATCTAGCGTTACAGATTCCGCGTTCTCATCCGCTTCGCTTTGCAGCGAATCTGATTCAAACCGGTCGAGGTCATACAACTCATACTCCGCCTCATCGGTGCTTGATATATCCCCTTCCATCCGGCAGGGCGATATCTCATCCATTTCGTCGAACTCCACTTCTGAGTCTGACTCATAGTCACTATCTTCCACTTCTTGAAGTGGAGGTAGCTCATCATCTTCAGCAATATGGAAACAACGCTCATCGTCACCATATTCCGAGTATTCGCTGCATTCTTCCAATGTGAAATCCGAGTCGTACATTTCCTCTGCCTGCTCTTCTCCTTGATCCGGACTTTCTTGCATTTGCTTAAACTGTTCCGGAGCGGGCTCTGCCTGCAGCCCTTCGTCCTGGCCACTCTTATCCCCATCCTCCTCAACAATTTCTCTCCCCGCAAACATAACCGGTCCCCTCTTGCGATGCGGGCACTGGCTGTGGTAATGGTTTCCTCCACATCCATAACACGCGACTGTCTTCGACCCACCCGCTGCATTCTGCGGCTGCGGGTGCTGAGCGCCCTGGGCTGGCTTATTGCCAAAATACCGCGGCATTCCTCCCCCATCGCGACCCGGCGGTCGCACATCCGGTGTCTGTCGCGGTATCACTCGTCTGCTATCAGGTCGAAAATCCCGTCTTGGGCTATCATTTTCGACCTTCGCAAACGGCGGTCGACGTACGAGACGAAATCTTTGTCCCGTATCCCCGTCCATTCGCCCGAAGCGTTCTCTTGCAACCTCTTTTCCCTGCGCACCACCAACTCCAGCAATATTTGCCCGAGCCTTGGCGCCATCACGATACCTCTCCTCCATTGTCTTCCGCCATTCCCAGTCCGTTGCGGCCTCGAGTATTTGGTTCACCATACTATACTCTGCGCTGATATCTTTCAGCCCTATGCCCTGCAGCATTGCTAGTGGCATTCGCGACATGAGCGTCGTCTTAAAAGTATATGAGTCCGGTCTCTTAATCATCCGACGCGATGCACCCAGCAGTTCGTAGTAGAACCCCATGATGCCAATCTCCTTTGAGTAACGCGCAGTGAAAAACAGATCAGTTGAGCGCTGTACAGCCGCGGTGTCGATAAACCGGTCGTACAGCCCCAACACAAATGACTCGTACGTCCAGTTCGTAACTGCGCGATGTGTTCCTAGTACCTGCTGATCATACCATAACCGAGCTGCTCCCCCTAGATAAAATCCATGGGTCACAATACAGCGCTGATTGTTCTCAGGACCACCAAGACCCTGTAATTGCATCCACCGTGTTACGGCCAGGAAATGCTCGTCAAATTTTGGTACATCTGCTCCGCCATGGTAAACCAACGGAGCAGGCACCTTTAGGTATCTGTGTTCTTCCAAAATAGATGCTACTTTCATCGCAACCCCCAGCGATTCCTTAATCGACTGTATATAAAAGATATGAAGCGATCGTCGCCACCGCTTCACACCTTTCTGGGGAGGACCCGATAGCTTCGAGTCTCCAGGCGCCACAGTATCAGCTTTACGGTCGCGCGAACCATGAGAATGACCAGTTCGCCGTGAATTCCGAGTTCGGCAACGTTGGTATTGGCTCTCAGTCTCATCCTGCCGTTTCTGTGGTGTGCGCGAAGGGCCTTTCGAACTGCGACTTGACTCGCTTCGATCGTCAGGTCCTCCATCCCCAGGATCATTCGGAGGTTCCCCTCCTCCCCTGGGAGCACCGCCGTTACGGCCACTTCCACTATATTCTTCTTCTCCTTCTCGCCTCATTCGGTCTTGTTCCTCGAATGCACTGTCTGTGTCTGATCCTTGAGAATTCGAATCGTTTTCCTCATCTGAGTCTGTATCAGACGGTGACCCGTCATCTTCAGGCCCACCGTTCGCAGGTAACCCTGCACCTACGACCGAGTTATCGCACTGAGTACGAGACTTTTCCTTTTTTGGAGGTAGCGATGGTGGCAGTGCCACTGTCGTCCCTACAGCACGACCAAAACCAGATGATTCAGCAACAGGTGCATTTCCGCTTCCATTGCCAAACGGTTTTGAGGACGGCTTATCATGATCCGCTGACTCTTTTTGCCTGCTTGATAGTGTTCCCGGCACTGGCAATGGATGGTCTTTTACAATGGTCGTTCTTAAATCAATGACCGTCCCATCTGCATTCCACGCGATGTATTGGTCCGGAATATGAGACCATGACATCGCCTCAATGTCAGCTTTTCTATATCGCTGCAGAATAATTCTATCCCTCAGTGTGGGCTCTGCATTTGCGTGAATAATTCGAACGGGAGGTGGTGGTACTTCTTGTACCGAGGACGCATGTCCTAGCTCAGAACGCGCGTCCTCATCATTACCAATAATCATCACTGTAGATGGGGCATGCACCGAGCTATCGGTACTTCCTGCGTCCGACGCAGGTCTAGCACGACGTATACTACCATGCCGACTGTTCGGTACAGTAGGTACTTTGCTCCCGCGTTCACTGCTCGCCGTATGAAGGCTGCGTTGCTTCAACATTTCAGCCTTAGTACGCGATTCGCGCGCCAACGCTTCTAAGTGTAGTGCTTCAATCTCCTGTGCTTCAATCTCGGTTGTCAATGCCGTAGCACTTACAACCAGATTCCCTTGATGTTCGTCTTCTCGAGCTAATTGACGCGCCAATTGGTGGTCAGCATCTTCGGCTGCGTATTCGACCGCGACTCGCTGAGCATACACGCGATCTTCTTCAGTGCGGACAGCACGCATGTCTCGCTCCGCGCGCCAGAATGCGTCCATACGCTGTTTGAACGTCACGGTATCCTCGCGGACGTCTCGCTCCCTACCAAGTGTTTCTACAGCAGCCTTGTAAAGCGCCGCATCCTTCCAGGTATTACGCGGCCTTTCGCTGTCTGTTACCTGAGGTGACGTGCCTTCGCTGGGAGTTGCAGAACAGGTGCGACGCGGTTTTTTCTCATCTCGTCCCGCCTGTCTGCTTCCAGCGGGCATCCCTTCCTCAGCATCCTCCAAGTCACTAGACCGCGGCCCTGACTGCCCCTGCAAATTCACCACCACCGAATCCGTGTCGTGTATACGTGGCACAGATGCAGTGCGGTCTTCTACTGACCCAGTGCCGTCCGCACGAGTGATTCTGTATCTCGTGCGCGACGCTTCACGGGCTCTTCGCCACTCTGGGATATCATCGACATCCGGCACCTCCTCCACCATTATGGTGGGGGTACGGCAGCGGTTGCTTCCCATACCAGGTTCCCCTTCCACAGCCTCAACAATAGGCGCCAGTACAGATCTGGCTCCTACTGATGTATTCTGTGGAACGGTCCTGCTCGTTGTGGGTGGACTCGAATGTGAACATTCGAGTACCACAGTTGACTGACTTACTGACGCCGGTACGATCAATGAATGGACTACACTTACCTATGACATCTTTTATCGCTGTAAATTATGAGCTTCACAAATGAGGTTCAGAACCATATTTTACAGGTAGAAGGTACGAGGTTGGTGCAACATGTGACTTGAGGTTGAGGTTAGCAACTGAGGTTTTGGTAAATTATTGAGTTTGAGGCATGAGGTTGCACATCTGACATATCGAGGTTGTACAATGAGATTGAGCTTCGAGGTTGCCACTGATGGTGGCAAACCTTTTTTGTTGAGGTTCAGGTTTCAAGTCGCACTTTGATTTCCCCATTTGGCTCACCATTGACATACCATGGTTTCCCATCAGCATACTGTGGTTTCCCATCAGCATACCACAGTTTCCCATCAACATACCATAGTTTACCATCACTCAACCATGGTTAACCATGGTTTGTGCTGCTAGTCACAACATCAACGACACAGAGTATATAGCTGGTAAGCAGGCCAAGTCTACTGATGTCTTTGCACCCCCAGATTATCGTCCAACTCAGGCCAAATCCCACTCTTTGCAACTATGCACCTATCTTTCTATTGTCTGCTACTTGCCTGAATTTATGTAATTACTGAAGTTATCTTGATGATCATTACAACTCCATCACTACATCATTGATACCCAGTTGAATTATATTTTCCTCCAGTTGCAATTATTTTGACTATGCTTTTTAATTCACCTTTAATTACTATGAATCCATAATTAAATTACTAATACACAGCTGAATTATATTTCACTCTCATTGCAATTGTTTTGCCACATAATCTCCAAGCTGTTAATTATTTTTGGCTGTGCTTTGGTTCGGTTTGACCTTGATCACTACAACTCTGATATTACATTACTGATACTCACCTGAAGGTTGCTCAAACTTTAATCACTACGACTTGATAACTACATTACTAATGTCTAGCCACTTTTTCTGTCATAGCAAATATCTTGTCATACAATTTGCTGAATTCCAAGTCACTACTTACTTTTGGCTGTGCTAACAGTTCAGTTTAAGCTAAGGTTTGGTTTCTGAAGATAAACTTGAGTTGCTTCCTACTTGAGACGATTTGCACATTTGAGCCCTATCCAATAAATAGATGATCTCAGTGTGACATACTTATTGCCCTGATGGTGCAGCTGGAAATTCAGCTGTCGTTTAACACTGAGCAAGGTTAGACTTCACGTTTGGAAGGTTGCATGTTCAATCCCCACTTGTAGCACTTTATTATATTACTTTCGCCATTTTGGACCAGACTGCTTTTTTCATTTTTTCTAACCTTCCCTCTACAATGACTTTGTCTTCATTGACCACAATTGACTCATCACCTTCACAGTTACACAGTTAAATACAAGTTCAATTATATGCTGTATCAATTAGGCTTAGTGCGCACCTATTCTCAAATAATTTTTTTGACTTAGTCAGCATACCCATGTGATCTCTTTGGTCAACAACTCTGACTCAACTCTCGCTTCTACTCTACTTAGCATCACTCTGCCTACAAACCCACTGCACTCAGCAACCAGACTCCAAGTCTGGAGTGTGCTGGACTTTCAAGTCTAGCTCTTTTTGTTTTCTCAACATGTCTGTTAACTTGCTGAGGAACCACAATCCAAATGGCAGGCACAATGATACAATGGCGGTGAAATGAGCGCGGTTGTTTGGGCCCATTTCCGGGTTGAATCTCCTCAAACAAAATTGTTGCATCAGTGTTGAGCGATGTAAAGCTCGTATGAACAGTTTAAACCATACTATACCGGTCTCGATGTCTCACAATAAAATGAATTGGCATATTCTGAAAATTCAACTTTGCGGAATCACATGCCATCGAAAAATTGTCATCGTAGCATGAAAGTACTTGAAAAATGAAGGATACTTACATTTTATTTTATTGGAATCCCTTCGGATTTGGTCTTGCAATGCCCACTGCAAGTCAGCCATTTTGACCATTTTTGGCCACTTTTCACTCATTTTCACCCAAAATGGCCGGCTTGCGGCAAGCATTGCAAGCCCAAATCTCAATGGATTCCCATGAAATAAAATGTGAGTACCCTTCATTTTTCAAGTACGTTCATGCTACGATGGCAATTTTTCGATGGCATATGATTCCACAAAGTCGAATTTCCAGAATATGCCAATTTATTTTATTGTGGGACATCGAGACCAGTATTATGGTTTAAACTGTTCATACGAGCTTTACATTGCTCAACACTAATGCTACAATTTTGTTTGAGGAGATTCAACCCGGAAATGGGCCCAAACAACTGCACTCATTTCTTTTCGCTGCCACTGTAGGTGCCACCATTCACATTGAGGCCGAAACATATTTCATGACCAATGCTGACTGTGTTCAGACATGCGCTATGGTGAAGATGACCCAACTTTGTGGCCACAACAATATACCTCTAAATTTCACCACTTGGAGGCCGTTGTGAAAAGGGGTGCTTGGCAGGAAATCTCCATTATGTGGTGGGATCCCCAACAAGAGGACTTTGAGCGGGGGAACACCATAATGTGCAGCTTAGGGAAATTGGTGTATTCCATACTGTGCCTTCTGGAGGAGGCCGCTTGTCAACTGGCTGGTCAATGCCAAACCTATTGCATCACAGTGGAAGTGAAAGGGGAAACCATCTCCCCTCTCTTTGGTCAACTGGTTGAAAGTATGTGCCTTATTGGGATTATTAATGGCAGCTCGGCCATTGGCATATGCTTTGTTGACTCGGCCATCGCGTTGCAATTGAGCGGATTCGCCAGTCCCTGCTTCGCATTGACCCAGTGCAGCGGATATTTGAGCGCATCTGTATCCATCGACGTGACTATCGTGTCCTTGGTCCGAATTCCCTCTGGCACCATGATGGCCAGCATGCTGAGTTTTTCCTTTCCTTTAGCATATTGATTTTTTCATGTTTCTGGGGCTAGGTCTGATTCACTGGGGCATTGTTATCCATGGCTTCATTGATGGGTATTCACACCTTATCACAGGCCTGCGGGTGAGCGACAACAATGCAGCTGATACAGTTTTGGAGCTATTTCTGAATGCTGCAAATGTGTATGGTGTCCCATCCCGGATGCATGGGGACCATGGTGCAGAAAATCCATATGTTGCTGCCTGGATGGAAAACCACTGTGGGACTCACAGAGGCTCTTATATATGGGGACGATAGCTCAATCCACAACTGCTTTTTGTTTCTGGACCGATTTCTACTCTTTAGAAGTGTTCATAATGCTCGCATTGAGCGACTCTGGGTCGATGTCACGGCCCAGGTCAGTGCAACATGGGGCGATCATTTTATCTGGCTAGAAGTTCGGTATGGGCTTGACATCAACAATGTCGCTCATATCTGGCTTTTACATCGCCTCAGCACAATCAATACCCAACTTACTTTCTTTGCCGAGTTGTGGAACCAGCACCACATTCAGATTTGGAATGGGGCTAATTGGTCCCCCACTGACATGTTTGTTTGTGATATGTATGCCAATGGTGTTCACGGAGATCAGCTTCCTCAGGAAGAAGAGGATCTCGGCAAAGACAAATTGGAGGTGTATGGAATCAACTGGCAGGGCCTTCACGACGATAATATCCTCCACTCACAGGCCCAGAACAATTCTACCACAGAAGGCTCAAGCTCTTGGGTAGGCCACACTGGACCCCCTCCTGATCTTGGCCAGGTCATTGTACAGCCTCCTGTGGGAACTCTCACAGAAGAGGAGGCGACTGATTTGTATAACTCATTTTCACATCTCATTGGAAGTGCTGAAGACGGTGATATTATATTACTTTGGAGCCAAGCACTTGCTCATGTTCGTGTATTATACCCTGATGTATTTTGAATTTTGATTGGAAATCAACAGAAATCATGTGGAACGATACTAAACTGCAGTTAATAATAGTAAACTATGGATGACAGGTGGCAGATCAAGAATGATCGTAGTTGTTGATGGCAAATCAAGGATGACTGCAGTTAATGGTGGTCAAATGAAGGAAAATGCTGCCATTGGCTGGAATAACATGATTTTGATTGCATTTGACCATGATTGAACCATGGTTGGACCATGGTTTGACCATGATAGAATGCCAAAAAATGATAATTCTCTGAATTGTTGTTCTGCATGCTCAACTACTCAAGTCTCGTACTAAACCTAGCAGATCTCGTCCCAAACCTCACAATTCTCGTTCTCAACCTCAAACTGCAACCTCAGGGCTTTATGTCCATAATCTCGTACTGCATGCTCAACCTGCCAATCACTAATTATAACCTCAGATCTACAAGCTCAACCTGCTGAAATCATGTAACCTCAGTGCTCAACCTGTCAAAATCATGTAACCTCAGTGCTCCACCTGCTATCTGTGCTCAACCTCAACGCTTGCACCTCAACCTTATATTTTGCATCGAAAAAAGCTTTTATACTTACCCTGCTATTCTCTACGCTTGGGGTGAGCGATGGTAATCCAGAGCTGGCCAGCGATGATCGTGGATCACCGCGAACAGCTCGTGGCTCATCCGATCGTGGCTGATCGCCGATCAGTTGCGGCAGAGAGTTTCCCTCGCTGCCGCTTGTCAGCGGCAACATGCGAGCGTTTGCCGCGGCAGATGTACTACCATTCGTCGTAACAAACACATTCCCTGCTGTTCCACTACGAGCAGTCAGATCAGCCGCGCTGTCCCCAGACCTAGCGGACTGATTGGCCTTCTGCCGCCGCTGCTTCTCAGCTTTGGCCTTCGCTTTTTGGTTTCTCGTCTTCGCTGGCATCGTTTACGATGACAACAATCTAGTTGGGTTACGCTATTAACGTAGTGTTCGTTTATGACGAACAAGCTCGTTCTTTTTAATAAACGAGCGCTATTTCAAAAAATAGCTTTCGTTCTGCAACTGTATGCAGGTTTAAAAAAGTGTTAGGTGTCTGTTACACCTGGCACTCTTAGTTCACAACAAGTAAACCAGACAATGTTTTATAACAAAAGCAGTACTTGTGTGTGTAAGAGTATGGGTGTAAAAGGTAACGAACAGATGCAAACATGGCAGCCTTTTATACCATACGTTAATACTGTAGGTAAATATATATCAATAGTAATTATTAGTGTCCATAAACAGAAGGCGGTAACAGACGCCTTACAGACAGCCCCTTGGCTGGGAAGCCCTGACGGGACGGGAACCCACCACACCCGTAAATACGGCGACGATGTGCATGACTCACTCTAATGTGCGCGTTGGAGCCCGCAAGACGGCTGGCGTATTGTATGGTTGAAAATTTGAACCTGAATCGTACACGGAGTTCCCGCTATTGCAAGTTAACTCGCGTTGCCCATACGATTAAACAAAGTACTAGTAATCAAGATCCAATCCCGTGTCCGTCATTCCAATATGTCTGCACTTGTGGTTCGCGGACGGAGGTTACCCACCCACAAATGGCAAATCAACCATCGTTTTCCCGCAAACCGCAACTAAGTACAGGCATCTCCGTCGGCCGACGAGTTATGAATGATGTTTTTTTCTTTCTGAATCCTGAACCATGCGCATGCCATGCGCGCTTCCGTCGGGAATTTTCAGGCTCGAGGACTCATGCCGTCTGAATCTGAATCCCTATGCCTGGGGAGGCTACTAGTCGTAGATTGTTCGGGTTCCTGCCTGCGTTAAATTTGTACTGTTCAACAACTTCGATTTCAACGGTACCTAGTATATTCAATCAAGTACAATGAAATATATTACTGTCGCAAAAGTCCCTTTTGGGTTATAAGGGCTTAGGAGGGCTTACAGAGTTATAGGCGTCTTATAATTAACTTACAACTAGTTTACAGATGGGCTATAAGTACTTGTAACTGCTTATAACTCTCCCTGCCTTCCAGTAGTGTTATAGAATATTCAAGAGCTGAACCCGCCTCTCAAAGATTGTGTCGGAAAAACCCAACATTAGAAAAACCCCAATTCGCTCTGATGAGGCCTCAGGCCTCAGGCTCAGCAGTGCAACATATCAGGTAAAATCAGGGCTGGTCAGGCTCAGTCAGGCCCCTCTCCGTCAATGCTTATCATTTTCTCAATTGGCCTCTCCACCCCGCATTCTGCATCATATGTAAGTTATTATCTGCAGAAAAACAAATTTTAAGTGACTCCGAGAACTAACTCAGTAGAGCATGGGCTTTGAACCCGGTGGCTCGAGCAAGGTACATAATCCAACTGGTGTCCTTCCAGCGCGAACCATGTAAATAACTTCACAGTTTCAACCTTAGTTTGATATTCTAGTTCAGATGTTTAGCTAGTGGTACCAGTATAAAATGACCACTACTATGGTAGCATTGTTAAGGTGGCGGTAAGCTCTCTCTAGTGAGAGAGGGTGAAAGGTTTTTTCCCAGCTCCACGGGAATTGCTTATAAGCTTCAATAACCGCCTTTAAGTGCTTATAAGCCTTGTAAGTTTCGTAAGTACTTACAGATAAATATAGTCGATTTTCGAGCCTTATAGACCCCCTTGAAATTTTACAGAGTTATACGGCCTTATAGTAAGTTATGCCTGCCTATAACTCAAATCGGACTTTTGCGACAACAGGAACGCAAGAAAAAATTCGAGTGACCGAAAAGTGCTCACTTCTTTTCTGGTCGCTCCATGCGAGCGCTCCAGCTCACCGTTTTTCGCTCCGCTTTTTTCGGGAGGTCCGAGTCCCCGCGACGATCGGGCTACCCGACGGCGAGTTGCAGGGTGTGTCGTGTGCCGAAAAAATCACGACAATGTCGACAGCGGCGTATGTCGTGGCCACATGTGCCTCGGAGTTGGGCGTATTTCCGCGGGCCTGGACTATCCCAGTCTGCGCTGTACCCTCCTCGTACAGAGAGAAAACCAAAATGGTAGGTATAAGTCCCGAATCCCGAGTGGGCAAGAAGAAATCGAGATAGGATTCAAGCAACAAGAGTCAAGCAACAAGATTCGACTTACGTTACGTTGATATGATTCCGAGTGCCATGGTTTGCCATGATGGGAGTAAGTTCGAGCTCAAGCGAAACCAAAACTGAAACCGAAACCAGCTAACCTACCAACTTTCTTCCTTCCTCAGGGTGAATTGGGTTGAGTGCAACCCTGAGTGATAGGTATGCGCGCCGTCGGCGGCGGGAAATTTTTTGGTCTAGGCCGCCTTCTGTGGAGTGAGTCCCTAAGTCTGGATCCATGAGACGGTGGGCAGACTCAGGGTCGGGTTCCAGGTGCTGAAGAAAGAAAGAATGAGGGTACTAAATACTTTGTGCTATTTGAAAAAAAGTGTTCTGGGCGTGGAGTCAGATCCACGGGGCGGACTTGGACCTGGGAGAGTGTATACGTTGCTGGATGTAAGTAAATTGGATGAGGGCCCTTCCTATTATTGGCACACAGGGATTGCCAGACTGAGTCACTCACGGCGTTAACTTGAACGCTGTAGCTACTTGAGTTATTCCTGGCGGATTTGCGGTTCTGCAGGATAAGCTTGCTTGCTTGTTGGAAATTTTTGGGGTGTTAGTTTTAGTTTTGAATGTCAAAAAATGAACACGTACAACAACCGAGAGTATTCTGGCGCTAGCCACTTGGTGTATCCTTCTGCCGCCGCCATTCAAGATATCTGCAGTGTCAATAGTTGCCAGGGCGGGATCAAGGTAATATGCACTGGTAACTATGCCTCGCCGACGCCAAACAGATGGTCCTGGCCCGGGCGGACGTGGAACGTGGAACGAGGACCCTTTGTCTAGTACTGATACTATTATTGCCACAGCGTCGGATTCGTCGTCTGAGTCACTCACCATTTACGAGTTGGTTGGTGTCCAGAAAAAGGTCACAGGGGCGAGAGGGGTGAGATTTAGTTTCCTGACAGACGCGCGCACTTTGCTCGTACCTTGCTCAATTTCGGAAGTTATACTCGACGACCTTGAACGCGGAGTCGTGGTGGGTTTAGGGCGGACAGGGACCGCTGTTTTTTTTTTTGAACGTACCGTGGATTCCCACGGTTGCGCGGACGCCAGGGATGACGGGGCAAGTGGACTGAGTGGTATGTACTCCACTGCACGGAATGAAATGAAAGAAAGCCTTACAAATTTTTAGCGGCTGGGATTAAATTTCTCCGGCCTGGCAGCGCACTCGAGCGCGTCTGCTGACCTCGTATGTATTCAATGCAGCAACGAGACGCGATTAATTGGGTTGGGCATGTCAAGCTGCTTTGAGCTTATAATTAGTTGCAATGGACACCAATGATCCTTGATACCACAGCATCCGCGCCCACGAACACCCACAGAAATCAACAGCGAATTGAAGGAATCAGCAGCAATTAAGGACCGTGTAATAAGGCCGCGTTGAGGCCGCATCCACGCGAGGACATGACCACGCAGAAGTTGTGCGCAGAGAAGCCCGAGGATCAGTTTGTTCGACATCGCAAATACTTGGGGGTAGCGGTGATGGGAGTAGCTCCAGGTCGATGTGTTGCGAAGATGGACGAATCGTCGGGCAGGGATGGGTGTCGGCCGAGGGTAAGTTGAAGATATGGAGTCTCCAGGGGTGCTATGTACGTGACAGCGGCGTGGTAGGCCACTCCGGAAAATTCGGGGTGCGGTATGGGCTATTTATCACCGCGCCGTGATGGATTAAAGAGAGAGCAGCGTCTTGTTCCCGATTAGGGAATCGCACGCGAGCTGCCACGAGGCTGGCTGTGCTGATCGCATATACTCTTCCTCTTCCTCCTCCCTCCACAACTCCCTTTCCTCGTCGCTCAATTCCTCAAATCCTCAATCTCTCCATAAAACAGCACTGCGGGGGCAATGTGCGGCCATGACCAGCTCCTCTCGCCTCCCCCCGCCCAAACAAGCCGCAGCTGTCGCCGCCGCAGCGCAGATATCGGCGGCCTCAGCCTCGCGATGCGCACAGGCGGCCAGGGCGGCCAGGGCTGGCTCGGCAACAACAACGGCGAGCAGATCCAGTCCGTGCCAGTCGCCCTTCTAGTCTCGATTAAATTTAATTCACGCAATCGCATCACAGAACGCGTTTCGCCGAGCTGCTGAGCGACATGTACACGCAGACCCTCAACGCCGTGAACGAGCACACCGCTGCCTGGTGCGTCCGCTTTTCCTGTGGTTGAAAAGCTGCGATCGGTTCCTGACTTGACGCTGGCGTCTGTCTATCTATTCTGACACAGCGCGTCCCCCGATCTACCACCCGACATGCGCGCAAACCTCATCGCCTCCCTCGAGGGCTGGAATTTCGAGCCCAGCACCCTGCCCGACGAGGACCACGTCGCCGCGTGTGCCGCCCTCTTCTTCGAGGCCCTCTTTCGCATCGTGGGCATGCAGGCCGCCGTCGGCGTTTCCTTGGGTAAGTTGTTTTGATTCGCTTTTTCTGTGGGTTGCGTTTTCCCTTTCCTCTATCTATCTTGCCACGGGGCATGTTTGCTCGATTTGGCTACTACGAGGCAAAACTGCACGGTCTCGGGCGTCTGCACCACATCCCGCTCATTCGCGTGTCATCCCCGATCGCGTCTGCGCGATTTCTCCGACCGTGGGGCACGGAACTGCGATCGAGTTGGTCGCCGGCGGATAGAGTTGGCATTGGCGGGATAACCTAAACGGCTAATCAAGACGACGAGATTGGCGCTCGCTCGTACCGCCTCGTCTCGTCTCGTCTCGTCTCTTTCCACCTGGGAGACGCGCAAATGGTGCCGGGTGTGCGTGTGCACCAACCAACGTGCACGCTGCCGGTGCCGGAATACGTACATGCGCTCAAGCAACTCGTGATTTGATTTGGTTGGCCCCGGCGGTGGGGGTTGGACGGGGATCAGTGCGGATTCCAGTCTAGGGTCTCTTGGCGGGGAGGCGACGCGACGCGGAAGACGAGGCCGGGGTGGGTGTCGCGTGGGCGTGGCGGTGGGAGTGGAAGCGGGAGTGGAGTGGGAGTGGAAGAGATGAACGTGGGTGTGGACGTCGGGACGCAGCTCGGGGCCTTTTGCCCCTTGACGCCTCTCTGTCGGAGCTGCCGCAGTATCCCGGAAGAGCGCGCCTCCGTTCCGTTGCTGCGCCCGCGGAAGAGGGGAGCCGGGGTCCTCATACGCGCCCGTTATCCGCTACGCCCGCGCGCGGGATTCGGGCTTTTTGTTCAGACTCCTAACTTTTTTTTGGTGTGTCTTGGCGGAACCGAAACGAAGGGCGAATGAATGGGGGAGATGGAGATGGAGATGGAGATGGAAATGGGGATTGGGATAAGAGATTGGCGCCACGCAGGCGCCTGACGGTCGTGTGCCATTGCGACGACGGCGGAGGTCGAATGTGGGGCGGCGCGGGGAGGGCGAATCCCGGGAAAGATGCGTGCGCCGCGGCGAGATGCGGTAGACTCGCGCGGAGTCTGTTTTTTTACCCGCAGTTGCCCGCGAGCAGAGACGAAGGAGCCGGATGCATCCCATCCCAGAGTATTGGGAGCCCTAGCGTCATGCGTGTGGTCCCATTTTATCACTCTCATTATTCTCTTCCATTTCATCTCTCTTTCCTTCCCTCCACACCTTTACGTCTTTCTTTCTTTCTTTACCTCCACCTAGCAACAACTAACCCTCCCTTCCTCCGCAGCCCAAATCGCCCCCTTCATCCAACACCTCCGGCACATCTACCGCGTCCAAAACTCGTACCACAACTTTGAGCACGCGCTCGACGTCCTGCAGGCGACGTACTCGTACCTCCGCGCCGCGGACATGGTGCCGCCGTTGGCGATCCTGCTGCCCGGGCGGGAGAGCGAGATGTGGGTGCCGCCGCGGGCGTTTGATAGTGGGCCGCTGGTGACGGTGTTGGGGCGGGAGGATCTGTTCGTACTGGCGGTGGCGGCGATTGGGCATGATGTGGGGCATCCGGGGTGAGTGCGGTTCATCATCATCTTTTTTGGCATTCGTTCCGGAGATTCGCTCTCTCTTCTTTCGTCTCGACACCTTTTCTCCACTTTGGACTGCGCTTTTTCGCGTTTCTTGCTTATTCCCTGTCCATTCCTTCGTCTGGATCCTGTCTTGCTCACGATATTCCTCAGATTCACGAACCTATTCATGGCGAACGCCGCTGCGCCCCTCTCGACTGTGTTCGACGGGCAGTCCCCGCTCGAGCAGCTGCACTGCGCGCTGCTCATGCGCGTGATGCGCGCGCACGGCATGGGGCCACTCCTCGACGGCACGCCCAACACGCCCAACGCGCGAGAGAGCAAGGCGCGCGGGAAGGAGATACGCAGGCTGCTGTCGGATGTGGTGCTCGCGACGGATATGCGCGTGCATGCGGCGTTTATGACACGATTTGAGGAGTTGGTTGTGAGTAGGGAGAGTGGAACAGACAAGGGGGACAAGGAGAAGGAGAGCCTGGCGTATCGCCGGACGACGCTGTGCCAGGGGCTCATCAAGTGTGCGGATATCAGCAATCCGGTGCGTGCCCGTCCTCTTGAATCCACACGCGTGCAGCCAGCCTAATTGTATGTATACCGGATCAGTCCCGCCCGTACTATATCTCAAAACACTGGGCGGCGCTGCTGCTGCGCGAGTGGAATGCTCAGGCGGCGCTGGAGAAGCACCACCATTTGCCGCCGACTGTCGAGGCGAGCGGGCATCCGTTGAGGGAAGCGAGTAGTCAGATGTGCGTTTTTTCTTCTGCGTGTGTGAGTACGGACGGTGTTGACCCCCGCGCTTGTATAGGTTCTTCATACCGGCGTTCGTGAAGCCGTTGTTGGATCTGGTCATGCGGGGAGTCCCAGGCAAGCTGTCCTTTTCAGATTCACCTCGAGGTCCCCCCTAACCTGTGGCCCGGCTTCACAGAAATGCAGCCCTACGCCGCACAGTGCGACCTCAACCTCGCGCTCTGGACCGCGCGGCTCGCGATTCTCAACAAAGTCGCTGGGGAAGTGTGTCGGACTACAAACGATGAAAACGACGAAAAGCCTACGACCGAGACGAATGCGAACGGCACAAACGGAAACGGAAACGAATGTAACGAAGAGGACGACGACCCATGCCCGAGATACCACGGCGCGTTCCCGCTGGCGCTGCCGCCGGCGCACTTTGGCGGCGGGCCCTTTTCGTGGACGTCTTCGCCGGCGTCGCCGCGCGCGCCGCCGACCTCACGCCCGCCGTCGAGCTTCTCGATGGCGAATGGGCAGGGGGCGCCGGCGTCGTCGTCCGGCTCCAGCACGAGCACGAGGAGGCGCGAGCGCGCGCCGTCGAACTTTTCCTCCGAGGGTGAAGGCGAGGGCGATGGCGAGGCGGACGCGGACGCGGAGTCGGTGTCGGAGGCGTCCTTTGCGGCGTTCTCGCCTGGCAGCCGCGGCTCGAGCACGACGAGCGCGAGTCCGGGGATACACGCACACGAAACGAAAAACGAAAACGGGAACGGGAACGTGATGAACGGGAGTGGGAACGATACCGAGAGCGAGGGCGGGAGCGAGTACGGGACGGCGTGGAATGGGAGCGAGAGCGGGCGGAGCAGCGTTGGCGCGGGGTGGGTAGGGGCGATGTGGGGGTCGGGGTCGGGCGCGGGGTCGGTGGTGGGATCGGCGGTGGGGGTGGGGTATGCGGATGAAGGGGGCGGGAATGGCGGGACGGCGGGGATCCGCGCGGCGGCGAGGTTTGCGGGGCTCAAGTCTATTCGGCACGGGCACGCGCCGCACCGGAACTCGTGGAGCCCTGCGATGCGGGAGGAGTGGATTGCGCAGATGAGTGCGGGGGTGTCGTAGCGGCCTGCCTGCGCGGTCTTGACGGGATCGGCGTGGGCGGCCACAAGCTACGGTGGGCGGGATGAAGAGCAGAGCACGTCCGGCCAGGCGATCGGTGCCCGACCACCGCAAACCTGAAAACAGGCTCACGTCTCTTTGCGCCCGAAAACGCCTTTTGACTTTGACGACTTGCGTTCTGCCTCTTCTGTTCTTGTTGTACCTTTTCTTCTCCCTCCTTTTCGTCGACTCTTTTTGGTCCCCGCGTACATACATTCGACATCGTATCTATTATATCGACCGCGTCCGTACGTAGGTCGATTTGTAGCGAAGTAGTGGTAGTATCTGTGTATACGTAGTGTGTATTGTATTATAGGGAGTGGGTTTAGCTAGAATTGAAGAGTACTAAGGTTTTGTAGAGAGAATGTCTAGAGGTTGCGTGCACTGCCACTTCGGTTGCGGCTTGAACTCGCCCATGATGTCTCCTGAGGCAGAATTGGGTCCAACCTTCGCGAGCTCGGGCAGATAGATCGAAGGTTGTTCTGGGGCACTGAGGTACTAGAGAATTGGGTCTCGGGGTCCCATGATCGAGTTCAGGCGCATCTTGCCCAAATTGAAGCTGGAGCTGTGGTTCGTTCCTAGGGTCTCTCCCGACAGACGCTTTATCGGTCGATAAAGTTCCGACGTCATGCGGTCCTCCAATCGGGCCATAACAGGACGCCGTTATCCCATTTATACGGTTTGGTGCTTCTGCCTGTATTTTTATCCTGGAAAACCACGGCCGAACAGGACTCGGACTCGGACTCCAACTAATTCTGGCGACCTCTATATAAATGACTACCATTTTTATGATTCGGATGCTGAAATGTCTGCTGTGAACTATTTTCTTGTTTTTTCAACTGCGTGGCTCGCAGTGGCGAAATATTTCTCTTTGCGCTCTGCCTCAACAGCTTTTGGGTGGGTTATCATTGAAGGGTGATCTACTCTTTCATCACATTGTCTAGCCCGACCTGCCCTCAAGCTGGTGTCCTCTGGCTGCACCCCTTCCGTATCTTGACTATCGTTGTCGGGCAATGGTTTCCTTTCAAGCACCAGTTGGGCCATTACTACGCCAAATTCGGCTGTCTGTAGCAGCTCAGTGTCATGGAATTTTGTACTGTTCTGACAGTTTCCACTCGCAGTCTATCTGCAGCACGGAAGTACCTGCATCGGCTCTGTGACTCTGCTGGGTTCGACTCCTACGTTGTGGTTGGCTGATGCGCAAGCTATCAAGACCGTGACATCTCAACCAGATACTTTTCAAAAGGACGTGGAACCGGTGAGGATGGCTACGTATGTTTTCCTTGCACGTTTATTGACGCAATTTTAGTATCAGTTGGTGAACTTCTATGGGCAAAATCTGATAAGCATCCAAGGCGCCGATTGGAAGCGACATCGAAAGGTGGCGAACCCCGCCTTCAACGAGGCGATTCTGATTCTACCTTGCTATAAGTTTCACTACTGAGACGATAATTAGGCCAGCAACGCCTTTGTCTGGACGGAGACAGTGCGTGTTATCAATGAATGGTTTGCGGAGATGGACGCGGCAACCAATATGGACCCCTCGAGCTCCATTGCAATCAATGTGGCTGAGAATCTAATCCGGGTAGGACTTTCCTTGAGGCCTTTATTTTATTTACCTCACCATCATCTCAGCTCACGCTCCTCGTGATTGCATCCGCTAGTTTTGGCCGTCGCGCGTCCTGGCAGGAGGATTCATCCGTCCCCCCCCCCGCTGGACATCTGCTTTCGTTCCGCAAGGCTGTCACCGGTGCGATCTCCCACATCTTTGTCCAGGCCCTCACCCCCAAATGGATCCACGCGCTCTCTGAGCGTGTGCATCTCCCACTCCTCGGCCCCGTCCTCAAGGAAACGAGAGTGTCGTTCGAAGCACTGCGGCTGCACATGCACGAGCTCGTATCGCTATCTCGCGCGTGGGTTGTTGGCGGTAAGGCATCAAACATGGACGCGGGCCTCTTGCGGAATTTAGTCGAGGCCAATATGGCAGAGGACGACGACATCACCCACAAGAAGCTGACCGACAACGAGGTGTTGTCGAATATTTTTGTGAGTCCTCATTCATTTTCAGCCGATTGTCCAACTTCATTTAAAATTCAAGGCTTTTCTCCTCGCCGGTTTTGGTCAGTCGTAGTTTGAGCCGTCGTAAACGCAATGAATGAGTGCATGCTCTAGAAACTTCGGCGCATTCACTCAGTTTTGCTATAGCACTGCTTGCGCTCTATCCCGACATCCAACAGAAAATCTACGAAGAAACTCTCAGAGCGTGGCCAGATGGTTGTCCCACATCCGCCTCTCCTTCGGTGGGAATCCAGAATTTCCCAACAATCAAAGATCGTTGACTTGTTCCTGTTCCAGTCTTACAAGCAATGCATGCCAAAATTGGTGCGTGTGCCTCTCTGCCGCTATCGTATACTGAAGGAGGACTCTGGCAGGAATATACATTGGCAGCGTTCCATGAGACCCTCCGTCTCTTTCCCCAGGTTCCCCGTCTGGGAAAAATAGTCCAAGCAGACACCACACTCATTGCGCACAAAATCAAGACGGGCACGACAGATGAGCTTGATGCGACCCAATTTTCTGTACCGGTGAGAGCAGGAAGCATCGTGATACTTGATATTCCGGCTGTCCACATGAACCGTAGGTCCCACTTCCTTTTCCTCCTCGGGTCGGTTGAAAACCTGCCCATCAAATAAGCGATGTACTGGGGCCCCGACGCAGAAGATTTCAAACCTGAGAGATTCGTCGACACGGAGAGCTACCGCTGGCCACGCGATGCCTGTTAGTCTCACCTTCAATTTCGCAGAATACTATACTTATTGAACCAATCCAGTCTACAGTTTCTCCGGTGGCCCTCGAAGCTGCATCGGCCAGAGATTTTCGCTCACCGAGAGTGTATGTACGCTCGCGAGTCTTGTGCGCCGATACGAGATTTTCGTGCCGGACGGTCTTGCGACGAAATCGTTCGAGGAGCAGAAGAGCATCTTGCTGGGGTATAAGCCTCGGCTTACGCTGGTTCCGACAAACTGTGTAGTGAGGCTCCGTCGAAGGGACGTCGCTTGAATCGTTGCATTTTGCCTAAATTTTTGATGAATCAACTCTGGCCCAGTTCATCGGAACGTTCAACCGCAGGACGTCTGTGACAGCCAGCGCGGGGGCAGTGTGTATTATGATTTCTGGCTACAAACTATCTAGATAACTAGTTCAGAATTATAAAAGTGTTTAAACATTATATAAGCGAGCCTTGAAATTATAGCGGTATAATCTAGAGACCAGAGGCAAGCCAAAATACCTCCCACAACTCCTCCGAGACCAAGCTGAGAAAGAGATGAGAATTTGCGCGGGGAGAGAAGCAAGATACTTATAGTGGCTGGAGGGCCGCAAGAAGGCCAAGAACGGGGAAAGGGTTCAGGCCTTTTATACGTATTTCGAGCGCGCTCCGAGCCGTCACGGCCATAGTGGAGCAGATGGGGTGCACAGGAGGAAGAAAAATACTCGATCCCATTCTATGGAAGCTTTTTTTGTGGAGCGCATGTGGAGGAAAAACACGAAAGGGCAATGTATGTTCAAAGAAAAACAGAAGGCGATGATTCTGGAAATCATGGGGAGTATCGTGGAATCGAATGTGGATCTTTAGAGCGTTTTCTCTGGCAGTTAATTGAGAATAGTACGCGCCGACACTTGCAAGTACAGACTGAATCCCAGGGATAACATTTTTTGTGTATGTGCGTCATTGCGTGAAGTCAAATTCAACCGTGGGAATGCAATCATAATTGGTCAAAATTCAGAATTGATTGTAAGGACCCGAGTTGGAGATGGGAGACTTGAAAGAAAAGCACAATGTGGGGTGCAATTCGATAAATACTTGTACTGTTTTGTATAGACGGGCTTTAGTGGGCGTACGTGAGCGGGCGCGTGCGCGCCTCCTCCCAGCCCGCATTCAGGGCCGCAACAACGTCCTCCGGCAGCGGCCCCTTGTCCAGCGCCTCCAAATTCTCCTCAAGGTGCTTCTTGCCAGATATCCCGATGATGACCGCGTCGCCCGACTCCTTCTTCAGCGCCGAGTGATGCGCCATCCAGCGCAGCGCCGCCTCGCTCTCGCTTATACCGTGCGGCGCAATTGCCGCCCTTAGCAGGTCCAGCGCCTTGAAATTCGGTTCGTTCCAGAAGCGCCCGCGCGTGTATACCGCATACGGGCGGTCTGGGTTGAACCGATCTTCAGCGTCGAACGTGGTCCGCTCGCGGGTGTAGCGCGAGCTGAGGAAGCCGCCCGCAAGGGGATTGTACGCGTAAAAGCTGATCCCGTAGGAACGCAGGCATGGGAGGAGCTCGCGCTCGACGGCGCGGTGGAGCGCGTTGTACACTCCCTGGTAGACCGTCGGCATGACCCACCCGTTGCGCTTGCAGATCTCGCAGATCTGCGCGACCTCCCACGCGGGATAATTTGAGAGCCCGAGGCGCGCAAAGGCGCCCTCGGCGTGCATCTTGTTGAGCTCGCGGAGTGTATCCTCGTAAGGAACGGTACGATCGGGGGAGTGTAAGTAGTAAATGTCGACCCTGGTTGCTTTGAGTGCCGTGAGACTGGTCTTCATGGCCGCACGGAGGTCGGCGGGCGAGTGGTTGAACTCGTCGGACGTGAGCCAGGTCATGTTTCTGCCCTTAGTGGCGTAGACCTTGGTCGACACCTGGAGACCACGCTCCGGCCAGTCAACATTGCCGAGCATTTCTTCACTCGTTCCCTTCGAATACATTCGGGCAGTGTCGACTAGACTGTGCCCGTGCTTCTGGAAGACATTGAGGAGTTCGACCGTCCCCTCGGTGGTGGTGACGCGCACGCCCTCAAAAGAGCCTGCAGGGAGGTCGTTGGTAAGATGAAAGTTGGAAAATTCACTTCATGGCACGTACCAGGAGCCCCGATTACCATAGCGCCGAAAACAACTCCAATATTGCTGATAGATTTGGTAGACATCTGAGAGAGGATTGCTTATTGAGTGTTTTAGTCGCGTCGCGTCGCGTCTATAAAGTCACGGCACCGGAAGAGTTACCGAGGTCCAGTCAGCCGTTTGAGTCAGCCATCCATAGAATTATCTTCAAATGCGGATCGCCCACGTCAATGGGCGCTCGGAGTCCTTCCGGCGGCAAGTAAGCAAACCGGACGTCAGACCCTTGGGAAATCTGATTCGGATAAGGGTCTACGTCGTCGGATAAGCATCCACATTCCCTACCTCTTTACCTGTTTTCTGAATAGCGATCTGTTTTTTCACAAGAAAATCGAACTTGCCGTGATGCCGCATCGATTGGATTCGCTACAAGTTGGCATCCACATTTGTTGGTGCCACCTTCTGTCCGTAATACCCCATGCCACGGCCCAAGCCTGCTCTCGGCGACTCAGGTCCATCGGCTTTGACTAGCTTTCGAATTATAACACAACTAGTTGGAAATTATGTATTGAAAGATTACAAGAGAGCCTCGAAATTATAGCTGTATAAAATAGAGATCGGAGAGATCGAGCCCAGCCACAATCCCGCCGACAACTGCTCCGAGATCTACCAAGCTGAGAAAGTCATGAGAGTTTGTGCGGGAAAGAAGCGGGATACTTACACTGGCTGGAGGGCCGCAAGGAGGCCAGGAATGAGCGAAGCGTTCAGACTGGGGAGCAAGCCCGAGATGGTGGTGTCCAGAGGGTTCATTAGCCCGTCAAGACCGAGCTTGGGGACGAGTGTGCTGGGAGCAGTGTTCAGATCATGAAAAACATTTTATGAGTATAATGAGGAGCATGATGAAGTGAAAATGATCAAGCGAGACTGACATCGAGGACGTTCTGAATGAGTGCCGCGAGGTTGCGGTGTTCAGTGCGACCGTGAGGTTCTGGAGAAGGGGTATGACGCTCGCGGTATCCAATTGTTGGCCCGATGGATGTGGCCGAGATCAGTTTTGTTTATAAATTATTGAGGATGGATGTGTAGGCGCTGGGAGTAGGCGTAATTCCGACGATGGCGGCCTCAAGCGTCTGGAAGACGGCTTCGAGGGTGAGAGGGACGACGGCGTTGTTGGGGACAGTTGATCGAGCAGCCAATTCCGCCGTATCGGGGCGGGATGGTACAGGGGCAGTGAGTGGCAAAGAGGCCCACCGGGAGGACGGCGAATATCGCAGTGAACTTCATTTTTAAATTTAGATGTGGTTTTAGAGGATGAGGAGAAGTGATTAGGTGAGTAGACGACGACTAGCCGGTTGGTGCTGAAGAAATTCGACTGTCGTTGAGGCCTTTTATACGTATTTCGAGCACGGCTATGGCGGAGCCGATGAGGGGCACAGGAGGAAGGGAAGTACTCGATCCCATTCCACGGAGGCATTTTTTGTGGAGCGCATGTGGAGGAAGAACATGAAAGGGGAAATGCATGTTCAAAGAAAAACCGAAGGCGATAGATGATTCTGCATATCAGGGACTGTATTCGAGTGCAGATATTTGGAGCACTTGCCCTGGAAGGCAATGGAGAATAATCCACACTGATACTTGCAAGAACAGACTGAATCTGATTCCAGGGATAGCGTTTTTTGTGTATGTGCGTGGTACTGCGTGAGGTCAAATGCAACCGTGGGAATGCAATCATAATTGGTCGAAAATGAGAATTCGTTGTAAGGACTCGAGTTGGAGATGGGAGACTCGAAACAAAAGCGCAATGTGAGGTACAATTCGACAAATCCTTGTACTATTTAGTGCAGACGGGCTTTAGTGGGCGTACGTGAGTGGGCGCGCGCGCGCCTCCTCCCAGCCCGCATTCAGGGCCGCAACAATGTCCTCCGGCAGCGGCCCCTTGTCCAGTGCCTCCAAATTCTCCTCAAGGTGCTTTTTGCCAGACACACCGATGATTACCGCGTCGCCCGACTCTTTCTTCAGCGCCGAGTGGTGCGCAATCCAGGGCAGCGCCACCTCACTCTCGGATATGCCGTGCGGGGCAATCGCCGCTCTAAGCAGATCCAGCGCCTTGAAATTCGGCTCGTTCCAGAACCGCCCCCGCGTCCTCACCGCATACGGGCGGTCGGGGTTGAACCGATCCTGAGCGTCGAACGTGGTCTGCTCGCGGGTGTAGCGCGAGGTGAGGAAGCCGCACGCCAGCGGGTTGTACGCGTAGAAGCTGATCCCGTAGGCACGCAGGCAGGGGAAGAGCTCAGGCTCGACGGCGCGGTGGAGTGCGTTGTACATTCCCTGGTAGACCGTCGGCATGACCCACCCGTTACGCTTAGAGATCTCGCAGATCTGTGCGACTTCCCACGCGGGGTAGTTCGAGAGCGAGGCGGGCAAAGGCGCCCTCGGCGTGCATCTTGTTGAGCTCACGGAGCGTGTCCTCGTAGGGAATCTCACGGTCGGGGACGTGGAGGTAGTAGATATCGACCTTGGTGGCTTTGAGTGCCGTGAGGCTGGTCTTCATGGCTGCGCGGAGGTCGAATGGGTGAACTCGTCGGACGTGGCCCAGGCCATGCTTCTGCCCTTGGTAGGGAAGACCTTGGTCGACACCTGGAGACCACGCTCCTGCCAGCCAGATGATCATTGCCGAGTATTTCTTCACTCGTTCCTTTCGTATACATTCGGGCAGTGTCGACCAGACTATGCCCGTGCTTCTGGAAGAAATCGAGGAGCTCGACCGTCCCCTCGGTGGTGATGACGCGCACGCCCTCCAAAGAGCTTGCAGGGAGGGTTGTTGGCAAGATAAGAACTGGAAAATACTTCAGCGTACCTGGAGCCCCGATGAACATGGCGCCGAAAACAACTCCAATACTGCTGATGGGTTTGGTGAACGTCTAATCACCCTCGACCCTGGTGGCTTGGCTTTGGAGATCTGAGAGCCTTTTGTTGGCCTTTTGCCTTGATATTGCTTTGACGGCTGTGGATTTCCTTTTTTGGGAATTTGTGGCTGTGTTCAAGTCTCTCTTCCATCCTCTTGCCATCCTCGCTGTTGTTCCTGGACCCCAACTCGACTCTCCGGGATGACCATTATCTCACTTGGGGGTCAGGATCTCGACTTTGGGAACGGCGACTAGACAATCCAGCGGGAGAATGAAGCTTGATACTTAAATCGCCTCTCCCTATAACTTTACCAAGACGACTTAAGCTTCCCTGAAAATACGGATCGCAGACTCGCTATCTTTTTGGAGCTGACATCTCTCCGACGTCCTACACGAATGACTTTTGGATCAATTTGGGAATTGTATCCAGTCGCGGTTGGTGTCCGTGACGATGACGCTTGTCTAGATTGTCCAAGGATTGCCTCCCCAAGTCAGACCATCTTCATCTCGCTGTTCGACTAGACGGCTCCTGTTTTTTCTTTCTTGGAATGTGGAACCAGTTTCCGGGATGAGATAGATAGGCACGGTCAGGTTCTGATCAAACAAATCCGATTTTTCCGACAATGGAAAATGAGACGAGGTCCGAGCACGCTAGCCAAACTCTTCCATAAAGTCCGATCAACCTGCTTTGTTTTTCAAAGGTCTTCGGAACTAAGATAGCGTCGAACAAGATATTATGGAAAACTCTCCGAACACCCAGATCCTACTTCTTGGGCGGCACGTCCTCCAAAGTGGCTATCAACTGATTAATGTGGCCCCGAGTCAAACCCGCTTCCCTGAGGTCATTGCCGGTTGCCTTGACAAGACCCCCCACGGTACTGTAGCCATCTGCTATAAGCAAGCTACGGATAGTTTCGTCGAGTTCGTGGAAGTCAATAACCTTCACGTCCGGGTTGGGCTGGACGAGCCACCCTTCCGTAATGCGTTCTCCAAAGTCGTTTCCCTTGCCTATCCCCCCAATCCCTCCCTCGGTCCCTGCCGACCTGGCTTCGCCACCTTCGCCGCCAATACCCCCTGAAATCTGGAACATTAATGATATTCGTTGTGCGAGAAGTGCGATATCGCCCACCAGTTATTTCCTTGAAGTTTTTCGTAGCCGCGAGGCTCATACGACTGGCCTCACCAAGACCCCCAGGTCCGCTCCCTTTGCCACCTTTGCCACCCGTACCGCCTGGATATTTTGAGATCAGAGTACCGAGGCAAACAAACTCGCAGCGGGACATACCTCGGATAATCGACCTGAGATCTTGAGCATCGAAGACTTGCTTCTGCGGCGACTGCTCATTCTGGCCCTGAGCTGAGTTGATTTCCACATGGTGTTCATCATCGGGGTTATATAGCGAGTAAAACTGTAGAAGAGCTCATTCACGAATCGCAGACTGTATCGTGCGTGTGTAACTGACCATTCCGCATGAAAAATGACTAAAATTTTCTTTAACGTCGAGCGAGTTCATTCGGAACATTACTGATATTTGGGTGTCGGTAAGTTCCACGAAGCTTGTGAAAAGAATGCGTACCTTTCAGCCCATCAATGCGCCACTCCACAGCCTCGAAGATGGCATCCAGCGATTTGCTCATTGTCGTGAGCTCCGAGTGCTCCCGACCCGCTCGCTGCATAGTATCCCAGTGGCGATTCAGTAAGAGGTACAAGAGAGGGAAGATACACTGAGTGAAGTTTTAGTAGCCTTGCGAGAAAGACCGAAACTAACTTACGTGGTCAATGCGCTTGTGGTTGAGAACTTCCTGGACTTTAGCCCGTCCGTCCAGAGAATAAGAAAGCCTTTTCAGCTCAGTTTCCAGCAGCTTCTCCTCCCATCCCCGGAACTTCTCTGTCAAAGTGTTCAGGCGCGACTCATCGAGGATCTTTTTCGAAGGTGAGCGTGTCGAGCGAAGCAGAAGCTTTACGCGCCGGATCGCGGAGCTGGCAAAATACGTGTTCGTGACCCGCAGATTGTCTGGATGGACAGAAGTCGACTTTGACAGGATGACTTCTATCTTTTCCTTGTACCAGGCCAGAGTTGGGTACCACCCTACGGCCCAAAACACTATCCATTCCGCGAGGCTGTCAAAGTAGGCAACATTCATAACTTCGAATCGTCCAGTTTGGTGGTGACACACCTCCAGTCATAGGGCTTGAGGGCCGTAAAGTTGTCTAATTCCTGAGCGGAAACGTGCCCTGATCCATCCGCATCAACAGCCTCGATGATCAGTTCTGCGTGCGCGGGATTGATATATTCGAGAACCCAGCGTTCGCTATCGGACTGCGAACTGAACTTCTTTTCGTAGTACTCATTGAGGCTGGAAATAAAGTTCTTTCCGGGAACAGGGTCGGACCAACCGTGTGCATGCCATACTTCTCGCATGCCCTGCGTGTGCAAATCCGTCAAAATTCAAGAGAAGACTTGAGGCAGCGGCGAACCCACCGGATCCTTAATGGTCATGTGCGGCCCACTGTCGACCGCAGCCAGGATTTCCTTCTTGTCAGCAGTCATTGTTTGGAAAAGTCGGCCATTTTCCTTCTCAAGTTGGGAGGTGAATAGCGCTATGTGTTTTTTGAAAACTTCATCCACATTCTCCGCAAGTTCCTTTTCAAGTGACTTTTTTTCATTGGCGAGCTGGCTTGGCGTCAGGAACTTTTCGCCCTTCGCAAAGAGCTGTTGCTGAAGCTCCTTGTTTCCGATGTAGTCCTGGGCTTCATTCTTGATGGATTCCCGAACTTTGCGCTGATCCTCCGTCTCGAGCACCCTAAAAAGTTCCTGCATCTGCTTCTTGAGGTCCGCTTGGTGCTGATCAATTTTCTTGCCGATCTCATCTAACTGGTCCGTGGACTTGAGCTGCAGGATGAATTTTACCTCCTGTTTGTCGTCTGCGAATATTTGTGCATGGCCCGCAAGTCGATCTTCATAAATTTTGCACTTTATTATCTTGGCTAAGGCGAAATGTAATTGCGCATCAAGTTGGCGAGAAAGCACTCACCAAAGAAGCCCTTCGCTTGATATTCCTCACAAGCACTGCGAGCCGAGGTGATGTGTACCGCAATTGACTTCATCACTGCCTTCATCTTGGTTTCCACTATCTGGTCCTTGGAATGGTAATGACGTAGACTGCACAGGGATTGTTCGGCAGCCATAAGTAAGAACGGAGAGACCCACAGAAAAATCACCACTATCATCATGTCCTGCATCTGAAGTAGTACGGCGAGGACCTTCTTATCGTTCTCGCGGCGCGTTGCATCGACATTAATAGCTAGTTTGAATGCCTGGGCCACAACTTGGGACGACTCGCAACCGTTGCAGAACATGAGAGGTAATTGACACTCACGGCCGATGAATGGATGTATCTTTCCTAGTATGTCCAGCCCATCCATGATAATCTTGGACGTTTGGGTGAATTCCTTCTCGATATTTGTTACGTCTAGAGCGGCCGAAAGCACATTCTCTACGCTGTTGATCGCCTCCGCGATCTCGGGCTTTGTCAAAAGTCGTCAAGCTGGATGTAGTCTGACTCTGCAGCATCGATAATGCTGTCCTCCGCTTGGCTCTGCGCAGATTTTGAGGTCGTCTCCTTTCCTTGGCTATCTCGGAGGAGCCTGAGGCTTGTACGAGTTGACGCCTTAGGCGCAAGGGTTGGGGTAGACATGTTCTACGTGGCTATTCGGTCGGTGCGGACTTTGGGTAAGATGATATAGAGTGGCAACAGTGTTCACACCGGAAGTTGGTGTGCGAAGCGCATAGACGCCGAATTTATCAAGAACATATCGCGCCCCAGGTCACGATACGGATACGGCGTTTGTCGCCATTTAGACGCCGTAGAAGTAACCACTTCACAATCAAGAGGACAAGGACATGCTGGCGGTCAGGACACCAAAATTCTCGGTACCGACTCGGAAACCGTCGGGATGATTGAAGACCCTAGAGCTGCCTGAGACACGCTGACTTTCGAGCCGAATTTTCTTGGGTGTCCCGGGGAGGCTTGCATGAGTTGAGGCTTCGGGCGCTTGCGCCACAGTTGGGGGAGACATGGTATACGTGGAGGTGCGGTCGGTGCGGACTTTGGGTGAGATGTAACATGATATATGTAGAGTGGCGTAGTGTTCACATCGGAAGTTCTGTGTGTGAAGCTGGTGTGAAGTGCTATTTCGACCAAGTGCGGTTGAAGGCTGCCCGTTAACTGAAAACTATTCTATACATAAAAAGACAATGTACACAGCCACCACGTGATATAAGTCATGGGGTCTACGGACAGTGATTGGCTGAAGGTCAGGTGCGCCGCGCGCCGCGAAGCGGCAGTGCGGCGCCTCTCGGAATCTGCCGTGTCTGGGTGAGCACGGAATTCGCTGTTGCGTACATCTCCGTGGCGAAGACACGGGTACTTATGGCTTGTTATACTTGATGCGCCGTTTCAGCGCGCACGTGCGGGTACATATGTACTATGTCCTTCATTAGGTCATTCATTTCCTTATTCAAGTTACTGACCGGCGCTCCACGTAGCGTGCGACTTGCGAAGCGCTTAACGCCCGCCCGCGATTCGCCGATTTGCGAGGAGGTGCAGCTTTCGCCATATGAAAGCGACATTTTCGTCACATCAGTCACTGATCGAGCGACATTTGGTTAAACGAACCGAACCGACGGGAGAGCGATCGATCGTGGTGTGTGTGCGCGCGCGGAGGAGCGACGCGCCGCGCGGGAGGGGACTCCGCGCCGCGCGGGGAGCGCGACTAAGACGAACGCGCGGCGGGACGGACACCGACCCGACCGACCGACCGACCGACCGACGACCGACCAGAGGAGAAAGCGACCAACCCAACCGAAACAACCCAACCGAAAGAAATGAAGAAAAGTCAAAACCTCAGACGCACGCAACGACAACGACAGAAAGAAAAGGAATAAAAGGAAAAAGAAACGAATGAAGAAAGAAAAGTCTAACGGAAACGAGGACGGGAAACTCACAGAGGCGGCATTTTCCTTGCCTTGTGAACGGAATGGGGGAATGAGTTGAATGAGTTGAGTGAATGAGTTGAGGAGAGAGATTCGATGAGAGAGGAGAGGGAAGGAGAAAGAGCGGAGTGAGATTTACGCAAAAAAATGGGGGACAAAAATGGAAGAGTCTCCTGATCTCATTATTTACGTGAGGAGGGAGGAAGGAGAAAGAGCGGAGTGAGATTTACGCAAAAAATGGTGGACAAAAAATGGAAGAGTCTCCTGATCTCATTATTTACGTGAGCTCAGGGTGGTATTAACTTCAGCGTGGTATTGGCTTCACTCATCTCAATTAGCAAGCAAGCAAGCCTTTTCTCAAATGCGCGCAAGCCTGAGGCAGCTCAAAAACCACTCAAACCAAGGCGGCCCTTTCAATAGTAAAATTTCAACGTTGCTCAAATCAATCGTCAGCCTTGCTTAAATCTCTAGACGGCTCAATTCACATCGATGTATTTATCAGCCAGCCTTTGCCTGCTTTTGGATGAAATCCGCGGCTCAATTGACTTGACTTCACTGAAATTTCAATATGCTCAAATCTCAACATGCTCAAATCATATCAAATCCAGGAGACGTTGCTCAAATCCTGAATATCGGCGACGGATGTTGCTCAAATCCTGGACTTCAGTTCAAAATTGTGTCATATTCAATATTCGCTCACATATTGAGTCCTTTCAACAAATAATTACTCAGTTGATTCGTATGTAGTCATTTTCAACTTTGATGGTCAAATGACAGTGACCAGGCAGACGCGAGGGCGCACGGAATCAAGCGTGGTGAGGCGTCGTGAGCCCAGCTGCGCGATCCAACAGATGACCAGATTGAGGCGCAGGCGCGCTGCGTATGAGTTTTCAAACTGTCCATGGGGAGCACGAGGGCGACCCAGTAAGCAAACTGGGCGGGGTCGGTGGGGGGCGCCGTAGACGTTGTTGAGGCGCTGGACGACCCAAGGACGGAGCTGGTGGTGCAATTGGGTGCAGATGGTCATGAGCTGCTCGTTGGGTGGGCCCGTCGTGAGTGAGGGACGAGGCAGGGAGGTCGGGGACGTCGTCGATGCCCTCGATGCGGGCGACGGTGTAGCCGTCGAGGGTGCCGCACTCGAGGATGTGGAAGCGGAAGGTGGACCAGGTCTCGACCATACTGCGGCCATCGGCGAGCATCTGAACGGAGCGGCCCTCGAACATGCTGTAGTCAGTCTGAGGCTGGGCAGTGCCTGATCATGCCGAAGGAGGGCGGGCTATTCGGGGAAACGGCGGCAGCGAAGGTAGGGGCGTCGAAGCGGGCGCCGTGTTCTTCGGCAGCAGGGCGAGCGGCGAATTCGTCTGGGAAGGCGGTGAGGAGGAAGGATTTGAGGGTTTGGTTGCCGGGTCATTTCGTGCGACACTTCCACGGGGTCCCATTCCCGTTCATCCAGTCTCCGAGCGGCGTCGCCCTCGCGGGCATCAAGTTCAAAAGCCTTTTGGCCCTTGTCGCAGTTGCTCTGGGTTGGCTGCGCCGAGGCGCGTGCGGCGCTTCGCGACCTCCTTCGTGTACGTGTCGTCCTCGTCCTGCTCGACGATGTGCACGACCTCCTCGAGAACGGGGAGCGTATTGCACCTCCGCCTGCGTCTGATATGCGGGCGTCCCGGATGGGTTGGTGTGGTCTGGGACCGGCAGGGTGGACAAAACGGCCTAGAGGCGAATCGGCGAGCAGGAGCGATAGCGCTTCGACGAGCTGGGCCTGTTAGTTGCGCTCAGCGGAGGTGTGCGCCTGCCTGTGGACGCGTTCCTCGCTCTCGCCGCCACTCAATGAGCTTCTCCAGTGCCTCTACGCCGTTTCTATCGGCTCAATGTATCCTCTCGGAACGACCAGACC